>CM034154.1:692284087-693484087 GCA_019776745.2 Taxus chinensis | reverse complement strand
AATTACAAGATAATTATGCAAGAGAGAATTCTTGGTGAAGAAGCAAAAGGCTTGATGGAAATAAAGTACTAAACATTTGACAGGTGTGGAAGATTGTAAATCTTCATTGTATATTTTGTCAAAGATTTACATAATAGATTGGCTTGTTTATTGGTGGATGTAGCTCACACTGGGTGAACCACGTTAAATCTAGTCTTGATTTATGTCACTTGGTTTGTATATTTCTTCTGGTAGAATATCTACTTTTATTTACATGTATGCTTAGATCTGACATATTGTTTGTACAACTGGTGTGCTAACTTCAACAACTGGTATCAGAGCTTTGTTTGAGGGTTTTGTGTGTTGATAGATTTACTCATAGAGAGTTTTTTTATTGAGTGGGAGCTACAACAATGGTAGAGGATAATAAATAGAAGGTAATGAAATTTGACGGCCGAAATCATCAATTATGGAAGATGAAGATTGAGGATTATCTATATTAAAGAGATTTTTACTTACTGTTGGATGAGATGTCTAGACCTACGAAGATGACTGATGAAGAATGGAAGATTCTTGACAAAATGGCTTTGGGATCTATAAGATTGATCCTGGCAACATCTGTGGCTTCCAATATTATAGAAGCGGCTTCTACAGTAGACTTAATGAAATCTCTTGCTAATATATATGAAAAACCTCGTGCTTCAAATAAATTTTATTTGATGAAGAAAATATTTAGTTCTAAGATGTATGAAGGTGAATCTGCCTCTAGTCGTTTGAATTATTTCTGATTGATTCTAATTCAGTTAAAATCAGTTGCAATACTATTTGATGATGAAGTAAAAGCACTTTTATCCTTATGTTCTTTTCCTGATAGTTAGGACAACTTTGCAATGGTTGTTAGTAATACAACATCTACTAATAATATTTTGAAGTTTGATGATGTGGTTAGTATAATCTTGAATGAAGAAATTCATAGGAAGAGTACAGAGGAAACATCATCTGGAAATGCTTTGAATGTAGAAAACAGGGGCAGGAAGGAGGAATCCAAGAGTAAGAATAATAGGAAATCAAAGTCAAGAGATTGCAGATCCAAATCCAGAAGTAAGGGAATTACTTGTTGGAAATGTGGAAAGAAAGGACATGTAAAGAAAGATTATTCATCAGAGGATAAAGAGAACCAACAACCAGATAAAGGTAAAGAATCAAATGTTGTTGCATCAGAGGTAATGCAAGATTATCTTATTATTTCTTTAGATTATAGAATTGAATCATGGGTTTTTGATTCAGGAGCTTCTTTCCATTCAACCCCTAATAAGGGTTATTTCAGAAATTATGTCCAGGGAAATTTTGGGCATGTTTATTTTCATGATGATGAACCTTGCAGTATTATTGGTAAAGAGGAAGTTCATCTAAAATTGTAGAATGGAAATGCATGGGTATTGAAAGATGTGAGGTATGTGCCAAGCCTCTAGAGGAATCTTATTTCTGTAGGGCAACTAGGTGAGTCTAGTTACATGGTTATATTTAGAGGAGACTCTTGGAAAGTCACCAAGGGTGCTTTTGTAGTGGCAAGAGGTAAGAAGGTATGAATGTTATATTTATCTACCTCTATTATTGATTCCTTTTCTACATTATCTACTTCAGATTTAGATGCATACATGTGTCATAATTGGTTGGGTTCATATGATTCAAAAAGGAATGCAGATCTTAAAGGCTAAGGGTAGGTTATCAGATTTGAAAGATTTAGATCTTGATTTCTTTGAGCATTGTATCTTTGGAAAGTAAAAGAGAGTGAGATTTCTCAAAGTTGAGGCAACTAAGAGGGAGAAAAAATTGGAGCTTGTACATTCAGATGTGTGGGGACCAGCTTAGATAGCTTCTCATGGAGGATCCCATTATTATGTTACTTTCATTGATGATTCTACAAGAAAGGTATGGGTTTATTGTATTAAACATAAATCTGATGTTGTTGAGACTTTTAAAAGATGGAAAGCCCTTGTTGAGAATGAATCAAATTCTAAGCTAAAGTGCCTTAGATCTAACTATGGTGGTGAATATTGTACTAACGATTTCAATGATTATTGTTCAGTGAATGAGATACATAGAGAAAGAATGTTTCCAATAACACCAAAAGAGAATGGTGTTGTAGAAAGAATGAACAAGACAATCATCGAACACATTAGAATTATGATGATACATTTTGGATTACCCTTGTAGTTTTTGGTAGAAGCAGTTGATATAATGGTTTATTTTACTAACCATGGCCCTTCAAGTTCACTAGATGGAGGAATACTAGAGGAAGCTTTGACTAGAAAAGAGGTAGATTTTTATTTTCTTATAGTTTTTGGTTTAGAAGCTTTTGTGCATGTTGATAAGGAAAATATAAAAAATTTGGATGCAAAATCCAAGATGTGCACTTTCATTGGTTATGGATCTGGTCATTTCAGTTTCCGTTTTTGTGATTTAGAGAATTCTAAAATTGTTAGGAGTTGTGATGTTAAATGGAATGAAAAGAGAATGTGTAGGGATCAACTTTTGGTACCCAAGGATGAGAAAATTGAGAATTTTATTGATGAAAATGAACTCTCTGGTTTTAAAGAAACACCTACAGAAATACACAGTAACCATGGTCGGTTAGACTCTGACCGATATCAGTCAGATGAACTGTCGACGGTTACAGAGGATCAAAATTAAAATCGGTTAGCAGAAGCGATGACGGTTAGAGGTGACCTGCATCGGCCACTGTCAAAAGTTGATACTAATATCTAGGAGGCCCAAATTGAGTATCCGTTACCCCAAACTCCTGTGAGAAGGTCACAAAGGGAAAGTAAACATCCAGAAAGATTTATACCTACTCTATTTTACTTATTGTTGACTGATAGTGGTGAACCAGAAATATTTGAAGAAGCAATGCACAATAAGAGTCACGTTCAATGGGAGCATGGAATGGATGAGGATATGGACTCCTTAGAACAAAACCAAACTTAGTATTTGGTTAAGTTTCTAGCATGTAAGAGAACATTGTAGAGAAAATTTATTTACAATATTTAGGAAGAAGAGGGTGGACAGAAAATGTACAAGGCAAGTCTTGTAGTAAAGGGATTTACATAGAAAGTAGGTATTGACTTTGGTGAAATATTTTCTTCTGTTGTTAAGATTACTTCTATTCGTATTGTATTGAGTTTAGTTGCAGTAGAAGATTTACATTTAGAGAACCTAGATGTGAAGATGGCTTTCCTTCACGGTGATTTAGATGAAGATATTTATATGCAACAACCACTTGGGTATGAGGTCAAGGGTAAGGAGAAACTAGTTTGTAGGTTGAAAAAGAGCCTATATGGGCTCAAGCAAGCTCCAAGGAAATGGTACATGAGGTTTGATATATTTATGCATGAGCATGGTTACTTGAGATGTGAATCTAACCATTGTGTTTATTTTAAGAAGCTTGAAAATGGGAGCTATATTATTTTGTTACTATATGTAGATGATATGGTTATTACACGATCTAGTATGTAGGACATTGGTGAGCATAAGAGAAAGCTAGCTTACACATTCACAATGAAGGATTTAGGAGCTACAAAAATAATCCTTGGTATGCAAATACATAGAGACAGGAAAAACAAGAAATTGTATTTGTCTCAGGAGGATTATATCTACAAGGTGTTAGAAAGGTTCAACATCCAGAATGCAAACCCTGTTAGCACACCTATGGCTGGACACTTAAAATTGAGCAAAGATCAGTGTCCTTCATCACATGAGGAGGTCAAATACATGACACGAGTGTCATATGCTTCAATAGTTGGAAGTCTCATGTATGATATGGTTTGTACCAGACCAGACATTGTACAAGTAGTGGGAGTTATTAGTAGATATGTGGTTAATCCAGGTAAAGAGCATTGGAAAGTAGTTCAATGGATACTTAGGTATTTGAAAGGGACATCTAGCATGCAGTTATGCTATGGAGGTTCATATATTTCATTGCGTGGCTATGTTGATTTGGATATGACTGGAGATCTGGATGGTAGGAGGAGCACTACTAGATATATTTTTCACAGTAGGTGGAATGGAAGTTAGCTAGATTTTGAAATTACATATGGTTGTGGCTTTGTCTACTACAAAGGCATAGTATGTTGTAGCTATAGAGGCTAGCAAGGAGATGATATGGATAAGTAGGTTCATGGAAGAGTTGGGAAAGGAGAATATTGATTGTAAACTGTTTAGTGATAGGTAGAGTACAATTCATTTGGCAAAGAACTCAACCTTTTATTCAAGAAAAAAACACATTTAGTTAAGGTATGACTTCATATGATAGGTATTTGAGGATAGACAATTGAATCTAGAAAAGATTCATATGAAAAAGAAACCTGTGGATATGCTACCGAAGCCATTGGCAAAGGAGAAGTTGGAGCTACACTCCACTTCTGTTGGTCTTCGAGTTTGAGACTTGAAGAGGAAGAAACAAAGCCAATGAAGGATCCAAGAATGATGTTGCATAGGTATGGTGCAGTAATTAAACTCCATGTGGGAGATTATTGAGTTGTGAAGCTTAATTACTTAATTTTAGCATGTAATTTAAACTTGTTGGAAAATACAGTAACCGGCTTCGATTAAGGGTAGAATGGCATCGGTCAGGTATGACCAGCATCGGTCAAGCAAGTAAATAACTTACAATGGTTAGGTAGAACCTGTGTCGGCTACCTGTGTGATGAAGTTTTAATTAACTTTCGGTAGTTATATCTATTTTTAGCATTAAAATAGATTTATTAATCATAATTGCATGGCTAAGTTCCCTAAGTCTATAAATGACTATATAATAAAAAAATCTAGGGTTTAGAAGTAAGAGAACAATTATAATTACAAGATAACTATGTGAGAGATAATTCTTGGTAAAGAACCAAAAGGCTTGATGGAAAGAAAGTACTGAACATCTGAGAGGTGTGGAAGATTGTAAATCTTCATTGTATATCTTGTCAAAGATTTGGATAATAGATTGGCTTGTTTCTTGGTGGACGTAGCCCACACTGGGTGAACCATGTTAAATCTGGTCTTGATTTATGTCTCTTGTTTTGTATATTTCTTCTGGTAGAATATCTGATTTAATTTACATGTATGCTTAGATCTAATATATTTTTTGTACAACCGATGTGTGAATCCCAAAAACCCGCATGTTCCAGGTCTAAAAAGGGAGACATAGTGGGCCCAAAATGACTAAGTATAGAGAGTTAGTGGACAACACCATGTGTCTCATCAACACAAATTAAAAGGCGCGACCCAGAATAGAAAATTAGATGAGCACAGGTGTTGCACATGTCTCGGGCCCAAAAAGGAAGTAGGATCAAATTGGCTAAGTATAAAAGGTAAGCGAAAGCTTCCACATGTCTCATCAGTGAAATTTTAAAGGTGCGACCCAAAAGGAATTCCCTAAACAAGTGCCAAATTGCCATGTGTTAAGAGTATGCAAAGGTAAGAGTGGCTGTTAAAAAGTACAAAATCCTACAGAAGCCTCCATGTTCCTCGACTGTGTAACTCTAAAAGTAAAATCTGGGGGCATTATCCAAATGAGTGCCAAGATTCCATGTGCCTTGAGTCAGGAAAAGTGTCTCTGCCAACAGGAGATACTCAAGCATGATACAAAGGAAAAAAAGGACCATACAGAATTAGCCATGTGTCAGTCTGACATGATTTCAATAGTGAAAGGAAGGAGTTGAATCTTTAAGATGTGTGAGGCTGCCACATGGACCTAGTATGTATGGAATGTTTTAAACATTGTGTTCCCACGACCCTAATCTTTAGATAACCATATCTTTCGACTGGAAACTCAGATTGGGGTGGGAGAGGAATTTTTTGAAAGATCTCGACACCGGCTTCTCACCTTCCTCCATTAATGTTTTCAGCCTACCATTTTTGAAGTTCTCAAGTCTCTCACCTACCACATGATGAAGAATGGGCCTCTTTCTTTCCCAGGAAGGGACATCGACGAATGCATGGGTGCTGCAGTGAGCCCCTTCATTGTGGCAGGTGGAATTCAATTCATATCTTAAGGTGGTTGAAACAAGATTCAAATTCTTCTCTCATCTCTCTCTTATTCTTCCTATTTATTGTAAAGGGGGCATATTCAAAGGATTGGTCATCGTTTATCCTTTTCCGCCCACTCTCTTTCTTCTTTAGGGTAGAATGTGGAGTCTAAGCCTCTTCTCGTGGCTCTGTAATGGAATTTTATTTCCCCTTTCCCACTAATGATGTACCATGTGACTTTTATAGCAATAAAATATGTTTCATGATTCATCTACCTATCCTTTACTCATTTTGTTGTCTCTTCTCACCTCTCGTCATTGTAGGGTATACTATGCATACTCTGATGTTTGTTGTAGGTTCCGGGAGTTGTGCTTAATGGGTCTTGAAGTGGTGTTCTATATGACATTCATCTTTGGTCCATGGTGTGTCTTGTCCACCCTCTCCTCTGCTCACCTCTCTCCACTTCAGGAAGTCGGATATGTGATCAGCCACTTCCTTTTTTGGTGTATCATCGCTTAGTGTAGGATTTATTTTTCTCTCTCTCCCTATCCCCTTGGAATGGTTAGATTAGGATTAGTTAGGTTCTTCCTGCACTAGATTAGCTTATGGAAAGTAATTTAAGAAGCAAGAACTAGCCTTCTCTAGAGGTCCGTCTCAGGTTTGCAAGTCCCACAACTTGAGAGATGGTCCAATGTTGTGAAATCATACCGAATGCCCCACTCATATCCTAGGCCATTTAGGGGTGTTATGATTTTACAATAATAGGTTTGGTACACCCGATGGGAGACTAAGGTTAGATTCTCTCATCTTTCCAAGGTGTCTCACTATCAATACCAAATCTTAAGCCATTGTGTGACTGCACTATTGGCATACCCGGTGGGACAATGAGGTCTAAAGCACCTTACCACTTCATCTTAGTAGGTTTGTGTGTTCCTGTTAAGATTCATACTTTTGAGGCACATGCAAGCACATCTGGTGACTCTATCTAGTCAATAACCCATGTCTAAGTTACAGACCTTTTCCATCTCTTTCACCCATCTTCATTCATCTTTCTTTTCACATCTATCATTTTCTTCCATTTTCTTGAAGTTGTGTAATCATTGATGATGCCATAAACTGGCCATAAATTACCATTATTTTATCCTTCCAAGTTACCTTTGTAATTGGATTTAAATGTAATCTACGAACTTATAGTTTTCTTAAGTTATAATATATGATATATATCTTGTTCATTCTTTAGAAATCTTATGTTACCTATTTTGTTGACTAATCCAATTGATATTTTGGAGAAAGATGAAAAGTCTTGTGTATGCAGGTCATAAAGGAAAGATAATGCTAGTATTGGGAAAAGTGAAATTGATCATGTATGGTATATATATAAACTCAAATCTTATTTCATAATTAGATTCCTCTCGAAAAATTATGCAAGTTCAAACAAAGAATCATCTCAATATGAGATCATATGCAAAAGTTATAGCTGTTATAAGTTAGCTCTGAAACTCATAGGATTAGTTTTGGAACTCGCAGAGTTAGTTCTGGAACTTGCATGCTTAGTTCCGTAACTCACAAGCTTAGTTCCGAAACTAACAGGCTTAGTTTCAGAATTAACAGATTTTTACTATTTTTGAGGAATTGTGAAAGATCAGAGAATCCAATGGAAAATATAAGATAGGCTTTTGTTTGTAGAAATGTGATTAAAGAAAACCTCATTCAGATTTCCTACAGGTATTACCAATAAAGAGATATCTAAATTTTAGTGAGCTGTAGTCCGAGGAAAATTATATCAAACAAGCAATAAAAGTTCCATAAAAATAAATAGAAAAGTCAAATGGAAAATATGAGAGAATTTTTTTTCATAGAAATGATTATAAGAGAAACCTCATTCAAATTTGCTATAGGTTTTACCAATGAAGAGAGATCTAACTTTTAGTGAGCTACAGTCTGAGGAAAAGTGTATCAGATGAGCGCTAAAAGTTCCATAAAAAGAAACAAAAAATTAAATCATAAACTCTGAGAGAGGTTTTTGTTCATGGAATGTGTTTAATAAAAACCTCATTCAAATTTGCAACATGTTTTACCAATGAAGATAAATCTAACTTTTAGTGAACTGTAGTCTGAAGAAAAAGTGTATTAGACAAGTGTCAAAAGTTCTACAGTAAAAAACAACAAAGTCAAATGGAGAATCCGAGAAAGGTATTTGGTCAAAATCATATTTTAAGAAAAATCCTCCTTCCAATAATGTAGAAGAATAAAATCATTATGATTCTTGTTACTGAAAGCAAGTAGAAGATTCGGGAGAAAATCTTCCTAAAGTAAGTGCGATGAGACTTTGACTCCAATAATATATCTCTCTCCATATTTTGTGGAGATGGACATCTAAGTTGTTAGGATTACAATAAAGATAAGATCAAATTTTATCTCCCAAAATAAGGATTTGGTTGGACGCGTAAATTATAAATGCAACCTTCCACACTTAGATAGAGAATGCTTGTCTCCCAAGAAATAAAGATATGTTATTTCCTCTCAAATATTATGTTGTTTTAAGATCTCATAAGTATGATTTAAATATTCTTCCAAGAAATGAGATGGCCACTCATTTTAAGGAATAAGGATTTGTATATTTATTTTTATGTTTATGCATTTGTCTATAATTCATTCTGTTATATTGTTTTTATCTTTGTATTGTGAGAATTTAGTCTGTTGTGAACTTACAAGTGTTTCATTCAATTATGTTTAATTTTAATTCAGCAATTTCAATTTATGCAAGTGTGTTTAAATTCATGAAAGTGTGATTTATTTCATGAAAACTTTATTCTGCAAGTTTGCCTTTATTTCTGCAACTTTGCCTTTCAATTTTTACAAGCGTGATTTATTTTATGAAAGTTTGGTTTGTGTTTAAAGGATTTTCTTTCCAAGATGTTCTTCTCTTAATGTATAAAGCCTTCAGACACCAACCTGGATTGACTTCATTTCGATCTTGGAATTCACACTTGCAGTAGCAGCAATGCAATCCACCTCCAATGTATTTTACAACCCCTCTAGATAAGAATTATGATCAGATCTAGAACTATTATGCTTACCCATATGAGCAATGTTAGAGCCATTTTTTCCATGGAGCCTATCAAGAACAAGGGGATGCATACAATGATGACAAATACATGGAAAATTCTAATATTCTAGAAAAGATTCAAGGCATGGAGGCACGCATAGTACAATCAAGGGCCACAACTCAGATGAAAGCATTCAAAATTAGTTAAGGGGGCCCTGTCCATGGACTGACCCTATGCCAAGAATTTACAGTCCTTAGGAGAAGTTTGAATTCATTATTGAAGTGCTTCCTCAACTTGCACAGTGGATTGAGAATATTGAGGCATACGAGCAAATTTCAACACAACCTTGTCAATGGGTAAGTCAGTCATTAGCTCCTTGTCCTTCATTTTCTCTTTCTTAAACTCCATCATTTCAACATGATCAAGAGTCAAACCCCTCACTTGCTACTCCAAGTGTTGATTTCACTTCTTCATCTTATGGTCTTCTATCTCATCTCGATTCTTCTTCCCTTTTCCCTTCCAAATCTAAGTCCCCTTTATAAGAACCAAAAGTAATGCCTTCCCCTCCACCACAAACAAGGAAAAAAATAATGGATACCCCAATCACCACTACTCCTACCCTCCCAATTCCATGTCATGGAGAGACTCCAAAAACCAATCAAGGAGAGGAATAAGAAGAGGAACCCAATAGAGAAGAGATGATAGAAAATCTGAAGAGTTGGGTTACCAGATTTGACTTTAGAAAGATTCCCTTATTGGTTAAACCTATGGAGGAGGTAGAGGTCAAGCCACAAGTGGACGAAGCTCCAGCTACATCAAAAATAGGGGAAGAAGGAGCTATTCCAAATCCCAAAGAAGAGGAGTGCATTTCAGCTGTGGAGGAAGACCATGTGGTTTTAGAGGCTACAAGTATGGAGCAAACTATAGAAGACCCTTCAGTTCTTTCTCCCACTTCATCCCCTTCGAGCTATAATGTCAAAGAAGATTTTGATATTTCAAAATTCATGTTTGAAGAAGATGGGAAACATGGTGAGCAAGTTGCATATTAGGAGGACACCATGGAGGAGGTCGAGAACATGTAGCAGGACAACAAGGAGGTAGATTATCTGTCTGACTTGGAAGATTTATTTGATGGAGAGGAGCCCATGGAGATCACTTCATTTTATCCTCCATCATCCTTCTTCGAAGCACATGAGCCTGCTTCCATGAAGGAGTGCATTCAAGGACAACATCCTGCACTTCATAGCAGCCCTTTTGAAGCAATTTTGGAAGATATAAATCTTCCATGTTATTCACAGGAGAAGGAAGGGAGAAAGTAGAAGGATGTCATCATATCTCTCACACTATCCATCCAGGAAGGTCCACAAGAAGAATCCATTCTTGGAGTTGAAATTCAAAGAAAGTGGCACATTCAAAGGATCATACTGTGCCCAATCAGGTACTTGGCTTCATTGGAGCCAAGAGAGTTGCCACCGGTCATCCTCATTTCAAAGCATGAGGATGAGTATCAAAGCACCAAGGGTCACCATTAACACCCTCAGGAGTCCAATGCAAATCATCCTGAGGAGGTAATTTCCCTTAATGTTGATACCTTGATGATATGGGTGGATGATCGACCTCTTGTCAAATTTTCACTCATATAAGCAACCATATTCAACATTAAACCATTTGCATGGCTGCCCTTTTTGAGAAACGGATGTTATTTCTCCCTGCCTTTGGAAGGCTTTGTTTAGCTTTTATTTGTTAGGGTTAGTGTAGGAGTAGGAGTTGGTTTGTTTTAAGTAGAACAAGTGGTTGTGCACACTCTGCATGTTCCACTTGGAACATGTATGATTTTCTAGATTTGTACATAGTGTGTTGTGGTGTTTTATTGCTCGTGCACAATTCATCTCCCAAGACAAAACAATGTGTAAGGACCCTTCATTATTCATGATAGAGAGAACCATAGTTTCATGTAACAGTTACTAATTTCAAATAAAACACAAATACATAGCAACTAAAATCACATTCGAGACAGTCCATTATTAGGAATAGGTAAATACATAGCGGGACAAGTTTAGGGTCAGCAGGATCATTATAAGGCTCTTAATTTTTGACTCCATGCCAAATGGATGCTCCAAGGCCACTGGTCTCTTCATCTAGTAAGCAGATGTCCCAGTGAGTTGTGAAATTGTTATCTCAATTTTCCCCCCGTCAAAATTGATCAAACATGACACCACACAGAAGAAAATCAGAAGGGTCAGCTCTATCATGCAAGCTCACATTTTAAATCCAACATTCAGGTTATAGGCGGGCTCTACAATGGAGGAGAAAAGTCAAAGAAGGGGCCAACAACGTCAAACAAATCAAAGGATCTTAGGAGAGGAATGGGGAAATGTTCAAAGTCTTCGGGCTTAAAAAATGATTCAGAGTGGGCCCAAAATGGATAAGTATGGAAGAGACGGTAGAATCTACCACATGTCTCAACGACTCACCTTCAAGGGTCAAAGCCAAGGGTGGTTCCCCAAACTAGCGCCAACTCTCCACATGGTTAGCATCTAACACAAGTAAAATGGTAGTGGGTCGAAATCGGCTATGTATAAGAGTCTCCGCGGAGTGTGCCACGTGCCTCATTGACGTAACTCAAAAGATAGGATCTAAAACAGAGATCCCAAACAAGCGCCAAGCCTCCATTTGTCCCAGGGTACCAAAAAGGGATAGATTCGACAGTTGAAAAGTCAAAATTGGGCAAAGCTAATGGAAGGTGCCATGTGTCAACTCGAAGCAACTTCAAAGACCAACTCTAAAGGTAGAACCCCAAACAAGCATAGGCTCGACGTGTGTCCTAGGTCCAAAAGGGAGATAAAGAAGGCCCAAAATGAATAATTATAGAAAATCAGTGGACAACGCCACAAGTTTCATTAGAACAAATTCAAAGTCCCGACCCAAAATGGAGACTCAGATGAGCACGGGCCTTGCATGTGTCTAAGGCTTGAATCGACTAAGTATAAAAGGTAAGAGGAAGCTTCCACATGTCTCATTAGTGGAATTTCAAAGGTGAGGCTGAAAATGTAATCCCCAAATGAGCACCAACTCGCCACGTGTTCATAGTCTAAAAAGGTAAGAGCAGCCATTGAAAAGTAAAAAATCTTGTGGAAGCCTGCACGTTCCTTGACCACACAACACTAAAATTAAAATACGGGGGAAGTTTCCAAATGAGCACCAAGCTTCCATGTGTCTTAAGTCAGGCACAGTGTCTCTGCCAATAGGAGAGTCTTATATAGAATATAAAAGAAATAGAAGAACCTGTGGAAGCCGCCACATGTCAAACCAACGTGATTTAAAGAGCAAATGGAAGGATCCAAATCTTCAAGATGCGCGAGGCTGCCACATGGACCCAATATGGATAGACTCTTTTAAACATCACGCGCACGTGACCCTGATCTTTATATAGCCATATCTTTCAACTGGAAACTCAGATTTGGGTGGGAAAAGATTTTTTTTAAAGATCTCGACGCCGGCTTCTCACCTTCCTCTATTAATGTTTTCATCCCACCATTTTTAAGGCTGGCAAGTATCTCCCCTGCCACCATGATGAAGAATGGGCCACTTTCCTACCCAATAAGTGACAATGATTGAGGCATGGATTTTCCAGTGAGCCCCTTCATTGTGGCAAGTGGAATTCAATGCATATCTTAAGGTGGTTGAAATAGGATTTGAATTCTCCTCTCCTCTCACTCTTATTCTTCCTATACATTATAAAGGGGGGAATATTCAAAGGGTTAGTGATCATTTGTCCTCTTACCCCCTCTGTCTTTCTTCCTTAGAGTAGAATGTGGAGTCTAAGCCTCTAGTCATGGCTCTATAATGGAATTTTCTTGCCCCTTGCCCACTAATGATGTACCGCATGACTTTTGGAGCAACAAAATATGTTTCATGATGCATTTGTCCATCCTTTTCTCATTTTGGTGTCTCTTCTTACCTCTCATCATTATAGGTTATACTATGCATAATCTGATGTTCATTGCAGGTTCTGGGAGCTTTGATTAATGGGTCTTGAAGTGGTGTTCCATGTGACATTCATCTCTGCTGCGTGGTGCGTCTTGTCCACCCTCTCTTCTACTCACCTCTCTCCACTTTAGGCAGTCAGATATGTGATCATTCACTTCCTTTTCTGGTGTATCACCATTTAGTGTAGGCTTTCTCTCTCTCTCTCTCTCTCTCTCTCTCTCTCTCTCCTTGTCCCCTTAGAATGGTTAGATTAGGATTAGTTAGGTTCTTCCTGCACTAGAGTAGCTTGGGACAGAAACTAGCCTTCTCTGGAGGTCCATCTAAGGTTTGCAAGTTGCACAACTTGAGAGATGGTCCAATGTTGTGCAATCACACCGAATTCCCCACATAGATCCTAGGCCATTCAGGGGTGATGTGATTTTACACTAACACTACCGCTTCATGAAAATTCAGATTTGGCCTTAAGGGCCAATTTTTTATGCTTGTGGGACAAGTTAAACTTGTCCCACACCTCTTAAATTTATATAGGTCAACCCTACCTATGGATTGAGGGGTCAAAAACAGACCCCATTATGTGTTTTGGGAGGACAAAAAGGTAAAATATTATTGCACTTCCTTTCATGTAATTAAGTTTTTCCTTAGGGGGTGTGGGCTAGGATTGTGTGTGTAGGTAACTTGTCATTCCTCTTGTTGGTACCCAAATTTTAACTCCTTCAAAGAATGAGCAACATCATCAACACTCAGAGGTAGATAGAAACTCATGTATGTCATTTTACACCTGGGGAAGCAATCTATCTGACTCGTTGGCACTCAGGATTTGAAAAGAGTGGGTAGCACATTAAAAAGGATATAAACTGATCATAACTATTTTAGGTTGTGCCCTTCAACAAAGGTAAAAGAACCTATTTTGTAACCTCTGTTATATTAAAGGAGATACAAGTACCTTTCTTTTGTGTGAATTTTATAGAGGAGATCTTGGGGAAAATATGATGAACATGCCAAATCTGACTCTTACGAGTCATCACTCCCAGATCATGGAGATACTTTCACAACAAGGCAAAGGTTACTAACGACATTTGAGACCCTGATTACTTCTACATATTTTATTAATAAAGATTATGCATTTGTGTACACACATAGAAAACATGGGTAGTATGTGTAGGATTGGTTGATGTTAAATGAATTTTTTGTGGGATGTTGGGTAGGGTGAATCTAAATTCACCAGATCCTTGAGAAACCTTACAAAATGGAAAGTCAGACCAATAGAATGCCACATAATAGCTGAAATGTCTCTTCAACCAGAATATGTGCTTTAATGGACACCCAGATTAGTACACTTTCACACAATCTTTGAGATTCTATCACAAAGGATCAAGTTATAAAACCCAACAAAGCATCAAGATCTAAACCAAATCACACCTAAGGTACACCAAAAGGCTTACAATCAGTCTTTGTCGACAGTTGAGAGAAAAGTGATTTTAAATCTTTTATTCCAATCCCAAATGAAAGCTCTTCTGAGAAATGAAATTACACATGCCACTAAACTATCACAAGCATTGAGGCCTATGTGATTGAATTAGATTATAAAACAAGATTACAACAGAAAAAAGAAAAACTACTTGCAGACATTCATAAATAAAACCAACACATTTTTCTGAAGACAACACAAAAATAACTCGAATTCGATTAAATCTATCAATAAGGGAAAGTTTCTAGAATAGTTTTAGAGCTTTTCAATGGATGTACACTTGGAACAACCTTGACATGATTATATTTTAATACCAAAGAGATAACCTAGTTGCTCAAATGGTCTCAAAAGACAAGCTTCTCAAATTTTCCTCTTGGGAATTTTCTTCAACCTCTAGCACTTTGACCTCCAACTTCCCGACCCTTTTGCATTAGAAATTTGTGCCATTTATAACCTTTACAATAGAGCGCCTTCATCTGAAAAGACAAAAACATTTAATGTACTAGTGTTCACAATGATTTTTACGTGATTCATAGGATCAGATCTAGAAGAAGTCTCCCAGTGCTCGAGGGGGTAGATTTCATTGAATGCCTCCCACATTCAACTCCTTGCTCTGGTAGATCACTCTTTCTTTAATTTTCCAACCACTTCCACCCCTAATCTGTCAAATCTGGCCCCTTACATGCTCGGGCATGAAAGTCAGACCATTTTAATGGCAAAAGATGTCCACCAGGTCTTCCCACCAAACTTCAGATTTCAACATTAACTTCCTTATTTGCTCGACATGTAGAAAAGACCAAGAAATCATGGAGAATCGCACTTCTAGATGTGTTTCAGAGAAATGGGGGAAAATCAGATTTAGAGTCACATCTACCCTCAATCTTTACTTTGAATTTGAACTATCCATGTGGTAAATTCACACTTTAGAACAGACTCCGGGGCCTCCTTTGAATTTTTACAACGTTTTGAAAAAATGGAAAAAAAATCCATTTTTCTCCACACCTCTGCCCTTAGGAAACGGGCCTGACAGGTGTCCAAGTGTGATTGGAGATGGACCACGCTTCCCTTTTTATTTTTAAAAATTTTTTCTTAGAAGGATTTTTTTTCAAATTTCCCTTGAGAGCCCGCACCTTTGCCATTGACCAGGGAAAAACTTTGACTTTTTCCCTCATTGGGCTTGCGGGCCATTTTGAAATTTTAAATCCTTAAGAGGAAAAAAATCCAAGTTGACTCTAATGGCCTGCCTCCCCATGTCTTTGAGTTTTCAAACTACCATGTGTCACCGCGGTGCACCTTGAGGTGGTCCCAAAAATTTGATACCTTGAACGAGGGCGGGCTTGCCATGTGTCCTGTTTTGACAAGGTTTGTTTGAATTCTTGAATCCTAGTGGAAGGTGCCACATGTCATGCTCCGAGGCACTCTATTTTTGGTCGTTGAAATGTCTAAGTAAAATGTAAAGTGAGTAGAAGACTCCACGTGTCATCCTAGTGCGTGTTTAGAATGAAACTCAAGGGTCAGTTGTGGTTCGTCCACGTGTCTCCATGGCGCAACTTCAATATGGTGCCTAAAATGTAGACTCTAAATGAGTGTGATCTCACTAGGTGTCCTATTCTACCAAACTACTCCAACTGCATAAAAAAATTTCTAAGTCTAGGTTAAGTAGTGGAAGCCTCCACGTGTCCTCTCGGTGTTTCTCTAAGGCCAAACGAGAAAGTAGATCTTCAAATGAGCATCGTGCCTCCATGTGGACACACTTTGAGTTAATTCTTTCCATGAATTTTTCTAAGTACCCAATTGAACCGCGTCCAACCAAAAGGTGCCACGTCTCCCTATAGATACAAGGATGCAAATTTGATCAGGAGAAACACCCGTCAAATTGTAAAATTCAAAAAAATGACCATTTGTGCTTGGGAATGAAATTTTCTTCAAGGAAAGAAAGTATAGAATTGTTACAGGGATCAAATATGTTCTTCATGGATACATCCATTCATTTTCTTCAAGTACTTAGGGAAAAAATGATAAGGGAGACAAATCCCAACCATGGATAACGGAAAATATGGGGGAAACCCAATTTTTTTATGAACAAAGAAAGGGAGACTCAAAATACAGACCCTTTCCAGAGGAACAAAAATACAAGGATCAATCCATGGACCCCTAAGTGAATTACGACCTAGGAACCAATTAAAAAATTGCCACAAAGACTTACCCAGCACAACATGGGGAAGGATAAAATGACAGAGGCCGTAAATCAATAAGTTTTCAAAGGAACAAATGGGGTGAGACTATTTTGAGTACCAACACTGGCTTCGACTTGGGGATGGGCACTCCCTATGAGTGCCATAAGAACAATGGTAGAACAAGTGCCAAAATATCCATTGGGTAATGAAGTCATCTTGCAGAGTAGAGAAACATAGCCATCTTAAAAAACAGACAGAGAAACTAGCAAAAATAGGCCACCGAGGACCAGAACGAGGAAAACCCAAAAAAGACAGGAAACAAATGACAAACTATACATTATACACAAGATTTATACCTTGATTCAGGGGAATCAATCCAAGAAATGCTTCAAATGCATGCTATTGATAGGCAACTCAAGCAGTTCACCATCTAAGTCCTTACGGAAGAAGGTATGCTCCCCAATTCTGATGTCAATAGAGTAAGGGCCCATCCATAATGAGTCAAACTCGCCATGCTTTTCCTTATCCTCATGTTTGATATCCCATAGTAACACATGATCTCCAACATTGAAGGCTCTAGGAGTGACCTTCTCGTTAAATAAATTCTTGAGTTTCTCTCTAAACATTATACCCCTCTAGTGGGATGCCCTCCTCTCTTCTTCAAGCTCAACAATCTTATTAATATGAGCATCATAATGACTTACCTCTTGATCTTCCAGTTGCTACACAAAATTATATGAAGATAGTTGCATATGAAGAGGTAGTAGGGCCTAAATCCCATATACCAACTCAAATGGACTCTTTCCAGTGACCTCTTGATAGTGATCCTATCTGCCCACACAACAAACTTCAACTATCCACCCCACTTTCTCTTGTTCTACTCCAATGTTCTTCTAATGATCTTCAACAATTTTTATTACTGGACTCATCTTACCCATTTCCTTGAGGATTGTAATTAGAGGCATATGTCAAGTTGATCACATACTCTTAGCACATAGCCACCAAAGGTTTAGCTCTAAAGCTCATGACATTGTCAACAATAATCTTGACTGGTAACCCAAACCTACAAATAATGTTGTTTAGCATAAAATCCATGACAACTTGGTGTGTTGCCTTCCTGGTGGGGATTTCCTCCACCCATTTAGTAAAATAATCAGTTTCTATAACAATCCATATGTGGCCAGCACTTGAAAGGTCTGAAATCTCACCAATGAAATCCATCCCCCATTTCCTGAATAAGGATTCAATTGATACAGGTTGCAAAGAGAGGGAGCCTGAAGCTTTCAGTCTTCTAGAGAAGCGTTGGAAGATTTCACATCTTCTAACCAACAAGATTGTATCATTGAAAAGAGTTAGCCACTAATAACCAATCCTCAGGATCCTATGTGATGTGACTCTTGCAATAAAGTGCCCCCCACAAACTCCTCCATGGAGATCAGTAATTCACCTAAAGAGGACTCCCTGTGGGTTCTTCCAAGCTAACCCACAATCAGTGATGACATATTTTTGGGTAGCCAACTTAAGGGCTCTCTTTTGGTTCCTACTTAAGTGCCTAGGGCAGCTCAGGTGCCTGAGCTAAAAGATTACTTCTTTATACCATTCAGAATTCATAAACCTTTCAAATATACGTGCCATTTCTTCTTCTACCTCGTTTACCTCAATATTTTGCAAGTTTCGCTCAGCCATAAGCTTAGCCAGGCCCAAACCTCTCACCAACTTTGTGGTTTAGATGTCCACGTCAAATTCTTGCAACTTGTTTTCCCATCTACATATTTTGCTGGAGACTTCCATCTCATATAAGTTGTCCTTCACCATTGAGTGGGGAACATAAGCAACTACTTTATAAATTAGAATGTAAGTTCTAAAAACCTTTGTTTCTTTTATTAAGGAAAATGCATGCTTTTCCATGATAGTGTACTTCAGCTCAAAACCCTGCAAGGCCTTACTAAAAAAATCAATTGGCCTCTTAGCCCCTTCATCATTCTTCTGTAGCAAGACAGAAGCAATAGTGTTTTCTGAAGCAATGGAAAATAGCTGGGAAGGTTTTTTGTAATCTTGGGCTACCAAAACAGGGGCATGCTTCAATGCCTCTTTGATTCCATTAAATGCTTGGATGGGAGCCTCCTCCCACTTGATGACCTGGTATTTCTTCAGCATGGAAATGATTGGAATGGTTAGCTAAGAAAAGTTTGATATGAATCTTCTAATGAAGTTTATTTTCCCAAAAAAAGACTGAATTGAAAATAATACACAGGTTGAACACACAAATATTGTATATATTATTCACCATATATTGATTCATACGGGCCATTACATTTATATAGGCTAATGTTGCTCCTATAATCAATTATCAAGGAAGCTAAACATAACCTCTCACTAATTCTATACGAGATGTTATAACAATACACTCCCTAAATAAGTGGGTTGTTGTAACTCACAACCAACCGCACCAACAATACAATATTATATTATCCTAGATAATATAATTACTCACACTAACATATTAGTGAGCACTAATAGTTAGAATATTCCTAACATTCCCCTCCTTAGTGCGAACATGGGAGAAAAACAATTGCACTTCCTTCTGCAGCGTGCCACCCGTGCGTGCTCATGATCTGGATGGTTTTATAGGACAGCCAACAACCTCAACATGGATGGTTTTACATGAAAACTAACAACCTCAATAGGGATGGTTTTACAGGACAGCCAACAACCTCAATATCATGATGCTGCTTTTCATTGTGCTTTCATCTATCCACTATGCTTATACATCAGGGAATTATGTAGGAAATACAACTTGCATATCACAAAACTTGACAAAAGAAGTTATACTGAAAAAATTTCACATTACTTCCTATAAGAATCGTATTTTTCTTAATCATACTCTCTGTCATTGATCGCTGCCACTCGATCTCGAACATCATAGAAAACTGCCACTGCCACTGGAAGCTTTCCTTGACTAAGTCATTTTGCGTATAGAATGGGAATGGAACATTGGTATGTATTCCCCCCCACAATGTGAAATTCCACTCAAATAGATACTGAGAAGCAAAATGCATCGAAGAACATACTTCTAAATGGATCTTGCTAGTTAGGTCTTGCTGCACATGGTCACTAATGCTAGTGAACGTATTCTTCTAGCTGACCATCTTCCAATGAAGTACGGCAGTTAGAGGACCAAGTCAGTCAGAGGATCATTGATAGTCATCTGCGCTCCAACACAACTTTCTTTCCAACATCCATCAAATACCACACAAAACAGGAACTCTGCAAACTGAAGCACACTGAGAAAATGGAAACCACACTGAAAATCAAATACTCACACCATACATATGCCACCACAGCTTTTGCGCGGCCCCATCGTTGGTGACTGATGAGAGGTCGTTGTTCGACCTCCTTCCTCCGATGCCTCTATCCTCCATTTTTATGCTGCTAGCTCAAAAAAATGTGAACATGATGTACATATGTTTCCACATTGAAATTATTCTTTGTTTTCCAGACATCGGGTAACACCGAAATTGCGTTTGTAAGGCAATTTTTTTATTTTATTTTACAATTTTTGACTTTTGACTATGGACGACAATAACAAAATGACACAAAATTACTCTTATAACTTTGACATAAAATAATGACTAATTTTTTAATACTCCCAAATATAAATTTATACTAATTTACCACTACGCTTTCTTTTTCTTTATAGACAACACCGAAAATTTAAGTTCACAAACTATTGACTATACTTATAACTCAACCCACTTTTAAATGGACATGTAAACCATGGACTCTTAGATCGAACTATTTTTGACCAGATAAACAAAAAAAAACAAAAACTTCAAACTGAATATATTATATCTTAAAAAACAGACCTATAACCACGGCCAGTAGAACTCGCTGCGACTGCCATGCATTCCTCCTGAGCCACACGTGGATATGCACAAATAATTTCATCGCTCCTTGTTGCAATGCCTTAGGCTAGACTTCACTACACACTATTCCTTTTCCCCTCGGATCTGTGGTATGTAATAACTGGTGAAATCTGCCAAATTTTTCGTGAGAATTTGTTGTATGAGGACTGGCAGTATGTGTTGGAGGATCAAATCAAATCGTCCAGCATTTATGTGTAGACTGGGAATTGAATGCGGACAATCCATGAACTATGGTTGAGGCGTTAGATCCACGTCTGGAAAATTGCATTTCTTGTCTTTTCCAACGTATGCACAGATCTTGTTTGCTACAAAAAGAAAATAAGGCGAGTTTGAGGTATTACGTTCCACCAAGATCAAAAAAAATCTATGAATGTGGCGTTCATGAAACACCATTGAATAACTGACAAGACTTTTTCAAAAAAAAACTTGAAATATTATTTGCAGCGAATGCTCCCAATCTCTTTCTTATCTTGAACACAATAATCTTATTCCTCAGCGGGCTCGAAATCTATCCACAAGTGACTTTTGCATTCACAACTTGCTACTATCAGATGAATTCACAGCTAAAGGACGTCTCAGATGGATCTCCCAAATTTTAATTTTCTTACACTTTTTGTGATGATGAGGAGAATAGATCTGCAGGAGAATAGATCTGCACAACTGCATAAAAATTGGAAACTAGGGCAATCAATGGAACCACAACTCCACGGGAATAAATTTAAAGACACGATTTTCTAATGCACAGTTTGGTAGCATGCATAAAAATTGGAAACTATTCATAGGGCAATCAAGGAAGTTGAAATGCCCCTTCAAAAATTAATTCTCCATGGATTTACTCTGAAAATGCCTGCTATGATGCCAATTGAAAATAATACACAGGTTGAACACACAAATATTGTATATATTATTCACCATATATATTGATTCATACGGGCCATTACATTTATATAGGCTAATGTTGCTCCTATAATCAAGGAAGCTAAACATAACCTCTCACTAATTCTATACGAGATGTTATAATAATACACTCCCTAAATAAGTGGGTTGTTGTAACTCACAACCAACTGCACCAACAATACAATATTATATTATCCTAGATAATATAATTACTCACACTAACATATTAATGAGCACTAATAGTTAGAATATTCCTAACATGAATTCCTTTCTTGGTTCTTGGGATTGGGACCTTGCTGATGGCCTCTAATCTTTCTAAATCAATCATCACTCCTTGTGACACAATTTGACCAAGCAAATTTTCCTTCTGCACTCCAAAATGGCATTTCTTTGGATTGAGTGAGATGCCATATTCTCTACATCTTATTAGCATCTTCTCCAAGTGCAGCAAGTGGTCACTTCTCTTTCTAGAAAATACAGTTACATCATCTTGATAAACTACAACAAATTCATTGATGTAACTAGCAAAAGCAACATCCATTGCTCTTTGAAAGGTAGATCCAACATTCATCAGACCAAAGGGAATCCTGACATAAAAATAGGTCCCCCAAGGAGTAGTGAAGGCTATCTTGATCCTTTCTGATTCCTTCACCATAATTTGGTTATAACCAAAGAAACTATCCAAGGTGGAGAGTAACTTAGAACCAGTCACCAACTACATCATGTTCTCCATATTTGGAAAAGGATAATTATCCTTCATTGATGCTCTATTTAGATTCCTAAAATCCACACACAGCTTGATGCCACCATTCTTTTTTCTAACTGGTACTAGGTTTGCAACCCAAGAAGAATATATTGTGGGCTGGATAATCCCTCCATCCCGTAGCTTCTTCTGTTCTTCTTGTATTTTGAGGGGTAAGAGTCTATTAATGGGCCTCTATTTTTGCCCAAATGGATTTACATTAGACACCAAGGGGATTTCATGCTGAAACAAATCCTCTCTATATGTTTTTAGTTCATAATAGGTCCAAGCCATATAATCTTGGTATTTTTTAAACAACTGGATGTATGACTACTTCTCCTCCTTGGTTCGTTGGCTTCTCCTTTGTACCAAGATCTTGCTCCTCAATATCCCTTGAGGCTGTTATGCATCTATTAACAATGCAATCAACATTATCAAAATTGGATTTAAGAGCAATTTGTTGGTATCAAAATTTAATCTCCTTCACAACTTGAACAACATCATGAATTCACAAGACACTCAAGGGTAGATAGATGATTTGTATGTCGTTTATAGGCGGGGAGCACATCTATCTAACGTGTTGGCACTCAAGATTTGAGGGAGTGGATAGCACCTTCAAAAGGATCTTAATTTGATCCTCACTATTTTAGGTTGTGCATATCAACCAAGGAAAAATAACCTATATTGTAGCCCTTGTATTGTAAAGGAGATGAAGATATACTTGTATTTTATGCATAGTGAGGAAGATGGCCTTGAAAAACATGATCAATTATCCATTATCTAAACTCGAAGGAGTTGTCACTACTAAATGATGGAAATGCTTTCAAAACAAGGCTGCATCTGCTAAAGACATGAGGAAACCCTGATATGCTTTGTGCATTTTTGTGGAAGGATTGTATTATTTTGTTAACACACAATGTAATGCAGGGGTAGTATTGGTAGGATGAATTAGTTTGAATGAAATTTTGTGGGGAGATGTTTTAGACAAGACTAGCTGGGAATTACCAACTTCTTTGAGAACCTTTCCAAGAAATTTGTAACACCTACACAACAAGAATACTTCCAGAGGTTTTAAATGCTCCTTCAACTAGGATATGTGCATAAATGGAGACCCAGATCTGCACTCTTCCACACAACCTTTGATAACTTGCCACAAAAGGTTGAAGTAAAATACCAAAAAGGTATTTAGGAATCCCTGTTTAATCATGACCTAAGGTGCACCCAAAGGTTTACAAATAGTCTCATTATTCAAGGATAGTAAAATGATTTTAAATTTGTTTATCTTCTATCATATGAAATCTCTTCTGAATATAAGATTACAAATGCCATTAAACTATCAACAAGAAATGAGACCCTGCATGATCAAAGATATTCTAGACACAAGATTGCAACATGAGCAAGAAACATAAACTGAAAACATTCTGAAACATAAGTATATGCAAACTTTTCCAAGAGAATAAACTAGATAATCCAGAAAATGATCAGATACATCAGCAGGGGAAATTCATTAGGAAAATCTCAGAGCCGGTTCATGGCTTTACAATTGAAACCAACTCAAGATGATGAAACCTGATACAAAAAAGGAATTGAAAATGAATCTCAGGTGGTTTTCTCCGGAGAAATGGATTTCTTTCAGCCCTTTTGATTGAAAATTCTAAGTTTCTTTTTTTTTCTTCTGTCTCCTCCTTGTCAAATGCTTAAAAAAAATTATATCTCATGCCAGCTTGGATCCTTTCTTCCCAAGCAAAGAATATACTTAGGGATCAAATTTATTACAAAAACCCCATCCTTTCATGAAAATGACATCAAACTGTAAAACAACTCACATAATGCCAGGGATGCACAAATAGTTTAAAATATTGCATGAATTCAAATTCTTATCCATCCCAGGGTTAGGTTTTTGGCATTCAGACATGCCAACATGCATTTGTAATTATTTTTCACCTTTTACCTTCATCATTTTTCACCTCTGAAACTTTAATTTTTCACTTTTTACGTTCTTTCACGGGATTAGGGAAAATATTTCATCAAAAACATCATAGACCATCAAATTAGCTCCTAAAAATGGTGTCATTGCACTCAGAATGCCAAGGGGATGTGAAATCATATAAAATTTCATGCAATTTGATGAAGAAACGACAAATCCAAGCTTCCTCGAGCTCCAATGGTGGTAAGAAATGAAAATGCACAACAACCGTTGATTTAAAAATCAACTTTAAATTTTAGCCCTCCATGTGGTAGATTAGATCCATGAATATTCCCTCGAACACATCCTGTTGCCTTTTTGATGAGGTGGGACACGTGTCAAAACATGATTGGAGTGGGTCCCCATCTTAAAAAATACATTTTAAATTTTTTTTGACCTTTCGAAAATTTTGAAAATTTTCCCCGCTTGCCCCTTGGACCCACCACCTATCCACATGTGGGCCCCACCAAAAACTACTGGCCAATTTGATGAATTTTGCCACTTTTTTTAGAGAAGGAAAATTTTCTCAAAATTCTCTTGTACTCCAAACCTCTACCTCCTTTTGGACACGTGTCCTGTTTTCATTCGTTGCGGGACTTTGGCCAAAAATATTTTGTTTTTGAATTTTAACCTTTGAAGTTGAAAAACTTCAATACTATAAAAAAATCCGCAGATCCATTATACCCTTTTGCACACATGTCACTTCATGATTCATGTGGTGCTTTGGCTCAAATTTTAACTTTGAGATTTTTCCTCCAAAGGAAAAAAATCCAATAACATGCACAACCCCGCTCCTCCTTTGGCTCTCCTAGACACGTGTCCTCTTCCCATTGGATGTGGGCACTCGGGAAACATTTCAACTTTAACATTTTGAAGTTAAAAACTTCAAAGTTTTCACAAACTCTGCCCCTCCATGTTGACTTTTCTTGGACACGTGTCCACTTCTTATTGGAGGTGGGCCTTCGGGTCAAAATTTTCCCTTAACACCTTGCACCAAAAAACAACAAAATTTTTCCATGTCCCCTGCCATCCGCATGCTTCCTATGCCACGTGTCTCCTTCCCATTCGTTGTTGTACTTCAGGACAAAAATTGATTTTGATAATTTTGCCAAAATGAAAGCAAAATTCCTAAGTATCACCTTCCACCCACCGATCCCCTAGCCAATCAAATTGTGCCACATAGGCACTTCACTGTAGCAATGGAAAGATGCGGACAATTTTTTTTTTTTTGCCAAAACTAAAAAAAAAACAAGTTAGAACATTTTCCCCACATCCCCAACCAATAGGAGCTCGACACATCACCAAAAGGTTGTGATGACTAATTTGACGGGAAAATGACACCTGTATGCCCTTCAAAACGTAAAAAATAGAGAGGATGCCCTAGAAATCAAATTTTTTCACAAGGAAGACAAATTTCTTTATTTTAAATCAATTGAAACATGATTTAAGTTTGTTTTCGACCTGGGGATTCAGATTTCACTTGCACAAAAATGGAATTCGATCAAATACGAGTTTTTGAATGATTTAACAAGGGGAAAATGACATGGCCCGAAAAAATGAAGGAATTAGGGCACAAAAAGAGGGAAACTTGGAAATTTGTTTTAGAATAGGGAAAAACCATAACATTTCAAGCATTTTGTAAGCTTTCAACTGGGAGAGATGATTTGCAGATCATCAAATCGAAAAATAAAATGTTTGTGAGCAGATTTGGACATAAAATTTAGGGCAAAGCATGCAAACTCAGAATTTGCACCAACATTGGCTCCTTATTGTGGATGGGCACTCCCAGTGAGTGCCACAAGATCAAAACATAGATCAAGTGCTAGAAATCCATTAGGCAAGGAGTCAAAACAGAGATGTAGCCCAAAAACTAGAATTTCCACCAAAAATAGGATGAGAAAACTAGACCAAAAATGGTTGCCAAGGACAAAAGGGCAAACCACAAGCCAACAACAACAAAAAAAAAGAAAAACAAGAGGCTAGACAAAATGTACAATTTGTGCATACCTCACATGGGGATTTAATCCAAGAAATGTTTTAAATGTCTACCATTAACAGGAAGCTCTAACAAATCCACATCTAAATACTTGAGAAAAAATGTATGTTTTCCAATCCTAATATCAATGGCATAAGGACCCATCCATAGAGCATCAAATATTCCATTCTTTCCCATGTCTTCATGCCTACTACCCTATATAAAAACCAAATATCCAACATTGAAGGCTCTAGGATTGACCTTCTTATCAAACAACTTCTTCAATTTCTCTCTAAATTTGATATGCCTTTGGTGAGAGGCTCTCCTTTCTTCATCCAACTCAATGATTTGATTGATCCTTGATTCATATGGGCCTTGCTCTTGATCTCCTAACTGCTAGGCAAAATGAAATGAGGACAATTGTAGATGTAAGGGCAACACTGCTTGAGTTCCATACACCAATTCAAATGGACTTTTACCAGTTGCTCTTTTTAGAGTTATTCTATCAGCCCAAACTGTAAATTTCAATTGCTTTCCTCACTTATTCTTTTTGATTTCCAAGTTCCTTTTGATGATCTTGAGTAAGTTCTTGTTACTTGACTCAGCTTGTCCATTCCCTTGTGGATTGTAGTTTGAAGCATAAGTTAGATTGATTCCATATTCATTGCACATTGCCATCAAAGGTTTGGCTCTAAAACACATGGCATTATCAGATACAATGTTAACTGGGAATTCAAATCTGCATATGATATGATTCAACAAGAAATCCACTACCACTTGGTGTGTTTCCTTTCTAGATGGAATTGCTTCAACCCACTTTGTGAAGTAGTCAGTAGCTACAAGGATCCATTTATGACCGGCACTTAAAGGATCTGAAATCTCACCGATGAAATCCATTCCCCATTGTTTGAAAGGAGCTTCAATTGATACAGGCTACAAAGGAAGGGATCTTGAAGCTTTCAGTCTTCTAGAGAAACGTTGGAAACCATCAAACTTTATAACCAGCTGGGTTGCATCTTTAAAAAGAGTATGCCACCAATAACTAGCTCTTAGAATCTTATGTGTTGTCACTCTCCTAGAAACATTTCCTGCACAAACTCCCCCATGGAAATCAGCAATCAACTTGGGAGCTTCATCTTAAGTTATGCATTTCAAGAGAACACCTTCAAGGTTCTTTCAAGCCAGCCCAAGGTCTGTTATGATATATTTTTGAGAAGCCAGCTTGAGGGCCATTTTCTGATTTTTATTCAAGTGACTAGGACAACATAGGTGTTTGAGGTAGAAGATTACATCCTTGTACCATTCAGAACTCATCAATCTCTCAAGAAGATATGCCCTTTCTTCCTCTAGCTGATTCACTTCTACATTTTGCAAATTACTCTCAGGCATGAGCTTGAGAAGACCCAAACCTCTTACTAGCTTTGTTTTTTGGATATCCATATCATATTCTTGTAATTTGTTGACCCATCTACATCTCTTGCTTGATATATCCATGTCTGATAAGATTTCTTTAACCATGGTGTGGGGAACATAAGCAACAACCTTTGAACTCAAAATGTAAGGCCTAAAAATCTTTGTTGCTTTCACTAATGCAAATGCTTGTTTCTCCATGATTGTATACTTCAACTCAGCTGCTTGTAAAGCCTTGCTAAAGAAATAAATAGGCCTCTCAGCTCCATTCTCATCCTTTTGCAACAAGATTGAAGCAATAGTAAATTCAGAGGCAAAAGAAAAGATTTGGAAAGGCCTTTTGTAGTTTGAGGCTGCTAAAACAAGTGCATGCTTAAGTGCATCCTTTATTCCTTCAAAAGCTTGAATGGCAGCCTCCTCCCACTTGATAACTTGATCCTTTCTTAGCATGCTTTTGATTGGAAGAGTTAGCTCAGAAAAATTGGAAACAAACCTTCTAATAAAATTGATTTGGCCAAAGAAAGATTGGATACCTTTCTTGGTTCTTGGAATAGGAACCTTGCTGATTGCTTCTACTCTCTCAGGGTCTATCATAACACCTTCTTTAGACACAATATGTCCCAGAAACTTGGCCTTTTGCACGCCAAAATGACACTTCTTTGGATTAAGGTAAATTCCATACTCTCTACATCTGATTAGCATCTTCTCTAGGTGTTGCAAATGGTCTCCTCGTTGCCTTGAAAAAACAGTCACATTATCTTGGTAAACTGCAATAAAGTCATTGATATAACCAGCAAAGGCAACATCCATTTCCCTTTTAAAAGTAACACTAGCATTCATCAGTCCAAAAGGCATCCTTACAAAAACATAAGTCCCCCAAGGCGTAGTGAAGGTTGTCTTATGTCTTTCTAATTCTTTAACAACTACTTGATTGTATTCGGAGAAACCATCCAAAGTAGAGAGCATTTATGACCCTATCACAAGCTACAACATATTCTCCATGTTTGGCAAGGGGTGATTTTCCTTCATAGATGATTTTTTTAGATTCCTAAAATCCACACAAGTTCTGATATCTCCATTCTTCTTTCTAATTAGCACAAGGTTTGCCACCTAAGATGAGTATCTAGTAGGCTGAATAATAGCGCCATCTCTCAATTTACTTCAACTCTTCTTACATATTCATAGAAAGAAGTGGATTGATAGGCATTTTTCTTTATCTAAATGTCTTATTCTTTGCCTTAAGAGGGATCTCATATGTTGTAACAAGTCTTCCCTATATGACTTTAGCTCTGAATAAGAGAAAGCAAGGCAGTCTTGATATTTCTTTAAAATTTGGGCATAGGATTGTTTTTCCTCTTTGCTAAGATTACTACCCAACCAAATCTTCCTTAGTCTTATCCCTAGTTCCCAAGTTATGCTCTTCCACATCCCTTGAAGTAGACATATTTCTATTTATGATGCAATCAACAATGTTAAATTTTTCCTCAAGTCCAATAAGACCTTTAGGAATGGTATTTTTTTTCAATTGGATAATATACTGGTCAAATAAATTTTCTCTCCCTTAATTCATGCATACCATTAGATCCTAATCAATTTTTTGACTAGCAAACTCACCTTGGAATTGTAATAATCTCAATACTTGGGCATCATTATAAAAAATCTGCCAATGTTTCACATTATCTGGGACAACTAGCCTTGTTAGCACTTCAATGTTATATTGAAAAAAGGGTGAAATGGTGAAATTGTCAAATCTAGAGCCAAGTAGAACCAAATTATCAGCAGTAATCATTAATACTTCTATCATGGTAAACAATGTTAAAGGAATCAAACCTTTTAATTAGGTCCTATACAACATGCTTATATTGTTTCATACGATGATTTTTTGTATCATACAATTTTCTTATTTGTTTGACAACTAGCTCTAAGTCTCCTTTTGAAACAATGTCCTTTACTCCATACTTCCATTCAATTCTTAACCCTAGCAACAATGCTTCATATTCAGCAGCATTATTAGTGCATTTAAAGTTAAGTTTGAAGGATAAATGAAACTCTTCCAAACTAGGAGAAAGAAAAACTACACCAACACCATTTCCAACTTTGGAGCAAGCTCCATTAAATAGCAAGGTCTCAAGGAGAACCTATCATATCAAGGTATTCTTATTTATCCATCTTGTTCTCTTTTCCATCAAAAAAACCAATGAATTTGTCAACATCTACATCAGCAAACAAACACTTCATATGAAGCATTGTTGGGATCTTCAATCAAGTACAACATCTTCTTCTTCACCATAGAGTTTGAAAAGGCTACCGTTAATGGGAATGGTGGCAAAATACATGTACATTTGAACACTACCACCAACACTTGCAACCCGTTTTCTTAACAAAATCATACCCCATTTGGCAGGACAATCAACAATTACAACATCAAGTTTTAAATTCTTACCTGGATATGTTACAAGTTGCACTACTAAACCCTTCACACAACCAAAAACTGACACTTCCCTTGAATCCATGGTTGTACAATTCCCATATGCTACTGTCACTTTGATATCCAGCTCATTCATGACTTCTAGAGGCATGTCATTACATTATGCACTGGGATCAAACATGCAATTGTGAAACAACCTATCGTTTGTGATCAAAGTTGTGAAAAATGGATCAACATTCAATTAGGGAATCAACCAAGGATGTCCCCAAAATATACTTCAGGTGCCTCTTCAAGATATTCCATTGGTTGTGGTGTTTCAAGGCCAACAATGTTTTAAAGAGGATTCTTAACAACATTTACATTTCTGCTTTGGGTAATCTTTTTTTCTTTCAATCCCAAGTGCTCAAATGCTCTCTTCTTATGCTCAGGTATTCTAAGAAACTCAATGATGGGAACACTCACTTTAATTTGGCTCAATATTTGGGCAATATCATATGGAACACTCTTTGGTAAAACAACATTGGAAGGGAAACAAGAAGGGGTCATCAAATGGAGAAGTATTCTTGGCAACCTAGGCATGAAGAGGAATGATATTTTTGCATGGGACAGCAGGGTTCTTGGAAATTGTTTCTTTTCTAGGATGGTCTTTAGGAGATTCTTGTGAGTAAGGTTGTCTTTGGTTTAGGTATAAGTACCAACTCCTTTAACAAATTTACTTATAGTATTGTACTCTTTCTCTTGACCAACCACAACATTCATTAAAAATTATCTATCTTCCTCTGAAGGAATACCAGCATCATACTTCTTGATAATTAAAGTCCTTAGATATTCAAAGTAATTATAAGGAATTTAAAAGGCCTGAACTACATCTACATCATAAGCTTGAGGAAGATAAATAAATGGTACCCTCTTTATGTAATCCCAAAAGGTTATAGCAGTCCTTGCACTTATCACATCTATTGATGTTGCTACTTGTTGTGAGCTTGAAGAGCTTCCCATCATACAAATTTCATCACCCATTTCATCTTCAATAACTTGCTGGTCCATTTTACATGGAGGATGAGGAAGAAAATATCTATCACACCAATCCATATTAGCAATCTCCTGAACAACAGCAACTCTTGCAGTTAGAGGGTCAGGCACCACTCTATTTTCATGAGCTTGAGGCTATGTCTGTTTGCATATCCAATAGGCCCTTTACCTCTATAATCTTATCTTTGATCACCCCTAGGATGATTTCCAAATCTATCATGGTTTTGAGTTATTTGTTTATCCTTGTGAAATTTTCCCAATTCCTTTCTCAGCCTAAGCTAATTTGTAAGAAATTTCTTTGACATCCCCTACCAAAGTCTTGACAACATCTTCTAAATTAGCACCCTTACTATCTTGAGGCTTCTTCAGGGTTTATTAGCTTCACACCATCAATCTTAAGCGGTTTACCAATAACTTTAACATTATTTTAAATTTGAAGTGCCATGGTGAAAGCTTGCCTCAAGTTTGTAGGATTTTTTTCTCTCAAGTAGTAGGATGCCTTTTTATCAAATACATCTACATATTTGATCAAGAAAGATTCATCACAAGGCCTCCAAATGATAGGGATCCTTCTAAATATTTGATTAAATCATGTATTGAAGTCATGGACTGTCTCATTTGGGTTATTCTTGATATTTTCAAATTTGGAAAAAATAAATCTAGGATCAGACTTGTCACCATATCGTAACGTAAATACATTTTTCATCGCAGTCCATGAATCAATAGAGTTATCAAGTAGAGACTTGTACCAATCCTTAGCATCTTATTCAAGTGTATGGATCAAAAAATTGATCTATACATCCTCAAATTCTGTCTCAAAATATTCCATCATATTATCAAACAGTTTGAGATGCTGATCACTAGTAATGGCATTGTTACCTTGGAATTTTGGTAACCTATTTCTCACATATTGTGGGACAGCATTTGGATAACCATCCATTCCTCCAAAATTTATAGGGCCAAAGGTGTTAACAACAAATGGAAGTATAGGATGAGCCATATTGTTTAGTGGAGGTGATCTTAGAGGTAAAACAAGCTAGTGAGGAGTAGTAATGTGTCTGATTGGAAATAGATGAGTAATATTTAAAATGATAACCCCCCAAAGGCTCTCTCTCTTGATAAACTTTAGCAAACTTAAAAACCACAGGAGCAGATTTAGGAGCAAGTTTTTCAAATACACAGGAAGGTCCCTCACCTGATGGAGAATGAAAATTAGCAAGAAGACTACCTGAATCAGATCTACTTGAAGAAGAATTATAATCTTCAATAATAGGCTACTCTCCTTCAAATTCAACTATGAGGATCTCTTTTCTTGCAATCAAATCACCAACCACTTTCCACAATCTTCTTCCTTCTAGTTCTGAAGCTTCTTGATTTGGTGAGCAACTTCTTAGAAGAGTCCTTAATGAAGAGGGGTCTCCTTCCCTCCAGCTTGACAGATTTAAAAAAAAAGTTAAAAATGACTGAGATGTATAAGACAAATAGTATTTCAAGATCCAAATAGCATGGAGTTGCCACTAAGGAATTTGACATTAGTTGTGTAATAAAGCATTAAAATATTTTATCAAACGTATGTTATGATTGAAATTTTTGCAAGGGTATACAAATCAGTTCCTCTTCTTCTTAATTCAACCAAAAAAAATGCATCCAAATTATATAAACTGCTTGTAAATGATAATGAGCAGGTTGAGCTTTGAAACTTTTACCCAAAACATGCAAACCTGAAGTATAAAATGATATTTCAAGAATGTAACATCTCAAATATTTGATCACACAAATGCTCACACCCTTCAAACACTTAAAAACCACCAAGAAATTCAAATAACTCCCCGGCAATGGTGCACCACTCTGGTGTTGGTATCTATATTTAATCTCCTTCACAACTTGAACAACATCATCAGTTCACACGACACTCAAGGGTAGATAGATGGTTTGTATGTCATTTATAGTCAGGGAGCACATATATATTGCTTATTGGCACTCAATATTTGAGGGAGTGGATAGCACCTTTGAAAGAATCTTGATATGATCCTCACTATTTTAGGTTGTGCCTATCGACTAAGGTAAGAGAACCTATATTGCAGCCCTTGTACGGTAAAGGAGATGAAGATATCCTTGTATTTTGCACATAGTGAGGAAGATGGCCTTGGAAAAAACATGATCAATTATCCATTATCTAAACTCAAAGGATTTGTCACTACTAAATGATGGAAATTCTTTCAAAACAAGGTTAAGGCTGCTAAAGACATGATGAAACCCTAATATGCTTTGTGCATTTTTATGGAAGGATTGTATTATTTTTTTGACACATAGAATACAATGCAGGAGTAGTATTGTTACGTTGAATTATTTTGAATGAATTTTTTTGGGGGAGATGTTTTAGATAAGACTAGCTAGGAATTACCAAATTCTTTGAGAACCTTTGCAAGAAATTTGTAACACCTACACAACAAGAATACTTTCAGAGGTTTTAAATGCTCTTTCAACCAGGATATGTGCACAAATGGAGGCCTAGAACTATACTCTTCCACACAACCTTCTGATAACCTATCACAAAAGCTTGAAGCAAAATACCAACAAAGTATCTAGAAATCTCTATTTAATCATGACCTAAGGTGAACCCAAAGGTTTACAAACAGTCTCATTATTCAAGGACAATAAAATGATTTTAAATCCATTTATCTTCCATCAAATGAAAGCTCTTCTGAATATAAGATTGCAAATTCCATTAAACCATCAATAATAAATGAGACCCTATATGATTAAAGAGATTCTAAACACAATATTGCAGCATGAGAAAGAAACATAAACTAAAAACATTCTAAAATACAAGTATATGCAAACTTTGCCAAGAGAATAAACTAGATAATCCAGAAAATGATTAGATACATCAGCAGGTGAAAGTCATGAGAACAATCTCAAAGAATGTTGATGGATTTATAACTAAAACCAACTTAACATGATGAAACTTGATACAAAAATGGAATTGAAAATGACTCTCAGGTGGTTTTCTCCAGAGAAATAGATTTCTTTCATCCCTTTTGTTTGAAAATTCTCAGTCTCCTTTTTCTCTTTTGTCTCCTCCTCAAAACTTGTACAAATGATTGAAAAATACATTTTATACCTCATGTCAGCCTAGATCCTTGCTATCCCAAGTAGGGGATATGCTTAAGGGATCAAATTTGTTACAAAACTCTTATCCATTTCATTAAAATGACATCAAACTATAAAATAACTCACATATTGCTAGGGATGCACAAAAAGTTTAAAATATTTCATGAATTTGGATCCTTATCCATCCCAAGGGTCATTTTTTTGGAATTCATACATGCCAGCATGATTTTGTACAATCATTTTCACCTTTCTACCTCATCATTTTTTACCTCCGTAACTTTAATTTTTCACTTTTTACGTTCTTTCATGGGATTAGGAAAAACATTTCATCAAAAAAATCATAGGCCATAAAATTAGCTACTAATAAATGGTTCCATTGCATTTAGAAGGTTGAGAGGATGCAAAATCATTTAAAATATCATGTAATTTGATGAATAAACGACGAATCCAAGCTTCCTGGAGCTCCAATGGCAGCAAGAAATGAAAATGCATAGACAACCGTTGATTTAAAAATCAACTTTAAATTCTAGCACTCCACGTGGTAGATTAGATCCTTGAATATTCCCTTGAAAATATCCTTTTCCCCCTTTAGATGAGGTGGGACATGTGTCCAAACATGATTGGAGCAGGTCCCCATCTTAAAAAATGTATTTTAAACCTTTTTTGATCTATGGAAAATTTTGAAAATTTTTCCCTGCTTGTCCCCTGGACCCGCCACATGTCCACTTGTGGGCCCCACCAAAAACAATGGGCCAGTTTGATGAATTTTTCCACTTTTTTGAGAAAAGGAAAATTTTTCTCCAAATTATCCACGTGCTCTAAACACACGCACACTCCCTTTGGACACATGGCCTAGTCTCCCATTCACTGTTGCGAGTCGACCCTCCAATTTTTGCCTTCAAACCTCTATTGACACTAAAACCTTTTATCCTTTGAAGTTGCCCACGCTCTCCTAACTATCCCTTTATAAATCCACGGATCCATGTGTCGCCCCTTGATTGGATGGAGGGGCACACTTCCATGATTTCCCTGTCACAGCCATCGTATCAATTTTTGACTTTTGAGAAATTTTCCTCCAAAATTTGTAAGATCCAAAAACATGCACAAACTCCGCACTCCAAACCCTTGGCTCTCCTTTTGGACACATGTCCTATTTTCATTTGTTACAGGCACTTCAGCCAACAAATTGAACTTTTACCCTTTGAAGTTGAAAAACTTCAAATTTATCACAAACTTCGCAGATCCATGCTGATACTCTCCTTGGACACATGTCCACTTTTTGATTTGTGAGGAGCTACTTTGAGCTCAAAATTTTAACTTTGAGATTTTGCCTCGAAAGGAAAAAAAATCCAAAAACATATCTCCAAGCCCCCCACTTCATCCACTTGGCTCTCACGTAGACACGTGTCTCTCTTACCATTCATTGCGGGTCTTCAGGCAAAAAATCAATTTTGAGAATTTTTCCAAAATGAAAAAAAAATTACTAAGTATGACCTACCACCCATTGATCCTCCAAGCTAGTCAAATTGTGCCACATAGGCACCTCACTATAGTAATATGGAGCCATGGACAATAAGTTTTCTTTGCCAAAACTCAAAAAACAACAAGTTAGAACATTTTCCTACACATCCCCAACCAATAGGATCTCGCCACATGTCACCAAAAGGTTACGATGACTAATTTGATGGGAAAATGACACCCGTATGCCCATCAAAATGTAAAAAATATAGAGGATTCCCTAGAAATCAAAATTTTTCACAAGGAAGATAGATTTCTTGGTTTTAAATCAATTGAAACATGATTTAAGTTTGTTCTCGACTTAGGGATTGAGATTTCACTTGCACAAAAATAGAATTCGATCAAATACAATTTTTTGAATAATTTAACAAAGGGAAAATGACATGGCTTGAAAAAATGAAGGAATTAGGGCACAAAAAGAGGGCAACTTGGAAATTTGTTTCAAAATAAGGAAAAACCATAACATTTCAAGAATTTTGTAAGATTTCAACTGGGAGAGATGATTTGGAGATCATCAAATCGAAAAATAAAACATTTGTGAGTAGATTTGGACATAAAATTTAGGGCAAAGCATGCAAACTTAAAATTTGCACCAACACAACCAACCCTCTAGGAATGGTGTTAGTCTTTAGCTGAATGATACTCTTACCAAACAAGGTTTATTGTCGTTCTTTTGTATAAACCATTAGCTCCCAATAAATAATTTGATCAAATAATTCTCCCTTGTTTCGCAGGAATCTTCTGATCTAAGCATCATCATCAAAAACCTGCGAGTGCTTAATGTTGTCAGGGACAGAAGGTGTATTCAATACCTCAACCTCATATTCACAATATGAGGACACTATACGATTTTCAAACCCTCAAGCTTGTCTACCAAGTCATTGAACTTCCTATGATGATGCAGTATGTTAAATGAATTGAACATCTCAATGAAGTCCCAAACTCCATGCTTGTATTGCTTCATTCGCTGGTGCTTTATGGCATACAATTTTCTGACTTGTTTCACAATTAATTCTGAGTCTCCTTTGACAATTATGTCCTTAACACCATATTTCCAAGAAATTCTTAAACCCAATAACAGTGCCTCATACTCAGCAATGTTGTTGGTGCATTCAAATTTGAGTCTGAAGGAAAAAGCAAATTTTTCCTGACCAGGAGAAAGTAGAACAATACCAACACCATTCCCAAATTTGGAGCAAGTTCCATCAAACAGAAGATTCCAGGGAGATCCCACTTGTTCAAGGCATTTGCATTCTTCAATATTTTGCTCCCTTCCGTCAGCAAATCCCACAAAGTTATCTACATCAACATTTGTGTATAATACCTCATAGGATGCATTGTTGGGATCCTCAATAAGGTGTAGCATTTTCTTTTCTCCATACAACCTGACAAGGCTGCCCTCAACTGGATTGGTAACATAAAACATATCCATTTGGACACTCCAACCAACACTTGCAGTCCATTTTATTGATAGTAGCATGTCCCACTTGGCTAGGAAGTCAACAAACATCAAGTTTTAAATTTTTACCTAGGTAAGCTACAAGTTGCACGACTAAACCCTTCACACATCCTACTACTACCACTTATTTGGAGTCCATGGCAATTCAACTCCCATATGCTACTGTCAATTTGATTTTTAGCTTATTCATGACTTCCAAAGGCATGACATTAGATGATGCCCCTGAGTCAAACATGTAGTTGTGCAACAGTCTATCCTTTATGATTAAAGTGGTGAAGAATGGATCCACATTCATTTGAGAGTCCACCAAGGATGTCCCCAAATAGACATCAGGTGGTTCATCTATCTCTTCTGATGCTGGTGGCGCTTCTGGTTCTTCAATGATTGGAGGAGTCTCCACAATATTTACATTTCTACTTAGGGCAGTCTTCTCTTCTATCAACCCCATGTATTCAAATGCTCTCTTTTTGTGCTCAGGAATCCTAATAAACTCAACACTTGGGAAATATCATATGTGACATTCTTTGGCAAGGAAGTATTGGAAGGAAACCCAACACACTCATTAGGTTGTAGAGGATTTTTGACAACTTGGGCATGAGGAAGGGTATGATTTTTGTTTCGAACTGCAGGGCTTTTGGCAGATGCATCGTTCCTAGGAGCCTCTTTAGGAATGTTTGAAAGTAAGGGAGATTTAGGCTTGGCTTGAGGACCTGCCCCTTTGATAACCTTACTTCTTGTGTTATATTCCCTCTCTTGAGAAACAACAAAATTCATCAACTTTCTATCTTCCTCAGATGGGATTCCTCCATCATATGTTTTGACCATTAAAGCCCTTAAATATTCAAAGTCATTATTGGGAAATTCAAAATCTTGTACATTGTCTACTTCTAAAGTATGAGAGAGAGGAAGAATAGGTACCCTATGAATGTAGTGACAAAAGGTGGTAGCAATTCTAGCACATATCACCTCAATTGAATTTGCCCCTTGTTGTGAGCTGGTGGAACAACCCATCATGCAGACATCATCTCATTCTTCCTCCTATTGATCTTCTTGACAAAGAGCATGGGGCATGAATTTTTTTTCACACCAATCAATGACATATGTCTCCTCTAGCACAGAAACTCTGATAGTCAAAGGATCAAGCACCATTCTGTTATCCCAGGCTTGGGACTATCTATTTCCAAATCCAATAGATCCCTTGCCTCTATCATCATATCATTGGTGATTTGTGAGCTTGTTCTTGGCCTTGTTTCTTGTGTTGACCTTGTGAACTCTACCCAATTTCCTTCTTAGCTTGGGCTAGCTTGTAGGATATCTCCTTGACAACCTTGCCAAAGTCTTCACAACTTCTTCCAAATCAGCAGCCTTGCTTGCTTGGGGTTTTTCTGGGTTAACTAGATTTACACCTTCCTTTTTTGGAGGCTTTCCAATTGCCTTGATATTGTTCTTTATTTGCAAATCCATGGTGAAGGCCTACCTCAAATTTGTGGGGTTTTTGTCTCTTAAATAATATGTAGCCTTTTTATCAAATGCATCAGTATATTTGATCAAACATGACTCGTCACAAGGACTTATTCGAACAAGCAATCTTCTCAAGATCTTATTAAACCTTATGTTGAAATCATGTACTAACTCATTAGGCTTTTTCTTGATATTTTCAAATTCTGTCAAAAGAAACCTAGGGTCAGTTCTATCACCATATTGCAATCTGAATGCATTACTCATTTCAGTCCAAGATTTAGTAGAGTTATCTAGCAATGCTTCATACCAATCCCTAGCATCCTCTTCCAATGTATGGATAAATAGCTTGATATATACATCGTCATGTTCAATCTAGAAATCTTCCATCATATTGATAAAAACCTTTAGATGTTGATCACCAGTTATAACATTGTTTCCTTGGAAATTTGGAATTTTTTTCCTTACATCTTGAGGCATTGCATTTGGATAACAATCCATTCCAACAAAATTTATAGGTCCAAAGGTTTTTACAACAAATGGAGTCCTTGGTTGAGCCATATTGAATCGAGGAGGTGATCCTTGAGGGGTGACAAACTTATGGGGGGAAGAGGGTTCTTGAAACACAGGAGTATAATTTTCAAAATGGAAAAATTCCAAAGGCCTTGTCTTTTGGAACACCCTATTAACTTCAGAAAAGACAAGTGCAGAGCATGAAGAAAACCTTTCAAAATCAAATGAAGGCCCCTCTCTAGCTAGAGAGTTCAATTCCACAAAGAGGCTACCTGATTCAACGTCACTTGAATGGAATTCTTCAATGATAGGCCATTCAATTTCATTAATGGAGATGCCTCCTCTTGTCTGTTGGTCTCCAAAAACTCTCTAGGATTTTCTTCCTTCTAATTTTTATTTTCCTAAATCAGGGAACAATGTCCTAGCAGGGTCCCTAACAAAGAATTATCTTCTTCCTTCCATCTTTACAAATATTAGTAACAAATCTGACTTTGACATAGTTGTAAGACACTGGTACTTATTAAGAATCAGATTCAATAGGGAATCACCACTAAGGATTTCCACCTTAGTTGTGAAAATGCACTAAATATGATCTATCAAATGACTGTCAATGCTAGAAAATAGAAATGGAAAGATTCTAACCTTTCTTTACCCATATGTATCAAATGAAAGCTAGTGCATTGGATGTGAAAATTTAAGGAATTGCACACATCACTTGGAGCATACAAGAAGTGTTTTACCACGGTTTGAAAATGAACTTTAATCAAAATATCCCCAGCAATGGTGCCAATTATGTTGGTACCCAATTTTGACCTCCTTCAAAGACCGAGCAACATCATGGACTAGGAAGGACACTCAGAGGTAGATAGACACTCATGTATGTCATTTTATAGCTGGGGAAGAAATATATCTGACTCGTTGGCACTTCGGATTTGAAAAGAGTGGGTAGCAAATGAAAAATTATATGATATGAACCTAACTATTTTAGGTTGTGCCCTTTAAGCAAGGTAAGAGAACCTATTTTGTAACCTCTTTTATATGAAAGGAGATATAGTTACCCTTCATTTGCATGAATTTTATAGAGGATACCTTGGGGAAAATATGATGAACACACTAGATCTGACTCTCACAAGTTGTCACTTCCAGATCATGGAGATACTTTCACAACAAGGCAAAGGTTACTAAAGACATTTGAGACCCTTATTGCTTCTGCATGTTTTGGTAACAAATATTATGTATTTGTGTACACACATGGAAAAAAGGGGTAGTATGGCTAGGATTGGTTGTTAAATGAATTTTTGGTGGGAGGTTGGGTAGGGTGAAACTAGATTAACCAGATCCTTGAGGAGCCTTAAAAAATGGAAATTCAGACCAACAGAATTCCACAAAATAGCTAAAATGTCTGTTCAACCAAAATATGTGCTTCAATGGAGACTCGTATTAGCATGCTTTCACACAATCTCTGAGATTTTATTATTAAGGCTTGAGTTAGAAAACTTAACAAAGCATCAAGATCTAAACCAAATCACGGCTAAGGTACACCCAAAGGCTAACAGAAAATCTCTGTCAAAAGATGAGAGAAAAGTGATTTTAAATCATTTATTCCAATCCCAAATGAAAGCTCTTCTGAGAAATGGAATTACAGATGTCACTAAACAATCACAAGGATTGAGGCCTATGTGATTGAATCATATTTTAATACAAGATTACAACAGAAACAAGAAAAACTACTTGCAGACATTCAAAAATAAAACCAACAAAAATTTTTTCAAGACAACAAAGAAATAGCTTGAATTTGATTAAATCTATCAGCAGGGGAAATTTTCTATAACAGTATCAGATCTCATCAATGGTTGTACACTTGTAACCACCTTGACATGATCAGATTTTAATATAAAAGAGATAACCTAGTTTCTCAGATGGATTCTCAAAAGATAGGCTTAGTCAAATTTTCCACTTGGGAATTTTCTTAGAACTCTAGCACTCTGACCTCCAAATTCCCCACCCTTTTGCATGAGAAATTTGTGCCATTTATAACCTTTAAAACAGATCCCCTTCCTCCTAAAAAACAAAAATGTTTAATGCACCAGTGTTCACCATGATTATTTCATGATTCATAGGATCAGATCTCCAAGAATTCTCCTGGTGATCGAGGGGGTATATTTCATCGAATTCCTCTCACATTCAACTCCTTGCTCTGGTAGATCACTTTTTCTTCAATTTTCCAACCACTTCCGCCCCTAATTGGTCAAATCTAGCCCCTTGCATGCTCAAGAGAATAAAAATAGAAAATTTGATCAGGCACAAAAGTCAAACCATTTTAATGGTGAAAGATGTCCTCTAGATCTTCCCATCAAACTTTAGATATCAACATTAACTTCCTTCTCTTCTTGGTGTGTAGAAAATACCAAGAAATCATGGAGAATTGCAGTTCTAGACGTGTTTCAGAGAAATGGGGGGAAAATCAGATATAGAGTAACAACTGCCGTCGATCTTTACTTTGAATTTGGGCCATCCACGAGCTAGATTCACACTTTAGAATAGACCTGGGGGCCTCCTTTTACTTTTTACAACCTTTTAAAAAAAAAATGATTTTTCTCCACACCCCCGCCCTTAGGAAGTGAGCCTAACACATCTCCAAGTGTGATTGGAGTGGGGCCATGCTTCCCATTTTACTTTTGAGAATTTTTTCTCAAAAGGAAATTTTTCAAAATTTCCCCCGAGAGCCTGCACCTCCGCCGTTGACCGGGACAAAACATTTAGTTTTTCCCTCATTGAGCTTGCGGGCCATTTTGAAATTTTAAATCCTTAAGCTGTAAAAAATTCAAGCTGCCTCAGATGGCCCACCTCCCCGCCTCTTCAACTTTTCAAACTGCCACTTGTCACCATGGCACACCTTGAGGTGGTCCCAAAAATTTGATACCTTAAACGAGCATGGGCTCGCCATGTGTCCTATTATGACAAGGTTTGTCTAAATTCTTGAAGCCCAATAGATGGCACCACATGTCATGCTCTGAGGTAGTCTCCTTTTGGCCATTGAAATGTATAAGTAAAATGAAAACTGAGCGGAGGCCTCTACGTGTCATCCTGGTGCCTTTTTAGAATGAAACTCAAGGACCAGTTCCCAAACATGTAAGGTTCCTCCACGTGTCTCCATAGTGCAACTTCAAGATGGTGCCCAAAGTGGAGACTCTGAATGAGCGTGAGATTGCCACGTGTCATGTTCCATGAAACTGATCCAACTACAATTTTTTTTGTCTAAGTCCGGGCCAAGCAGTGGAATCCTCTATGTGTCCTCCTGACGCTACTCCAAGACCAAACCAAAAAGTAGATCTTCGAATGAGCATCGTCCTGCCACGTGGACACACTTTGAGTTAAGGCTTTCCATGAATTTTTCTAAGTACCCAGCTGAGCCACGCCCAACCAAAAGCTACCACGTCTCCCTGTAGATACAAGGATGTAAATTTGACTGCAAGAAATGCCTGTCAAATCATAAAATTTAGAAAAATGACCATTTGAGCCTGGGAATGAAATTTTCTTCAAGGACAAAAAGTTTAGAAATGTTACAGGGCTCAAATACATTCTTCAAGGATACATCCATTCATTTTCTTCAAGTACTTAGGGTAGAAATGATAAGGGAGAAAAATCTTGACTGTGGAGAATGGAAAACAAGGGGGAAACTCGAGTTTTTGATGAACAGAGAAAGAGAGACTCAAAATATAAACCCTTTCTAGAGGAACAAAGAGACAAGGATAAAACCATGGACTCTTAAGTGATTTATGACCTAGGAACCAATTAAAAAATGGCAACAAAGACTGACCGAGCACAACACGGGGAAGGAGAAAATGACAGAGGTCGTAAATGAATAAGTTTTCAAAGGCACAAACGGGGCGAGAATTTTTTGAGTACCAACACCTCTCACCCACCAATTTATGGTGCATTGGGGTTGAGGTTTTACTTGTGAGGTGGATTTGAGGATGATTGATGTGGCATCCTACATTGAGCCACCTCACCCTCCTCTCTCCCTTTTCTATTTATTCAAGTTCTTTTGCTTGTTATGGGGTTACTTCATCTGTTTGTGCTCTTACATTTTCGAGAGTTAGAGGATTTTGGAGCACTTGTGAATTTTTTGGAGCTTCTTGGTGATTGTTTGGGACTCTTGGATCAATCTCTACCATGGAAATGTAGGAGCTATACTCTTGTAAAAATATTTTCTTTTATATTGTGTATATGTGTATATTTTTCAGTGTTTTAGTATGCTTCTTGGTTTCTTGGGTAGATTTCTTAAGTGTCGTGTAAGAGGGGAGTATGGGGATCTTACATGTGGGGAGGAATAAGAATTCTTTTCATGTTTTGGAGGGAGTTGGGATGGGTGCCCCTGCTTGGACAAGAAATTGCTTGCATTTCTTATTTGGTCTATTTTTATGGGGGAGTCATAAGAGATTGTAGGGAGGCATAAGATAATGTGGGAGGCATAAGAGGTTCTTGAGGGAGGCATAAGAGTGTGTAGGGGTTTTGGGATGTTTATATGAGGATTTTAATGTGGGAACCCATTTCCCACTGGGAGGCATAAGTGACCTCCGCATAGATCTTACTCCTTTGGATTTTGCATGTTGAAGCCTTGTGTATTTTGTTGATTTCATTCTTGTGATTGTAGTTGTATTCTTTTTGTTTTGGTATGGTTGTAAAATCTTGTATTGTGATGTGGAATTTTTTTTTTCTTCCATTAGTTGCATCCATTTTTCATTGCATTGTGGTTTTAGCTCGGGGGTAATGAGGATGATGGCTTCTCCTCCTCATTGGAATTATTGGTTGGGTGGAGAGTGTTTCCTCTCCCCCCTTTTTTGCTGTGATCAAAATAAGTATGGTGCATCTCTCTTGCTGGTGATGTGAGACATGGAGAAATTTTTGGTTTCATCAAGAAATCTTTCCTTGTGAGAAAACCTCCTTGTTATTCCCACTTAGGGTGGAAGATTTGTGTTATTGTATTTCTTTTAGCTTTCCTTATTGCAAAAAATTCCAACTTTAAGTGGAAGACATTGTATTAGTATTTGTGAAGAAAATTTGTTTTGATTTTTGGAGATTAAAGTTGTATTGTATGTGGAAAAGTGGAAAAAAAAAATTCCTTGTAAAGCTAGTTTGTTGAAGTTATGAAGCAAAATATCTTATTTCATTATAGTTGATTTATTTTCCACAAAAGTGTGTGGATCTCATTGAAAAAAAAATATAGTAGTTCTCATTTTAAAACTTATTGGAAATCTTGTAAAATTGGTTGTGAGAATGGTTTTAAAAAATAAAGGAAATTTCTTATGTTGTCAGAAGTCAAGGAATAGTAACTTTGATTGTATTGATTAGAAGGCATGTATTCGAAAATTTAAACTATTGTGCATTTTCTTGTATTATGGATAGAAAAGAGATTATATCCTAATTTATTTTTTTATTTGGTAAATGAAGTAATCTATGTTCTAACTCTAGTATGTCATTCTCATTTAAAAATTTATTGTAAATCTATTTAAAATTATTAAGGGAAATGAAATAAAATCTAGTTTACTTCCTATATAAATTCCTATCAAATTTTAAAATAAATATCAAGTGCAAGATTAAATAGCTAATTTATCAAGATCATTACTTCCTAACAATAGTATTTATATTAAAATATTACTATTATTGAAAGTAATTAATAAAATTATCATTATTAATTTTAAATATAAATATTTTAAACCTTATTATAGTTAATATATCAATATATATATATATATATATATATAAGAAATTACATTGAGCGAATATTTAATAACTATAATGAAAATGCTAATAAAGAAATTAAATTTTGAAATCCATAAAGGTTGTGGCATGGGAAGAATAAGGTAAGGGGTTGGGAGGTCCCTCCCACCAACCAAAACTATGGATTTAATATATAAAACACCTCCCCAATAATCCTACCTATTATTGCTAACCCACAGCCTTGAGGTCCCTATGTATTAAGATATTTTGCAGCCTATACGAAATGTAAAAGCCGCAACTCCATTTTCTTCAATGTATATATATATATATATATATATATATATATATATATGTATGTATGTATGTATGTATGTATGTATGTGTATCTACATATACATATATATATATATATATGTCTATATATATATATATATATATATATGTATGTATGTATGTGTGTATATATATATATGTATATGTATATACACATAACATACATACATACATCTATATATATATATATATACATATACATATATATACCTATATATACATATACATATATATATAATATATATATAGATAGATATATATGTATATGTGTATATATGTATGTATATATATATATGTATATGTATATATATGTATATGTATATGTATATATGTATGTGTGTGTGTGTGTGTGTGTGTGTGTGTGTGTTGTGTGTGTTGTACATACATACATATATATATATAGCCGATCCAGGGTGGGAGTGGTGCGGTCAAGTCACATGGTTGTGTGCTTGTCCACCCGGTTTCAAATCCTCCCGAGGCATGATCCTCCTCAGAGGTGGTTTCACCGCTAGAGGCGGCATCTTTGCTCGTGATGACACTGGTAATTACTCCGCACGGCTGACGCTGGTGGCTGCTCCTCTCGTTGTTAACGTTGGTGGCTCCTTCTTCTCTCGTTACTGAGGCTAGTGGCTACTCCGCTCACTATTGTTGCTCCTCTCGATGCGATAGTGGTTGCTCCTCTTGCTGCGATCGTGGTTTCCCCTCTCGCTGCTAACACTTGTGGTTGCTCTGCTTGCTGCTAATCTTGGTGGCTGCTCCTCTCACTACCGACATTGGTGGCTATTCTAATAGTTGTCCCACTCGTTGTGGTCATTGTCGACAGTCGCTACATCTTCACTTCGGTTTCATGGTTGCTTCAATTGGGTTCCTAATAGTGGTCCCCTTCATTGTAACTAGGTTGTGGATCCTCTAAAAAAATCCTCAAGTGTACAAAGATGTGGGTCCTTTAAAACACCCTCAATTTACCCTCAATCCAAATATATATATATATATATATATATATATATATATATATCTATATATATATATATCACAAGAGATTTTATTTTCTTTTTCTTTTTATATACTTAATCACTGTTTGATGGTGATTTCAAGTTTTAACCTATTATCGATTTTCAATTAAAAATTTATATATAAAGTAAATAGATGTGAATAAATGTATATACACATATGTGTGTGTATATACCCTATCAAAATGAAATATAGAACAAAGATAACAAAATCACAAAATGGGACAAACCCATTTGCCTACTTGCGCAAATACTATTGAAATGAAATAAATAAATGCATTTAAAACTCTAATGAGGGTATAAACAAAAGAAGAAAATAATAAAACATGTATGCCTCTTCCAAGAACTTGAAATGGCCTCCAATGGCTTCTCATCCTCCTCCAATAACCTACAAAACAAAAGAGAAACAATGAGCCAAATGAAAAGAGAGAAGCATTCTTAAGCATGCATTTGGGTTAGTTTCCCTTTTCCATCATCAAGGGTCCTAAATGAATCCTTCCAAGGAATGAGATTCAACCCTACAAAAAGTAGGTAGAGAGTGGGTGAGTGGAAATTGTTTTTAATTTAAATGTTTTTAATTTCAAATGCATGGGTTAATGTTTTTAAGGTATCACTTTATGGGGTAGGAGTATGTTTATTAATTCTAACCCCATGTCAAATGGAGACCTTGTCAATTTTTATAAAACCTTGTGGGATTAATTAATTTTTACTATTTATTTATAATGTCCCTTTTACCCTTGAGATTTAAATGTGGAAATTTTAACTATAGTGGATTAAATTGTTATTAAAATAATAATTAGGGGAAAATTAACCATGCTTAGTCAAATTAAATATATTAAAGTTTAAATGTGGGTTTTCAATATTTTGTTATAATGGGAAAAAAATTATTATTAAATTTAATTGACTTAGAAACATTAATGGGACAACTGTATTTTCGAAGCTTGTATGCGGGCATATTTCTAAAAAAAAACTATTCCATTATTTTTTTAGCTAACCCTAGGTTATTGTTGGGTCTCATGCGGGCGTTCTAGCGAGCATTAAACTTTTCCTCTTATAGATACATCCAATATACCCATGGTGTTGGGGGCATCTCATAATCCACTTCAAAATTTCACGATGAATATGGATTTCAAATTAGTTACTTAGATAAGTTCAATATACACATTTACCGATAATACACCTCCTAAGTTTCATGACCACATTGACACTACACTTGGTACTCGTCCTTCCTCTTCCACTTTGGTAGTTTTTTCCCGTCAATGCACATAATCTAATAGATCATTTTATAGATCTCATGACACTCTATGTAACGATGGATAGTATTTATTTGAGTGATGCTATCTCTAGTAATTTAAATTCATTTGAAACCCTTAGTAAAGACATTAATGACTATATCTTACAATTATAACATGATTAATCTACGTTTTCTCATACATAAATCCTTATTCAGCTACTCTATGGTATATCTACACCCATTGGGAATGTTATTATGTTACATCATACTCCCAATACATTGTTGCACACCTCTCATAATACTATAAGTGTTAAAATTTCATCTCCCATTAATACAAGGAATAATCATTTCCTTGATTATCATACTACAACCACATGTTTTATATCTATGCAATATACTTATTTATGGTTCCATGTTTTACCTCCAATTCCTATTTTTTATTATATGGTATTACACCCTTGGCATATGGTTATAATAATATTACATCCTTCTTCAAACACTTGGTAGACTTTTTTGTTACCCATCTCTTTTTAAATAGTAAAACATTCGAAAAGTAAAAAAAAATTAACATATTCAATAAATACAAAAACATTCAAAATTAGGACCCATATGTGTAGCTTGTGTTGTTGGAAATTTACATTATAATTGTTGTTTTTCACTTTGGTGTGATAAATAACATATCTCTCTACTCTTTACTAATATGTGTTCATTAGTTTTATTAATCTTCATGCATAACATACACAAAGTGGTATACGATGACATATCTTGTCTTATCATTTACCAAGGATTCTTATATAATAGGGGCATCTATTATACACTATACAAATATGTTATTATTTTATTATTTCCTTTTTTACTTCATCATTGCAATTAGTTACATATATTGTGTACATGCTATATTTGAAATAAAAATACTAGCACAAGTGTGTTGTGCAACATTGACGCCTTTCATTTCACATATTTATCTATATCATTTGATACAATACTTCATCAAAATGTAACACTCTTACTTTCTATACATGCTTGAAATTTGTGTGTTACTAAGTTTTCTATCTTCACTTCTTATGGCTTGAGTTCCTTGTTTTTCTTGTGGAATTGTGGGTGCCCCATGTTTTTCCCATATGCCTATAGTGTGTGAACTTGCTTCTCATGTTTGCATGTCGGAGGGCCTTGAATTTCTTGTGACACCATGTGTGTACCATGTTTTTGGCTCTATGCATTTTTTGTGACATTGTTTGCATACTATTTATTCTAACTTCATTTTTTTAATCTCTCTAAACTTGATTTCTTATACACATGTTATTACTATTATTTCCAATATATAAATAAGTTTTTATTATTGCATGCCATGGTTTCTACCATGTGCATCCCATTTCCAAAGTCAGCATCCCATCATTAATGACCGCCATTATGGCATCCCATGTGTTTCTAAAAAAATTATAAGACTCATAAGGTATAATTACAAATATATATAATTTTAATTGTGCACTAAAATAATTTATTGCATATGCCTCAAAATATGGGGAATTAATGTATGTATATTCTACACCTATAATATATAAAATAGACTTATGGTCTCATTCATAAGTATACATAGGGTATATATACTCTGAACAACATCAAACATATAAATTTAGAAAATAATGCATAGGCTAAAAAGGTACAGTTTGGAAAAAACCATATGGACAATTTTAACTTCTTCACATGGTTTCTACTGGGAGGAAGTTTCACAAAATTCATTAATAGATTTAGACTAACATCTATAGGAAAAATTTATTGACACAAATTTAGATCCCTTTGACATAACTTAGAACACTTACTTGTGAATGAACTAATTTGTTCCTTCAACATAAAATATAGTTTCAATTATAGTATTAGCGATGTTGAGGGAAATTGTTTCATTTCTCCATATATATTTCATTAATTTATGGTAGTTAAGTTTCCATTTAGTTGTGTGGATCATGGGAAGGTTATGGGGGCCGTCATTCTATTTTCTATGGTGTAACCTTCTTTACAAAATTTGGGCTGGATATGTCTATCTTCTTGTTGTTCATGGGGGATTGGAAGATATCAAAGTACTTAACTTATTCATGGGAAATCCTTCCTTTCCTCTTACATATAAAAAATAAGATATCAAAATTTCTAAATAATTTTTATACACATTCTTCCTCCTTCGTGACATGATTTGGTACCTCTCTCTCTCTCTCATCCATTCCATGTTGGGTTGCATGTACCCAATACTTCAGTTTCCCCTTGACATAGTTTAGGACTGATCAACCTGAATCCTTCATCAAGATTAAAAATATGAATTTTCGAGAGAAAGAAAATAAAAGGAGATCCTCCCTTTGTAACATAAATGGGTATATTCCTTCTATCTTTTGCATGTCTTTATTTATATTTATTAAAATGTAAATTATACACATTAAATCTTAAATTTGAGTTCAAATTAAATTATCTAATGTGGACATCACCTACACCACCGAGCATGCCTACACCAACATAATGGTACACTAAAAAAAACTTGAGTGAAGACAAAGTGTGTCTACACACTCATCTTGTTCCTTTAAGCATACAATTCTTATTTCATACTTAAAATGCATAAAATTTAGATACTCAAACTATGAAATTTATCCTTTTACACAATAGTTGTAACAATTCACTCTCACTAAGAAAAACACACTCTTTCTGTCCATAATTAGTACATCATAAGGTGTCTTTTCTATATTGTTGAAGTATAAATTATGGTATTTATATTAAAAAAATCCATAGAAAAACTTTGCTCGATATGATGCAACATTTAGTTTTAATTTTTTTCATCTATGTACAAAAGCTTCTACTTTGATTATCTCATGGAATCCGGTCTGATACCACTTGTATAATTTTAGACCCATATATCCTCCATATGATATTTTAATTTGATAGTCTTTGTTAGATCATTTATACCTTCAGGTTTGGAATTTACATGATAATTTACCTTTCAATCCCTATATAAGAAAGTTAAACTCATTACATTTACTAAATGGAAATTCTCATGAAGTCCTATTATAAACACTAACACTAAAGTCACCCAAGTCTCCTTAAATATCACTAGATCTTGCGCACAAGCATTAGGTTAGTAATCACTACATGTCAAAATAATTCTACTAGGGAAAGGAATCAACCTCCCCCATTTGTTAGAACTAAAACATCCTCATCTCAAGAGATCTAAAATAATTTCAAAGAATTATAAAAGAGGTTCCAGTTTACAAGTCATAGTATCATTCATTCAAATATCACATGTTAGATGGATGATGACATTTGCTTTGAGGCTTCTTTAGAGTAGTTTTGATGTCAGTGGTGAAAGAATTGTACTTTAACCAAAATAATGTTTGTTTTTCATGATATCATTCCCATGGATAAGGTTTGAGATTTTACTAAGAATAGTGAGAGGGCTTATTAACATGAGAAAAAAATAGGGCTTTATATGTGTTGGAAATATATCTATTCTTCTTGTTAGATGAGTGAAGAAGGGTGGAATACTTTATTTCATTTTTATGCTTGTTCCCCAAGAAGGTAGATTCAAGCTAAAAAATATATGAAGGAGATTAATTTTCACCTCTGTCATATCTATGAAACCTAGAGGAAAAACCCTATAATAACCCAAGTGATATCAAATGACATAAATATTGCAAATATAGAGTAATAAAACAAGAGAAACAACTCAACCAATAGCAAATCCCACCCAATTTGTTCCAACTAGCAAGAGGATCATAAAGATACTAAAAACTAGGAAAATTTTGAATACAAATAGATCATTCTATTAAATTTGAATCTTAATTTATTTCAAAGATTACTATAAGAATGTGTATGATAAAAAATGTGTCAAGGAAGGTAGTGAAAAAATATTTAATTAAGAGATGGGGTTGATCATTACAAATTCATACATACTTTTTAAATTGGGCCAAATATGCAAATATGAGATGAAGGAGTCAGATATAATACATAAGTTTCATCAATGTACACAATTACTATAGTCCCTCACAATTAAGAAAATCATTAAACCACATAGATGTAAGAAACCATCAAACCACCATAAATTATAACCTTAAATATAGCATTATATAAGTTTATTGAGAGAATAAATCTATAATTTTGTACATATTTTACAACCAATGCTTTGGTGAATACATATCAAACCGAGCTACACCTTTCAAATGGAGAGTATAAATTTTTTAGTAAATAATATTTTTCCTCAAATGATAGATTCCTTAATAATGCACTATACTATTCATAAATTAATAAAAAGAACATGAATACTTTTCTATTGACAAAATCATGTAATTTAGACATTATTTAGTCATGGTCTCATATTAATATTTAAAAGGTTTTTGTGTGTAGAAAGTACTAATTAACCCCTTTCTTTTGGCCATTTTTATTTATTTTCTTTCGTTGTTCCTGACCTCTCACACCCACATGCTCAGTCATTTTTTTTCATTTCATGTTATTTTAGCCTTGATTCGGGCGCCCATGGGTGCCCTGATCATTTTCGAAATTTGCCACGACTTTTTGGGAACTTTCTAGCCATTTCAACTTATTATTTTTTTAGTGGTTTGTCATCTCAAGGTTAATTACAAAATTAGATCAAGAAAACCTGATAAATATAACGTTATGAGACCATAATGAGAGACCAATGACTAGTCACTACTATCATACACCTAGAGTTACATTTATTTGGAGATCATTTGCATCGATCTGCTCCATCACAAGGATAAGGTTGGTTGATCTGCATAACACAAGCATGGGGGGAGGGATTCTATTCTATTTCATGCACCATTCTACCACTTTTTTACATCTAGTTATTGCTCACTACTTCAAAAAGTACAACTGGCACAAGACAACCTAGGGTACATGATGCACACACATACACATTAGAAGTACATTTGGGTTCGAAATATACTTCAATGATGAATCAGTAAGTTCACTATTTTTGTAGCTGAGGTTTGTTTGATCCATTAATTTGCATTTTTTTTTAGGGTTTTTCTATTTTCATCATCTTGGTTTATTAGCGACATTTGGCACAGTGTAGTGAATATGATGTGACACAGAGTGATGGTTTTAGATCACTTGTCGGAACTATGAAACTCAATTCTCAACATTTTGTGTAGACCATGGAACCCATTTTGTAAACTAGAGCGCCAACAGGTGCCCTAATCTTTGTCTAAATTCCCTTGTCAAGAGAATTAGTAATAATCTATCCTTTTTGGGACCTCAAAATAGTATTTCTTGCTTCTAGAATATTTTCTTCAATTTACGACACACTTCATATCTACCCTTTGAATTAGCTAAGTCTTTTTATTTTTAGTCTTACGTATTAGGATTTCTACTTTCATGAGATTATATTTACATGTCCTTCTACATTATATAAACTACCCATATTCCTAATTTAAGTTAATCATTTTGGTGAACCCAAATGGCTCATTCACGCTCATAGGATCTTAAATCACTACTTATCATTCTTAGGCTTAATTCTTCATTTTTTCATTTTATGCCCATTACCCGTAGCGGTCATTTTGAATCCCTCTAATATTTTGAGATCCCTTCATCTAAGCATCATAATTCTAGGTCAATGGCTTATAGAACTACATCTATGGTTAATAACCCACTAGATGATTCCCATCATGTCCCTCTTCACGTGATTAAAAAAACTAATAGTGAGAAGTCCTATGATGAAGATACCAATGTTGACCAAGATCAACTTAACACTATTAATGATTTTCACCAAGCAGTGCATTAAAACCATACTCATCTCCCTCATGTCTTGCATGCTCTAATTGCAATTAAGAGAGCTCATGATGCTTCAACTTCTATAGATACTTATTCTACTCCCATGGTCTCTATTATGCCTACCTATCTTTATGCTCCCATTTCTACAACTACCGCTCCCACCATTCACCTTAGTACTCCACATTTGCACCTCAATTCTTCTCTGAATTCTACAAATATGAGATCTTTATATCAAGACTTGCAAACCCAAATTTGTTAGCTTCATGTAGTTACTTCACGCACAACACCATCATTAAAATCTACAATATTATTGCATACTCCTTTTGCACCTACCATATCGACCTATCCATTTCCACGTAATTTCATTTCTCCTAAACTACGTATATTTAAAGGCCATGTGACCCACAAGAGCATCTATGAGTATTTCATGTAGCATTCCTTGACTATGTAGATTATCACAGTATAATACCTAAATTTTTCCATTGTAGTTTGTAATACTATGCGATGCGTTGATTCTGTGACCTACCCATACATTCGGTAGTCTATTTCACACATCGTGTTGATGCCTTTCTCACACATTTCTCTATCAAAATTGTCTCTAAGATCTCCTATGATACTAAACTTGCACAACTCAAGAGAGGGTCTAACAAACACTTATCTAATTATGTCTTACAATACAAAAACTGTAACATCAAATTTTTGTCACTTCTCTTCTAGAGATTTTTTTAATGCTTCTGATTTAAATACCCATATATTTAAATCCAACATAAACCTTCATGCAATCCATTTGTGATAACTTTTATAAACCATATGCAGTTGCATGAGAGTATACATATTCTACTCGATCCCCCTCAATGCTCTTTACAAGAAAATACATCAAATGTATCCTTTCCTCTTTCCTTTTTAAGGATATGATAATAAAGTGAAGATATCTAAGTGTCTACTCGAGTTCCACCATGGAATCCCACTAGGCATCTCCCAGTTTAGATCTTGGTGAAATCTTGATAGTGTAATTAACAATTGACACTACTTTACGCAAATTTTAAAAGTCAAGTGTGCCATGCTCGGTTCCGTGATGACACACTTGCCATTAGTAACTTTTCATCTCACCTTAATCACTCATTAATTTATATGGATTATCAATCAATGGTGTTGTAAACAACTACACCTCTTGTACAAGGTACAAAGTCAGATTAACTGGTAAGAAGACACACACACACACACACACACACACATATATATATATATATCATCTTGCTATGCCTAGGGAAAATTAAGTGTCTTTGTAATGGTTGTATCATTACTAGAAATATTTCCTTCCAGTAGCCATCATAAGTTGACATCGGGGTGCATATCCATGAAGTTCAATTAGCCTTTGTAAATATAACAAAGCTTGTACTTAATGCAATACCATGTCACAATTCAGGTTCTTTATGAGGTAACTTAGTACATCTACTAAGCCGTAGTATCGAAATAGTGACTACTATCATTAAATGGATACGACTATGTAGGGGCCGTAGTGAGTTGACCCGCCAAGGGTCCTAAATTGGAACATTATATCTTAATGTTTCAGAGTATTAACTAAATCCCGATCGGTCAACATAGGTCTCATGACACTTTCACCTCGAATGATTCTTACCTAAGTTCCTATCTCAAGTTGGTTGAAGGATATTTAATTTCCCAAATTTGATTATTTACCTTATTAAATCTCATGCTAATAATATCCTTTAAGTAGGCATCAAAATGATCTTTTATTTAAGTACATAATTATAGATTTGATTATGCCTTAAGATTAATCATTTAAGAAAACATTTCTAATTAATACAGTTAAGTACCATGCCACTAATTTATTTATATCAATATAGGGAAGCACTAATACAATGTATCTATATTTCACATTAATAGAGATGGTGCATTTATACATAGCTAATTATTTAGGTATCTATCATATCTTTATCAAGTATCATATATTATAAATGCTAGTCAACACTTCAGCTTAACCACACAGCTTTTATTTATTAACATCTTAATTAAAAGTACTCATTTGTACATACTTTTAATAGGTCATTCATTTTCATCTACAATAAGTACTTAAATAGTAAGTATCTATTTAGGATTCCTCACTTAAATACCAATGCATCCTTATATGTACATTTCCACATTTCAAGTTGATGAACATAACATGATATTCATAAACTTATAATAGTACATTCCATATTCCATTCAAACTAATAGACTTAGTATATCAATCCTTCACTTATCACAACTCTTCTATTCTATAAAAGTAAGCTGTCCTAAAGGCATATAGTAAATCAATAACTCTTCCTTATACCTATTAAAGTAAGGTTATGAATACAATCTGCATTATTTATAATAAAGCAATAACAACCAAATTCCAATAAAGACATACATTCACTCCTTCTTAAACAATATGAATCATGCAACTGTTCTAATCTCATTAAACATTAAGTAAAAACAATCATATTTTTTCAATGAAAATAACATGTTCTAAGTAGTTAAAATAAATGGGCCATAGGAATTTCAAGTTTTCAATACATAAATACTTCGAGGAGATTATACAATAATCATGTAACCGAATTGATTAAATTCAATAAATAGAATAAATGCAACTTGTAATATGTCTTCATTCTTTCACCTTTCAGGAAGTCCATCTGCAAAATTGTTAGCATGTGTCAGTCAATATGAACTAAGCTTGATAGGTATTAAATCTTCATAACAACATGCACTAATTAATAATTTCATAAAACATAAACTCCTTTTTTAAAAAAATTATCCCAAAGTTCAGAATAACACAATCAATTTTGAACATACCATAATAAAATCAATAAGAAACATCATAAGAAGAGTAAATAACATAGTCATCATTCAATCATCGAGATAATTTTTTACTCAATAAATCATAAGTAACCCAATAAAACATATTTGCCCATATCAATCGAAGTAGTAAATTAATAGGATAATTATACTACAATCACATAAGGCCATACTTATATACTACAGTGCTATAAATTCTCACATAACATACTTAGATATACTTCTGAAATCATCACACAATGTCACAAAACATAACAAACTGAATAATGATAACATAGTCATATACCCCATATCAATATCATTGTCTTATTAAATTCAGCCCTTAAGAATCTCAAGGAATTAGCTTCAAATATAGTTAAACATTTAACAATATCTCTATATCAAATTCAGCCTTTAAGAATCTCAAGAAATTAGCTTCAAATATAGTTAAACATATAACAATATCTCTATATCATAATAAGGTATAAGATCAAAATTAGAGGATGTAATTTTTATATATTCAAAAATCTAAAGGTCTAAACAAAACCTCCTATCTCTATAAATAGTATTTTAATCATTCTCTTCCACTCAGCATAATCTAGGTCACAACCAAACCTAAACCAGACATATATATTACAAATCAAGACATCCTTCTCATTTCATTGCATTCTGCAACAACTAGCTGAGGATAATGATATAAGTTTAACACAGTTATATCCTTAAACAAGAATCCATAATTCAAACAGTTACATCATAACCCAAGTTATGAGTTCTTTAAGCAAATAAAATGCTTGTAATAAGAGACTAAGGATGTAACTCTATAGTCATACATTGAAAATAGATCAGCCTTAAACTAAGAAATATTTTGAAATATGCTTACTCAGTAAGGGTCTTCTTGTTTAAGGATTAAAAGACTTCGTAGTCTTAGAAGAGGTAACTTAGTGGATATATATTTTAGGATAAAACTCCATAGAGAGTTTAGGCTCAAGACAAGCATAGAAAATAATATATAAGATAACGTATACCCAAAAATATTCCAATTTTAAGATCAAATCAAATGAACAATAAAAAACGAATGATCTTTCATACATGAAGTATAATGAAATCAGTTAAAAACTAAAACATCAACTTACCTAGCAACCATTTCAATAAAAATGTCCTATTAAATGAATTGGAATCAATATAATCTTGAAAAACGTAAAGTAAATAATAAATCCTTTACCAAACTTAGTGAGTCTATAGCTCTCAACCAATAGGAAACTCTATATCAAAACCAAATGAGTTTACGATTCCACTAAGGGAGGAAAATATTGGGTTGCAATTATTTCCTAAATAATCCTCAACTTTCACAATTGATGAGGAAGAAATATAACTTGAACATAAGGTGCTTGAATCCAAAAAACTGTGATAACCAAATCAATCAACCAAACTTTGCTCTAAGTTACAAAGATTATTATAGCAATAAAGAATATCACAAAGTGTTATTCAACCCAAAACAACATAATTCAACTCTAATCACCAAAGCTTAATGGATACTCGAAAGGTACCAAAAAATGAGCCCTACAGAGGGTTAATCATAATGATCCATTTAAGGATTTGATTGAGAAAAGAAAGACCAAAAAAACCGTTCACTGAAATGTTAAACCATAGATGCGTCACAAGTATTTATAACTTGATACACACATTCAAGTAAAAGGCTCATAGTCTGATAAAGGAAAATAAATAATAGCACCCACAGAGTTGAGAAGAAGAATCTTTAAAAACATAACTTCATCTTATTTTTTTACAAAAAAACCCACTTCTAATTTTATATCATTAACTATATAAATCCAAACCCTGTGAAGAGGTTATATCATTCAACAAAGATATGCATTGCATGAAAACATAATAAAAGAGCTATATCCAACATAAACACTCACAAACATTATCATTTTCAAAGTCATTTCATCCAAACCCTGTGAAGAGGTTATATTCATTCAACAAAGATATGCATTGCATGAAAACATAATAAAAGAGCATATCCTGAACCTGAAATATACTCAAAGTTTAGGACTTTTAGGTTTTGGGGTTTCGGAATTCTCAAGGCAATTTGGGTGATGAACAGTGCAAACGGTCTAAGAAGGCAAAATGTCTGAAAGTTTGAAATTTTGGAATTTCAAGGTTCAGAGTTTTGGATTTTTGGGTTTCAGAGTTTCAGAAATCTCAGACCGATTTTCTGATGAACAATAACTCAACTTTCGAAACCTAATGTTCGAAAGTCAGAATTTCAGGATTTCAGAGGTTGCATGCATTTCGAACTCTGAAAAAGGAAGATCAAGAACTCGCATTTTTTACGGAATGACACCTCAACTTTCAGATGGCCATAACTTTTGACTGGGAGCTTGGATTTGAACAAGAAAGGAATTTTTGGAAATATTAGAGTCTCCTCTACACAACTACAACTGGTTATCTTAATTTAAGTGAGACTAAGTTATTCCAAATGAGTAAATAAAGTCCGTTATTTTTAGGGTGTCACACTTGTCACCTACAAAAATAATGAAGTGTGGGATTCCTTTCCTACCTAACAAGGAAGAGTACATCGGGGTATGGCATTTGTAGTGGCACCAATCATTGTTATAGATGAATTCCATGCTTTTTAGGGTAGTTGGAGTAGGATTTCAAATTCTTTTCTCCCCTTCCTCTTGTTTGCAAGTGAATTTGTGGAATTCAAACCTCCCATCTAAACTATAAATGAAATCTTTCTTCTTGGCCATTGTAATATACTGTGTCAAATCATTGGAGCAATAATATAAGTCTATGGATCATTTTCAACCCTATCTTGTGTTCGTTTCTATCATTTGATCTCTCATTGCAATCTTGGCTATCTGTGCAAGGTGGTTGTGTGACATATTTTTGTTTTTTGTTTAATGGCAAAGGAGGTGTTTAACATTCCTTTTGATGTATCACCTCTTTTAGTTTAGGTTTATTTTCTTGCAATCTTCTTAACCATGTCTCCTTGTCAAGTTAGACTAGGTTTTAGAGTAGATCCTATACAGCTTGGATGTGTTCATTAGAATAGAGGAATAGGAACCGACCTTCATTCAGAAATCTTTCCCGATTGCAAAGTCACACACTTTAAGAAAAGATTCATGTTATACAATCACACTGAGAGTTTCAACCCATCGAGTGGGAGACATTCAGGGGTGTTGTGATTACGCATCAACAAATACCACTCATGATATAAGATTTGAAAACGTATATGTATGAATTTGAAATGTAGAGATAGAACCTTTAAATGCAATGCTTCATCTATATTCGTACAGTTACAAAATAAATCAAACCCCTTATCAACATCAACTACAAAAGTAATAACTATCCCTATAAATAAAATAACATATACCATTCGGCATTCACATTTCATTGTGCGCATGCGATTGCTAGTTTAAATAAATATTTCAACATTAAACTGATCACTCATTTTTAGAACCACATTTTTTATGGGGATGAAAGATTTCAAACATAGTTTTAATTGTGTGGGAATTTCATATATGTTGTGTAAAACATTGTTGGTTATACATTATACTAATATCTAGTGATATAGATATTACTCTTCACATAGATCATACTATATTGTGTGCACAGAGTCCCCCACAACCTGAACTTTCTTATTATGAGTAATTACAAGTTTCACCCCTGTATAAAGTGCCGAAAGGAAGGAAAAGTTTATTTATAAAAACTAATGCTAGATCCATGGTTATAAAGAACCACGTTTGTAACATGTGTTGCTCACGTTTTATTATTTGCTTTCAATTTACAATCTTATTTTTTTATTTTGTTATTTTAGAAAACATTCACATACATCTTATTGGTATTTAAAAAATGTTGTTGGAAGTTTGTAATGTCTAATAATAGGAGTTATAGATCTGACAACAAAAATAAAAAATATATAAAAATAAACAAATAATATAAAAAACTTGATCCTAAATGGGAAATTATTTAGATGTTAGGCATATATAAGTATTGATGTTAAGCAGATATAAATATTGATATTAACTGACCCAAAAAAAACTAAAATCTGAAAAAAAGAAAAGTAGGAACGTTGGTAATAATACAAGGTTCGATCTCCCTGTTGAAAATAACACATTAAAAATAGTGACTACAAATCAACATAATTGAGAGAACACATTTAAGAAAAACAGTACCACTCCTTGTCATGCCACGTGCGTAAAACGTTTCCATGCAGCTGTCTATTCTTGTCGAATTTCTTTCACTAACTTGTGAATGCCCATTTGTTCTATTCTTGGCATGAAAGATTCTATTTTATCTTAGCAGATGTTCATGTGGATAAGTATAACAGCAGTCCTTACCCTCTTCCAATACAGTGGCTGTCCGTTCATGGTGATGGGCTCATTGGTTAATGGGATGCTTCCATTTCTGGCTTCTTCTTTTACACTTTAAGGAAAGCTTCTGTTTTCACATTATTTTCCAATTTGTGTCTCTTCATGTGATTGTTTTTTCTTGGTCACCAAGAGTTGTAGCAGAGGTTCATGTGGATAAGTATAACAGCAATCCTTACCCTCTTCCAATACAGTGGCTGTCCGTTCATGGTGATGGGCTCATTGCTTAATGGGATGCTTCCATTTCTGGCTTCTTCTTTTTCATTTTAAAGAAAGGTGGTATTTTCCCATTATTTTCCAATTTGGGTCTCTTCATATGATTGCTTGTTCTTGGTCACTAAGAGTTGTAGCAGAAGAGAGAGAGTACAGCCCATGCTTCAGATTTTCAGGAAGGGTTGTACTCTCTCTCTTCTGCTGTTAATCTTTGGTGTTACATTCAACGTCACTGAAACAGGCATCTCTTTAATAAGGTAAAACTGAATTTACGTTCCTTGTTTATGTTCCAGGTGAAATTCTTTGTGCCTGAATTTCAATTGCTTTTCTTAATGTAGGTTTTTTACAGGTTTTTGAACACTTGTTCATTCATTTATGTTCTTGCTGCTTTGGCTAGTTATTCTTAGCCTTGTATTTATGTATATGGTTGGTAACCTATAAATTTTTCAAAAAAAAAAAACTAAAGGTAGATATAGCACTGCGACTTATATTATCGGTTCACCTAATAATTTGAGTAGATCTGAGCTGTGATGATGTTTATTTTGAAGGAAGTATTTTTGTTATGAAATTCATGGTTTATTAATCATATGATGGCATGTTCTACATAATATTGTGTACACAAGCTTTCAAGGTTTCATCACAGGAGATAGTTGTAAAAGATAACTATAAAGTACTTTTTCCAAAACAATTTCAAGCTATAAAACTTTTGTATAAATTTTACATAGTAATTAGAATATTATATTATTTTATATAGCAATAATAGTTGATTTGGAGTTGGATAGATACTTTTGTTTGTTCCATCATTCTTGTCGTAAATGTTATTTAATAATTTAAAAAATTAAGTGTTTTCTCTCTATATATATAATAGATTATTTGACATTCAATATCCCTCTTAATATATTTTGAAATTATATTTACTATTTTTAATATATATTGAAATTATTCAAAAAAACTTTTAAACTTTTAAATGATTTATTGATTTTGTATATTTTCAAGGGAGTTGTGATATATATTATAATTTTATTCATATTCTTTCTTCCTATAATTCATTATACCACAATTATGACTTCCTAATGATTATGCATTGTCTTTTCCTTGTAAAATGATAAATTTGATATTTAGTGTAAAGATTTTAACAATTTATAACATGTATGGGCATTATCAAGGTAGTTTGTTTTTTACTTCTACAAATACTTGTAATAAATTTGTATCCAACCTTTATTTTTACATCTCATTACTCTCATTTTTCACATTGTAGCCCTTACAAAAAGAAAAGATCTTTAGTACAAAGTATATCATCAAAATACTTACACACTAAACTCCTCCTCATAGTGACAACTATAAAGAGAAAGTTAAAATACACGAGAATAAAATGAAGCTCATGCTTATAAATGACACTCTTTATCATTGCAGCTTTGAGGGTACTCTACTCCATTGTGTTTCTAAGGACAAGGTCTCTCGACTACTTGATCAAGTGGATGCACGAATATTTATACAATACATTATAAAATACATGTTATGGCACACAAATGCTTATCCATAGGGTAATATTGGCCTCCCTTAGAAGAATATTTGTATGCTTTAGCCTATATTATTTGAAATTGAATATGCCTCTTAATACATGTTGAAATTATTTCTACAATTTTATTCATATTGAAAGTACTTCCAAAAATTTTAAACCCTTGCCCATTTTGTATGTTATTGAAGGGTGTTATTATACATGTTACAACCTTACTCCTATTGTTTGTTTCTAAAATTCATTGTACAATAGTGATAACCTTCTGCGTATTATGTGTTGTATTTGTCTTGTGACATGATATGTGTGATATTCTAAATAAATTTGTTAAGAATACATAACATGTTTGGTGATTATCCAGGTAATAATATCTTTTTTGTAAATTATAGACGCCTAATTTTCATTATGAGATAGTTATTTGTTGTAAATTTCCATTAAATCTTACCATACACTCCCATCGCTCTCATTTGTCAATTTAAAGCCATCATAAAGACGAAACATCACAAGTACAAGGACATAATGCAATTTAATGAAGAATAAACTTATGCTCCTAGGGAAAACTATCGAGAGAAAATGAAAATCCACAACAAAAATTTATATTATTTCCACAGAATTAAAATTCTTTATTATTGTTGTTTTACGGGTACCATGCTCCATTTTGTTATTAGGGATGAAGTCTCTCTTGCCTTTGAGTAATCCTTTGGGTAAGCACATGCTTGCATTTGTAGAAGGCAAGATCTAAAGAACACACTTTACCCCAAAAATGCATATGCATCTAGGTTACTCTTTTCCTACCTTAGAAGAAGATGTGTATATAGTTTTTTTCCACAAAATGCATTTAACTTACTAGCTACTAAAAATAGTTTTCATTTATCATGAATAATTTAAAAAGGAGTCATGAGAATATTTACTTTCAAAGAGAAAACATATATCCTCATAGATTCATAGATAGACACTTATCCTTATACATTCAAGTACTAATTCTAAATAAAATGGTTAAATCATGTATTTATTAAGTGTCCCCAACATTTCATTTAGAAATTTTGGGATACCTTTTTGAAAAACATTGTCTTTTTTCCTTTTGAAATTTGAAGTCATGTTGTTAATAAGACTTAGTTGTTTAGATTGTTTCCTTTAACTCATTTAGATTGTAGAATTTCTTTAGATTTATAAAGAAAGTTGCAAGATGTTGCTTGGTTATGGTTTGAAAAATACCCACTTGCTCAAAATTGCCCAAAATCCCTAAGGAGCTAATTATGGGTTTAATTTTTGACCTATTCTGGTTTTTTTAAGTTGTTTTACTTCATGATTTGTAGTAAGTTCCCATCCAAATCCGGATTTACATAGCTTATTTCAAGGATAATTTTAGCGGCGAATATTCATAATATGGCAAAAATTTCATTTTAGGAAAATTTTAAAAGGCGAATTATTCGGAGTGGGTCGGTGTCCTGTTCGCCTAAAATATAAAGTATATTTTTTTTGGGGGGTCGGCTTCGCCTTCATTTGAAAACATCTCCTATAAAAATATATGTGATTCACCAGGTAGTATACCTCAAGTAGCTTACCAAATTACCAATACTGTGAAATTTGAACTCGCATAACCTTAAGCACCAGAGATTCATATTACTGTTATCTTGTGATTGTTGACGCGTGACAAATGCAGTGTTGACGTGCGACAAGGGCAATATTGACGCGCGACAGGAGCTATACTGATGCGCGACAAGAGCTGTACTGACGCACGACAAGAGCTGTACTGACACGCGACAAGAGCTGTATTGACACGTGACAAGAGCTATACTGATGAGCGACTTAGGCTAAGAAGTGACGCGCGACAGAGGAAGGGTTGACGCGCGACAGAGGAAGTGTTGACGCGCGACTTGGGCAGAGTTGACGCGTGACCTCAAACAGTTCACGTGCGACAAGACCTCAGAGACTGGACAGAGTCGCTTCTTGGTTCTTTTGCTGACTCAGGACTCTTTTCAGAATAATGGAAGGTGCCAGCTCAAAGAATACGAATAACCTAAAATTAAGTAAGAAATCTCAGAAATCACTCTTCAAGTATTTTGGAAACTCTGCGGATACAGATAATGTAAATACGAATCATATAGATGCCACAAAAAAGAATCATAATACTGACTGTGTGGAAGGTATTATTGAGGTGGACATGTATTCTGCACAGTATCACAGTCAAACAAATGAAACCTACGATAATATTCTAGATCTTGAAGATATTGTTCCTGTTGGGGTGCAACCAGAAGTGTAGCTAGATATCACAGATACAAACACTCAGCAAAATGGAAGACAGAAATCAATATCAAACTCTGGTCCAAGAAAGAGGAAACCAGGTGATTGCAATATTGCTCAAAATTTTACTCAAAAAAGTAAAGCATTGAAAACAAACAAGAATATGTGGACCATTGGCAGGACATACAAGTTTGATTGGGTAGCTAAATGTACAATCATCTAATTCTGAAGAAATCCTATGTGAATGTACATGTACAATATGTACGTGGAAATTGGGAAAGCAACAAAAAATGCAACTGAAGCTGGACACAATAGAAAAACATTGTGGAAAACAATATTTAACTATAACAGGGGTGGATGGCCAGAAAATCAAAACACATAGGTGGAAAACTGAAAAGGAGTGCATGCATGTCAGATATGCAGTGGAATATGAGGCAGAGCAGAAAAAACAAAGACATCTATTGGAAAAGGGAGGAACAATCACATCGCATATTGGTAAGATGAAAGAAACAAATCTACATGCAAAATTCATACAATTCTCTACTCTTTTTCAAACACTTAAAAAAGGAAGGGCGATGTCAGATTTCCTTGATTTCAAAGTTTTGTATCAATTTAACGGAATGCTGAATGTACCTCAGTCTCATTGGTTTGAGAGTAGTGGATGGGAAATGGAAAAATGCCTCTTGATGATAGAGAAGGAAGATTTGAAAGAGAATGTAAAAAAAAGCAAACTTTATCTCTCTTTCAATTGATGAAGTGACAGCAGTCAACAACACCGCATGGGTATGTATCCACATATATACTTTAGAAAATCATATAAGGACTCCTCATCTGTTGGGTGTTATGAAAATGGTTGACAACTGCAATGCTGAAAACCTATATAAAATAGTTGTTTCTCATTTGAAAGATGTTGCTGGTATGACTGATTATGAAATTGCTATGAAGTTGGTATGCGTTGGAGAAGATGGTGCATCTGTCATGCAGGGTCACCGAACAGGGCTGTGTGTTAGATTACAAACAATAGTGGCCCCATATATGCTACCAATTCACTGTATGGCTCACAGAATGAATTTAGCGTATAAAATGGTAAGCAACCACGAAAATTTTGCTAAATTAGAAGACCTCATAAGAGAACTTCATGCCTATATGTCAAGCAGCCCAAAGCGTTTTCTCGAGTTCCAAAAATTTGCAATTGGAATTACAGACAGCAAAAAACTTCTGAAGAATGTGGAGACTAGATGGATCTCTTTGTATGAACCAGCATGCAGAGTTCGTGAGGAGTATCCTTCATTGGTTGGTTTCATGCACAAATACCGTCATGAAGTTGATAGGGCAAGGGACCTGTTGTTCCGCTTAACTGATTTGGAGACATTGCTTACATTGGTTGGTATTCTTGCAATGTTAAAGGTGATCAATACACTGATGAAGCATGCACAGGGCAGATTGATCTATATTGTGGATTTTATACGGATGAGGAAAATGGTATGTCAAAGTCTTGATATATTGTACTGTTCCCAGGATAGTTTTGATGCCCCTGTTTTTGAAAATTGGAGAGATTTATTAGATCTTAAAAATCCTAACACCTTTTTGAGATTTAATATCCACGATCACCTATGCATCTCGGTTAATGGGAGGGAAATACCAATGCACATTTTGCAAAGATGTCAAGATATTACAGGATCGGCACGAGAAGATGTTCATGTGACACGTAATTTGTTTGAGTCTGTGATAGTTGAAACAAGAATAAAGCTTAAAAAAATTTCAGAAACCTTATCATCAGAAATTAGGGAACGTTTCTGTAAAGATAAAATTCTAGAAGCCATGGGTGTGATGAATCTGAATTTTTTGAATACAGAAGGTGGCCGTGCAGACTTTTTCAGTAAGCATTTCCATAAATCAATGGGTACAATAATGGAACAATTTACAAAGACATCAGAGCTCAAGGGTACGGAAATCAAAGGTATATGGAATGTCGATTTATTAAAGTTTCAGTCAACAAATTTTGCAACAACAATGAGGAACCAATATAAGAATTTAGATAAACCTTCTGAAAGTGGTGCTATTACAAGGCTATGGCGAGGAATCTATCAAAGTTCTATCTTATAAGAAGATATCAGTGAGTATTTCAGACTATATGAGTTATGCCAGACAATGATTTTGGGGTCTATGGAGGATGAAAGAGTTTTCAGTGCATTGTCATTTATAAAATCAAAATTGAGAAACAGGTTGGATAAAAATCTGGAAAGTTGCATGAGGTGTTACGTTTCACGATACTCCCTCGAAACCTTTCCGTTTGACAGAGCAATTGCGCACTGAAATTCCCTTTGCGAAAGAAGAGGTGTAAATAATATAGCTACAAGTACAAATATTCCCAGCCTTGAGAGTGTAACTGGCTCTTCGTCATATTCTACAGAAGACAACATCGACTTTGATGAAGCTGTTGATAATGGATTGTTTCAACTTTAAGTAGGTATCTTCTTTATCTATCTTTTATCTTTATCATTAAAGATGTTACAGGTCTATATGCTAAAAATGTCAGGCAATTCACCCATCTATCTACTAATCCATTTCTCATGTTGGATTTTTTTAAAACACAGATCTAGCTCATTACCAGTGGCAGTGATGATTTCAACTTTAAGCAGGTATCTTTTTCCCCTTAATCTTATTGTTTGTTACTATTCATTTTTTGACAGAGCAATTGCTCACTGGAATTCCCTTTGTGAAAAAAGAGGTGTAAATAATACAACTACAAGTACAAATATTCCCAACCTTGAGAGTGTAATTGGCTCTTCGTCACATTCTACAGAAGACAACATCAACTTTGATGAAGCTATTGATAATGGATTGTTTCAACTTTAAGTAGGTATCTTCTTTATCTATCTTTTATCTTTATCATTAAAGATGTTACAGGTCTATATACTAAAAATGTCAGGCAATTCACCGATCTATCTACTAATCCATTTCTCATGTTGGATTTTTTTAAAACAAAGATCTATCTCATTACCAGTGGCAGTTATGATTTCAACTTTAAGCAGGTATCTTTTTCCCCTTAATCTTATTGTTTGTTACTATTCATTTTTTCAGCTCTGGTTATAATTAAAGATGTTACAGGTGTATGTATTTACATTTAGTTAAATACAAAATTTTTATTTTTTGAAAACGTGGGTTGACATCCGTCCGAGGAAGCTGTTACTTCTCGGGACTGACAATGTCAGGCAACTCACCCATCTATCTACTAATCCATTTTTTGTGTTGAATTTTATTAAGAAAAAGATCTAGCACATTACCGGTGATGATTTCAATTTTAAATAGGTATCTTCTTCAACATCATCTTATTGTTTGTTACTTTACATTTTTTCAGCTCTTGTTATCATTTATTTAAAGATATTGTTTGTCTATATATTTAAAGATGTTGCTGGGACTTCTCAGGACTGACAATGTCAGGCAACTCACCCCTCTGTCTACAATGTCAGGTAAAACAAAGATCTAGCATGTTACCCTTGATGATTTCATAGCAATCTTATACGCAAGAGGTAAGCTAAACCCTATCATATTTTCAATTATGTTTAATTTCTTACCAGTGATGATTCTTTCTTGATTTCTTAGAATTATATTTAATTTATTATATATTAACTATTAAACAATACATTATACTATTATAAATATAAGTCCTGACACTCTTCCTAAAATTCCCTACTTTGTCATAGATCCATCACTTCTTCGGATTTCTCCATGAAGTTATTAAAACTCAATTCTAATGCTATCTTCCAGATCCTATAGTCACCCACCCAAATCTACACTAATCACAACTATTTAAATTAACTTGACAGAGTCTTTATCTAATTAAAATCCTTTCTAGTAATAAAATTGACTCTACATAAACTATCCTACAAATGTAGTGTGCCTTATTCAAGGCTCTACATAAATACTTACACACACAGTTTACTATGATCTAGTTTGCAACCTGCAATATTTTCTTATACACTCAAAATTATTCCAACTTATAGCCTCCCAGTTCTAATCCACAATTATTCTTCACCCTTATCAAATATTAAAAAATGATCCAGTTCATCAACCTAGGAACTTGATCTATACAGACTAATCTTCATGATAAAAACCTTATATGTTTTACATTAAACTTCAAAGTTCTATATCGAGCTTGACCTATCTTTTAATCACATGGTTATTCCAACTTTGGTTAATCTAGCCTCCATAGCCTCCATAATCTACTCTACACAAAACAATATCCATGATAACAAAACCATATATTTTAAAACAATTTCCCAAGCTCTAATTCTTATGGCCTGGAATTTAACTATTTCATAATTGGCTAATCTAGTCTCTACATCAATGATTGTTTCCAGCAAAAATGTTATTTTCTGACAAATGGTCTTGACTATTTTGGATGTCAAACAACCTCTCTAGTGAAAGATTATGCACTAATATAGAGGTGAATCTCTTTAAAATAGAATTTTCCTACACCATAAGTCTATTAAGGAGAAATCCTAAATAGTAAAGATCTGTTTCAAATCTTACTTGCTATTTTTTCCCAAAGACATAATTTTCAAGATAATTAAAGTCCCACAAGATATTTAGGCACTAAATTTTACATTATACACATTAAATTGATCATCGTCTTTCATCATCATCTATCATTGATTATGAATTGTCATCATTGATCATCTACGTCCACATACAATTCATGACAATGCAAGTAAACAAGAAACATACATATAATTCATGATAGTCACCATCTAATCACCATATAATTAAATTCAAACAGCATAGTACATACTAAATAGTAGAAGTTTTCAAATTCAATATTTTAAGTTTAGTCAATAATAAAAGTTTCTAATTTTGAAAACCCTCTTTTTCTTTAGAAAATTATGCTCTGCTTTCTTCCCCAACGGCTTCTTCCACTATGGCTGTACCTCTTTCCCAAACACCAGAAATAACCCCTAAACTTATAAGATCTTCTGCAGCACTGTCTAGATTTTTTATAATTCTTTCTTCTTGATTTGTTGCATCTCCATGCGACAGCAAATTTGGATCAGCAACTGCTTTTGCTTTGAATAAGATGTCAAGGTCGAGACCATGCTCTTTAATTATCCGCTTTAGTGTATTGTTTTGTTTGTTAACCAAAACAATATTTTGCTTCAAATTTTTTGCTGCGGATAAGCTGTTCTTTGTTGTTTCCAAGTGAACTTGCAAAACCTTCGCCTGACTCTTTAAATTTTCATATTTCAACTGCACAAAAAGAGTAACGTCAATTCAAAATATTAATGTAAATTCAAAATTTCAAATTAACAAAAATGATTGTTTGAATGTAATAGTACTTACAACCGCTCTATCTCTTTCGGCATTTGCAATTGATACCAAATCCTTGTCCTTTGACCATTTGTTAAAATATGCCTGGGCCTCGGCACTAATATTTTCCAATTTGTTTAGTGTCTTATCTAAAATGCCATCTTTATAGTCGTTGTTAAACATGACATTCCCACATCTTACTTGGGTAAGTAAGGAATCCATCTTCGCAGGTTGATTCTGGACTGCAGCGTATAAACTATCCCGTTGCCAATAATTTTCATAATGACTAATAATCTCATTGATAAGAACTTTAGCCCTTCTCTCCCATTCTATAAGCTGTTGGATTTGAGGAATAATAAACTCACTGACATGGAATTGACAATCATTACCAATTAAGTTCTCCAAAGGAAAAGGTGGAAACTCTTCATTATCTGAATTTGATGCAGACGATCTTGCTGGAGAAGTGTGGGGGCTTTCACCAAGATCAACTGCTCCTTGTTTCTGTCTTTGGGTGGGCTGATCCTGTTTTTGAAAAAATAAATCAAGATTTAGATAAATAAATTTAAATTAGAATGTAATTAAAAATTGTAAAGCATATTAAAATTGAAATTTGAAGTATACCTGCTAGCCTTGAATCATCTCGCGGGTATCGAAAAAACCAGTTGGGTCATTGCTATCAATGCCCAAATAATCTTCATCTAAATTTATATTGTTCAAAACAGATATGCCCGTTGCGCTGGGCAAGCCATTAAGTGATAGAGTTGGAATTCGAAACGAGGAGTCAAGGTTTAGTGTCCCACTAGGGGCCGGAGCAAAACTCATGCGTTTACCAATGGTCTTTTTCACTGTTCCTCTGGTCGGAATTTTAAAAATTAATGGTTGAGTGGGTGTCGTTGCCGTGGTTTGACCATGACTGACATGTGCTGAAAAGTACAAGAAAAAATGAAAAATATTAAAACAATTCATAAATTCAAAACTACGAAATTAAACGTTCTATAGAAAAGTTGTACCTTGTTGTCGAGGGGTTGTTTTTTTCGGTGTTACGGGTGGCCTTGTAGGAGTTGTACTCAGTGGCTGTTCAGAAGATATCAATGCATGCGACTGTATGGAGTGAGTTGGGGAAGAAGGTTCCATAGTCCCTGTAATTCATCAATATTAAATGTTGTCAATTCATTTGGTTAAAATTTAAATTGAAAAATAAATCTGCAACTTTGGAATTTGTAAATAATATATGAGAATGTATTACTTCTCTGGCGTTTAACGAGTTCAAACTGTTGAGGGTTTGGAGAGGAGTGAGCTTCCATTTCAGATTAGGAGTCCCCCGAAGCCTCCGTGTGTAGTTGGCCTCTTCCTCTCGACATCCCTTTTTTTTTGGGAATGGCTTCAAGATATCTTCTCTGCAAAACATTAAAATTTAAGTTTTAATAACTGTGCACTGTAATGAAGAAAATTGTAATACAATTACAAACTAAATAGTTTATACCTGTTGTTCTGCAAATGGAATTGAGAATTTCTTCAAAGCCTCATCAGAGCAAGTAGGAATTTCTTGAGCTTTTAAATTTAAAAGTGCCTCATAGTAGAAGCCGAGGAGATAGTTTGTTGAATAAATGAAAGGTCTATCTGAGATTTTTGAATTTGATATGTCAGTTCTAATTTTTTTGGATAGAAATGTGCACCAATCGAATTTTAATTTTGAGATAGTGGCACAAATGTATGCAATGGCCCAATTTGGTATATCTGTTTGGCGACCCTGCAAAACAATTATGGCTTGAAAAAACGCAATAAGTGCAGCAAGAAAGTGGTGTGCAATTGATTGTGTATCTACACCACGCCTGGATTTATTGACATGGGCTGCAAATGCGAAACAGTGACAATTACTATAAATTTATAACAGAAAATTGTATCAGAATAAAAAACAAATTAAAAAATATGAATTAAAATGAATTATACTTACAATCAACATGGAAACCGTACGTTGATTCGAGAAATTTCTTGTCATCTTCCACGAGTGTTGCCTTGGTTGTCACAGTTGGTACATCTCTGATAGGAAGGCCCGTAAACCGATGTATGTCATTTGCTTCAATAGTGAATTGGAACATTTGGCCATCGTTCAGAGTAACATAAAATATACCATCCTCGGAATTGTAGGATGACAAAAGGTAATTCAAAAGATCTGTATCGGTTTCAAAATGGGGCATATTAACGAGCCCTGTAAATTCACACTCTTCCATTATAGCTTGATATTCTGAAGACATCTTTAAAGCCGTATGGATGTGAGGGCATAAGGGATTCCTGTAGGTTATCTTGGAAATCGATTGAGTTGGATTCTCTTCATTTTCTTACTGAACTTGCAATTGGGAAGTATGTGAAGTCGACATTATAGCTGTAATTATGTCTTTGTCAAAGATTTAGACCTGCAAAAATTCAAGAACGGGAAAAAAATAATGAGAAAATGTGTGGCACAAGGGTATTTATAACCTAAATAGGGTGTCACTGTCCCCTATTGATGTGCGTCATTTGCTTCTAATGACGCGCGTGAATAGAAGACAGTGTTGCGCGTCAATAGAAGGATGTGTCACTCATCATGTGTTCATAGTGTCGCACATCATTTGATTACAGTGTTGCGCATCAATACAAGACAGTGTCACGCGTCATTTGTTTACAGTGTCACGCGTCAATACAAGACAGTGTCGCATGTCAATAGATGACAATGTCGCACGTCATTTGATGACTGTGTCACACGTCAATAGGAGCAAGTGACACGCGTCAGTAGGAGCAAATGACTCGCGTCATCAGGGGCCAGTGAGACAATGTGATAGTAGGAGACAATGTCGCGCGTTATTATGAGCTAGTGTCGTGCATCATTACGAGCTAGTGTCGCGCCAGTGTCACGCGTCATTACGACCTAGTGTCGCACCAGTGACGTGCGTCATTACGGACTAGTGTTGTCGCACGTCACTGATGGAGCCTTGAAAAACCAGGCAAAAATTTTGTTTTTGAATACTGTCAAATTCACCTTTCGCTGAAACTGGTTACGGGGATATTCGCCAGGTATTTTCCACCTTCAATTTTATAGGGGTGTCTTAAAATGAACCCTGGATTCTTTACTTCTTAAAAGTAACTAAGAAAATTAATCCAAAAACCCGATTTACTTCGCTACCTTCTTTGAGTGAAAATGATTTTCCTTTATTACTGAAAGTAACTAAGAAAAGTAGTCCCACAAAACTAATTCATAACATTACGCTAAAATTATATCTCTTTTCTTCTTAAATCAACCAAGTAAAGTTGTTGGAAAACCCTGAAACTCATATACTTAGCTTATCAGCTTTTCCAAACAACTCCACTTTGTCAAGTAAAGCTCAATCAGAACCTCGAAAACTAGGACCTCAAACCTCGTAGGTTTTTTGAATTTCTTAACTCCTCAAAGAAATGTTAAAATAGTTTACTTAGCTACCTTCTTTACGTGAAAATGATGTTCCTTTACTACTGAAAGTAACTGAGAAAAGTAGTCCCACAAAACTAATTCATAACATTGCGCTAAAATAATATCTTTTTTCTTCTTAAATCAACCAAGTAAAGGTTGATGGAAAACCCTGAAACTCATATACTTAGCTTATCAGATTTTTCAAACAACTCCACTTTGTCAAGTAAAGCTCAATCAGAACCTTGAAAACTAGGACCTCAACCTCGTAGGTTTTTTGTCAATTTCTTAACTCCTCAAAGAAATGTTAAAATAGTTTACTTAGCTACCTTCTTTGCGTGAAAACGATTTTCCTTTACTACTAAAAGTAACTGAGAAAAGTAGTCCCACAAAACTAATTCACAACATTGTGCTAAAATAATATCTCTTTTCTTCTTAAATCAACCAAGTAAAGCTATTGGAAAACCCTGAAACTCATATACTTAGCTTATCAGCATTTTTCAAACAACTCCATTTTGTCAAGTAAAGCTCAATCGGAACCTCGAAAACTTAGGACCTCAACCTCGTAGGTTTTTTGAATTTCTTAACTCCTCAAAGAAATGTTAAAATAGTTTAGAAAAGTTGAGCACAAACACCACTTTACTCCTCACTACTTGACCCAATCAAGTTTTCAATATCTCATTACTTCATAAGCCAAAATAAGTAAAATTTTTTGCAAAACCCGCCCCATTTGGTATGGTGACGTGGAATTGGTACCATATGCATATAAAGAGGTGGATTATTTAAAAATTAAAGTAAATCCACATCAATTTTACCAATGGAATCGAATTGAAGCAAAGAAGTCCTCCGTGCAAGTCCTGAGCAAGCTTGAATAGGCCAACTAGAAATTTTTTGAGAAACAAATTATCTTTGACCCAGATTCTAGATAAGGTATTTTCTTCATTCCCCTTCTTTATTTTTGGTTTTTTTTCCTGTATTTTAATTGTTTTTTGAGTCAAATCTACGTATGCCTCATGTGGTCAATTTTTTTTCCATTCTATAAAATTTGTTTTTCATGGACTCGTTTGAGAACTTGGTCAGATCTGTTAAAATAGGTTGAAGGGTTGAAATTATTAGTTGTATTCATGTTTGTTTTGTGCCAAAAACCACACAAAATATAATCCTTAAAAACAAGCCTAGTTATTCCCAAGTTGGAAAACCATTGATTTGAAACTGAATGGAAAATTCCTCCACTTAGCGATTTTTCTTATGGCCTTTGCTCATTTAGAGCACTAAGGTATTACGAATTTTATTTTCCCTTTGTTTTTTGTATAAAATCAAACCTGCACAACTCAAAACCTTAACTTTTTGGGTTTTCTGACCATTTCTACTCTCTCCTCACATTTTGTGGAACTCCGAGCTATCATTTCTTCCCTATGTTGTGTGGCAAACTGACCCCTCACTAATTCCGCATGCCTTGTGTGGTTTCAAATGAACATTACTTCCACTACTCTTTGCATGCAAATAAATCTTTGTTGCTGAAGACTTGTGTTTTATGGGTTTTCAATTTACCACTACCTATTTCCTATTCATCGTGGAGAAACAATCATGTATTGCTTAAGAACTCTTTACTAAATGGGTTTTAAAGAGACTCTCGTTTCCTCGTGCTTCGTGCTAAACTGAACTCCTTCTACTAACTTGCTTTAAAATTTAAGCAGGGGCACCCTGTAAACTTGCACTCTATTGTGAAGAAAAGATATTTTTTTCTTACTAAAAGCTTTGAAATTTTCTTACAAAATAGATTTGTGTACTTTAATGACTAGATAATATCTCCATATTCTTATAGACTCAAATTAATGTGTAAGAGATCCATAGTATGACTTGAAATCTACATTGTAAGAAGGGATGGTTGCTAACATCTCGGTAGTTAACATACATTATTAGTGGAAGGAAAGCAAAAAAATGTCTGAGACAGGAGAAAATTCTCCTGAGGTAGAAGAGGTAACAATTATCCAAGAAAATACCAACCTTCCAGTTTAAGAAACCTCTAAGGCTAGAAAAAGAAACTAAAATTTAAATCTAGATCGGTTAGTTAAACATAGGGAGAAAAGATGAAGTATGAATACAAGAGTTATCTAGTTGAGTGATGTGTGGGATCTCAAATTTTAGAAATAAGTGATACTGATATGGGGTATCTATCCATAATTGAATTAATAGAAAGTTATAAAGAAATAAGGAAGACACCTCTGATGCAATCCTTGACCAACTCTAGATTGATATAAGTAGTTGCATTTCCTAGCATTGGCTAATTACTTGATTTTTTTTAGAATCTACCAAGTTCAACGAAACAAGAACTAGTGTAAACATCGAACGGGACATTATACGTCAAGTTATAATATAGTGTATGATACATTATTTAAATATATTTTTCAAATATTTCTTAAAGATCTCAACAAAGGAAAAGGTGTTAGATGTGAATATGGAAAAGGCTATCAAGCAGTGGGAGTAAAACACAAGTTATTGTATCAAAATCATGAATTTCAGATATGTGAAGAGAAAGAAGTAGCCATTCAGGTTTCCCAAAACCATAGTAAGATCATATATAGTTCAAGAAGCTAATGACATAACTTAGTTGTTGTTTTGAATCAATGGAGAAAATAATGAAAAATATTTCTCCACTTGGATGTATTACTTCATTATATCAATTGAGCCCAACAAAACCAATTCATTCATCAATTGGTCTTAGATCATCACTGGAAATATTGATCATCAGTTAAGAGGGGTTACACAATCTTTAAATTTTAAGGTCACCTCTTATTTGGCATATGTTGCAGTAACGAATATAACTTTTACTAGGTTGGACAGTAAAGGGATCTTGGTTGCACACCCTATCTAAAAATATTATTCACACCTGGTATTATGTGAATATTTCAAAAAGTACACAGAAAGGTGAATGATTTTGTATTCTATGAAATCGTTTTCCAAGTTAACACTCAATTAAAGGAAAAAAGGGTGACTAATGTGACATGGGACAATATCCCAATATTGGTGTATATTTATTCAGTTTTCCACTTTCACCTACATTAGGGTTTCTTGTTTCTTAGGCATACCACTAAAGATCCTGAGATACCCAAATAATAAGTGGATATTAATGGAATTGTGTAGACAAATAGTTGAGTTATATGACTTAAAATCAAAGGTTCATAGGACATTTTTTGGCTTCCCAATTATCTTTGGAAATTATCATTATGCTAACATTAATAAATAAAGAAATATTTTGAAATAAATGTTCCATCTTTATGAGCATCAGTTCTACAAGGCCAAGACCAATTTCGACCACATGAGAATAGAAAAAAAGACAGTCTCCTTCGAATACATTCACCTCCTAGCACTGCAATACTTCTGGCTAGATTACAAAGATATATATTTGATTAGAAAGAGAGATTACATAAGAATGTTAGTCAGCAAAATCATTGATTTAGGATTAGCAAAAATCCCCAAATATATTCGTGATGATGGGAATGTGGTTCTTTAATCTTATAATCAAATGGGAGGATATGAGGTGGCACTTCCTACCACTAAATTTGAAAATAATTTTTTTTAAATACTTGAAGAAGGAACCTCAACTTTCTTGGATTGCACTTCAAAGTAGCTCCTTGTAAGAGATTAGTTTTTGGAAGAATCGGTAATGAAACAAATGAGTAAGAAAAACTCAAAAAGTAATGGTGGGTCAGGTTAAAATAGAAAAGGGTTAGGGAGGTCACGAGTAACCACAAAGCCCAAAAGAGTGAAAGAGGATAAACAACTATTAGCTACACAAGCATCAACTCCTGAAGTCACTCCTAGTGAACTTATTATATCATCAACACAAATTATTTCTTCATCATCTATTATGGAAGTTCACACTACTGAGGTAGAAGTGAGCTTACCACCACAAAAGGTTGGTACATTCATTCTTCCCCCAATAAGGGAAAACACTCCACCAACTCATCCACCTCCTTTCTCTTCCTCGAGAAATCCTCATCCTCCACCAAAAGACGATCATCCTAGCATACAACATGAGGAGGGGTAAAATACTACTTTGGAAATTACTTCACCCCATGAATCATCACAAGCATAAGAGAAAGGAGAAGAAAAACTAGAATATTCAGAGGCGAGGGAGATGGAGGAAGGAGAAATTGAGAAAGAATATGAAGAACAAGCTCATTTGGAGGATGTACATGAGTCCCATATGCATCACAAAGTGAATGAAGGAAAAGAAGTTGAATTAGGTACAACTGTGTTCATATTAAATTTACTATACTAATTAATAGGGGCTAACACCTAGTAGTCTCAAACAAAAGCTATATTTACTATAGAACCATCATGATTAGAGATTAATGGAAATCTTAATATGTAATAACATGAAATAAATCATCTAACTACAAACCATTCTTACTAAAATGTATGATTTGCTTTAAAATTATGAACCTATGAAGATTATAAGCAATCAAATTTTTGTTGTTTCTTCAAGATGATGAAATAATCTCAATAAAATGGCTACAAGGCCATGTTGAGATCTTCCTTTACTAATAAAGCATGAAGAAATGGACGCAAATATGAGTAATTTATTCCATCAATGGAGAAAGAGTCTTAATAATACGTATTATATGAAAATACTAGCAAAAGTATGGTGTAGGAGTGAAAGGAAGAAGGAGGGTCTATTATATAGCTTTCCATTTGGGAGAAGCTTGAATCCTAATTAATGTGGGATAAAGGATAAAGTATATTTAGACTTTCTAAACTTGATTAGAGGAATTAACAAGTGATTAACAACTCACGGGTATTGGAGATGAATTGAATAATCATGTAGGATTAATTACTCGGCTAGAATAGGATTTTTAGGCTATTTAGAGGTTATTTAGGTAGAATTTGCTATGATTTGAAGCATTTGAAAGTGGGATTTATCCAATTAAAGGGTTTATTGATTGAATAAATTGTAAAAAATGATTAATAAACTCACAATTGTTAATTAATTGATTCGAAGAGGATTATAACTAACAAAGTGTCATTAATTGGCATATGGAATGTGATAAAAGTTAGTTAATTAATGAAGTGTAGTTAATTTTAAAAAATAAAGGGAAAAGTTAGTTTTTTTTAATATTGGCAAATAGTTTTTTGAAAGGGACTATACCCTTGAATACAAAATAAGGCCTTTAAGCCGGAATAAGAGTGAGAAGCATAGCAGGACTAACCAAGTCCAAGTAGTACAATGAAATTCAACATAGCCCAGAAACAGCTACACAAGCGAGACTTAACAGTAAAACAACAGCAAAAAAATAGTAACCGACAGCCAAGAAACAGTAAGAATAACAAAAGAGAGCAGTAGAAGCATGCAGGACTACTTCTTGGCTACTTGATCAACACTGATCTTGACTTTTTTCCAAGCATGAAACATACCCAAATCGGTCATGTGCGCAGCATCCGTCTTATCGATCTCCTCGATGGTCCTTTTGCTCTCGTTTTCATTGCCCCAAAGTGCAGCCGGGACACCGCTGAGGTTGGAAACACTTTTGGCATGTCCCACGATGAACTCCTCAATGGCCCTAAAGGCAGCAATGTTGTAATCATGCCTAGTCTTAGCCTTCCCAAGGCGGGAGTCCAAGGAGGTCAGCTTTTTGTATATGTCTTCAATCTGACTATTGTCAATGCTCCCTTCCCCCTCGATGCTTTTCTTACCTTTTTGCTTAGCTAGGTTTTTGACCTCATCCTTCAGCATTTTTATCTCAGCCTCTAAGGCCTCCAGTCTCTTAGAAGGGTTATCCATCTGTGCTTCCCGGCGACTAGCACTACTTATGTTTAGCAGGTCACGTGCAATGTCAAGATCAAGAGGCTCTTTCCCTGCTGCAAGAGTCTCAAGGTTGAGTCTCCTAGAAGCCCTGGTGAATGGACGTTTAGAGGAAGAGGCAAGGTGGGTGGCAGGAGGAGCAGCAGGAGGAATAGAAGGAGAATCATGTGCAGTCGGCATGGGGGGTAGCAGCACCGGTGGCAGGGGCAGCGGACAAGGGCAGTAAGGGCAGCAGGGGAAGCAGGACTGGCAGCAGCAGAGCCCATCAAAGGGTGGGCTGGGCTAGGAGAGGAAGGAAGACTAGGGTACTTGAGAAGGCAATATTTGTGAATTAGCAAAATAAGCCCTTGATGCAAGGGAAACCGCTCGGGTATGCTTCTGGAACTCCAAAATGGAATGCTCAAGAGAGTTTAAAAGATAATGAGGGAAGCAAACCAATCTATTCCTACGGAAGTGGTTTAAAAAGATGAGATGCTTAGTTGGGACAGTAATAAACCTACCTTCCAAGGAGATGAAACGAATCATCATGCGAGTGACCTCATTAAATGGTGAAGGAATTGAGCTTACAAGCAGACCCGCTATGCTAAATATAAGCTTCTCATCTTCCTCCAAAAATCTTCTTTCTTCAGTTTCTTTGATAACCCTTTTGTTGAAGAAGCGGTACCCATCCAGGCTGAGACTGGTCACTTCAGCAAGGGAAAAGTTAGTTAATTAGTGGGAAATCACTAATTATAATGGAAATGATAGGAAACATGGTAGTACAATTTTAACAATAAAACTGCATAAGTGGATTTTAGGTGCCGAAATTTTCCTCTCTTTAGAGTGGTGTAAGTGACGCCACTTCAAAGATAGTAAACAATGACAAACAAGTAAATTTTGAAGAAAAAATAGTATAATGCAAGATTCCCCCTCGAGTGTCAATGGGGTGATAGAAGAGGTCGATCAATGATCAAAAATATGAAGGAAAAAGATAGAAGAAAGATGTTGGGGGAGGAGGGATGAAAATGATCCCAATTTCCCTAGGTTTTCTGGAAGATAAATTGATAGTGATAATACATGATAGTGAAGAATATGGAAATTTATGTTGTGTCCATCTTGTTTGATAAACAACTATGTTTCATCACATTTCTCATATGATCTACATCATCGGATCTTATTAAAATATGTGCATACAACAAAAGTGTAAAATAATATGAAAAGCTATAATACTAACATTTGTTCATTTCTAAAACACTAACTCAATGCAAATTACATAATGTAATGCAATACGAGAAAGTAAACAAGATAACCTAATAGGGAAAACTAGTACAAAAACAACCACACTACTCAACTACCAAAAAAAAATGTTGAAGACGATTGCACAAATGTTTTTGTTATCAAGCTTCAATTCCCAAATTATTGAGTTAACCAAAAAGGGTTGAAAATGGCACCCAAAGAAATAATACATGTGAGGTGAAGAAATGGAGGATTTAGGGTTCCTATGAAAATTAAATAGTTCACTATGAAATAGTACAAAACTACTTGTTATTGTTAAGGAGTACACACATAGCAAGAAAATCATCTTTTTGAATGGAGGTAGATCAAAACAATTCACGATTCGTTGTGTAAAAAAAAGTGGAAACCTAAGAAATATGTTTTTGGGACAATTTTCATTGTTTTAGGATGATGCATTGCAATACAGGATTCAATTGCATGCATGATTTTTACCAATTAAAAAAATTATCTATATGAATGACAATGTACATAGACATTTCCCAAAAAGGCTGGGAAGTAAAAAATATGCCCTAGGTAGCAGAAAGGGTTGCTAGGAAATAAAAACATGCCCCAGCATAGCGAAAATGGGTGAAAAATGAATATTAAATTAAAATAATCATTGTGACGAGTGTTAGAAGTATATAGAAGAATCAAGTTAGGTGTCTAGTGCATCGGGGTTGAGAGAAAGGATGAAATAGGGAAAAACGGAAATAAATAGCAAGCTGAGAGGCCTAAAATCCATTGCGGTGAGTTATTTGTTAGCGAGGCCTTTTGAGTCTTGGAGAGATTTTTTCTCTGATGTTGGAGAGTAATAATGTAGATTCATAGGCAAAAACATACTTCACATTGAGTTTGAGAGCTTGGGAGGCCTCCTACGGACTCGAAATGGGTACGTAAATCAAAAAATTTATGCTTGAGTGCATTTATGAGCATTTACGGCTAGGGAAAAATCACAGGGTCATGCTAATGCAATCCCTAAGGCATGGTAGTGTGAAGGGATGTGTTGGTGTGAACATGTTGCATGTCAGCACAGAGGGGGTGCACACTAGCGCAAAAAATAGTTTTTAGGTTAGTTTAGGCTTGCACTAGCATAGGCTTACGCTACTGCCAAAACTGGTTCACTAGAGCAAACATACTTGTGCTAGCACAACTTTTGTGCCATAGAAAAAAATTAGTAGAAAATTTTGAAGGTTTTTTAAAACTTAAGCATGAATACAAAAATCTAGAATCAATTAGAATATCTTAGAAAGATATTATTATAATAAAATGATGTTAATGAAGCGTTGTGTAATCTTGCAGGTGAGATTACGCAACATGGATGTGCGTGAGCAGCATGGGCGCTTTAGAGCTTATGAGTAGAAATTCATGTGATGAGAATATATATGATTGATTATAGTTCTAACTTCCATCGGTTTTACCCATATTTTAAAAATGCCTCACATTACACTAGATCATGCCCTCTTGACTGCCTTAGTAGAGAGATGCCTGAGTGAGAGCCATACTTGTAGACTGTCGATTGAAGAGATGAAATTGACCTTAAAATATGTTTGATGTATTCTCAAAGTGATGATTTAGGGTAGTTTGGTGGAGTATGACGGGGATAACACCTATATTTGAGCTAGCATTTATGACATGTTTTTGTGTGTGAACATAACCCCAAATGGTATGGCAGTAGATATTTATGAGTGCTTTGTAAATAGAAAGATTACACAAACACAAGTTTTCTTGATGGCTCTTCTCAGTGGCTACTTTTTACCCGATAAGACTAAGGCATACTTCTCACTTGCTTTGACGAGAGTAGTACATAGGTTGATGGATGGAGAGGTCTTCAACTAGGGCCGGTGTATCTTGGCCCACTTATATTGGTATCTACATTTGATTGCTTATCAAGGTTAGAAGAACCTCCGATCAGGAACACTACTACAAATTTTAGCATGGGATCATATTGTCATTAGACAGCCACTCGGATAACTATGGGTCAGGTTTCCCGATGATCCATTTTACATGGGATGGGAGCTAGGGGTCAAGGACGTTAGATCACATATGGGTGATACATATTACTATTAATGTGCCTTTGATGACTTACAACTTTGTATGATCACTTGGAGACCATATGGATTATATTAATGGAAGGATGATGGCATAGTGATTAGTATTGTATAGATTGATCACTTTATCATTAGGATCAGCACTCATATAATAGATTTGTACCATTTTGACTAGGTGCAGAGACAACTAGGTCATATCTAGGGTATACTAGGAGATTATATGTGCTACATGCATAATACACACAAAGACATTTGAATTTAGGCACCAAATTAGACTATGGTGAGCTTGTGATAACTTATTTTAATGTTTCCCCATAGCGTTGTATTCCATAGCCTCAGGTGGTAGATGTTGGGACCACGAAAAATTATAGGGCTTGGTATGCAAGAGTTATTCTTGTATGCCTTATAATCCCACAAGCCATAATAGATGCAGGAATAGCTATAACAACAAAGAGTTTACAAGGGAAAGTTTGTTTAGAGATAGGGATAGAATGGGTATCTAGAGGCCGAGGATGCTTTACAAGCATAGGACCAACATCCATAGGTACACGTACCACCACAGGGTCCTCCCCCATAGCATCCATTATAGTATAAGGGCCATGTATAGGTATAACAAGTTATTATACAGGGTATACAAGTGAGGGAATAATAGGTACCCATAGTATAGGCTCCACCTTCACCACCAAAAGTAGCTAGTCCGCACTTAGAAGCCAGTGGTGATGGTGGACATGGAGGAGATTGGTGGTATGTATGAGGGTGCCCACCCCATATTCAAGTAGGTGGAGGATGGAGACTACAATACAGATCACTACAACTATCATCTCCCAGAAAGGATACCTATGGTACAGGTGCTCTAGTTGCCTTGAGGCAACAACTACAGCAGGTCACCATAGAGAGGGATCAAGTGATATTTGAGAGAGATAAATTAAGAGTTGAGAGATTAGAACTACAAGTAGACATAGCTAGACTAAAATTGGAGTGTGATGCTTTAAATCACGTAACATATTAGTAGAGTCTCCAGACTTGGTATATGATATTACAGTAGTAGTAATTGAGGAATCTCACTATAGATTTCTATATCATGCCATAGTTCAAGAGGGAAAGAGAGCAAACCCTTTAAGTCAGCTTGCTGGAAAAAGATCTAGATCAAGATCACACAAGCCATCTTGTTCAATGAGGTCAGTTAAGATGCCACCCCCCTAGTAGGGATCTTCAACACAGTAGGGTGTATCAAAGAAGATGTAACCACTTGTCTCTAGGCCAGAAGTTCTGGGTATGGGTGAGAGTCATGGTTGACTCGGTAGTATTATGATGTATTCTTTTATGATGTTCACCTTGTGATAAAGGGATATTTTTATACAGATGTATATGTATTGTTTTTTATTATGCCTCATGATGAGGGTACAGTTTTGATCCATTTCCCATGATGGCTTATTGTATCTGATGTATATCAAGACACCTTCTTTTGTACATGGACATTTGATTTTATATGGACTTGTTTATTTTCTTGAATATTGTGTTTATGAGATATGTTGTTTAGGCCATGTTTTTATTATGGTCTATGATAAGGGGGGATAAAGATAATCCCTCCTGCCCCTATTTAATGATATAACTCTTATTTCACTAAATTGGGACTTATTCCAGTCCCAACACCTAAAAAATACAGCAAATATCGGAATCCAATATTGCTATTTTTAGATTTCAAAATGTCAAATATTAGAATTATCTGCATTCAAAAATTACATATATTGGATTCCAAAATCACACAAATCAGATTCCAATATCGTATATATTAGAATCCAAAATCACCTAGATTGGAATCCAAAACTAGGTATATCATAATTATATGTATTCCAATGTCCCATATATTGGAACCTGAAAAATTAAAATATTGGAATCCTTTATACAGACTAGCATCCGCTAGGCATTATTTATGATTTGTTATGTACAGAACATGTATCTGTATTATAAGGGCTAATGGTCACTAGCCATTATTTATGCTATGTTATAAGGGCTAGCAGATACCAACCATTATTTATGCTATATTATAAGAGCTAGCGACCACTAACCATTTTTTATGCTATGTTATACGGTCTAGTTGACGCTAGACATTATTTATGACATGTTTTGTATAGAACATGTTTATGATTTATACAAGATAACAAACATATTCTATTGTCCATCAATGGTTGCAACAAAGGCCACACCATTGTGTTAAATTTGACACCCATTTAAAGGTCTTTTATCATTTTTCTACATGCTAGTGGCCACAAGGCTAATGACTTTCAAGAGATGTGAAACACTTTTGGGTTAATTTACTATGATGTTATTGAACCTCACTATAACTAGAGAATGATTGAATATATTCTAAAGAAACTAGTAGAGGGAATCAATCCAAACTATGTGAATATAATTAAATGTATGTATCTGTTGCATATTTTGGTACGTATTAAGTATACCTATTGCATATTTTGGTACGACTTAATTTTAAAAGTCAGTTATTTTATTATGTAATAGTTATTGTTAGGGGAATCATAGTATAACTCATATAATAGGTAAATATCCTATCACATCACAGTCCTCCAAGAATCATATATCTAAAACCTGCACTACTAACCATAGAGAGAAAATAAAATAATAATTGACTTTACAGTACTTCTTGGTTTAACATGATTTTATAAGAAGTGTGTTAGAGGAAAAGTAATTTTCATGTACATTTGAGGCAATATTGAACTAAATGTGAGAAAAAACCTTTACGTTATGTGAAAATAAGTAAAAGACTCCATAGAAAGAAAGAAATATGTCTTCTTTTAAGTCTGTGTTGCTTCAAAAAAAATTTAACAATATTTTCCTTGGAGTGGACCATTCTGCTCAGAGAGTAAGATTATTTTTTTTGACATTAGGTAAAATAGGGTTTAGGGGACCCTACCCCATACATAACAAAGCTCCCAAATAGACAAGATATTCAATACCAAACCATACAAAATAATAGTTCGAACTAAAAATTATCAAAAATAACATCTAGTATAGTAAACAAATAGAAATAAAAACACAAAACTTACAACACTAAACAAAAAACTAAAACAACCACTACTCTTTCATTTTCTCCAAGTTTTCCACCAAAGTAGCCCATTCCTTAGCCATTGATTCAATGTTAGTTCCCATAATGGTTACATCATCTTTAGATAGTGTCATTTTCCTCTTCTTCGATGTCCCGTGCTTTTCATATTTCATGTAGGCATTATCGAACTGTCCATGAGTTTGAAGGTGTTGTAACGTGCACTTTATAGTGAGAATATTCCACTCAATGAAGTTATATAGTATTGTCTTAAGTTGATCCACATCACTGTTTAAATTCTTACACATTTCTTGTAGAACCTCCATACTACCACACTTTAAGAATTGAGCCACATCCTCAAATTTCATCTTCATTGCATTCTAGTCATTAAGGATAAACTGGATAGTGGTTTTAGTAATTCAAGTGTCACATTTCATGTTTTCAAGGTCTACAACAAATTTAGCAAGATCAACTCCCTCTTCCACACCAACATTTCCAAGCACTTCCATTTGGGTCTTTTCCAAGGTGTCAAGTGAAACCTACCTGCTCTGTTGACTTGGTTCCCATTTTTTAGACTTCTTAATAGCCACCACCTTCACGTCATCTATTTTTAGGTCTTGGAGGCCCTGCATTTCTTCAACTTCAACCAAATTTTTATCATCCCCTTCACTTGACTCGGGATATTCGCTAGAATCCTCATTATTATAATTATCTTCATCTTCCACCACATATTATTCAAGGGATTTTGACAGGACAATATCCCAATTAAATATTCTATCCATATCCAAGTTTTATCTCTTCTCAATGGCCATGATAAAACCCTGATGTAGGGGAATAATGATTCTTCCTTTTTTGTAGTGGTCTAGGGTAGCACATAGAGATTGAAGCATATGGTATGGAAAACTAAAACTATGACCATGTATGAGGAAATTGAGCATGGGAAGATGGTAAAGATAGATATATGTGTGGCATCCCTAAAGAGTAAAAAAAATTGATTAGATTAAGGGCCGCTTTGTCAAAGGGGGAGGTAAGGAATTCTTGAGAAAACCTATAAAATGAGGGGTGATTTTTTCCTTACCTCACACAGATAGCTTCATTTCATCATATGTATCCTTTCAGGGTTTGTATACTTTTCATCCTTCTGGGGGCATGCCCATAACATAAGCCACCATGTTGATTGATAATTCAATATTTACTCCCCCTACACCACATTGTCCCCCCGTTCATTTCTTTGTCAGCTGTCATGCAGATCTAAAATCCTTACTGAGTTGCTCGTTGTAACCCTGAAAAATATTTAAGAAAGGGGAGAATAGCATTCGCTTGAACACCTCCATAGCCTTGGATTTATCATCATTGAGATCCCAAGGCTCAGTGCAAACAAAATATTTCCCCATATTCCTATTAATAGTCGAACTATCATGAAGAAAAACGCATTGTTCAATGCTATATAAACCTAACCACACAACTGTAATACCAAATACATGAAGTAGAAACATAAATCCTAGATTCCTATAGAGGAGTAAATGCACATTAAAATTCCCTTAATAGTTATAAACCCTGGCAGTGTTAGCATTACCTGAACATTAACATCCCCTAAATAGTTATAAACCCTGGTGACGCTCTCATTACAAGAACATTAACATCCCCTTAATAGTAACAAATGTCTGATGTCATTCATCATCAAATCCCCATGCCACCTTCCACCATCTTTGCGTACCTCGAAAGAAGGGACATGAAATCACTGTGGACATTTTCCTCAAACACTTGACACTTAAAATGAAAATTAAAAGTCTTCTACTCCCTTTGTAAGGAGAATATCATTTTGTAATTAAATATAGATATGAAATAAATTAAAACTCCTTTTCTAAATGTAGAATTATGGTAAATCATTTTAAGAAGAATTTTAATATTGTTGTAATACTAGTAGTCACACTAGAATCCAAAATCCATAGAATATTTCATTGCAAATTAAAAATGTTTGCACAATACCTATCAACACACTAATTGTTGAAGTGCTTGACAATTTTTAAATTCTTTATATCCCTTAACATAAAGTGAACATGTTTTTCAGTGCACAATTTGAAGTCGAGAGGATAATATGACCTTAAAAAATCAAAGTAAGAGATTTAATACTTAACACTTGCTAGGTAATGCTAGTCTAGCTTATCAACATAAATTAACATTACTCAAATAAGAATTCAACTGAAATAAAAATGTTATGTACACTTTTTATATATATTAAAATATCTATTATCGTTTAAATCCTTTATTGGATTATAAATTAGCTAAAAATAATCACACATATTATACATATAAATATTATTAACACAGTCAAACATATTATACAATAACTTGTTGTCAAATAAACTTAGGGACAAATTAAATAATTTTTCGTTTTTAGATAGTAAAATGCTTTTAATTGGAGCTATGAGCCATAGGGTTGACGGGTCCCAACCCTACAAGTATGCCAAATTTTGATTACTAAAATGTTACATACAAAAACTAAAAACAAGTATGAAAGATAGGCCAGTATGTAACATGAATAATCAAGCCTGTAAAAAACCTAAAGTCGTGAATACAAACAAAACAAAAATGATAGAGAAACCCTAGGGTTCCACCCAACCAAGCATTGCAATAATAATGAGAAAGGAAAATGACATGTTAGTAAAACACTTCAAGTACACCACATGATCAGGAAGAGGTGAGGTTTGTGGTGCAAGAGAAACAAGGTCTAGGGATGGCACGTCGGAGATAGACACCGCATCTGATTGACAGATGCTTTGAACAATGTTAGAAAATTAAAGTAGGACCTGAATTATCATTTCCTAGGCATCAAAAATCATACTTTCAACCTAATAAGGTGACGAGAAAGGATTAAACTTTACAAAGAGACAAGGAAGGCATAATTCTACCAAATCTTCACCCAAACCCACATGATTATCTGGGTAAATGAAATTGGATGTGACCTTCATGACCACTACTTTATCTACATATAGCACGAGGAAATTGAACACAAAGATGCATACAATCGTGGAGTTTACACGAGATCTTCCAGTGCTTTGGAGATAATCCTCACCTAGGAAATTCATAATCGTAATCATAAGATCTACAAAGTCTATGCAGAATACATTGCGAAGATGACTTTCACACATAATAGAGATGAAATTTGTTTCTCGCTTGTTGCTAAAAAAGAGGATGAATGGAACATAGGTAGATACCTTGAGAGGGAAGGGGAAAAAACATATAGAAATGTGATAAAATGAGTGAGGACAGATGAAAGCACAACCCAACAATTAAATAGTCCCACGACAAGTTTGAGGAAGGTCGACACAGTAAAAAACATATGGCATCATCAACATTTTCACATGCATTAGACAGATTTTTTAATGAAAAGGATCTTATATTATATTAAATTCAACATGATACACTATTCTATCAACAAAATAAGTGGGTGGTATTAGAGAAAACGCCAAAGCCACATGCACACTAGGCCAAGCCTAGCAAAACAACAAAGCAACAACTATAAGGGAGTATGAGGAACACCGAAAACAAAGGCTATATTGTGAATAAAGGATACCACTAATTTATAAACACACATTATACAAATTCCCATTACTAAAGACAATCAATCACATTATATAGGAAGGTGTTATCAATTAAATATATCATACCACCCTTGGAGCTAGCCAGGATGGATAGTGCATCTGCACCATATTTTGAATAATTTCCGTTGGATCACGGTGGGTGGTGGCACTATAGAAGGATTTCTTATAGGGAGATGCCTGTAAAGTTTACTAAGGGTTCTTTATTTTCTACACCGATCTTACGGCACCCATGGTGCTAGAGATCACACTTGTTAAGGTGTGCTTTGTCTAGTTTGTGGATGCGCATGGTAGTGGTATGAACCACCTTCTGGTCATACTCGTTGAACTTGTATTCCACAGTATTATTCACTTTGTTTCCATCTCACCCAATGATACTCAATGGTGGATAATGAAAATCCAGTTGTTCCTTATCCTCCTCTTTAAGCACCCCCCATCACACTCTTTTAGAGGCCATCAATGTTTTTGTTTTATACTTGTTAGCAGAAGCTAGGTTCTATTTGTTGCCTTGGAATAACGTCTATAACTGTTTTACTAGAAAATACATCCATAGGTGCATGTGAAAGGACAATAGGCATATAAAACGATATGTTGAAATGAATATATTGTAAATACATGAAAGTTGAAAAATGTTGAGAAATAGATTGTGACATAGGCAGGTAGAATTACAAAACTACCAAAAGTGTCATACTTTCAAGTGTAGTATTTGATAGTATCAATCATCCACAATTAAGTTTAATATGTGGACGATAAAATATAATATGTCAATCACCAAAAATACTTTCCTTAAGTGAAGCTTGTCGAATGCTTGAAATTGACAATTCAAATGTTCTATAAATAATTTAAAGTTTCTGTAATTTTTTGCCGTCAAATTATGGAACTCAATTTGTTTTCTTATTTTTAAATTTGGGCATCAAAATAAACTATATTTTATTTATATTACAATTTTTATTGATGTCAAAAATCCCACAATATGCAATAATATATATAAATTTTTATAAATTTTAAATATTTGTTTAACCAATACTAAGATATATGTCATAGAAGTTATCCCACACTACATTAAAAATGACGCAAGTACAGATTTTTGAGTTATTGTGTCGCTTTCTTATGGAAATATACATTTAACTCTTACAAATTTGGTGCCATCGCCTCACCCATTTTCCAAAACTATTCCTCTAACCAATACTTAATAACAAGTTAATCACAACACAATGAAGTTAATATATGTCCCATGTTGCCCTTAAATTTTTATCTGCTCTAATTCTAAATACACAAATCGAATATTGCAAGTGTCAGGACAGAAGTGGAAAAACCACAAATTCTTCTAGTTTGTTATTATTTGTATGAGTGTAGTAGTTTGTCTTGGGAGCATTAGGCCCCTCTAGTTTTTACCCCAAACTCTGTCTTGATTCGCATCTAAGCTATAATTTGTCTGTCGCTAAACATGCCTTCCAAGACTTGTTTCAACCTCTACTAAAAAAAGTGTTCTCTGATTTTCTTAAAATTTATTTTGGTGAGGCAAGAGATGACGTGGGAGTTTATTCTCTACCAAAAAAATTTCACATAGCAAAAATTTGATTGGGTGAAGTAGATTGCATGGCATAATGGAAGTTTATGTTAAAGTAGTGTTATACATACACTTTGCCGAAGGCCATTAATGTTTCTATTTTATACTTGCTAGTGGCTGCTAGGCTCTTTTTATTTCCTTGGAATAATTTTTATAATTTTTAAAAAATGTATAACATGTTTCCTGGGAAGAGTGCAATATGTAATGCTTGTCTCAATCTCTTTAATCACTCAAACAGTTGGTTATTGCAGTAAAACTTATGCTCAGATAAAATTCTTGTCAAGGTTTTGGAGCTAATATTTTTTTAGGGTTTGATGGGTCTGAGGGTTCTATATTCTCTCTCCCAAATATTTGTATCAATTTAGGGTTACGGTCCCATCGAATCTTCCTATTTTATTTAGATTTAAGTGAATTTAACTAGTAAATTACTATTACAAATAAAACTAAACAAACATGTTTGTTAAAGTGGATACCTGTTGAACGTAATGAATAGATGATAATATTGTTTGGGAATGATGACATATGACAATGCAAAAATATCATTTAAACGTTAAAAATACGTGTATATTACAAATTTAACCCTCTATATATATATATATATATATATATATATATATATATATATATATATAAATTTATAATAATTAAGAAAGTTAATAAATTAAATGTTATATTATATATTAAATACTTTTGAGATTCATGAAAAATATGATGGAAATAAAAATAGAAAATTTCAAATGTAAAGAAAATAAACATAATCGAATCTTACTATCTTATTAATGATTATGAAATAGAAGAATCTATTAATTTTGATTTTCAATTTTGTTTGATTTTTTTTTTTAATTTTTATTTTTTTAGCTTTTTCGATTGATTTTGATTTGTAATTGTTTTGTTATTTTTATTTGTTTTATTTTTTACAAATAAATATTGGAAACTACAATTATCGCAGTAAATGTGAAATTTGAAGATTGAATTTGCACCAAAATGGAATTTGGATGTAATAAGGTAGAAGTCATTTTTTTTATAATTATTTATTTCAATTTAATTTTGGAAATTCATTTAAATTTATTGTTTCAATCTTGTGGATGTAAAATTTTACTCAATTTTACTTAATCTTAGGATAACATGTTTCTTAGAAGAACAAAGACACCAACTCAAATCCTTTGTATCATCATTTACATTAAAGTCGGTGGAACACATCAAGCATTATAGAACTTCAATAACTTACATTGCCTTAAGGGGTAAAAAAATTAGAATACAAATCATCTAGAAAAATACCACTGGAGTGGCCCATTCGACTCTCAAAATAAGATTATCAAAATGTCATTAAGATTAACATATGAATATATGATTAAAAAATCATTTTATGATTTTAGGGAAGCCTCCATGGATCTACAAATCAATAAGCATAACATGTTTATTTTTTCTATGGTCTAGCAGCCACCAGGATTATTTATTTCTTGTGATTAAGGTTCCTATCAATTTAAAAATATCTTTAATATTAATGTAGTTTCACGAAACAGGAACGGTAGCCTATGAATTTTATTAAAGTGAAATCAACTGGGTACAATAGTGTAGGCTACAATATTTATACATATTGGATAGCCTCGATACAAAAAAAATGAGGAGTTACAACTATGCAACAACCAAATTAAAAATACTAGCTTCAAAATTACATCCGGGGAAGCACAAATGAATAATTACAATAATATTGTTAAAAAAAAAAACCACAACCGTATGCAGACATAAAGGAAATTAGATGGTTATGAAGAAATATAACCAAATAAACAAAAAATAAATAAACCTTTCAATATAAAATGCATAATTAATAAAGGTAAATAATAATTAACCTAACATTCCCCCCCTTAATTTTGAATTATTTCAAGGAACGAGGAGAGGAACTCTCTTAACAACTTGAACTTGTCACTTGCAAGTGACTTTTTGAAGATATTTATTCGTTGTTCAGCTGTTGGACAAAATTGAAGCTGAATGTTGTGCTTCAACACATGCTCGCATACAAAATAAACATGTACCTCGATGTGCTTTGTTCTCTCATGAAAAACTGGATTGCGAACAAGTTTGAGAACACCTTCATTGTCAACATACATGGTGGTCAGTTTGTCTTGTGGTACTCCAAGTCCTTCTAGTATGTGACATAGCCAAATCACTTCACAGACAACTTATCTTGTAGAACGATACTTGGCTTATGTGGAAGAAAAAGAAACAAAGTGTTGCTTCTTGCTTCCCCATGATATTGGTCTAGATCCCATAAAGAACACAAATCCTGAAGTGTATTTTCTATGATCAATATTGCCTGCATGATCTGAATCCGTATATCTTGACAAGAAGAATTTGTTCTTCTTCTTGTATTCTAGACCAAGATCCATTGATCCTTTGAGATATCTCAAGATGCACCTTTCTACTTTCCAATGATAGACTTTGGGTTCCTACATGAACCTGGATAAATAGATTACTGCAAAGCCAATATCTAGTCTAGTGTAGGTCAGGTAAATGAGACTCCCAATCAACTACTAATAGAGAATTGCATTTACCTCAAGAGATGGATCTGAACGAGATAATTGTAATATGTTCTCCATAGGTGTAGCAATTGATGTGCAATCCATCATCCTAAATTTATCAACCATTTTTTTGGTACATTTCATCTAAGAAACAAAAATGTGATTCTCTTTCTTCCATACTTCCAATCCAAGACAATAATGAATCAACCAAAGATCAGTCATGTCGAATGATTTATTAAGATATTTTTTCGTTGCATTGATCATCCTCACTGAACTACCATAGATGACTAGATCGTCAACATATAAAAAGACAATAAAAATATCACCCCCACCACTTAATTTTTGAGGTAAAGATTGGGATCGTATGGATTTCTAACAAATTCATGTTATATAAGATGCTCATCAATCTTGATGTACCATGCTCGGGGTTCCTGTTTAAGGCCATATAGAGATTTCCTAATTCTGCATACCTTTTCTTCTTGACCAGGTACAATATCCCTCAAGTTGAGTCATAAAGACTTCTTCTTATAAATCTTCATTCAGGAAGGCAATTTTTACATCCATCTGATGGAATTTCCATCGAAACTATGCAGCTAGAGAAAAGATCATCCTTATCATTTTGATCTTAGTTGTTGGAGCAAATTTCTCCTCATAGTCAATGCCTTTTTTTTTTGCATACCCCTTTGCTACTAGTCTTTATTTATACTAGTCCACTGTCCCATCTACTTTGTAATTTGTTTTGAATATCCATCTGCATCCAATGGGTTTCTTCCTTGGTGGAAGATCAAAACGCTACCAAGTGTTATTTTTTATCACTAATGGCATCTTTCCAAGCTTTTGACTGTAGGGCTTCTTGGACTGTAGAGGAATCATTACACTCAATAACTCTACTCATCAAAGAAAAGTTAACTTCTTCTCTTGATTTACTGTGAGTCCATGGTCCATGGGTTGATGTAGTCGGTGGAGCATCCATTCTTGCATCTCGTAATGTGCTAGTACACCACTTGGGCATATGCTAAACTGTTCCAGTGGGTCGTGGTTATATCTGATCAACACCATCATCCCCATCATCACTTTCATCATCAGTGGGAACATCAGCTTCAATATTTAAAATTGGTGAAAAATCTACATCTGGTGAGCCTAGAGGAGGAGTCCTTTTTTCTCAAAAAACTAAACATCTTTGCTGGTGTAGACTTTCTTGGTCTTAGGATCCATCAATCTATAACCATGAGTCTCTTCATTGTGTTGGTGCCCAGATTTTTCTTCCCCCATTAGCCATTAAAATTCCTTAGTTTGCGGCCCCTATAACATTTTATCTTCCCGTATTGTCCCTGAAAATTCTCCACCTTCCTTTTGTTACTATAATCAGCCCTTTCCTTAACCAAGGATCATGTATAGATCCAAAATTGTTTCTTCGTTTCTCTATTTATCTGAAAATGTCTGTATTTGGGTGTAAAAACTCAGGCTATCCCATTCTTTCCATTTTTCACAGTCAGGATTTGTTGTCCTTGTCATTTTGACCTAAATACTTAAAGAAAAATGAATGTATGTAGCTTGGACGAATGTATTTGAGCTTTGTAACATTTATAAATTCTTCGTCCTTGGGGAAAATTTCATCTCTGGGCTCAAATGGTCATTTATCTGTATTTTATGGTTTGACGAGCATTTCTCTCGGTCAAATTTACATTCTTACATCAACAGGAAATGTGGCCTCTTTTGGTCAGATGCGTCTCGGCAAGATACTTCAAAAATTTCATGAATCGCCTCAACTTAAAAAACTGTCTACATGGAAGAATGACGTTCATTTGAAGAATTGATTTTTGGTTGGCCTTGGAGTTGCACTGGAAAGACACGTGTAGGTTTCCACTGCTTATCCCAGACTTAGACAAAAATTTTATATAACCAGTACTTTTTTGTGGGATAGGTACACATGGTGAGCGCATGCTCATTCAGTGTCTCTGTTCTTAGGCACGATTTTGAAATTGCACCATAAAGACACATGGAGGCTTCCGCCAAATCTTCCCATACTTAGTATTTTTTCAAAAGGTTTTGAGAGGCTTGGAACATGTGGAGACACCACACATGTTTGAGAACTGACCCTTGAGTTTTATTTTAGCGAAGTGCCAGGAGGACACTTGGAGGCCTCTGCTCACTTTGCATTTTGCTTGAAATTTTCAATGGCCAAAGGAGATTGCCTTAGACGTTGACACATGGTGCCTTCCACTGAGCTTTAAGCCTTCAAACAAATTTTTTTTTGGGCTAGGATATGTGGTGAGCCCGTGCTCATTCAAGGTCTCAACTTTCGGGGACCATCTCAAGATGTTCCATTGTGATGCGTGATAGTTTGAAAAGTCAAAAGACGGGGAAGTGGACCATCGAGGACAACTTGGACTTTTTCTTCTTAAGGATTAAAATATCCAAATGGCCCGTAAGCCTGACAACAAGGAGGTCAAGGTTGGCTTTGAAAAGTCAAAGGGGTAGGGAAGTGGATCATCAGAGGCAACTTGGATTTTTTCCCTCTTGTCATCAAAAGGATTAAAACATCAAAATGGCCCACAAGCCTGACAAAGGATAAGTCAAAATTTGAAGGGAAGGTTAATGGACGAGGTGCGGACTTTCTGGGGAAATTTGGAAAATTTTCGTTTTGTGGAGAAAGGAATTAAAAGTGTAAAATGAAGCGTGTTTTCACTGTGACCCACATCAAAAGCTAAAAGCAGAAGGGCGGAGCTATGGGGGCAAGTTGGAAAATTTTCCCTTTTCCAAAAAGGTGAAATAGCAAAATTTAGCTGTGGTTCCTTTGGGACCCACCTTAGGACACATGTCAGGCTCATTTCTCAATTGGATTTAGCTGCAGTTCCTTTGGGACCCACCTTACGAAACATGTTAGGATTTACATTTTTTCTGAAAAGTTGTAAAAGGATAAAGGAACCCGTAGGCCCACTTTAAATTTGATCTCCCATGTGGATGGTCCAAATTCAAAATAGAAAGATCGATGGAAACTACGCATCTGTATCTGATTTTACTCCATTTTTATCCAAAGCTCCTGGGAACGCGTAATCTTATGGTTTTTTATCATTTCTAGGAATATCTTGCATGCCAAATGAATGGGAACATTAATTTGGTATCCTGGTTTGGTGGGGAAGATCTGTAAATGTCTCTCACTATTAAATATGCAATTTGACTGTCAGATTCGATCCATTTTTTCTTTCCTTGGCACGTGAAAGACCTATTGATATATTGGTTTTGTGAGGAAAATACGGGGATGTATTTTACCATAAAGATGAGATCTGACCTATGGGCTTGATCTGATTTTCCATTTTTTCTTCCCAGGCACACAAAGAACCATATTTGATAGATTTTGGGTGGAAGTGGTTGTCGAGTAGAGGGAAAAGTGATTTACCAGAATGAGCTGAATGTGGGAGATGTTCGAAAAGATCTACCCCCTGAGCACTTGAAATCATTTTACAGATCTGATTCTGGGAATCATGATCGGGATCATAGAAAGCACTGGTACACTCAATGTTTGGAATTTTGGGGGCAAAACCCTGTTGTAAAAATGTTATAAATTGTGCTAATTTATCATGTAAATAGTTGGAGTGTTAGAGGTCGGGACTTATTTTTCTAAGAGAAAATCTTGATAGAACCCAACCTTTTGAGAAACCATCTGAAGAAACCTTTTTATCTCATTTGTTTTAAATTTGATCATGTCAAGGTGGTTGTAAGTGTACAACCATTGACAAGCTCTAATATTGTTCTAGAAACTTTCCCCTACTGATAAATTTAATCAAACTTGAGTTAATCTACATTATTCTTGGGAAAAATTTGTGTTTGCTTCATTTATGAATGTTTGCAAGTAGTTTTATTATTCCCGTTGCAATCTTATATTGAAATCTTTGTGAATCACACAAGATCTTATCCTTGTGACAGTTTGGTGGCATTTGAAATTTCATTTATCAGAAGGGATTTCATTTGATAGTGAAATAAACAAATTTAAAATCACCGTGACTCCTAGCATGATTATAAGATTATTTGTTAGCCTTTGAGGGTTTCTTAGACATGATGAAACATAGGTTGATAATGTTAAGTTAAGTTTTCCGATTTGAGCCTTCATTTTGGATCCTTGAAGTTTGTGTGAAAAGTGTTGATCTGGGCCTCCATTGAAGCACATATTCTAGTTGAAGGAACATCCTAGCTATCTCGAAGCATTTTTTTGTTCAAGCTCTCAATTTTTGTAAAATTTCTCAAGAATCTGGTGAATCAGGTTCATTTCTGCCTTGCCTCCCTACTAAAAATTCATTTGAAAACAACCAATCATACCCATACTACCCTTGTTTGTTATTTGTGTATACAAATGCATAATTGTTACTACCAAAACATGCAGAAACAATCATATTTTCATTATCTTTAGTGGCCTAAACCTTGCTTAGAAAATATCTCCATTATCTAGAGTGACAACCCGTGAGAGTTAGATTTTGTTGCATTGATCATATTTTTTTTAGGGTCTTCTTAATAATTTGACAAAGAAGGATATCTCCATCTCCTCCACACACATCAGGCTACAAAAGGAGTCCTCTCACCATGGTTGAAAGGCATAACCATAAAGTAGTGATGATAGTCAAATCCTCTTGAGGGTGCTACCCATTTCTCCACATCTGAGTGACATAGAGAAAGTTGCATTTCATCCCCAGCTACAAAACAACACACTACATGCTCTGGTTGTCTCTAAGCTTCCTGCCAAACTTGTGATGTTGCTTAACTTCTGAGGGAGAATCAATTTGGGTACCAGCACACTGTACCCAATGAAGATGAGTTTTTGTGACTTCATTCCAATTTCTTTCTATTCTGCTTGGGTATGTGCATATTTTCTTTCCATCTGAATACTCTAAGGTGTGCAATAAATGGTTTCCTCTTTGACCATGCTTCATCTGGTGTTACTCCGTCAAGAGCAACTGTGGGCACTTTGTTCAAATAATACACTGATGTCTTTGTTTCCTTTTCCCATAATGTATTTGCATGTCCAGATTCATCGATCATGCATCACACCATTTCCATGATGGTACGATTTATTCTCTTAACAACACCATTTTTCTGTGGTGTGTGTGGAGGAGGTATTTTTTGATGAATCTCGTGAGATTGTAGGTAGTATTTGAACTCATCACTGGTGAAATCCCCCCCTCGGTCTGAGCAAATATTTTTTATGTGATGACCAATTTCATTCTCAACTAATACTTTGAACTTCTTGAAGGTTTCAAAAGCTTCACTTTTCTTGTGAAGCAAAAAATCCACATTTTTCTCGAATAGTCCTCAACACAAAGCATGAAATATTGGAACCCAGAATGACTTGGTTACATCAAACCACAAAGATCGGTATGAACAGGTCAAGTTTTCCACAATCTTGAAATGTAATTTTCTAAAATGAAGATTTGTGTTATTTTCCTACGAGGTAGTGAGGAAACTTGTGTGTATCCTTCTAAAGAGATGGTAGCCCATGTACCAAATTATGCCGGAAAAGTGTCTCGAGATACTTGAAACTAGCATGACCAAGTCTACAATGCCACAATGTGTTGAGGTGGAGTTCTTAGCCAAAATTTCCTAATCATCTCTGTTGACAAAATTAAGCTCAAACATGTGTCCCACATTGGAGGCTTTCACAACTATTTTTGAGCCTCAAGATTTATCTCAAACAAAACACATTTTCTTTCTGAAATGACTATCAAAGTCAATTTTTAAGTTGTGATCAAGGAGTTGAGTGACTAGAAGCATATTGTTTGTCAAGCTAGGGACATATAAGAAATCCAATAGTCTACAGTTACTTGAACCAAGTGGTAGAGAAATGTTCACAATCCCCTCAACTAAATAGGAAGAATCGTCACCTAATGAAATATGGTTTTTCAAAGGTGTGTCCCTCATTGAAGTCAACTAGTCTTGTTGGCTTTTCATGTGTCAAGTGGCTCCCGAATCAACATACCAGATATCACTAGATGACATGTATGGTTCACTTGATCGAGAAATGTACATGTAGTCTTCATTGTCTAACTGTTTTTGTTGCTTAGAAATATTACCTTACTGATGGGGTCTTCTTTTCTAGTTCCCCTTTTTCTGCCCGTGATTGTCGTTAGAATGTTCCTTATAATATTGTTGTTGTAGAGGTCTAGAGTTTCTTGATGAACCTTTCTTGTAAGTACTATACCATCAATATTTATGGTCATGTCCTCTTTTACAAATTGGACATTGCTTCTTATGTTGTCTGTCCCCTTAATACTCATTTTGATGTTGGGACTTTTGATAGAAAATAGGCTTTCCTTTACATTTTCCTTTTCATTTTCCTTTCCATTTTTGATGTGGAGAAAGTGCATGCTCCTCTTCATCATCCTTATTATGCATGGATTCCTCTTGTTGTAGTAAGCTTACCAATTTGTCACAACTAATTGTGGTATCTGACACATTTAGTGTTGTAACAAAAATGTGGTAAGAAGAGGGGAGTTCTCTTAGAACAATGGGAATGAGAGCATCATCTGTGACAACTTATCCCAAGGCTAGAAGTGAAGCCCTCAAATCTATAACTCTTATTAAAAAAGCTTCAATTTTTTCATTCTTCTTGAACTTCAATGTGTGTAACTGACTCTGGAAATTTAGTATAACATTCTTAATTTTGGCCTCTCATACTGTGCTCAACTTATCCCATGATTCTTTAGTTTTTGTGGCATCACGAATGTGGAGTTACACATCGTCAGACACTTGAAACAAGATGATGAGTTTGGCTTTCTGATCTACTCTATCAAACTTCCTCTGCTATGTTGTATCAGTTGTTGATCTTATCAGAGTACCAGTCACAATAGGTCAAATCTCTTCAAACTCAAGTTGTGTCTTGATTTTTGTCTTCCATTCAGCATAGTTCTTTCCTCTGAGTAGTTGTGAACCAGGAAGAAAAAATTTGGGGGCATTGGTTCCCATTTTATAGAAAACACTAACAGGGGTTGGCTATTATCCCTCCAGGTATAAGGTCTCTCAATCTATATACCGTCAGTTTGATATACCAAACCTTTCTATATACGCACCATTCTGATATTCCTGGTAGTACGTGGAAGAAGCTCGTTCTTTCTATATACCCTACGATACGTGAAATAGGCATTAACATACATGAAATAATTCAATATGTTGTACCAAGACAGTACTGAAATGGGTCTATGTTATTATTGACACTGGATCAAAGAAATATCCTTTTACACACTTGTAACTTTGCTATATACTTGGATAATATCTCAGTCTGGATTTATGTCGTGCAATCATTCACAGACGGATGGGATGGCTCATAGTTTGTGCACTATGACCTTACTACTCCTCATTGATTTAAAGGGTCAATGCTAAGACGATGTTGTTGTAACTACATTAGGCATTAAGTGTAGTAGTAGTCATGACGAATTTGCCTGTAACCACTTCCTAGATGCACTATATAAACTGAATGATGTGAATGAGATATAAGATCTTATGAGTGTTTCAAAATGAATTTTGTTACTATTTATGATTACAAATTTCTGCCAGTTTTTTAGCAACTACAATATTTTTGGTTGACTATGGCAACCTGTAAATTAGTACAATATAGTGAAGCATGCAATCAAAAATTTTGAAAAAATTGAATGGGAGGCAATTTTTTTTGGTTTTACGAGCGCTGGTGCCCTTCATAGCCCAATACGAATATCGATGCCAATAGTTCCATTAAACGTAGCTCAAAATGAGGTTTTTAGACAGTATTCCTTTCGCAAATGTTGCCTGAAATCAAAAAATAGGCCTAATAGGAGAAAAAAAAAAGTTACCCTAAATTAGGTTTTTTCTCGCTAAATGATTTGGATTCATTTTTAGTTGTAATTAGCTATTTAGAGGCAGGATTTTTGCTATTTTTTCCTCTAGATTGGGTGGTTTTTCAAATATTTCTGCTAAACTTAAAAATTCAAATATTGTGATGTTGGTGGTGGGTTTTGAACCTAGCACCTCACGCGCCCAAGTCTTTTGGTCTAACCACCTTGGCCACTTGTGCACTTGATATATAAATGAAGAAAATTGAATGTAAATTCATATGAATTTGACTTACCTTTTAAAAAAGTGACCTAGTTGTATTGGAGCTCCACGTGGTCTAGATGGAGGAGGTCGATTGCTTCTTTTCATGCGTAGAAAATAGATCTAATTCTTGTTCTATTTCTTTGTTTATTGTTAACTGCTTTCTATTGATTTCCACCGATTTTTATTTGTTTATCTGTAGTTTTTATTGATATGTTGCTTTTTTTAACTATTTATTTGTGCAAGATGCATTGTATTATCCTCACATTTATTTGTTTGGTTACAGGTAAAACGTGGTTGTAGGGAGTTTGATGATGCCTTTGTTTGTGTGTGTAGGGTTATAAGAGTATGAGCACGTCAAAAGGTAGTGATTCATGGTCTACACTTGGTTTATTAACTCCACCATGCTTTATGTATGTTCAACTATTCAGCACTGTGATTGCTCATGTGTCCAAGGAAAAGAGACCCGATATGTAGGAGTCTATGCTTCATCTTAGAGCTCGGTTTGCAAGGAATGTTAAATCAACCAATATTCACACTCCAAAATGGAACAATAGAGACGATTGAATGGCTTGAATTTGTATGTGGATCCACACTTTTCCAGAAACTGTTTAAAGTTTGTAGGTACGCTAAGTGGAAGTCTCCGTGTAAGAAATCCATCTCAGCCTCCAAATAAAGTTCAAAATCCAATGTAACTTGAATAATGCCAATCTCTAATACCTCCAAAATTGGTGTTGAAACTAGGGTTACTTATAACTAACATTGTCACCTAAATTTAGTGACAAAACCCCTAATGGGGAAAAATACAATTTTTTTTTTTAAGTATCCTGGAAATGATGAGTTTTCAGGGAGTAAATGTGCATGGTGTAGAGGGCACCAAGGCAAAAAAACTTCTTTACATTTACCTATAAATTACAAAGAAGGTTGTGGGTCTGTAGGGAGGTCTGGGAGGATTTTGGAGCCAGCACTGGCTCTCCGTTGAAGAAGATTTCTTCTCCAAAAATTCTACTTCCTCTGCAACTTTCTTCAACCTTTCTTGGAGCTTCAATTCGCTCTAGTACCAAATGTAGTTTCACAAAACAAGGATGGTAGCCTACGAATTTTATTAATGTGAAATCAACCATTTAAAATAGTGCAGGATACAATATTTATACATATTAGATAGCCTGGATACAAACAAATGACAAGTTGAAACTATGCAACAACCAACTTAAAATATAGTAGCTTCCAAATTACATCTGGGGAAGCACAAATGAATAATTATAATAATATTGTTAAAACAAAATAACCACACCCATATGCAGACATAAAAACAATTAGATGGTTATGAAGTAATATAACCAAATAACCAAAAAATAAAGAAACCTTTTAATATGCAATGCATAATTAATAAAGGTAATTATAATTAACCTAACAATTAAACCATGCATAATTGGGGAAAAATGTTTTTTATTTTAAGGAAGCCAACAATAGTGTGCAAAATTTTTTTTTAAACTATGTAGATCTGGGAAAAATCTTTCTTTTATTTTTCTATGATCCATGATTATCTCTTCACCCAAGTCAGAGAAAAAAAAATTCTTTCCCAAAAAAGAATCGAAAAAAATAATTGTGCAATGCGAATCTTTAAGAACCTTAAGGTAGTTAATTTATTCCATAAAAATGCACAATACATTGTTGGATTTGGAAGAAACGTATATAATTCAAACCCCAATTGTGCATTTGAACATTTTTAATGATCTACACATGTTTTTGTGCTCTCATGCATGTTTCAACCATGTATATAATTGGATATAGATTTTCGAATCAGTCTTATAGTTTCCATAAAATCTCTAGTATGTTGGGTTTTTGAGAGTAATTTCCTCTTTGACCTTGTGTAATAAGAATCTTGTTTCATCGATCAAAAGTTTATTGTTTTCACCATAGAAATTACCATAAATTTTTATTATCTGCTAGCTTATTTTTTATTTGAACTTACATTCTTGGCATCCCCAAATGAACCTAAAGTTGGTTTCTCACAGCCATCTAAATTTTTTGATGAACATGTATTTCACCGTTGTTGAATCCATAAGTGAAAACCATAACGCAGTGTCAAAATATTTTGATGCAATACTTACCAAGTCAACACTAAAAATCTCATTCAAAGTATTCAGTAGTCATGGATCTAAAATTTGGAACCATATTACAAGGTATTTTTTCACCAATCCCACAAATTCCAAACAACAAACCTTCAACTCTAAAAACTAGTAATTTCTGAGGCTGCCCAATAGGATCTATAGAAACAACTCAAAATCAATGTAAGCTTCCAAAAGTGATTAAGAACAAGGCATCAAAATATTTAATCATATAACAAAAACAATTTGAAAAACATCTTATAAATATATAATATCATCTCAATCACATTGAAGATATAAATATTGCCTACTTTTAAATTTGTAATTTCAACATATAAAATAAAAAGTGACCATAGGACTATATGAATGAATATCATTTTAAAAAACATTTTGAAATAATTAATAGCTAGATATTTTCTATTTACTAAAATTTTTACATGCACTCCACAACACTCAAACCCTGACACAGTATGTCTATTATGTTTATGTATAAATCAGTCATCAACCACTTATCTTTGAAACAATTTTCTTCATTGGATTTCTTCCCCACCATAAAATTTTCTAGAGGGTTTCCCCTTGGGCCCATTGTAATACACAATGTGTTTCTAAGGCCGAAAAAAATAGCATCTCTACTCCAAATCTTTTAGAGATCTTTTAGTTCAATTTCATATTCTACATAGCAATGTTCTTTACTGAAAACAATAAATTGTTTGAAATCAAGAACAATTTTTTTTTTCAAAGCCTTAATCAAAATTTAAAATTCATTGCAAGAGAAATAGCTAGACAAAAATCCCACTTCACATTTTGATTGCAGTATCTTTAAAAATTCCTTGATCCCACCTCGCAACTTGAGAGCCTCTTTACCGAACTTGATTGTCAAGTATTTGTAGGGTTTGTTTTTCTCATAGAGTAAACCCTCAAAATATTAAATATTTAAATAATCCTCTGGGGAAACTGCACAGAAGTATTTTTTTCTCAGTTGTTTGTAATTTGATAATAACTAATTCAAATAATCAAAATTTCAGTATGTTAATACTTATTGATTGAGACTCCATTTTGGATTCCCTCGCACTCCTCCTCTACAGGTTTTTGTAATTCTAATACAATATAAAAAATAGTAATCAATTCAAAATAATTTTTATACATCAATGTAAAAAAATACGTGAAATAAATCAAATTTATACAATATTGCATAGATTTAGTTATATATTAGCGACCAATAGGTGTAAGCCATTAATGTTTGGACTATGGTTGGGCTAAAAGTCTATGATGGGCTTAGCAACCACTAATAGCACACTATACAAAAGTATTTTTTTTTTACTATCCGCACATAAATATTAACCAATAAACCAAAAATTTACTCAATTCAAAATCGATCAAATTAAAGTATGCAGGTTCGTGACCGCTAGGGTAGTACACACTACAAATAAAATACTTTTCCATAGGTTCCTTTAATTATGAGGGTCTTATAAATGGTTTTATTTATAATTGTATATGACTATCATACCATTTTTGTCTGCGAGTCCATGCGTGGTGTGCAAACAATCTCCCCATTTGGCATCAAATCTAAAAAAAAATGAAGTTTTTATTATAAATATGTAAACAATGGCAATTGAAAACATTTTATAGCGATAAATTTATAAAATGAGTATTTCATAGTCACCTATTATAGATTTGTTGGATCGGTGGTCAGCAACATATGGGGTGACAGGTTGAATTGGTTGTGACATACTAAGATAAACATCATCTTCTCTCTTTGTATGTGGACAGGAAGAGACAATGTCTTCCTCTATTGTTTAGTTGTCTACATAAATATTGTATGTATTAGTTCAATGCATTAAACTAATATAATTTTGTTAAGTGATCTTAATCAACGTACCTTTTATAAAATTACAATAGTAATATTTTAAAAACATTCATTGATCATGCGATATAATAATAAAAACCACAAATAGACTTGAGTCATCCAAATCCTACATTGCAACACTACCTCCATACAACACTATAACCGAATAATTATCAAAAGTGAGTCAAGTGAACATATGAGACCAAAACAAATAATATCTCTTGTAGAAAAAAGGATGTGTAATTTCCTTGTAGGCCAATTTTGCTTGCAGTCACCATTTGATACAAAATTTGATCCATCTAATCTATAGCGATTTAATCCATATCCCCATTGTCAACATCACAATTGTGCACATCAGTTATTCTATACATAAGACATGAGCTCTTAAATTTTCCACTACTATCATAAAATTTGTAACAACTTTCCACAACTGATTTCCCCTTGGCTTTGACCTTTTACATTTAATTTCTTTATTGTCTCTCTTAATATTTTTTAAGAAGCAACAAGTAAGAGCACAATAATTACACATTTTAATAGACTAGATCCACCAACTAAGAGTAGGTCCATTATTGCATTGGAATTCAGTACACTAGAAAAATTATAGAAATCTGTGATCACACATTTTGCGTTGGATGGGTGGGTTGGCGGAATAAAACATATTGTTGACTGGAGCTGGAAGGGATATTCACATTGATAGGTAAAGTCTTATGTGTCTTCCATCCTTGCTGGAATATTTTGTTCCATTGCAAGAATGTAGTTGTTTATATTTTCTTGAGTTGCCGCTAGGAAAACCTCTTCCACTTCAACAACAAATGTTATTTTTGCCGATTTTTCACTTCCGTTAGAATCAAATTTTTATATTTCCTTTAGATTCTTCTCCCAAGATTACACACAACTTGCGGTAGTGAGATTCATGCATGCCATATTTTTCAACAATATTTTTCAGTGCATTTTACCAATACACAATTACATGGATATTTAATTTTTACATATTTTAGAAAATTTTCTCTCATCCTTTTGTCAACTTTTACTCTTTGGAAGTAAGTATGTAAAGTCTCTACTATGACGTTTTCTTCAATAGAGCGAGTTAGCCATAATTTCCCTACTTGCAAATTATCTAGTAGAATTGATATCTCCTCTTCAGTCATTCCTCTTGTAGGCTTGAAGTAATTCATCATGAACCTTGCCAATGAATTCAGTTGAAATTTAGGTTGGTTATCCTTAAGAGGAGAATAAGACAACCCACCAGATTTAAATAACTCGATGGTTGTTGTCAATTTTGTCCATATGTCCTCAGGTAAATATAGAAATATCATTTTGTCATGAAGGTTATCTTCCTTAGACACTTTGAAAATAAAAAGACAATGCATCTTGAAACACTACATTGAAAGATGAAATCATATATTTATTTTTCTGCATATTACAAAATTAAATTTTAAGAACAAATTTATTAAAAATAAGTTTCATTACAATCAAATCATCTAACTTTGACTTTCCCGATCTAGGCATCCGAGGACATTCTAGGGATCTTCAAATCATTCAAGCCTTATATATTACATTAATAAAATTTGTATCAATCAAATTTTTGTTTATATCATTATGATGCTAGAAAATTTTAGCAATATCTTCGCAAGTAGCGTGTGAAGATACAATGTGAGCCTTTCTAAATTGCATCTTAGTATGTAATGACTTGTATTTTCTTTTAGACAATTTTTTTTTTTGGGCACAAATGGTATGTTAGCCATTAAGAATTTAGAACTTCACTTCATCCCTTTTCAGGTCATTTGGATCACCGAGTTACACTAGTTCCTTTATAGAAGATAAAAATGGAAGAATTAGTGCATCCCTAAGTGTAGCAATAACATTAATAAACATTGAATAGACAATGAGGTCAACATCCTCATCATGCACAACATGTAATTGATATTTCTAAGGTGCAAAACGGAACCTAGAAACTTCATTTGGAAAAGCATCACCATTGAAAAAACACAATTTTTATTGTTTAACATTTGAATTTTCTGTTTGCTCAAATATACTAGTCACTTTCTTCAACAACAAATCTGATTTATTATTCTTTTTAGACCCTTGCAGCTTTGACTTACATGGATATATCTCTAATTTAGAAAAATATGATCTCTTCAGCATTGTGAATAGCTTTGCATGTTTCGGTGGAGAAAGCAATTTTTTTCTATTCAAATAATGACAAATAGAAGAGGTATCCTCATTGTTATACACTTTTTTGAATACCAAAATCATGTTATTATGAAATTCAAGGGAATTTCCAAAACCTATTTTATCTAACAACAAGAAATTCCAAAAATTCCACAACATATTTAAGACAAGAGCACGCCTTATTTTGTCTAGATCCTTCATTTTAAGTTTCTTGAATAATGAAACTTCAAACTCCATGTAAAGAATAAGACAATTATTCAGTACAACATCTATGTGTTCAATGTGAATACACAATGTTTTCTCATCAATAATTTTTGAAGTTACTACCATACCGACTTCTTTGACAACATCCTCATTAATAAAAAATAACCACATATCACGGTGGTAATTTTCTGGGGAATGCATTTCTACAAACCAGTCATTGTCTCTGTTTTTCTAATCTTCCACTCCTTCAATCAAAGGAATTTGCATGAACGAAGTGCAGCCAATTGAAGATGTATTACCTAAAAAAAGGAATTAAAAAAATTAATATTTTGTAAGTAATTGGAGAGGACAAATATTGTTTCTCAATAGTGCAATAGCAACCAGATGCCATATCATAATTTCATTATTTTCATAGAGTAAAAATTCAATAGTAATAAATATTTATACCATAGAGGTCTCCAGGAATACTTCAACCCTCCTTTAGTTATAAAAAACAAGAAAGCATTAATAAAAAAAATTGTTATACGTTGCGCTAATCAATTTAAACAAATAGTCACTATTAAATTTGGTTTGTTTCAAGTAGATATTTTTTTGATAGAAGTGAATACTAGTGGCCACTTGCATATATATATTCCCATAACTGTAAAGAACATATTTGAGTTACATTACACCATTATGAAAACCTAGAATCCAAAATGGGTGATAAGGGTTGATAATTGATTAATTATTAATAGCAAATCATACATGTCATGATGTGTTTGTCTGTTTTAATTAGGTACATTTTATAGTTCTCATGTGATACATCATGTATATCACATAATTAAAATCAACAAGTATAAAGAAAAATATCTAGCCGCCACTAGGTTCAATTAGTAATAGAAAGTTTTGATTTCCTGGTATCAAGCCTTAATAGTTTCTTAGTTAAAAATTAGTGATAGAATAACAAAAAAATAATGGAAACCTTGGCGTTTCCTAGGATCCTTGCCATAGCTAATCTTCCTAATGGGCGTTAGGCTTAAGATTACATGTTAGAATACGTATATTTTATTCTCTTTAATATACATTTTGAATCACATATATTCAGAAAAATTCATTAAAAAATTCTTGTCTTGGAGTATTTGTTGTCTTATCTAATCTTGGAACATCTAAGAAATGTAGTAAGCATCCTCCCTAGTGGTTGCTAGTCCTGTAAAATTTAAATACAATAATTGAGCATAGTTAGTTTTCAGTGAAGTCATTAGGAGCAACACTTGTTTTATGTTTACCAATTATTCTTTGATGAGAAGGATAGCATCCGGTAGCCTCTATAATATCGAGGAATCCATTTTAGCGATGCAAAAAATAATCTCAACAGTTGTTGTCATTGTTTGTAGTTATTTTACATTAGATGAAATATCCCTCACAAAGCCAAGTCCTTCAAAGGTAATTGTTGTTAGTTATGTCTGGTAATAAAGATAGACATAGAGTTAGGCAAGTGTAGATCATAATAGAGGAAATAATCCAGTTATTGTGAATCCTAATGTAAGAGGTTGTTAGAGCTACTTAACAATCATATTTTTTTAAAAATAGGATGTAATAGATCATGATTTTTTAAATATGTCAATTTTATTTTACACATTTTAATTATGTGTAGAAAATATGTTTAAGGGATTTAAAATAAATACTTTGGGGGAAAAAGGAATATAAGGAAACCCATTGCTTGAGAATAAAATCAACTTTTATGGGTTGTCTATTTGGCACCATTTCATTGGATAATTTATTGATGAGACTTGATTTCTTCATTTCCAACATTTTATTTTGTTTTAGCAAATTAAATTCTTGGAGCATTAATCATGTCTACAAGAAAGCTAATAGTGCCACCGATACCCTTTCCAACGTGGATATCGATGGGTCAGATGTCACATTGATAATGAATCAACTTCAAGATTTGTTTTGGTAGATATCATTTCACATGAAGGGAGGCACAGATTAAACTCTCAAAATTAATGGAAACTTGTGTCTTCCTATATTTTAAATGGATGTCAGCTCTTTTCTTCCTCATTCTCCCTTTCATCTTCTGTGTTGGCAATTATGGTTTTCCCCAACTTCCCCTCATCTCTCTGTGTGGCAAGAGGAAGGAAATGCCCTATTCCTCATCCATTTCTTGGAGTTTTTCACTAGATGTATTCTAATATGAATATTTTAGGAGGCCATAGAGATTTAATGTGTTCTCAGTGAACACTATCTACTAGAATCTCCCAAGGCAAGGGAAAATTCCAATACTGTTGCAGCCTTTATTTCAAACTATCTTCTTCTTCACCCAGTTTCAGTGGATGTTGAGGTGGTAGCAAAGCACTATAATCATTTCTTCATATACCTTCTTTCTACCCCAAGTGCTCTAGCCTATCACCCAAGACACGTGCGGGTGCCAAGACCCTCCTTTATGTGAGCTTCGTGAGAATGATCCTTCATTAATGAAGGATGGGTTGCAAAATCAAAAATGCATTCATTTACTCAGAAATAGAAAGTAAATACACCAGATCGAAGCACATGTAAATCATAAAGGAAAATAAGCATTGTAAATAGCATGAAGGAACTAGATTTGATCCATAATAACATGAAAAACAAAAATGTTATACTTATAAAAATATATATCCATAACAGAGCTTCATTTATCGATTTATAAACATCCACAGTATCCACCATACATCACAAAAGGATTCATCTCAGACCCTATACATCAATGAATATAGATCTAGCCATACAAAACTACTCTTAATAGAGATATTATGTATGTGTTCCCCATTACAACCCTTATTACATGCCCAAGCACATACATATGTGACTAACATTCTTTCACCTATTTCGTAGCACTAAAAACTACAAACCCTAGCATCACCAAGCATTCTTGCAGCACTTCATAGCCTCTTTTCTCTCTTTTATCTTTGACCCGAGAACTTCTTTAAATAGAATCTTGATACACCTCCATAGCTTCTCTCTTGAGCATATCACATATCAAGTGGAAGTGTGGGTCTTCATAGTCGAGTATTTTTGCCAGCTTGTAAAGGCCTCCATTAACTGTAATTATTGGTAAACACTACATAATTACATAAAACACTGAATAATAATAATATAGCAACTTGAATTAATTCGGGATATATTATAAGTGAGAGATTACAATTATTTATAAGGATTTTCTCCCTACAATGGTGGATTCAAATCCTATCAACAACTCTTCTTATCTCTCCATGATCCTCTCTTATAATCCCTATTATTTCTCTTACAAACAATCACATATACATGTGTTTTTATTCCCTAAATCTCTCCCATTATATTTATCTAATATACATATAACTCACACAACTCTAATGTTCACAATAATATTTATAAATTCCTTACATTCGCCGCCTTAGTGTGAACATGGGGAAGGCATCATCCTATACTGCATCTAATAATGACTGTGTGATTTTCTAAGGATTCACAAACTTGAGAAATGGTTTTTCCATGGTTACCATAAAACCAATGAAGGTTTGTTTATGGTTTACCTACAACCAATTGGTTTTTCTGGTTTACCGAAAACCATGTCATTATATGCCAGTATCTCTTTATCCCCCTTCACATCCTAACTAATGTAGGTGATACAATCATGTTCTTGTTTTAACAAGTGTTATTTGCAGAATGAAACACACAACTTAAAAATAAATATCACCAATACAATGCAGCAATCTCTTTGTTGGTGACTAACAAGAGATGCAGTTTTCTTCCTCATCCTTTGCCTCTAGCCTCTGAGATCTTTATTTAGAATAGAAAGTTATCAGAATTGTAGTCAAGTTCTTCTTCATATTCTGACTCTTCAACAACTGCATTGGCCTCATCCATTTTGAGTTTACCACTAATGACATCTTTTGCACTGATTTTGTAGAATGGAGACTTATGCCCCTTTTTTTTACAATAGAAGCATTGTACTTCTTCTTTGTTTTTGTAGGTTTTAGCATATTTTTTCATGATATACAGATCAAACTCTACTTGATTTTCTTCTTTAGTTCTTTTCTCCTCACTTAGAAGTGCAGATATCATATCTTCAAGTGATTGTGTCGGCATCTATCCAAGAGTGAATACAACATTACTATACTTAGGAGGAAGACTGTTGAAAAGTATGGCTTTAACATATTCATCTTCTATTATAGCTTTTACTTCTGCAAGTTGCCTTATGAGTGATCTTAGTTCATTAATGTTGCTTGCCATTGTCCCATTTTCATTCATCTTGAGTTTGAATAGTTGCAGTTTTAGTGAAAATTTAGCATTGACTGCATTTGAGCCAATTTTTTTGCCAAGTGGTTCCCAAATTATTTTTGAGGATTTTTCTAGATCCACATAGTGTAGATTAGAATCTGATAGAGAAAGTCCTATTATTTCTTTTTCCTTATCATCCCTTATTTCCCACTCTATTACTTTTTTAGTGTCTATGGGTTTTGATTCATTTTATGATACAATCCTCCATAGCTTCTTATGCATTAATTGCATTTGGATTTTGACTTTCCAGATGTGAAATTTCAATCCACTGAATTTGTCTAGTGGAATGTCCATTATACCTTAAAGCATCGGTTTTGACTGAAAATGCACTCTTAGGGGAGTCGGTTTCAACTGATATTGCTCCCGATCTACAGTGTGTGTTTAAAAATTAATAAGAACAAATTACTTTTTAAATTATGCATGGATATTTTGACAATATTCTATTCTAATTTCTAATATAACCGAAGGATATACTTTAGAAATTATATAATTTTTGCAAATACTTTGTCTTTATTAAAGTAAAATATAGTAATTTAAAACAGACTATATTTAAAAAAACAAAACATTCACGCAGTTTACCACTGATCCAAGGATCCACTTAGTTTTTATTGGATGTTGATGCTTTTATAAAATTCCATACTTCCACCTAGAAGGAGGATCTTGTCAAAAAAATTCTTCATGCAGAGACCCTGAATCTCCTCCCACGTAAATGAATTCAGAATGCTCCTTTTCCACCACCCAGGTTTTCTGCCTCTTCACGCAGGTGAGAGAATGAACAATGAACAAGATGTATCACTTCACCAAAGAAAATACCAATTTCATACTCCAATGTAGAGATAGAAGTCTGGATGTGAGTCTTCGCTGAGTGGATCATGAACATAGAAAGATTTATTACTGTAGAACAATGAGCAGAAATTCACAATAGAGAACAAGACTATATTTTCTCATGTTTCAGGAAAATCACAAGCTATTTTCCCATACAAACTCAAGCCTCCATTATTCTAACCTACTCTGATACCATTGTTAAACACTACAAAATTAAATAAATTACTGAATAATAATAATACAACAACTTGAATTAATTCCGGATATACTATAAGTGAGAGATTATAATTATTTATAAGGATTTTCTCCCTATAATTGTGGAATCAAATCCTATCAACAACTCATCTTATCTCTGCATGATCGTCTCTTAAAATCCCTTTTATTTCTCTTAAAAACAATCACATATACGTGAGTTCTTATTCCTTAAATCTCTCCCATTATATTTATCTAATATAAATATAATTCACACAACTCTAATGTTAGCAATAATATTTATAAATTCCTAACAATGATATCCCTTGGGAATATTCCCAATGTGGAATATTATTTTCTTGACCTCCAAGGCTCTAGGCTGGAACCATATCCATTCCTCACACCTACTTGGCCCCTCACGTGTTTCTCCTCTGATAATGCCTTTGAAATGCGGGTAAGTCTTTAAACTCTTGTTCTAATTTTACGTGTGCCTTAGTTCCATCTTAAACCCTTTCCTTGAAATATTTTACCTGAGAGCCTTCCTCTTCATTTTATTGGTGTGTGCACCTTCTTCCATGGGACTTAGTAAATTCAGGTCCCAACATTACCCCACACTATACGTGTTGTCTATCATCAAAAACACTTTTCTCTTTTTCCAAAGAATAAAGAATAGGAGGGATGAAATAATCTGTTATTGAATAAAGAATGGGAGAATATAATGATCATGCTATTATTGTACAAGTATAGGTAGGTCCTTTTTCAAAGTAGCCTTGATCTTATTCCAGGCATCAACATTACTCTCCGCCTATTACATCATATCACCTATTAGAGATTTTACTTCATCATATGTCAACATTCACCCTTAGCCTTCAGCGTATCAACATTTTTTTCCATTTTCTTGCTAAGGTCGCCCAATGCGTCCATTATTTTAGTAAACTGGGGGTCTAACTCTTTTGCCTTATTTTTGATCAAAACCCTTAACATTTCAATGGCCTCAAATTTCATTTCTTCTTCTGCATAGATCTTGTCCCTCTCTTCCCTATTACGCTTGTTCTTCTCCTGAAACTCCTTCAATTTCATCTCATGGGTAGATACTAAAATACTAATTACTTGATCTCTATTGCCACAGTGATCATACAAAACTTCGGCCATATGCCCCATGGTTTTAACTAAGGAAAGGACCTCGGTATGATGGTCTATGCTCTCCTCCATCTTCACCTTCTCTTCTTCCTTCTGGTGTGGAAAAACTTCCTCGTTCTACTCCAAAGCAAGGGGTTGCCTCTCCATAGCGAGTATACGCATTAAGTATTCCAAGTAATGCATGGTCGACTAGTACTTATTCTTAGGAGGGGCCAGGTCTGGGTGCTTCAAGATAATGGCACTTGAAATAGCCTCTACCCTCTCTTGGACCTCACACACCTTCACCTTTTCTTCCCTCAGCTCATGCCTTAACTGCGCATTGATCATATCTGTTTGGTTTATCTCCCTATCCGTCTCAATGATCTCCTTATTATTCTTATCAAGTTCCTCCTCCAAGGCTCTTATTCTATCATTTCTCCTGAAAAGTCTTGCCTCCACTTCTACTGACACTTTTTTGAGCATGTTGAAAACTTTCTCATCTAACAACTACTGCGAATTCACGAGAGGGTTCATTCCCTATACACTTGGTGCCTTCATCAACGGGTCATTATTTACCTCAAACATTTAATCATCGATGTGGGACTCAAAATCACAAGACATCATATTTCTTATGTGAGGGTACATGCTCTCTTCACCAAAAGATGACCAAGTGAGGAGTTGGTCTATGGACATTATACTTTGGAAGCGCGTGCATAGTACCTTAGTTGGATCATTTATATAAGCCACGATGTGATCTTTATCCACAACTATGCCCTTTCCACCCGTGTATGTTGCCATCAAAAAGCTTACTGCTAAGCTGGGGTCTTTGTCCATTCTTTGATACTCCTTTTCCATGCTCACGCTACCATTTTTTTCCCTTAGAGCTTCATCAGTGCTGCGCTCCACCTTATGCTGCACTAACTATTGTATAATACCCACCACCTCCCTCTCTACAGTGTTATTAATCTACTCCTTGGTTTGGGTCGGGGTTGGGGTCATCTGATCATGCATGAATACCTCCTCCCTCTTTTTTCATGTGTAACCTCTTCATATTAATTCATCTCTTCATCCCCTCCTTCATCAAAATTGTGTACATTATACACAAAAGGATTTTGAGCTCCTTCACACTCCTTGTTTTTTTCTTCAGCCTCATGGCCATCCAATCTATCTCTTTCCTTAGAATATGAGTTCTTGGTTACCTTTTGTTTCTTATTAACTAGACATCCCTCTAAATCTAAGGACAAATCCCTTCTTGGAAACTCCTCTTTCTCAGGTGACTTCTCCTTCTCCTATGTGGGGGACTTCTTTCTATGAACATAAATGCTTGTACCTACACCTAAATCCTGCGCCCCTATAGTTTGCACTATACGCGCACTTTTCACCTTAGTTTCTGTAGTCTCTTCTTGTTCTCTCTTATTTATTACCACTTTCTTCCTTCTGGTGGGGTCTTCTAGGATGGATACATCATCCTCAACATATGTGCCTTTCTCATACTTGGGCCTTACTCACACATATACCCTTGTTGTTGTCCTACTCATAATAGGTAATGTCACTGGTTTCACCATGTGCATGTCGTGAGATACATACTTTTTGACATATGTGCACTTATTAGTATACACCAATGTCCAACACATCTTGTGGTAGTCCTGATCAACTACACTTAGATCAAAATGACGATTTTTATCTTCCTTGAACCTATTGACAACACTTTGAAAATATTGCATTGTAAAGGAGAATGACAATGCTACAAGGAAACTTGGTGCCATCTGTCAAGGTAAACCTATCGATATAGAAGTTCTAGTATATAGCGAATTTAGCCTCTCCATTCACCAATGCTGGAAATTTCTCAGGTATCCTCCATTCTGTCCCAAATGCATCACACATCCATTTATACTATTTCTCCAAGCGTGCCTTGTAAGTGGTCATCATTGTGTCACAACTTGAAGCCTAAAATCTCTTGGAAGGGTAGGGTTCCTCATCCAGGTACTCCCAAACAAACTTATTCGGCCCAACGGGCACCCCAATTTCCAAAAAGACAATGTTGAGGAGGACATTACCAAATATAATTTTCTCTTTGTTACACATGGCATCTATAAATTTATCTGCAGTAAATACTGAAACATTTTATATTGTCCCTTCCGAGATTTTACGACAAACGTTCAACCAACTCTTATTTATCTTATTCCATCTCTCCTACCCATTTGAATTTGTAACCAAGCACACGATAATCCTCATAATAGGGTCAATTACTGGAGAGATATAAAAGTAAAATGAACCCTTCTTGTAATTATATGCCTCAATCATTTTCTTGATGGCCTCTTTATCAAAAAAGTCATCAGATAGTGGCTTTCCCTCGTAGATAATGCCAATGTACTTTGAAATCAACTAAGGAGTTATTCACATTCTTCATCCTGTGAAATAGAAGTGACCCTCAAGCACACATGAAATTATCATTGGTATAATCAATATGGTTTTCCAAAATAGGGCAACTCATAGAGTTGCAAAAGCCCAATGTTTTCCATCTTAACCTTTACTTAGTCAGCATATATGGGCTTCCCATATGGTGTCCTCTTTTCTGTAGGGTGAGCCAACTCTAACACCATATAATTTTCCATAGTGCTTGTTTGATGGTTATAATCACTTACAACCATATTTCGTATATGGGACACCCCTTCCTTACCTTGCAATACATCATATGGGTACTACATTTCTTCATACCACTCTTCATTGAAACTAGTCAAAATGGCTGATTTTTGTTTTACATTGCCCTTATTTGGTGGAACATTTCATCCCTACCTTAGTACCATATTTTTCTTCTAGGTTCTTGTAACTTCTTCTTTTCCTCCTTACCCTAGCTCTTTCCAATCCTCTATGAAAATTCCTTCAAATCCCATGCCCTAACTCTACCATCCTAACCTAGAAAACCCTTCTTCCACAAGATGACGTAACATCCACGGAATCCTCCAAGAAAAATCCTCCCCTCATGCCCGTGTACTCCCTTTCCACTTTGGTTCACATATAAAATCCTGTTGAATCTATCGTATGAAAATCTTCTCATATTATCTTCACACAACTCATCTTTCACAAGGATTTCCTATTTCAAGAGAGATCTTCGATAATTAATACACAAGGTAAAATAATCCTTCACCCCCAATATTCTATTTATAGCTTTTTCCTTTTTCTACAAAAACTCCAATACAACCTACAAAGGTATAAATGTATTAAATTTGGATTTTTCCAACACCATCTTTCCACGCATTATATACAGTGCATTTCCTCCATGTAAAAAACTATGCAAACACTCCCAAAACCTTGTTGCATGCAACTTCCTTGACCATAAAAATCTTTGTGCATTCTCCCGTGCCACAATCAATAGTCCTCTATGTCTTGGACCAAGATCTTTCCACTGCCTACATCATGTTGCTCTTGCACGTTTTCCTTTTACGTGGTTTCTATAAATATTTTTGACACTAATCTTCTCTCATGTTCACCTCTCCTACGCATGCTCTTATGATCCCATGCATCTTTTACTCTACACCTCGGGCTGGAAATAACCATTGTTTAAAGTATATACCATATTTTACACTCCACCTCACACTAAATAGATGTGTGTTCCTCTATGGATATAAACCCTTTAAAAATCTAGTAGCTATCAGTGCACAAACATGCCCACAACAAAACAAACCAAAATACAAAGCAAAGAAATGAAGAAAGGAAACACATAGAAAGGAAAATGCATTAAGGGAAATCCTAAGCTAACTGAAAAAACTACCTTATTTATAAACACACATAAGCCTTATTTATAGTAGGGATTGAACCTACTTCCATTGAAATACCTTGGAATTTGTGTTCCTTCCAGTGCCTATAGCTAGCAAGCATCTAAATCAAGTATATGGGTAATATAATACGGTCCTAAAAAATTGACCTTGAGCTTCCCAGGATGGCACAAAAACTTATAATCATAAAGCAAAACAATCTGCTCAACCTCAAATTGTTTATTCTTTATGCGACAATCATGTTAGGCCTTTAGTCTTAGCTTCTCAGTCTTTTGAATCAACTTACAAAGTGATCACCTTTCATGTGATATCATTAGCTTGTCAATGCGCTATAATAAATCTTGTTTGTCAGCCAATCCTCATGGGCATGCAATACGCAAAGAGGGTAGCATAAACTCTACTAGAAAAATAGCTTCTGCACCGAATACCAATTGGTATAGTGTGGCTTTCTTCAATCTCTTGTAAGTTTTTCTATATGCCCATAGCACGACTGAGACATTGTCATCCGAATCCTTCCTCCCAAAATCACAACTCTTGGTAAGTGTATGACTCAATATCTTGTTAAATTCCTTAGCAATCCCATTAGCCTGGGGGTGATAAGGCATAGTCATGTGATGCACCACCATGTACTCTACCAAAAAAATCCTGACCATCTCATTCAAAAAAGGAATACCCTGGTCTCTAGTAAAACGCAGAGGACATCCATACCTGTTGATTATAAGTACCCAAAAGAATCTTACTATTGTGGTTACCATGTAATCCCTCATAGGTACTTCCTCCACCCACCATGTTATATAATCAGTGCAAGTAATGATATAGTGTGAACCTATCCTTCGTGCGGTAGGTAAAATAGGGCTTACAAAGTAAATTTCCCATTTCTCGAATGGTTCAGTACTACCTATTGGTCTCAATGGCATTTCTTCCCTTTTCCTGGCTTACCATGGCATTAGACAAGATCAAACGCCTTACACTATTAAATACAATCATTGTAAATTATCTCCCACCAAATCTAAGCTAAGAGGATCTTGCACACAGTTGCATTCCCTGCATAGTGGCAACTATAAGCCTCTTCAATGATTGTAGTGCACTCATGCATAGGCATGCACCGACAAAAAACCTCATCGCAACCTATATTGTGTAAGTATGCACTAATTAACGTGTAGGGTGCAACGCATATGGCTAACTGCTTCCTTTGCAAATTCTTCATTCCCTTCGGTGCCACACCCATTTTGAGAAACACAACAATATCTTCCAAGTCAAAGGGCACGCACTGCAATATGAACAATTATTCATTCTACATTGTGTTCTCAATTATCTGCGCATCCTATCCTAAGTCAATCCTTAATAAATGGTTAGGCCCCAAATTACTCTTACCTAGTTTTACAAAAACCATGAATTCAAACTCCTAAAATAATAGGATTCACCTACATACGCGTTGTTACAAGATGGGATTTTTCACCAAGTAATTTAATGCCATGTGGTCCATGTAGATGATAAATGGTGTTTCCAACAAATACTTCCTAAATTTGTGTAGCACATAAATCATCAAAAATGCCTCACGCTCCATGGTAGTATATTTTTTTTCTGCTTGGGTTAGCTTCGCACTCAAAAATCACAAGCGATGGTAAAAAATTCACTCTCTAGGTTGGGCTAAGACTACTTCAATTGCCATCCTTGAAGCATCAACATGTGCATGGAATGGCTTGTCCCAAGAACGAAAGTGTAATATAGGAGAAATGATAATCCTATTATTCAATGTGTCACACACCATCTGTTGTGCCTCTCTCCAATGAAATGTAATATTGTGCTTCAACAATTCCTCCATCGGCACAGTGATCTTAGCATACCCCTTAATAAATTTCTAGTAATACCCCCGTATGCCTAAGGAGTCCGCATACCACACTATGGATGGTAGGCTTCCCTAAACCCACAATAATGGAAACTTTTGCAGGATCCACTACCAAGCCTTCTTTAGATATGATATGTCCCAACAGGGTGCCAAATGGAGTAGAGAAAACATATTTCTTAATGTTGAGAGATATACACAACTCTTAGCATCTCTCAAACAATATCCTCAGATTTTCACAATTATCCCTCACCAATCCATATACTATCCAATAATCTAGGTAGACTTGTAGAAATGTATGGATGAAGTCCAGAAATTCCTAAACCACAATGCATGAAAACACAATCAAGCGCATTCTTCAGTCATAAAGGCATGACCGTATAGGAAAAAAATCCCCATTCAATGGTTGAAAGTTATTTTTTCTTGGTCATCCTTTGCAATTCTAAGCCTGATGATATCCTGAGAAGCCATATGTGAAAGAATAGATCTCACACCCATATACTCCTTCCAGGATCTCCTCAGTGAAGGGGCTTGGTAAAGGATCAATGACACACACTACATTCAAATCCCTACAATCAACATAAATCCTTATCCTTCCATCCTTCTTAATGTTGATAACCATTAGAATTATCCACTATGATTCCTCAACAACCTCATTAATGCCTGATGTGATCATCTTGTCAATCTCCTCCTTGACATTGACATGTAGATTCAAATTCATTGGATAAGGTCTCTTCTGAATTGGATGCCCACCTTCCTTTGGCTTGATCTTCAATTATCCCAATGATTCGTGAACTCCTTTAAGATCGCAACATCTGTGCAGGAATACATCTTCAAATTCATGCAATAGATCAATAATCTTGAAACCTCCCTTATTTTCTAGAAATCGCCAATAGTAGCTTCCTTAGGTTCCACCTCTTAGCTAGTGGTAACCTTATTTATTTTTAGGTGTTCATTATAGGCATGCACTTTTTCATCAACACTATCCATAACCTCAGATGCACTGACAATATGGTTATCATCTAATTTCTCCACCTCTTAACCATTTATCATGTAGAGAAACTTTCCTTTCTCTTTTTCCAAGCAAGGGTACTTTAGTTGTACATTCCCTAAATACTCCTCATCAAAGTGCACTTCCAAGTTAGGTTCTCCCGAAAAATCTAATATTCTTTCCTCCCCCATGGCACTATCTGTTATCACCGAATCACAGCACCCCTATGCATATACTTGAACTCACAGTGTGATTGGATAACATGGGTACTATCTCCAAGTTGTGGGACTTGCTACTTGAGATAGACCTCCAGAGAAAGCTGGTTCTTGCTCCTAAACTACCTGCCACAATCTACTCCTTGACCCATCAAAGAACAATTGCCATACTTCATTCATGTCTTTATGATCTGGCTTGGTGATACTAGGAAGAGGTTGATTCTCTTCATGTAAACAATAGACTCCCAGCTTAGATTCTTCTATTTCTTGATAAGGATCAAAAGCATGCACCTTGCTTACCCATTCATCAAGGGTCAAATTTGGGATGCTTCCAACCTTGGTGTCAGCTTCATCAGTGCTTGGACAATCTTCTTGATCAAACGCTGAACAAACAGTGTTTTATTTGGTAGCTGGGAGTGCAATTAAGAGGCATGGTCATCACTCTTTCTCTACTGCAGCACATGGGACAGTATGGGGAGCCTTTTGCAAGTAATTTACAATCATTTCACTCAATTTAATGCCTCTTATAGGTGGTTGAAGGACATATTTCAGGATTTCCATTTTCCCTTCTCTTTTCCTTCTCATTTTTCTATCAATTGGAGTGTTGGGCTCATTGTAAAAGAGGGGGTTTTTGGGTAGCAAAGCTCTGCCAAAATTGCTTTGTGAATCCAGTGTGTTGTAGGCCCTTGTAGTGGACTCCTTGCATGGTGATCCAGGCCCTTATCTTGTAATAGACTGAACTGTGCATACCAAGAAGCAATAAAATACAAGTTTGTGGATGTATCTTCCCCTGCTGTGTTTTCTTGCATTCTTCTTTCCCCTTTTATCTTTCTACAACAATATTGTGTCTATTTTTATGTTCTTGCAGGGATCCATTATCATTGTGTATGCTTGGAATATCATTGTGAATGGATTTTGCTAAGATTATGGAGAACTTCCATCACCTCTTCTAGTGTGCACTTTGCCTCTGTATTTCACACATTTGGAGACTACTCTCACACCCTCCTTTTCTGGTGTATCACCGCTTTAGTGTAGGCTTTCATTTTATGTATTCTCTCTCCCTAGTCCCTTGGAAATTTAGATTAGAACAGTTAGCTTATCCTGCATTAGAGTAGATTGTGGCAGGTAGTTTAGGATCAAGAACCAGCTTTCTCTGGAGGTCTATCTCAAGTAGCAAGTCCCACAACTTGGAGATAGTACCCATGTTATCCAATCACACTATGAGTTCAAGTATATGCACAGGGGTGCTGTGATTCGGTGATAACACTATCTCCCATAGTTAGGCACTTAACAACCTATAATGCCTCTTTCACCGATGGCTTATTACTTCAATACTCAAAATTTTGAATAAGATCAACCATTAACTCCTTCGAGTTTCCTATCTAGTGGCACAACTCTAAATGAATGTACAACATCTGTGCACAACCTTATAAGGTGGATTAATGATTATGGACCCATAGTGATGGTGGTAAGGATTCCATGCCTTCCATCCAAGCCTTCTCACATACCTGGAAATGAAACAAGGTGGGTTCATTCCCATGATAGTCTTTTATAGTAGTAGGTGCATTGCTCCAGAGGAACCTAACAGAGAACGTGATTCTCACCTTGTGCCACTCTAGAAGGTTATCTCGATGGGTCACCCACCAATGTGGTATGGTCCCATGTAAAGTAGAAATAAACATAATTCTCCTTTCGATATCACATCTCCACTAGGTCTCCATTTATCATAGGAAAACATCAGGGTTGCCTTCCTCAGTGTAACTCGATAACTTTCTTCCTACCATCTACCTGAGTGACCACACCTTTTCCACTCTTATCACATGGCCTCTTAACTTCCTTACGACTAACTCATATGTCCCATGTGCCTAATTTTCACATCCCATAGTAGTTTTATCACTTATATATTAAGTGTCTTCCCACTGAATAATACCTTCTTTTATTGGTTGCACAACCTCAGGGTTTCTGATAATGCGCGTATAGATTTTGTCTAGGCCTTCTTCTCCTAATGTCTCAATATAGGGAAATGAATTTCCATCCATCAAAGGAATGATAACACATTCCTCCTTGTTCTCAAAATTTATATACCACTTATTGAAAGGTAAGTAAACATTGGTCTTATAGCACCAGGGGCACTAAAGTAATGCTAGAAATTTTTCCTCCTTAGCAAGAACCAAGACTTAAAAGTCTCCAATAAATTTCACCCCTCAGATAGTGATAACAACATCTTTTAAGACACCAATGAGCATCACCTTTATCTTGTTAGCCATATAAAGCACATTTGAAGATGGATGTAATCAGGGCCTTCCCATTTGATTCCATGCATCCAAGGTGAGCACATTAATTGTGGCATCTGTGTTAATAATAATATTACTCAGGAGCCATCCATCAACAACTGCATTCATGGTAATGTCCTTATCACAGTCAAGACTATGAGGAGGTGGATTAACATGCAAAACCTGTCTCTCGTACTCTCCTTTGGTGCTTGGTACTGTTCCTCTCAACCACTCTCATAATAGAGGGCTGATAATCTCATGTCTCAACATCTCGCACACCTCTCTAACTTCATCCATATCCTTCTGTGGATCCTCATCTCTCTTCTACGACTGCTCCTTCAAGCATTAGATCTCTCTGTGTAGGCTTCGAATAACATCCATAATTTCCTGATAAACTTCCTTCTGATGCGTAGGCTCCGAATACTTCCCATTCACCACTTCTTCTTTTGTAACTAGTGGTCTCTACTTTTGTATCTCCCTAGCACACATAACCTCAGCTTGCATCATCACTAGTATAGTTTCCAACTCTGACGATTGCTCCACCCTTGGCATCCACTGTGGATCATCTCTCTTCATTCTTACAATCTTGTTTCCTTTATCCTTCTGCTGCTTTTGGCTCATGTGTTCGAATGATTCTAGGCATTCCTCATGCTTCTAATTTTTCCACACCAAGAACACTGCAAAAAATCAGGACACTGACACTTGTAATGTTCTGTAGATCCACAGTTATAACAGGTTCTACAAGGAAATTTAGTTCTTACTCCTCAATAATTGACATAGCATTGGAATCCACCCCGAAAGCCTCTTATGTGACCTCCTCCATCTGTGCGCCCTTCATAATGATGACCATCATCCTTGCAACTAATGGCAATGCTGGTCTAGTGCACACTAGTATCAATGGCATCATTTCTCTGGTCAATCAATCTATAATCCTCGGTATCATGAGTAGTAGAGATGCAAATTTTGCAATATCAAGACACATTCTTACAGATTAAGCATTATACCAACATATATTTACTTAAATCATGATCTCTGTGTAAAATATCCCAGTCTGCTGATATGACATGAATGGATCTTCAAGAGCAACTTTCCTTTATATGCCCCTCTATTTCACAGTCTAGGCACCATAGCCTACTATGAGTCACATGAGCTGATTTTGCAGACAGTTTCTCTAGCTACTTTTCCATGACAACAATTTGGGTTTCAAGGAATGCACTAATTATGGTGTCAACTCTTCCCATGGCCTTAGTGTGTAAGGCATCCTTGAGGGCCTCGCATGGATCTATGAAGGTATAATGTGAAAACTCCCTCCTTAACGAAGTTATCATCCCTCCGATGAACCACTGAGCATGTTGAGATGGGTGAATATCATAGGAAAATTTTGACAAAAGAGTCTTAAAGCATGTTTCATACTCCTACACACTTTCTATCATCCCTTGATGGATTTCCTTAAACATGCTAATGCTTTTTTGTTCAAACTCAAGAATTCGGAACTCCACTAAAAATGCATCATGTAGCGCAATGTTATCCACCATTTTCTCATATGGATCATACTTTCTATACCAGCTATGCATGCGCCCTTATAACATAGTTGCAAAATGACTTGCCTTCATCTATGGTGCGGTGATACCCTTCATGTGCAAAATCAACTCACATTTATGCACATGTTTTGTAGCATCTTCCATACTTTGTAATCAAGAAAATTCAAAGACATCTCAAAAAATTCCTACTAAGGTTGTTGAGGCCCTTACCCACAAGATCAAGAACCTTGGCCTCCTCCAATATTTCCACCACCTCTAGCAGCACTAGAACCACTAGTGCCAACTCTTATGATTCCACCAAATGCTCCTCCTTTCATAGGTAATGGTCCTAACACAACTTCTCCTTGCAAACCCACTGCCACGCTAAACTATATGCTGATAGTCTGTAAAATTTACCCACTCCTGAATGTGTTTCCCACGCCACTTCCAGATCGATATGTAAACTTTGTGAATAAAAACCTTGCACAAATGTCATACCAGAAATGATACCTATTAATATAGGAATTTTCTGCGTAGCCATAGATGTATCAAATGAAAAATTATACCTCCTTGGTGTCGCTTGACTACTAATATCAACACCATGAATAACCGAATATGCAAATTTTTCATCAGAAAATAGAAGGATAAGTGTCAGGGTTTGATCACTAGGTAGGGAAAGAGATGTGCCTACAAATCTCCTTTATTCATATGATGAAATCGCACTCGAAGACTAGGGGTTAAATCTCCTACGCTTACCAAGATGGGGTAGCACAAATTGCTCATGTCCCATGCCTTCTGTGTAGACCTCAAATCCTTCCCACAACATCTGCCTCCATATTTCCACCACTCATAAAACATTTCATTCTCTCCTCAACTCCCTCTCTCGCAGTTCATCATACTTGATTCACCTCTATTCTCTCTCCTTATCTGCCATAGGATCTTCCATCTTTCACCACACTAGCTTCCGCGTCCCACGCCTAGCAGGAGTTTAGCCACCCATGGGAAAGGATTCCAAACTCAAAGTAATAACTAGGATCTCAATATCTAGTTGAATATCATGTAAGAACTATCCTCTAGGATCCCTCAAGAACTCAAACTCAGAAATCTATGGAAAAAAATACGCAGAAATAACATATTCCTAGGCATAACTCGTCACCACTTTACTCCACTAGTGATTAACAATACGATTCTAGGTCATATCGGCATATTGTAACCTTTGATACTCATCTTGGGTCCATACACGAGGTCTATAGTACTAACTTGACCTAGATGCATATGTTGAGATTCATTCATACAAATCCAATGGGAAATAGGAAAATATTGTTTCATATAACTCATGATACAAGTGGTCCTCTACCTATTTATAAGAATCAAACTCAGGTCCCATGTAAAATCTCTGAGAAAACTTATCCTTTGTGTCTTTAATCCAAGCCTCAACGATGTCTCAGGTCAAGTACTCCATCATTACACCTCATTCTCACAATAGCTTCAAAAATAGGTCGCGACAATGGAACCAAAGTGTAGTCATTTTTTCATATACCCTCTTTCTACCCTAAGTGCATCGAGCTATCACCCATTGTGCGTTGAGTGCTCACTCAAGGTGCACGTGGGTGTCGAGACCCTCCTTTATGTGAGATTTATAAGAATGACCCACCATTAATGGAGGATGGGTTGTAGAATCAAAAATGCATTCATTTACTCATAAACATAAAGTACAAACACTAGAACCAAGCACATGTGCATCATAAATGGAAATAAACATTGTAAATAGCACAAACAAACTAGATCCAATGCATAATAACATGAATAACATAAGGGTTACACATATAAACAAATATATCCATAAAAAATCTTCATATATCAATTTATAAACATCCATAGTAGCCACCTTACATCATAAAAGGGATCATCTCATACCATATACATCAAGGACTGTAGATCTAGCCATTAAAACCTACTCTGAATAGAGATCCTATCTATGCTTTCCCCATTACAACCCTTGTTACAAGCCCGAGTGCATACATATATGCCTTACATTCTTTCCCAAATTTCCTAGCACTAAGAACTAAAAACCTTGGCATCACCAAGGATTCTTGCAACACTTCATTGCCTCTTTTCTCTTTTTTATCTTAGACCCAACAACTTCTTTAAATAGAATATGGATACACCACCATAGGCTCTCTCATGAGTAGATTGCATGCCAAGTGGAAGTGTGGTCCTTCATAGTCAAGTGTTTTTTCCAGCTTACAAAGGCCTCCATTAACATAATGATCTCCCTTGGGATTATTCCCTATGTGGAATATTCTATTCTAGACCTCCAAGGTTCTAAGCTAGCACCTTATCCATTCGTCATGCCTACTCAGGCCCTCACGTGTTTCTCCTATGATACCACCTTCAAAATGCAACTAAGTCTTTTAACCCTTGTTCTTAATTCACACACACCCTAGTTTGATCTTTAACCCTTTTTGTGTGTACTTTTTCTTGAGATCCTTCTTCTTTCTTGTATTGCGCATGCGCAACTTCTACCTTGCGAGTTAGTCAGTTAAGATCCCAACCATAAATTTATCTGTCTAGTTCACAAAGTTGGTTTGCATGAGGAATTGGGTGGTTGTCATATTCCCAACCTCCTGATCTTGTTAGAGGACATAAATGAATAGGCTATTGGGGTTAGGAGAGGGATTCATTGGTTATGAGAGAAATACAAGGAATTACTTCTACATGCAGAGAGTGTGCATGTTTTCTTCTAGCACAGAGGCCTAGATCCCAATAGATTGCCACCCCTTGACCTTCCTGAATCTCATTATCCTATTGATTCCATAATCAATTAGCTCAATGCTCTTTGGCATTGTGTAGTAGGGTGACATCAGTGAAGCTATGGATGATGTTCGCGAAGCAGAGGAGAAGGATGAGATTGGATTTTTGAATGGCCCCAATTATGGGATTTTGTAAGCGATCATGTTCTTACCTTACCTTTGGATAGGATATTGTGTTTCCAAATCTATTTTGGGTCTATGGCCTACTCTTTCTTGGTTTCTTTCTTCTGTGTTGTTCTTGTTGTGGGACTTGGGTTCCCTAGTTTTTTTTTTTCTATTTGTTTTTATTTTTATGGGTGGGATCCCATAACCCTTTGAATAAAATCTCCGGTCAAAAGTGTTTAAAAATTAAAAAATAAAATTTGGAGCAAAGTAATACAAATAGATATTTTAAAGCTGAAGATGTACCTTGTTTATCTTGGCCCTACATATTTTAAGAAATTACACATTAAACATAACAGTTCATAACAATTTACTAAAAATCAAGGTCTAATATGTACATGAATCTTTCTTAGGAATAAAGTATCAGATGCCATAAAGAGCAATGTTTGTTGTATGTTTACCAATTATTCATTAATGATAAGGCTAGCAACCACTAGTCTCTGTAATATCAGGGAATCCATTTTAACGATGAAAAAAACAATCTCAACAGATTTTTTTCATTGTTTGTAATTAATTTATATTAGATGGAATATCCTTGGAAAATGTAAGTCCTTGAAATATAAGCTCCATTAGTTAAGGCTGGTAATAAAGATAGACACATAGTTAATCAAGTTTAGATCATAGTAGAGGAAATGAGCTAGTTACCGTGAATCCTCATGTAAGAGGTTGCTAGAGCCACTTAACAATCATAAAAACAAATTTTAAATACCCTTTGATAGATCATGATTTTTTTAATATGCCGATTTTCTTTTACACATTTTAATTATGTGGAGAAAAGTTTTTTAAGGGATTCAATATAAATACTTTCAAGTATAAAAGGAATATAAGGAAAACCATTAGTTGAGGATAAAATTACCTTTTATGGGTTATCTATGTGGCACCATATCATTGGATAATTAATTGATGAGACTTGATGTGACACTGTCATTATAACACAGACCTTGTTAGGGAAAATCAATCTTATGTGAATAATTCCCTTTGTATGCTCTCATTAATTCCATATTGGACCTTAAATCTTATCTATTAACATAGCTACTAAATAGGAATATTTTGTGATAAAATGTGCTATAAATATCTTGATTGGCCGGACTCATCGCTTTTTCTAGTAAACGTTGATATTAAAGCCGCTAGCAAGCTAGTATTCATTTTAAGCATGCTATGGTATGCATATTCACTCCATATATTTATCGTATCACTCCCCTTTATTTTCAAACCTTTCAAGTTTCATTCACAAGATTTAATTTATTCTTTCATGGTAAGACCAATGTTTCCTTTCATGCAATTTTCTATAGCTATGAGTGAAATGGGATTTTATACCAAAATTTCGCGTCGCCATTTGAAATCCTTTTTTAGGATTGAATCAGAGCAAGATATGGTTGTAATTGAGGGATTTATTTGAGATGATTATATTTATTTAGAGGAATTTCCTATGGTAAATGTGGAAGTTTCTTAGACGTTTGTTTTCAATCTTCTTATCATACACCTGGCGAAGGATTGGGCTTTGGAGATGGACTGTCACTGGATCAAGCTAGCTTATAGGGTTGGCATGGAAGAAGAAATGGAAAACCCCTTGAGTGCATCATATCCCTTGATTTTTGATGCTCACTATAAATAGGAAGGTTTGGTGCATGCAAAATTTTTTTAGAGAGTTGTTCAAATGGTTTAATGTACTAAATCATTTCTTATGTGAAGTGGATGAATTGGGCAAGACATCCCCGACGGGAGGTAGGTCACTCCACTTGCTTGACCTAGATGTTATGCCTTCTTCATTGTAACAAGAACAAACACATTAGGATGTTATTTATTGGCAAGGTTGTGAGGCATACGATTGGTTAAAGATTTGGGCTGCTCTTGGAAAAGAGCAACTTTTTTTAGAACCACAAATAGAAACTATTTTCATTCCCATTAAGGTGCAGGTTACAGATATGTCATCAGATTCAGATAAATAAGTGGTTCTAATATATTTTTTTAGTTTTTGTATAGTGTTTCCATTTCCATTATTATCAAATTATACTATTTGGCTTACTAGACTGGGTTTTTTAAATTCCCAACCACTTATTTTCTTGGCATTGGCCCTTGCATTTTTTTCACCAAAGTATTGTTATGTCATTTGGGTTTTAAGACTGATCCTCTCATTATTTCTATAATTTAAAGGGAAAGGGGCCCTTTAACCCTCCTTTAATTATAAAATACAAGAAATCATTAGTAGACGTTTATGTCATGTGTTGCACTAAGAAATTTAAAAAATTAATCCCTTGTAAATTTGGTTTTTTTTGAGTTGTCAATTTGTTGGTAGAAGTGAATACTAGCGGCTGCTAATGTATATATATTCTAGGATATCATTCTCTCATAGTAAAAAATCTATATTTATAATTTTAGGTTAGTCGGGCCTTAATGCAAGACAAGACGTATCCTAGCATCTGCTAAGCACAAGACTGTGTTATGCTACACCAATGCCATGAAATAATCTATGACCTTAGTGTCTACTATCCTTATAATATCATGTGGTGGAGTTCGAATAACATATTGAACTCAGTTGGATTTTTCAAACTTAAATTTGATGGGGCGTCTAGAGGCAACCCAGGTAAATCAGGGGTGGGATGTCTTTTGAGAAATGAGAATGGGGATGTAATTGTTGAGGGATCCTTCCCACTTAGAGAGTGTACCTACAATTTATTATAATCTCAAGCTCTTATGGAAGGAGTCAAATTAGTTGTTACCAGGGGATGTGATTCACTTCTGGTAGAAGGTGACCCGCAAATCATTGTTCATGCAATTGTTAAACGATCAGCCCATTCCTGGAATCTTAATTTTTACATTTCCAATATTCTCTTTTGGTTAGGAAAATTAAAAAGTTAGAATATTAATCATACATTTATAAAAGCAAATTTTGCCACCAATTTGCTTGATAATGCTATTATTGATGAGTCAGACACCATCATAATTTCATGTAACCTGAAATATTGGCACGGTTTACCAAATATCATTTCACATAAAGGGAGAGGTGGCCTACATCACCATAATTAATGGTGTCACATGTTCCTTTTTTTTTTAAACCTATCGACGATTATTTCTTTTCTACCTCTCTTCTTTGCTTGTCTGGCTCGATTTTAATGGTGCTCCTATGTTTTCCATTCATCACCATTCGTGGTGAGAAGTTAGAGATGTCCCTCACCTCAGAAATTTCTTGTTGTTGTCTCTTTGATATCTCTTTATATTCCTAAACCTAGGAATCTTAAGCCATTGAGAAAATTCTAGGTGATTCCTACATGCATGACTCACGTCAAGCATGAGCCGACTCTAAAATTTTGGCTTTGTTTTTTTCCTTTTTCCTTATCATTCATCTTATTCCTGGGGATGTCGAGCATGTTGTCGATGACATCATATACTTGATTCACAAAGGAAGTTTACATGAAGAACTTGTTAAGGGATGGGGATTCAGTGGCTTGGAGAGCAATACACAAATTTACTCCATTATGCAGACAATGTGGATTCAATTTCTAGGTGCTATCGGTCAGACCCTCACCTTCTACCTCAAGGTGTCTCTATGGACACTTATATAAAGAATCTAATGAACTAAATGTGAATGGAACTTGGGTTGATTATTACAAACTTCTTGTAACTTAACAATAGCACAAGAACTTGAGTTCATCCTATCTTCAAATATCTGTTGTCTAGTTGAGTATTTGAATATCCGTCAAGTCATTACTAATTTTCCTCTATGAAATACAATAACTATCCTAGTGGCTACAAACCTCAAGCCTCTGTGATGTCGCAATAATGTTGATTTGAATAATTTTTTTTACCCAACAGCTAATAGGCTTAAAATTTAACACAATGGTCACTAGCCTTAAATTTTCATTTTGAATTCATGCGATAGAATTTGAGAATTCTATTGAGATTAGTAGCCGATACACTTAAATATTCATTTGGAATCACAAGTAATCATGAAATAAATGTACTAAGAAACAACCCTTGCGTTCTCCAGTCGTTAAAAATAGTCTTTTAAAATTGAAATATAATTGTGTGAAGCATTCAAAGTGTGCTACTATGTTCCACTTGGTAGATATGGAGTATTTTTACCCTTACCTCAAGGATTCTACATGGCCTCCTATTGAAATCATATAATAAACTCAATGGGAATGGATCTTGAGTTGATGATTACGAACTACTTGTAAATTTTTTATGGTAAACTCTTCTATTATACTAGAGCTTTCAACTAGAGTTGTGGAGGAGAACTTTATCTAAGTGGGATATGGGGGAAGGCTTGGGTGCTTAATGTCTTCCGAGCCACCCACATTCAAAGCACCCTACTATGTTTAGTTTGGTCCATATGGAGAAGTTTGAAAACTACTTGAAGGTGTGCCCATGAAAACTTATTGAAAACATCAAATGAACTCAATGGGAATGGAACTTGGGTTCATGATTACAAACTACTTATAACTTACCAATATCCTAAATACTTTAGTTCATCATGTCTTCGAATATTTTTTTTCTAGTTATGTATTTGCATATTTGTCAAGTCATTATTAATTTTCTTGTATGCAACAAAATAACTTTCCTAGAGGGTGCAAACCTAAAGCCTCTATGATGTTGTAACAACACTGATTCAAATAACATTTTGAACCCAACGGACACTAGGCTTAACATTGAACACAATAGCCGCTAGCGTTAAATTTTAGTTTGTAATTCATGTAATAGAATTCGAGCATTCTATTGAGCTCAGCAGATGACATCCTTGAAATTTCATTTGGAATCATGAGTACTCAGGAAAATAAATGTATTGAGAAACCACCCTTGCATTCTTCAATCATTAAAAATAATCTTTTAAAATTGAAATATAATTATGAGGTGGATTCAAAATGCCCCATTATGTTCTTCTTGGTCCATATGGAGAAGTTTGACCCCCTACCTCAAGGTTTCCACATGGCCTCTTATTGGAAACGTCTAATGAAATTGTTGACAATTTTTGCACTTATGAAAAAATGGGCAACTCAAAACTTCGTTACGACGGATAGAATTGGTGAAGTATACCTAAGCTACGGGAGTTTCTTTTAGACAATATTGTTACTGTTGAATTAATTAATGATTACATGAAATCTAAAACTATGTATGCTGTTGCAAAACATAACAGATCACATAGCCTGTAATTTCATGCTATCTTTAGCAAAAGAACACAAAGCCCCGAAGGATAGTTATGTTGCCTTGATGAAGACACCAAATTGAAGAATAGATGAAGTGTTAGGTTTTGAAGCAACAATCATGACTATAGATTACAAAAATTAGAGTTCATTACTGGATGTTACAGGTATTCTTTAACGATATTTCCTTTATGATTAATACATTTAATTATATTATTGGGTTTTTTAGTTCATCATACAATTAATATCAAAACTCAAAAATGCAGAAAGAAATACACAACTCAATTTCACAATTCATTTTTTATTCATAAGGAATTTCAAATGTTCCCACACAAGTCATGCGATATAACTTGAAAGTAAAGTACAACTACTTAAATAAGAGGTACACATGCATGAAAAAGAAAATAAAGGAGTATGAGTGAACCCATCATTACCTTGAGGTTTGTCCTTTGGTTGATGCATCCTCATCTTTATTGTTGAAAGCACCATACCTAAAAACAAAAAAGAGAAAATCATTAGTTACGAACTCAGAGTTAATCCATATTCCTATACTGTCCTAATTTGTGCACATGGATCTCTAATAACAGGAGATATAGATTACTTGAAGATCAAATAGTATACATGATTTACTTACTCAGAAAGAAATAAAGAGAAGAAAAGAAAAAACATGGACATAAGAGAGGCCAAAAAGCCTAAATATTTTTTAACTTTTTTCTCAAGTGTTGAAGTACAGGTTGCAGCCAAAAATAAATAAATCATGTCTTATAGTCCTCACTATGGATAAAGATTATAGAGTTCAATAATTTCTATCCTATGGTATATGAAGTAGATGAGTGACAAGTAAATTTTGGAATGAAGGAAGAATGCAACTCAAAGTTCACCAACTATTTTAGGGATAAAAGAAGTTGCAATACAGAATAGAGGAGAGAATTATAGAAAAAAGTGCATGTTTAATATTGTAACTGAAGATGAAGAATTAGAATTTAAAGGGTGAAGTTAACTAGAAATATAATATTATAGCTGAAACGGAATGAGAAATGAATCTGAGAAAAAATTGATAGGGCTTCACCTTGTAAAATGGATATTTACAACTTTCCATCATGTTGGTTTTTACTAATACATGCATTAGAAGTTGTATGTAAATCAAATAAGTGATACAGAGAAGCAAAAAATCATGCCATGATCAAGATAATAGTTATTATGTTTCATTTTCCAACAATAAATCATCTTCCATAAAAAATTGATAGATTTTGTATTCTGAATGAGAAGATACATCTATTACAGCTAAAAAAGGGATAAAAGAAGGAAATCTGGGAAAATTTTGAAAGGGCTCCGCGATGTAAAATTGACATTTTATATTTTCTAGCATGCATACTAAAGTTGTAATAATGATGAAATGCAATATTTAAGTAGAAAAGAAATGGGACTACAACATCTCAACAAAACTTCAATGTTAAACATGCAGGAATTATGAAATTTTTTTTTCCATAAGTAACATGTCTTGTCCAAGTTCTCAAATAAGAAGTAAATGATTAACTTCTATAGTTTTAAGTTTTTAGAATAAAATATTCAAAGTTATTCAAAACTGAAAATGAAGAATGATGTCCAATGTAGAGTTACAGAAAGGCCATAACAGTGCTAGATCAAATTATAGTTGCACACTCTCAGATTTGCATCAGAACAAATACAGAACAAAATATACAAATGCTACAGTACCAATGGAGTATAGCTTTAAAAATCAAATTAAGAATCAGCTACAACATGAAGGTAACTAAAAAAAATTGTTCAACAACTAGATTTTTAGGTTCAACATTGAAATAATCAAAACAAGAATGATAAATATCAAGCTCTTTATAACAAACTGAGGGAGACCCAGTTTTCAGACAATCATGCTTTAAGAAGTATAATCAAACAAGTACTGTTTGAAAACTAGAAGTTCTACAAGAATGATGGCCGACTTATGATTAAGGAAACAAAGAGTGCAAGGTTGAAATATCAGGTCATGACTGAGTCGTTCAAAGTTTTTCAGCAAGTACAGAGAAAATGGAATGCAAAACATAACCAAGAATATCCAGGGTTTCCAGAAAAGGCTCAAGGATTGACCCAGAATGAGTTTCAACTTAGAGATCAATGTTGTCCTAGAGATCACAAAATATGTAAAGAAAGAGAAATATATCAATATCTTGAAGTCAAGTGATAGTGACGAAGCAGTTAATGTGCTCAGAATTCAAACACTTACCATCCTTGCATTAAGATAGTGATGCTAATAGCACATATACGAGCTCACAGAGGATGAATAACGAATCTAAGAACACAGATCTCTTTTTTTGAAAATGAGGGTAAGCTGATCTTGAATACAATGACAACTGGTAAAATTGACCAAATCTTGTAAGGAGAGCCAACTTGGAAACTCATAAAACTCAAAAATTTGTAGAGAGTTCAATAGCTAAGATCAACAAGAAACAATCACAGCTATAAACAAAATATGATACGGAGCTTAAGATAGCATTTCAAAACACAAAACCTAGAATCATGTAGCCCATATGATGTCGCGTGTAAAAAAATATTGAGTAAATTGGGTGTTTTGTTTATTTTTAAAGAGGTTTTGCAAAAGGACATATCTGAGTGAATAAGAGCACGTAATCACAAATTGAGAACAAGTAGGAACAAAAAAAGAAAACATTTCATTCTCTCATGACTATAGAAGATTATCATAAATTATGTATGGAGATTCGAAAGGGATTATAACTCACTAGTTAGAATCAAAGGAGACATACCCTCAAATTCAGAAGCTAAAAGTTGAAGCCCCAATGATTTCCAAAGTTTAGAGATCAAATTTTCACAAAGAAATGAAAAGGAAGACAAATTTTTTTGGTATTAGTGGTAATGAAATTGAATCGACTGAGAAGAATGAGTTACTAACCAAGTGATCATAGGATCACCTTCAGGAAAAATGGCCTCCATTAAATTTTCACAGTCCACAACATAGTAACCCAAGGAAATGGAGCTCAAACTTCAAAGGGATCTTTCACCCAAGCTCAAGTCCAAAGAAACAAAGGTCTAAGGACAAAACAAAGCTCGACATGCCAAAGAAATCTTAGAAAACACAATTCACAGAGACCAAAAATGTAAAAAAATCACAGAGGAACCTTGTAAAGTTCATTGTAGACATCAACTAAATCAAGCTTGAGAAACTCCTCAATGGCGGCCATTAAACCCTGTAGAGAGTCCAATAACCGATACATAAATGATCACAAAAATTTGAAGAAATTGAGACCTACAGGATCCTCGTAGATCTCAAAAGAGGAAGAGACTCAAACACTAAAGAATATCACAGTCCTGAGTTCCAAGAGGTCAATCATGATGGTGAAACCACAACCACCTTGCTTAGAAAACATGAACAAATCAAAATACCAAAGATACAAATTCACTCAAACTCAAAGAACCATTATGGAGAGGGGCCAACCTCAAGGATTTCACAACAATGGCGTAAATTTTTTTTTGTCCAAGGCTTCGCCCACAGACTAAAAATCCAAATGAAATGATCATTAGGTTCGAGTTACCCTTTACTATGTAAACTCGAGAGGTGAATCGATAGAACTAAACAACAATCAGTAATCAATGATCAACATTCAAAAAGTACAAATATCAATGGATAATATCATCACCAAATTATGAAGAAAATCACCATGGCTAAATGCCAACGATCGCATTAAAAGCCAAGTGAAACCCTAAGCAAAGATCAAGATCGATGGTTCACAATAATCTAAGTGCCAGAATTAGAGATCATAGACAATTACAGTGGCCAATATAATTAATGTCGAGTGTCAATATAAAATGTGAAGGGGTGAGTCACCGTGGAGAGTGGGACAGCCCCATGATTAAAACAAGAATCATTTCATATTGAATTTCATAAGTATTGACTATAGTCCATGTCCCAAAAGATTAAAGGGGGCTGAAAACCACACATGCCAAGCAAAGAACACCAAAAAGGTTAAATTCTAAACCTTAGTCTCTTTGAAAATGCAAAATCCTGATAAGAAAATTACAAGGTGGTGGAAGTTAAACATATGGCAAACTATAGTATGCTATATGTATATTCAAAGGTGGTTAAATGTAATATGGTGACCCGTTTACAAAGTTCCCCTTGTCATGTGTTTAAAACCATAGTAATTTTCTAAGTCCACAAGGGTGGACAAACAATGGTAAGACAATTACTGAACTGCAAATGTGGTCCCCACTATTGAAGGGGTTGGAGATGATTTACAATGTTCTATCCATGTGATCACTAGAGGAAACAGAATGTCAACATCAGAACTTGAGCTAGGAAGTGGTCCCCATTAAGTGGATATTTGGATGAATTATTTTGCAAGTATTGCAAGTATTGTATTTTTTATTTTGCTCAATACACATGAGTATTTTTTCATGCCTCCACAAAAGGACAGATCGGAAAAAGGAAAAAATTACATGCACTAGGATAAGACTTGCTCACCAAGAAAGATGTATTATTACCAAATTATTCACCCGTGCCTTTCTTAAAAATAGAACAGTCAAGTTCAGTTTGACTGTATGTAATGAAGGCTATTAATGCCTCCTTGTACTAGTTTTATTTTTTTAATTCCCTTATTTATTATTAAATAAAGGATAAAAATAGGAGGCATGGGCAAGTACAGCCTCATTCTATTTTTATTAAGGGTGGGTGAATCAAATTTGGTATATATTGTGTGCCTTGGCAAAAAACGAAGGAGGAATTTTTAGATACAGGAGTGCTGAAGCAATTTTTGGCTAGTTGTTCCCTTTGAATGTGAATTATTTTCTACCTTTCCAATTATTTGTAGTCTTGTGTATCTTTCCATTAATCTTGTGAATTTTGAATTCCTTGATTAATCATCTTACCCTTGTTGCAATTTCAGTATTTCTGCATGATATTAATGTGTATGTGTAACTTAGCAATATTGTTCTCATTCTATCCTTCAATACATCAAAGTGTTTACCCTTATTTATCTTAAGAAAATCGTTTGCCTGTGCAATAGATATTCATTCCATATTAATTGTGCATGTACTTATTCAAAGACCTCATACAATTTTGGTGTATCACCTTAGTTTTAATTTCATTTTTACAGTCATTTTTTACCCTTAAACCCTAGAAAATCAGTTTAGTATACATCAATAACGAACCAGTCTTGATACAGGAGAAATATAAGAAAACACAATTCACAGAGACCAGATAATTCAAATAATCATAGAGGAACCTCATAAAGTTTGTTGTAGATACCAACTGAATCAAGCTCGGGTGCAGAAACTAATCAATAGCATCCGTTAAACCCTGTAGAAATTTCAATAACTGATACGGAAAAGATCACAGAAATATGAATGAATCGAGACCTACAGTATCCTTGCAGAGATCAAAAGAAACAGAAACTCAAACACCAAAGAATAGCATAGTCCCGAGTTCCAAGAGGTCAATCATGATGGAAAACCCACAACCATCTTACTTAGAAAAATCAAACAGAGAAGAATAGCAAAGATTCAAATTCACTCAAACTCAGAGAACCATTATGCAAAGGGGCCGAGCTCAAGGAATTCATAGTAGTGGCATCAAATAAAATTTGTCCAGGGCTTCACCCACAGACTAAAAATCCAAATGAAATGATCATTAGGCCCGAGTTACCCTTTACTATGCAAACTTGAGAGGAAAATCATCAGAACTCAACCACAGTTAGTGATCAATGATAAATATTCAACTAGTATAGAGATCAACGGATAATATCATTGTAAAATTTTGAAGAAAATCACCATGGCTAAATGTCAATGACCGCATTAAAATCCAAGTAAAACCCTAAAAAAATATCAAGATCGATTGTTTGTAAGAATCTAATCATCAGAATTAGCAGTCATAGACAATCACAGTGGCCAATATATTTAATGCAGAGTGTCACCGTAAAATGTGAAGGGGTGAGTCATCGTGGAGAGTGAGCCAGCCCCACGATTAAAACAAAAATCATTTCATATTGACTTTCAAAAGTATTGACTATAGTCCATGTCCCAAATTATTAAAGGGGGTCGATGACCATACATGCCAAGCAAAGATCACCGAAAAAGTTAAATTCTAAAGCTTAGTCTCTTTGAAAATGCAAAATCCTAACAAAAAAATTACAAGGTGGTGGAAGTTGAAGAGATGGCAGACTATAGTATGCTATATGTATATTCAAAGGTGGCCGAATGTAATATGGTGACACTTTTACAAAGTTCCCCTTTTCATGTGTTTAAAACCATCATAATTTGTTAAGTCCGCAAGAGTGGCCAAACCATGGTAAGACTATTACTGAACTACAAATGTGGTCTCCACTATTGAAGGTGTTCGAGATGATTTACAGTGTGTTATCCATGTTACCACTAAACGACAAGGAATTTCAACATAAAAACTCTAGCTTGGAAGTGGTCCCCATTAAGTGGATATTTGGATGAATTATTTTACAAGTATTGCAAATATTGTATTTTTGATTTTACTTAATACACAGGAGTATTTTTGCATGCCTCCACAAGAGGGACAGATCAGCAAAAGGACATAATTGCATGCACTAGGAGAATACTTTCTCATCAAGCAAGATTTATTATTAGCAAATTATTCACCCATGCTTTTCTTAAAAATAGAATAGTCAACTTCAATTTGACTGTATGTAATCAAAGGCTATTAATGCCTCCTTGTACTAGTTTGCTTTATTTTATTCCTTTATTTAATAATAAATAAAGGATAAAAATAGGATGTATGGGCAAGTACATCCTTAGTCTATTTTTAGGAAGGGTGGGTGAATCAATTTTTCTATATATTGTGTGCCTTAGCAAAGCACGAAGTAGGAATTTTTAGATACAGGAGTGCTAAAGTAATTTTTGGCCAGTTTTTCCCTTTGAATGTGAAGGATTTTGTGCCTTTCCAATTATTTACAATCTTGTGTATGTTTCCATTAATCTTGTGAATGTTGAATTCCCTAATTAATCATCTTACCCTGTTGCAAGTTTAGTATTTTTACATGATATTAATTTGTATGTGTAACTTAGCAGTATTATCATGATTCTATCCCTCAATACATCAAAGTGTTTACCCATAATTATCTTCAAAAACTTGTTGGCCTACGCTTTAGAAATTCATTCTATATCAATTATGCATGTACTCAGTCAAATACCTCACACAAGTTTGGTGTACCAACTCAGTTTTAATTTTATTTTTATAGTCATTTTTTACCCTCAAACCCTAGAAAATCAGTTTAGGATACATGAATAAGGATTCGGCCTTGATACCAGAGACTCACCTCAAAATAGGTATACCCACAGACCTAAGCTATTTCCATTGTATCTACAAAAGAGAGATAAATCTTACAAGCCTATAAAACCTGCAACCATCTCTCTATAGGGTGCACTTTTGAGAGATAACAATTATTGGCATGCCTGGTGGGACAACGAATCAGATCTACATTGAAGTTCCAGATATTTACAAAATATTTACAATAGATAAAGGTTACTTTCATGATAACAAGCTGCATCAGATTATTCTAAATATTTAAAGATCTATTTGGTGACTCCGTCAGGCTAATTTCAAACCAGTATTATAGCTTGTTCTATGCCTAAAGTAACTACAAGATCATCGGTAAGAGGAATTCCTTCTGAGTTTATTTCATTACATTTGAATTTTGCAAGAAGGAGAAGAGTTGGTAATAATTTATCTTATAATAGACTTGGTTTTGATAACCCTCCTTTTAATATTCCTTCACCATGCACCAATTTTTATATTCAAATCCTAGTCTTTCAAATGGCTATTCAACCACCTAGAAATATTGTGACCTTTACTAATGGCAGCCCATTAGTAATCCCAGTTTATCATGACATCCCTAATGTGGCCATGAAAAATTTTCCATCATTCACTGGTGAAAATTAGGTTACACCTACAGAGCACATTAAAGATGTTGCAGCCTTATGTGCAGTCTCATAATATCACTCATGAAGATGTGGATTTGAGACTTTTAGCTAGCATCCCTCAAAGGACAAGCCTTACAATGGTATAGAAATCTAGAGATTGGATGCATAAGAACTTGGGATGATTTGGGTGGTAAATTTCTAAAACAATTTCAAGATAATTCAGATCATTTATCTCTCATAGAATAAATGTCTATCATTAAAAGAGCTCCCAATGAATTTATGTCTAGTTTCAACATCTGTTTTACCAGAACTTGGGAAATAATTTCAGCAAGTATCAAGCCTCAAGTTGATCATGCTTTTCTTTATTATCTTAGAGTATTAAAAAGTGATATTTCAACTATGATTCAGTCTATGGGAGGAGAGACTCTCCTAGTAGCTTATGATATTGCCATAAGAGCTGAAAACAAGTCTTATTCAAGCTAAAAAATTAGCACCAAGGTCTTTAATGCATTTTTTGGCAGATTTAGCTCCTATTCCACAGCCTATCACAATTATAGAACGTATTATTGCAGCCCCATCAGATGACATATTTAAATATTTTGCAGACTATGGGGAACAAGCTGACTTCAATTGAGAATAGATTTGCATTACCTAGCAGACCTTATCAATCTTCTTATCAGCAAAATCAGCTAAACCAACAAAATAGGTAGCCTTATCAATAGAATCAAAATTATAGGCAACCTTATCAGCAAAGGCAATTTGACCCAAAGGCTCCTAGTTCATCTAATTCTTTGGTCCAGGTTAATATGGCTACTGAAGAATGGTGTCAACCTTGTAATCAACCTCATTCAGCTGTAAGTTGCCCAAATACTTTTCTGAACATAAGTCTTGTTGCACAACCTCAATCTGATACATTGTTCATGCCTCAAATGGAGGGTGGGTAACAAGATACTCAGGTTCATAAGGTACCTGAAAAAAATTTAGTTAGTTTCAGTGAGGATGATTTCATTGCAGTTACTACTAGGGCTCAGGAAAAGGCTGCAGAGAGTAAAAAATAGCAAATAGGCTTGTTATACCTACTATCACTAATAAAATAACAACTATAAGCCCAAAACCAGCTAACAATGTTGTTGTTCCTAAAAAAACAACAGGTACTTTCATCTAGTAAAGAATAAAAAAAACAATCTACTGCCTGATCCAAGAATGTTATTTATACCTCAGATATCAAAAGTAGCGGAAGAATAATCAATTTTCGCCAAAGCCTATGCTAAAACTAAAGAATCTGTCTCTAAAATTGTTGCTTCTTTAAACATTGTGTGATGTAATGAAAAAGCATAATGTTAACATCTCAATGTGAGATGCTCTAAGTATTCCAGGATAGCAAGATTTACTTTCTCATGAACTAGCTAAGCTGTGTATTTCTTGTAAAACAACAGAAAAGGAAGTCTAGAAAGTATACATGGTTCTTGGAACAATGGAACAAGACCACATCAAAGAAGTTAAATGGATGGTTCATAAAGTCTTAAATGTTCATGACATCAAGAAGCCACCACCATTTTATCTATCACTGATTATTGGAGAACATCTTGTTCATAACTATATGGTGGACAGTGGTGCAAGTAGCACAGTTATGCCAAAAGCAATTGCAAAAAAATTGGGTATACAGTATGAACCTACAGAAAAGAGTGTCCTACAGTTGGATGGAACTGCAACTAATATAGTTGGTGTCATCAAAAATCTAGAGGTAACATTGCATGCTTGCCCAAATGTTTCCATTCTACAAGATATTACAGTTGTAGACTTACCTCCTTACTTTGCTATATGTTTATCAAGAGATTTCATAGTAAAGATAGGAGGCTATCTCTCTTCAGATTGGTCTTTCTTATTTTTCACTACTCATTATGGGACCAAGGTTACTATCAATTCATAACCACTAGCCAGATTTCACATTGAGCCTCACACTTCTAATGTAGTAGCTAATTATGCAGCCCTAGACCAGTCTGATTTTGATAATATAGCTCATGTTTCAGCATTAGATGGTGTTTCTAACCTGTTTATGGATGAAAAGACACATGAAGAACACACTCATGATCCTTTCAAAGAAGTTGAAGAACATATTTTTGGTGTGTATTTCTTGCATGAAGAAAACACACCAATTCCCTTACTGACCAAAACAGAAGACTTAACAAAAGGGATTTGGAAGCTTCATTTTGATGGAGCTAAAAACAAGAAAGGATAAGGAGTAGGTTTGATGCTCACTTCCCCAAAAAAATAAAGGTATTTCTCAGCTTTGAGTCTCCAATTTTCATGCACTTGTAACATAGCCAAATACGAAGCATTAATTCATCGCTTACTTTGGGCCAGAAGGAGAGATATTAGCATGCTACATATTTTTGGTGATTCTGAGTTGGTTATCAATCAAGTAAGAAATTTCAATGTTTGTAAGAATCCATTAATGAAGTCTTACAAACATAGAGTTTCAGACTGTAATGGAATATTTTGAAGCTATTAACATCCAATCCATTCCTAGAACAGAAAATAAGCATGCAGATAGACTTGCCGCAATTGGTGCTAGTTTTGAAGTGGTGGAACAGATTGAAAATAGCAAAATTCAGCCTCATATAAAGCTAATTGTCAGGCCTTTGATACCTGATAATGACTTGAATTGGCAAGTTTTTTAAAGTGATGATCAAATCTTGCAGGTTTTTACAGCAAGAAGCTGAAATTTTCTGTAGTAAATCAAGATAAATTACAACACTTATATGGTGACCAGATTGTTCAGTTAAAGACAAATAAACTACCCCGAGGTCTGGTCACATTAGAAGACATCTTCAGCACTGATGATTAGTTAAGGAAGGTCAAAACTAAGATGTCAACACATGCTGATAACTATGAAGAAATCTCAGTTGATGAAGGGAAAAATTTGTTTCTCAAAAAGGTATGTTCTTTAGCTAAAAATATTCTTTTATTAATCTTTGCAAGGAATTTAAAGATGTTTTCATTGGAAATACAAATACTTGAAAGGGTTTGATCCTAGTTTAGCACAACATACTATTGAATTATAGCCAAATTCCAAGCCAGTTAGGCAAAAACAGAGGCCTGTAAATCCCAAAATAGAGCCTCTAATGAGGAAAGAGTTATCTAAGTTGATTGAATCAGGTATTATCTTTCTAGTTAAGCATTCAAGTTGGGTAGCCAATCTTGTTCAAGTTAGGAAGAAAAATAAGAAATCAGATTATGTGTGGATTTTAGAGATCTTAATAAAGCTTCATTAAAAGATCACTACCCACTTCAAAATATGAATCAGATTTTAGAACATTTTTTGGTGCAGATAGATTATCTCTTCTAGATGGCTATAGTGGATACAATCATATTTTAGTCTGAGAAGAGGATAGGTACAAAACAAATTTCACCACTAAGTGGGGTACTTATGCTTACAAAAAAATGTCTTTCGGCCTTCAAATGCTGGTGCAACATTTCAACACGCAATGGACATGGATTTTCATAGCTTGTTAAATAAATGCATCCTTGTTTATTTAGATGATGTTACTGTATTCTCAAAAAATTATCAAGAACATCTAATACACCTAAGGTAGACTTTTCAGTTATGTAGACAATTTGGGATATCTTTGAATCTGTTAAAGTCTATCTTTTCAGTACATCAAGGAAAATTACTTGGTCATATTGTTTCTAAGAAAGGTTTAGCAATTGATCCTTTCATAATCGAAGCCATATCACAGCTATCATTACCTCATCATAAGAAGGCATTACAATTTTTTCTTGGAAAAATCAACTTTGTTAGAAGATTTGTTCCAGATTTTACAGCATTGGTAAAACCATTGATAGCTATGTTAAAGAAAGAGAAGACTTTCTCTTGGACCAGTGAAGGGACAGAAGGGTTTGAAGCAATCAAAGAAGCCATCTCTCAAGCTCCTACTCTTGCAAATCTAAATTTCGATAAAGATTTTACAATGTATGCACTTGCAGGAGTTGAAACAATCTCATCCATATTAACTCAGGTTAATGATGAAAATGTTGAACAACCAATTGCTTTCTTTGGATAAAGCTTGCATGATTACGAAACAAGGTACACATTTCTTGAAAAAATAAGTACTTTTAGTAGTCAAAGCGCTAAAGAATTTTAAGTACATGCTTTCAAACAACAAAATTCATGTTCTTGTTTCTCATCCAAGTGTGAAAGATTTCTTGTTAAATAAATAATTGAATGAGAAAAGAGTAGGCTGGATAACAAAGGTCATGGAATATGATGTTGATATTCATGTTACGAAGACAGTTTGAGGAAAAGGCTTGTGTGAACATCTAATTGCTGATATGGAAAAATAACAAACTGCAGAACCTGAAGATTCAAAAAGCATGCTGAAATTACATATCAGCAATCAGACATTATGGTTCAGCCAGAAAATCAGCAACCTGAACTTGCTCAAGAAGTCTAGGAATCAAGATGGATGACTGATTTAGTTAACTATCTATAGCATGGCATCTATCTGGAAGGTATGGACAAGAATAAATGAAGGTATTTCAGATTACAAGTTGTACCCTATGTTTTCAATGATGGTGTATTATTCAAAAGGGATATAAATGGAATCTTGCTGCGATGTGTTGACTATGAAAAAATTCAGCAATTATTATCATAATTCCATGAAGGACCTATAGGAGGTCATTTCTCAGCACGTACCACAACCTTAAAAATTATGAAAGTTGGTTACTATTGGCCCAGTATATTTAAGGATCTATTTCAAAGGATTAGGAAGTGTAAGAAATGTGCTTTCTTTGTTGGAAAAGAACATTTGGCTTCTCTGTCTTTATAGCCTATTTCATGTTGATCAACCTTTTATGCAGTGGGGCCTTGATTTTATTGGAATGATAAACCCTACCTTCGTCACAAGGACACAAGTGGATTTTGACTGCTAAAGATTACTTTACATGCTGGACTAAAGCAATAGCCTTGAAAGATGAATGAAACTTCGATACTATCCTTTTATTATGGTATAGTTTACAAATTTGGTGTCCCAACAACTATCATATCAGATAATGCTTCAAATTTCTTGGTGAAAAGGTAATATATTAGGTTGTTAATCGTGGAATTTATCTAAGTTCTTCATCTAACTATTACCCACAAGGTATGGGTTAGTTGAAAGTACTAACAAGAATCTTTTAAGGATCATCAAAAGAACACTCAAAGATAACTAGAGAGCTTGGCATCTAATGTTGAATTCAGCACTTTGGGTTGATAGAGTGACTCCTAAAATATCAATGGGAAATTCACCATACAAGCTTGTTTATAGAAGAGAAGCAAGAATGCCTATTTCAGTTAAGTTACGCATACTAGATTAGTTGCATTAAATGCAACTGCTTGAAAATGAACATTGCAGGTTTGTATGCAGAATTAATGCAATTACAACAGCTAAGATATCAAGCTCATTTAAACATGGAAAAGAATCAAAAATAGATCAAGAAGACTTTTGATAAGAACCAAATTCCTTCAATGAAAGAGATATTATGTTAAAGTGAGATGTTTATCAAACCTAGGAAGACACACGAAGTTTGATACAATCTGGAGTACTTACATGATTTTTGCTTACAAATAACACAATGTTTTTTAGCTCTCGAGTGAATGGAGAGGAATTTCCATTCCTATGAATGGTATGTTTCTCAAACACTGTTATTGAAAATCCTACAGTGTCTATTTAGAGTAGGATTTCCCTTCAATAAGTGTAGTTCTGTGCACACTGCAATGTTTTTCAATTCAATAAGTGCATTCATGCATGTGATCTAGTTTACAGATCCTTTCCCATTTTAGTTTGTTTTGGAAGCGTTGGACCTTCAGGAAGGTAGATTTTGGTTACATGCTTTAGACTCCATGCCCAATGGACAAGAGCAAGGCACTGGTTTACAAGCTAGTAGGAAGCTTTCCCCGCAGGATCGCCAATAAATATTGACAATTTTTACACTTGTGTAAAAATGGGCAACTCGAAACTTTGTTATGATGGATAGCATTGGTGAAGTATACCTAAGCTAGGGGAGTTTCTTTTTAGACAATATTATTGCTATTCAATTAATTAATGATTACATGAAATCTAAAGTTATGTGTGTTATTACAAAACCTAACAGATCACATAATCTTGCAATTTAATGCTATCTTCAGCAAAAGAACACAAGGCCCCAAAGGATAGATGTGTTTCATTAATGAAGACACTGAGTTGTAGAATATATGAAGTTTTAGGTTGTGAAGCAGCAATCATGACTACAAATTATAGAAATCAAGAGTTCATTATTGGATGTTATAGGTATTCTTTAATGTTCTTTCATTTATGATTAAGATCATTTAATTATATTATTGGGTTGTTTAGTTCATCATACAATCCATATCAGAAATAAGAAATGCAGAAAGAAATACAAAACTCAATTTCACAATTCAATGTTTTATTCATAAGGAATTTCAAATGTTCCCACACAAGTCATGGGATGTAACTGGAAAGTAAAGTACAACTACTGAAATAAGAGGTACACATGCATGAAAAAGAAAATAAAGTAGTATGAGTGAACCCATCATTGCCTTGAGGTTTGTCCTTCGGTTGATGCATCCTCATCTTCATCTTTGTTCCCTCTTCATCTTTATTGTTGAAAGCACCATACCTAAAAAAGAAAAGAGAAAATCATTAGTTACGAGCTCAGGGTTAATCCATATTCCTATATTGTCCTAATTCATGCACATGGATCTCTTAATAATAGGAGATATAGATTACTTGAAGATCAAACATTATACATGATTTACTCACTCAAAAAGAAATAAAGAGAAGAAAAGAAAAACATGGACATAAGAGAGGCAAAAAATCCTAAATATTTTCTAACTGATTTTCTCAAGTGTCCAGGTATAGGTTGCAACCAAGAATAAATAAATCATGTCTTACAGTCATCACTATGGATAAAGATTGCAGAGTTTAATAATTTCTATCCTATGGTACATGAAGCAGATGAGTGACAAGTACATACTGGAATGAAGAAAGAATGCAACTCAAAGTTCAGTAACTATTCTAGGGATAAAAGAAGTTGAAGTACAGAACAAAGGAGAGAATTATAGACAAAAGTGCATGTTTCAGATTACAACTGAAGAAGAAGAATCAGAATTTAAAGGCTGAAGTTAACTAGAAAGATAAGATTACAGCTGAAACAGAATGAGAAAGAAATCTGAGAAAATTTTGACAGGGCTTCACCATGTAAAATGGACATTTACAACTTTCCATCATGTTGTTTTTAACTAATACATGCTTTAGAAGCTGTATGTAAATCAAATAAGTGATACAGAGAAGCAGAAAAGCATGCCATGATTAAGATAACAATTATTATGTTTCAGTTTCCAACAAAAAATCAGCTTCAATAGAAAAGTGATACATTCTATATTCTGAATTAGAAAATACATCTATTACAGCTGAAAAGGGGATAAAAGAAGGAAATCTGGGAAAATTTTGACAGGGCTCCACCATGTAAAATTGACATTTTATATTTTCCAGCATGCATACTAAAGTTGTAATAACGATGAAATGAAATATTTAAGTAAGAAAAGAAATGGGACTACAACATCTCAACAAAACTTCAATGTTCAGCATGCAGGAATTATGAACAGAAAATTCAAGAAATAACATGTCCTTTCCAAGTTCTCAAATAAGAAGTAAATGATTAACTTCTACAGTTTTTAGTTTTCAGAATCAAATATTCAAAGTTATTCACAACTAAAAATGAATAATGATGTCCAATACAGAGTTGCAGAAAGGCCCATAACAGTGCTAGATCAAATTACAATTGCACACTCTAAGATTTGCATCAGATCAAATACAGAACAGAATACACAAATGCTACAGCACCAATGGAGTATAGCTATGACAAGCAAATTAAGACTCAGCTACAACATGAAGTTAATTGAAAAAATTTGTTCAACAACTAGAGTTTCAAGTTCAACATTGAAATAATCAGATCAAGAATGATAAAGATCAAGCTCTTTACAACCAACTGAAGGAGACCCAGTTTTCAGACAGTCATGCTTTAAGAACTATAATCAAACAGGTACAGTTTGAAAACTAGAAGTTCTACAAGAATGATGGCCGACTTATGACTAAGGAAACTGAGAGTGCAAGGTTGAAATATCAGGTCATGGCCGAGCCATTCAAAGTTTTTCAACAAGTACAGAGAAAATGGAATGCAAAACATAACCAAGAATATCCATGGTTTCAGAAAAGGCTCAAGGATTGACCCAAAATGAGTTTCAACTCAGAGATCAATGTTGTCCTATAGATCAAAAAATATGCAAAGAAAGAGCAATATATCAATATCTCGAAGTCAAGTGATAGTGATGAAGCAGTTACCATCCTCATAAGTCAAACACTTACCATCCTTCCATCAAGACAAGTGATGTTAATAGCACAGATCCGAAGCTCATAGAGGTTGAACAATGAATCTAAGAACACATATCTTTTAAAAAAAAAAAATTGGGTAAGCCGAGTTTGAATATAATGAAAACTGGTAAAATTGACCAAATCTTGTAACAAGAACCAACTCAGAAACTCAGAAAAGTCAAAAAATTGTAGAGAGTTCAAGAGCCAAGCTCAACAAGAAACAATCATAGCTCCAAACATAATTATGATACAGAGCTTAAAATAGCATTTTAAAACATAAGACCCATAATCATGCAGCCCATATGATGTCGTTAGTCAAAAAACCTCAAGTAAATTAGGTGATTTTTTTTAATAAAAAAGGATTTTTTACAAAATTACCTATTTGAGCGAATATGAGACATGTAATCACAAATTGAGAACAAGTAGGAACAAACAAAGAAAACGTTTCATTCTCTCATGATTGTAGAAGATTATCATAAATTATGTAGGAAGATTCAAAAGGGATCATAACTCACCAGTTAGAATCGAAGGAAGACAAACCCTCAAGTTCAGAAGCTAAAAGTTGAAGCCCCGATGATTTCCAAAGCTCTTAGATCAAATTGAAAGAAATTTTGTGGTACTTAGAAGAAGAATGTTATTAACCAGGTGATCAGAGGCTCACATTTGGGAAAATGGCCTCCATTAAAGTTACATAGTCCACAACACAGTAACCCAAGGAAATGGAGCTGGGACTTCACAGGGATCTTTCACCCAAGCTCAAGACCAAAGAAACAAAGGTCCAAGGACCAAATAGAGCTCAACATACCAGATAAATCTCAGAAAACACAATTCACAAAGACTAGAAAAGTAAAATACTCATAGAGGAACCTCGTAAAGTTCATTGTAGACACCAACTAAATCAAGCTCGATAAACTCATCAATGGTAGTAATTAAACCCTGTAGAGAGTTAAAAAATAGACAGATAACTGATCACAAAAATTTAAAGAAATCAAGACCTACAGGATCCTAGCAGAGCTCAAAGAAGTAGACACTGAAACACCAAATAATAGCAAAATCCTGAGTTCCAAGAGGTCAATCACGATGGTGAACCCATAACCACAATGGTTATAAAACACAGACAAAGAAAAATACCAAAGATACAGATTCACTCAAACTCAGAGAACCATTATGGAGAGGGGTCGAGCTCAAGGACTTCACAACAATGGCATCAACAAAAATTTAGCTAGGGCTTCATCCACAAACTGAAAATCCAAATGAAATGATCATTAGGGTTGAGTTACCCTTTACTATGCAAACTTGAGAGGTGAATCAATAGAACTCGACCATAGTCAGTAGTCAACGATCAACATTCAACTAGTACAAAGATCAACAGATAATATCATTTCCAAACTACAAAGCAAATCACCATGGCTAAATTCCAATGACTGCATTAAAAGCCAAGTGAACCCCTAAAAAAAGATCAAGATCGATGATTTACAATAATCTAAGTGCTAGAATAAGAGGTCATAGACAATTACAGTGGCCAATATATTTAATGCAGAGTGCCAGCGTAAAATGTGAAGGGGTGAGTTACCGTGGAGAGGGGACCAACCCCACGATTAAAACAAAAATCATTTCATATTGAATTTTGAAAGTATTGACTATAGTCTATGTCCCAAATTATTAAAGAGTGCCAACAACCATACATGCCAAGAAAAGATCACCGAAAAGGTTAAATTCTAAACCTTAGTCTCTTTGAAAATGCAAAATCTCAACAAGAAAATTACAAGGTGGAGGAAGTTGAAGAGATGGTAGACTATAGTATGCTATATGTATATTCAAAGGTGGTCGAATGTAATATGGTGACCCTTTTACAAAGTTCCCCTTGTCACGTGTTTAAAACCATGGTAATTTGCTAAGTCCACAACAGTGGAAAAACAATGGTAAGAATATTACTGAACTGCAAATGTGGTCCCAACTATTAAAGGGGTTGGAGATGATTTACAATGTTCTATCCATGTGACCACTAGAGGACAAGGAATTTCAACATCAGAACTTGAGCTTGGAGGTTTTCCCCATTAAGTGGATATTTGGATAAATTATTTTACAAGTATTACAAATATTGTATTTTTTATTTTGCTCAATACACATGAGTATTTTTGCATGCCCCCACAAAAGGAGAAGACTTTCTCACCAAGCAAGATTTATTATTACCAAATTATTCACCCATGCCTTTCTTAAAAATAGAATAGTCAACTTCAGTTTGACTGTATGTAATCAAAGGCTATTAGTGCCTTCTTGTACTAGTTTTCTTTTTTTAATTCCTTTATTTATTATTAAATAAAGCATAAAAATAGGAGGCATTGGGAAGTATAGCCTCAGTATATTTTTAGGAAGGGTGGATGAATCAATTTTTCTATATATTTTGTGCCTTGGTAAAGCACGAAGGAGGAATTTTTAGATATAGGAGTGCTGAAGAAATTTTTTGCTAGTTTTTCCCTTTGAATGTGAAGTATTTTCTGCCTTTCCAATTATTTGTAGTCTTGTGTATGTTTCCATTAATCTTGTGAATGTTGAATTCCCTAATTAATCATCTTACCCTGTTACAAGTTTAATATTTCTTCATGATAATAATGTGTATGTGTAACTTAGCAATATTGTTATGATTCTATCCCTCAATACATCAAAGTGTTTACCCTTAATTATCTTCATAAAATGGTTGGCATGTGCATTAGAAATTCATTCCATATCAATTCTGCATGTACTTAGTAAAAGACCTCAAACAAGTTTGGTGTATCACCTAAGTTTTAATTTCATTTTTATAGTCATTTTTTACCCTTAAACCCCATAAAATCAATTTAGGATACATCAATAAGGAACTTGCCTTCATATCGAAGACTCACCTCAAAATATTTATACCCACGGAATTGAGGTGTTTCCATCGTATCTATGAAAGAGAGATAAAATTTGCAAGCCTAGAAAACCTCCAGCCATCTCTCTACAAGATGCACTTTCGAGAGATAACAGAACTCAATAGGAATTGAACTTGGGTTGATGATTACAAAGTACTTGTAAATTTTTTATGGTAAAATCTTCCATTATACCATATATTTTAACTAGAGTGGTGGAGGAGCACTTTCTCTAAGTGGGACCTAGGGGTGGGCTTGGGTCCTTAATGTCCACTAAGAGATATGCATTCGAAGTGCTCCACTATCCTCCTCTTTGTCCATATGGAGAACTTAGACCCCTACCTTAAAGTTTCCCCACGGCATCTTCTTGAAAGCACCCAGTGAACTCAATGGGAATGGAACTTGGGTTGATGATTAAAAAATACATATAATGCACCAATAGCCCAAGAACTTTAGTTCATCCTATCCTCAAATATTTTTTGTCTAGTCATGTATTGAATATTCATCGAGTCATTACTAATTGTGGTGTATGCAATACAATAACTATCCTAGTGGCCACTAAACTCAAACCTATGAGATGTTGCAACGCTGATTTGAATAACATATTGAATCCAGTGGCCACTAGGATTAAAATTTAACATAGCAGATGTTAGCCTTAAATTTTACGTTTGGAATTATTGCGATAGAATTTGATGATTCTATTGGGCTCAGCGGTCAATATGCTTAATTTTTTTTTTGGAATCACAAGTACTCAGGAAATAAATGTACTGAGTAACCACCCTCACGGTTGTTAGTCATTAAAAAAATTCTTTTAAAACTTAAATATAATTTCCGAGAGAATTCGAAGTTACCGGATATGTTCTGATTGGTTCATATGGAGAAGTTCGACCCCTACTTCAAGGTGTCCACATGGCCTCTTAGTGAAAGCATCTAATGAACTCAATGGGAAAGGAAGTTGGGTTGATGATTACAAATTACTTGTAAATTCTTCTATTATACCATATCTTTGAACTGGAGTAGTGGAGGAGAAATTTATCTAATTGGGACACGGGGGTGGGCTTGGGTCATTAATGTCCATCGAGTGATCTGCATTAGTAGCGCTCTGCTATGTTCTGCTTGCTCCATATGGAGAAGTTTGACCCCTACCTCAAGGTGTCCATGACCACTTATTGAAAGCATCAGATGAACTCAATGGGAATGAAACTTGGGTTGATGATTAAAAACTGCATGTAACTCAATAATATCCCAAGAACTTAAGTTCATCATGTCTTTGAATATTTGTTGTCTAGCTGTGTATTGAATATATGTCAATTCATTAGTAATTGTCTTGTACATAAGACAACAACTATCCTAATTGCTGCTAAACTCAAGCCTCTATGATGTTGCAACTCTAATTTGAATAACATTTTGAACCCAAAGGCCACTAGGCTTAAAATTGAAGATATTTTTTGCTAGCGTTAAATTTTCTTTTCAAATTCTTGCAATAGAGTTCGATCATTATATTGAGCTCAGCAACCGATATGCTAAAATTTTCATTTGTAATCATGAGAACTCAGCAGATAAATGTACTAAGTAACCACCCTCACATTCACTATTTATTTTAAAAATTCTTAAAAAATTGAAATATAATTGCAGGGAGCATTCAAAGTGCCCTGCAATGTTCTAATTTGTCCATATGGAGAAGTTTGACCCCTACCTCAAGGTGTCCAAGACCTCTTAGTGAAATCATCTAATGAACTCAATGGGAATGGAATTTGTATTAATGATTAAACACTACTTGTAAATTTTGGATGGTAAATTCTTTTATTATACCACACCTTTGAATTAGAGTGGTGGAAGAGATCCTTATCTAAGTGGGATATGGGGGTGGGTTTGGGTCCTTAATGTCTGTCGAGTGATCTACATTAGTAGTGCCCCGAAATGTTTTTCTTGATCCATATGGAGAAGTTCAACTCCTACCTCAACGTGTCGCCATGGCCACTTATTGAAAGGATCTAATGAACTTAATGGGAATGGAACTTGGGTTGATGATTAAAAACTACTTGTAACTCACCAATAGCCCAAGAATTAAAGTGCATCCTATCTTTGAATATTTATTGTCTAGTCATGTATTGAATATACATCAAGTCATTGCTAATTGTCTTGTATGGAAGAAAACAACTATCATAGAGGCTTCTAAACTCAATCCTCTGTGATGTTTCGATGCTAATTCAAATAACATTTTGAACCCAGTGGTCACCATGCTTAAAATTGAACATATCAGTTGCTAGCCTTAAATTTTCGTTTCAAATTTTTGTGATAGACTTGAAGCATTCTATTGAGCTAAGATGTTGATACACTTAAATTTTCGGTTGGAATCACGACTACTTAGTATAGAAATGTAGTGAACAACCACTCTCGCATTCTCCAGTCATTAAAAATAGTCTTTTAAAATTGAAATATAATTACAAGGAGAAGTCAAAGCACCCCGCTATGTTCTACTTGGTCCATATTGAGAAGTTTGACCCCTACCTCAAGGTGTCCACATGGCCTCTTATGTTAAGCATCTAATGAACTCAATGTGAATGGAAATTAGGTTGATGATAACAAACTACTTGTAAATTCTATATGGTTAACTCTTTTACTATACCAGAGATGTGAACTGGAGTGGTGGAGGAGAAATTTCTTTAAGTGGGACATGGGTCCTTAATGTATGATAAGAGATCAAAATTCGAAGCACCTCGATATGTTCCGCTTGTTCTATATGGAGAAGTTTGACCCCTACCTCAAGGTGTCCCCATGGCCGCTTATTTAAAGCATCCATTGAAATCAAGGGGAATGGAACTTTGGCTAATGATTACGAACTACTTGTAGCTCACCAATAGCCCAAGAAATTAATTTCATCCTGTCTTTGAATATGTGTTGTCTAGTGACGTATTAAATATCCGTAAATTCATTACTAATTGCCTTGTATGGAAAACAACAACTATCTTAGCAGCTACTAAACTCAAGCCTCTATGATGCTGCAATGATTATTCAAATAACATTTTGAACCCAATGGCCACTAGGCTTAAAATTGAACACACCGTTTCGAATTCATGTGATAGACTTCGAGAATTCTATTAAGCTCCATAGCCAATACTCTTAAATTTTTGTTTGCAGTCACAAATACTCAGGAAATACATGTAGTGAGCAACCACCCTCGCATTCACTAGTCATTACAAATAGTCTTTTAAAATTGAAATATATTTGTGGGGAGCATTTGAAGAGCCCCGCTATGTTCCGCTTGTTTGATATGGAGAAGTTAGACCCCTACCTCAATGTGTCCACATGGCCTCTTAATGAAATAATCTAATTAACTCAATGTAAATGGAACTTGGGTTGATGATTATAAACTACTTGTAAATTTTAGATGCTAAACTTTTGTATTATATAAATCTTTGAATGGGATTGGTGGACGATCACTTTCTCTAAGTGAGACATGAGGGTGGGCTTGGGTCCTTAATGTCCACTGAGTGATCCACATTCGAAGGGCCCCACTATGTTCTGCTTGATCCATATGGAGAAGTTTGGCCACTACTTGAATGTGTCCCCATGGCCACTTATTGAAAGCGTCTAATGAACTAAATTTGAATGGAACTTGGGTTGATGATTAAGAACTACTTGTAACTCGCCGATAGCCCAAGAACTTGACTTCATCTTGTCTTTGAATATTTTTTGTCTAGTCTTGTATTGAATATCTTTCAAGTCATTACTAATTTTCACTTATGGAAGACAATAACTATGGACTAGCAGTTGCTAAACTCAAGCCTATGTGATGTTACAATATTGATTCAAATAAAAATTTTAACCCAATGACCAGTAGGCTTAAAATTGAACACAGCGGCCACTAGCCTTAAACTTTTTTTGGAATTCATGTGATAGACTTCAAGCATTCTATTGAGATTAGTGGCTAATACGCTTAAATTTTCATTTGAATCAAGAGTACAAAGGAAATAAATGTAGTGAGAAACCACCCTCGCATTCGCCAGTCATTAAAAATAGTCTTTAAAATTTAAATATAATTGCAAGAACATTTGAAGTTCCATGTTATGTTTTGCTTGGTCCATATGTATAATTTTGACCCCTTCCTCAAGGTGTCCACATGGCCTCTTATTGAAAGCATATAATATCCCAAGAACTTGAGTTCATCTTGTCTTCAAATATTTTTTCTCTATTCATGTATTGAATATTTGTTAAGTCATTAGTAATTGTCTTATATGAAGACAACAACTATCCTAGCAGCTGCAAAAATGAAGCCTCTACGATGTTACAACAATGCTTATTTGAATAACATTTTGAACCCAAAGGTGACTAGGATTAAAAATGAATACAACGGTCGCTAGCCTTAAATTTTAGTTTAGAATTCATGTGATAGAATTCGAGCATTCTATTGAGATCAGTTGCCAACATGCTTAAATTTTCCTTTGGAATCACAAGTACTCAGGAAGAAAATGTAGTGAGAAACCAATCTAGCATTCGCTAATCATTAAAAATAGTCTTTAAAAATTGAAATATAATTACGGGGGGCATTCAAAGTGATGTAGTATGTTTTGATTGTAAATTTTGGATGCTAAATGATTCTATCATACCACAAATTTGATACCGGGTAATGTATTTGGATATCCATCATGTCATTACTAATTATCCTGTATGCAAGACAACAACTATCCTAACAACTGCCAAGCTCAAGCCTCAGTGATGTTGAATCCATATTGAACCCAAAGGTTGCTAGGCTTATATTTTTGTTTGGCATTCATGTGATATAATACAAATATACTATTGAGCTCAGTGCCCACTAGGCCTAAATTTTTATTTACAATCATAATTATTCAAGAAATAAATGTAGTGAGTAACCACCCTAGCAGTCATCGTTCGTTAACAAAAGTATTTCAAAATTGAAATAAAATTTCAAGGAGCATAATTAGATTTTCAATCGATTCGTTATACATTATCCTGAATGCAAGACAACAAATATCCTAGCGACTGCTAGGAATAACTTGTAATAAACTATGAATATCATGTTATACACAAAGTCCACTGGCTAAACAATTAGTGTTGGAGTTTAGTTCATTTTTGAGATTTTTTAGTTTGGTCGTTAATCAATATCTTGAATACAAAGACAAGAATTACCATTGCGGCCACTAATCCTAAGTCTTTATTATGTTACACAGAAAACTAAAAATCCACCTTAGTGGTTACTAGTCTTAGAAGGTAGAAATGTAATATCCAAATATAATAAAGGAGTTAGTTAATTTTTTAGTCAGGTCATTACTCATTGTCCTGTGTGCAAGGCAATAGATATCCTAGTAAAAGTGCAAGGATTTTTAGTTGGGTCGTTACTAATTGTTTCAAAATTTGAATTTCCCCTTCTTAAAGTGAAAGTGCAGGATTTTGATATTTCAAATATTGTCATTCAATCCAATGGATTTGACATATTGTACCTTGAATTAACCCGTCATTAATATTTACATTTATTTCAGGGCATATGGTGAGATACAGGGAAATCAAATTCATTAATTTTACGTACTTTAGGAACAAGTGGGACAATGATAACAATTTCTTTGTGATCACTCAGAAAAACCACAAATATTAATTTAAAAAGAATAAAAAACCATTTAGAAAATAGAAGTGAGCATTAGGAAACAAAAAAAACTAAATTTTAATAGATCGACATATGCCTCATTAATTATTAGCTTTTATCAAGTGCAATTTTGATATTTTTCAAATATAATGTGTGTTAATTCATGAGATAGCTAGGGATTAAGGGAAATAAAATTTAGTAATATTACCTAGTTTAGAAACAACTGGGACATCGACAAAAGTTTCTATGAGGACTCATGGTAAAATAATAATTGTTAATTTCAACGTAATAAAAAACCACTTACAAAACAGAAGCGAACACTAGGAAACAGAAAATTAAATTTTTAAGAGAGCGATATTTGATCTAGAACGAATTCAGTATTTTATAAATATAATGCGCGTTAATTTAGGGAATAATGAGGGATACGGGAAAATACAAATATTTTAATACTACCTACTTTAGATACTGTTGGGAAAATGTCAAAATTTTCTTTGTGAACTCAAGGGAAAATGAAAAATATAAATTTAAGCATAATAAAAAACCATTTAGAAAATAGAACTGAATGTTACAAAGAAAAACAATAGAGTTTAAGAGAGTGATATACGCCTTGTTTATTATTATTTTTAGCCATCATCTCTGTTAATTAAAAAAATCCAATAAAATGTGGCATCTTGTAAGTTTGAACCAGTTAATTACACAATTATATAATTGAAAAATTTATTAATAAATCTTTAATTAGCGACAAAATTAACCAATATTTTTTACCTATAAAAATTCGCATTATTAATTTGTAAATGTAATCCATTAAAATGTTTCCACGTCGAATGAAATTTCTAATAAATTATGTGATCGAAGACATTTTGTAGATATTAACGCTTTACTCTAGAAAAACTAAAACATAATTTTATGCATCACCAGAATTTGAGAGTACCTTATAGATAGGAAAGAAAATAGCGACCGCTAAGCTCCATTAGAATGATATTTTTTCAACACTAAATTAAAAGTAAATAAATATTTACATTCTATAGGTAATAAGGGTATTCTCTTCAACACGTGTTAATGAACAACTCTATATGTCATATGTTGTCTATTATTTTGATGAGCAGAAGCCTAGCAGTCACTAGCCTCTACAAATCCTATGTTTCATTTCCAACAATGTAAATAAATATCTTTATAGTTTTTGTTCACTAGTATTTTCATTAACTATAATCTTATCTTATTGACAATACATTCCTTCCACAACGAAGTGTGGCACTACATACCATTGAAGGATTTCTTAACTTCTATATTACTGATAAGTTCTTTTATGTCTAACACATAGTGTATATCAGTTGGTATCAAGTAAAATACTTAGCGACCACTAAGCTCTATTATTTTAACAAGATCAATCAAATAGTGGGTGTGAAAGAAAATGCTTAGCCATTGCTAAGCTGCAATACTTACCAAAAGGAATGATTATGCAGAAAATAAGCTAAACAATTTATTGATAACATAGATGTTTTATGAACAAATCATAGTAATAGATAGTAGTGGTCACTAGGCATTTTCCATAATATATTTTGATGGTAGATAATTGATATATGGACAATTTTTAACGTCGAAATCTATGGAGGAATTTGTATAGTCAAAAAGAAATATGATTACTAAAAAAATTTTCAGGGTACTCATATAACACCACACAAACTCCTAGGTACACACCTTTATATATTTTCTTTTTTAACACATCAGTGTGCATCGATGAAAATGATTAGCAACCACTAAGCTCTGCTACTTATCAAGAGGAGTAGATTAACTACCACTAGGCTTAACTGATTTTTTATTTTGATTATAGAGATCAAACAATAGTTTGTATTAAGGAAAATGCTTAACGACCGCTCAGCTTGATTTGTTTTAGGAAGGAATGATATGCTAACAGCTAGGCTAAACAATATCTTACTTCAAACAAAGCACTCTAATAATAGATCATAGTAATAGATATTATTGGGTGCTTGGCATTTTTTGTGAAATTTTTAGGTGCAAAATATGTGAGGTATAAAAATTGTTTACTGTGAAAAGCTACAAAGGTCTTTTGAGAAATTAATAGATTAACAACCTCAAGTGTTAACCATTTACTAATTTCTAAAAATGATATAAAAACATTTCATATAAAAGAAATTTCTAGCGACCTCTAATCTTGAATACTTACAGAACATAGCGTTATAGGATTATTGTTTATTGTTTAATGAGAAATAAATAAATTAGTGGTCTCTAGGCTAAACTGTTTCTTAACTAAGAAAATAGAAATAAAAAAAAGTTCATATTCCAAAAATTACTTAGTGACTGTCTAAGATACGATAATTATAGAACATAACACTCAAATAACAGATCATCTACATTGATGAAATGGCATTGCAAGGAATTTTTCATGTTTTTTTGTATCAAATAAAATGCATAGTGACTACTAATCAATATTACTTACTGAAAGGAGTGGCTTAGCACTCATTAGGCTCTATTGTTTCTATTTTTAAAAAATATCGAGCTAGTAAAATTCATTGATTGTATTTATGACAAATATAAGAGTTAGCACATAATAGAACTACAAATTTTAAACGTGAAGATGTATCATGATCATCTTGGCCCTGCACATTTCCAAAACTAACCCGTTAAACAAAATAGTCCTAAATATTTTACTAAAAAATTAAAGGAAAATATAATCATGTGTCTTGCTTAAGAATGACTGATTCGAGTCTGTAAATAACAATGCATGTTTTATGTTTGTCAATTATTCATTTATGAGAAGGCTATCGACCGATATCATATATATTGTTGATGAATCTAGTTAAACCATGCAAAAAAACAATCTCAACTAGCTTGAAGTCATTATTAATAATTATATTATATTTGATGGACTATCCTTAGTAGAGCCAAGTCCTTGAATACAAAACTTCGTGACGGATGACTAATGACTAGAATTTTTGCAACCGATAAGCATTGTTAGTTAGTGAAAGGGAAGGATTTTCTATTGCTATGATCGACAATTTCTTGTAATTAACATAGCCAAGTATTATGCCCAATCTTTTTGATATACTATGAAATGATGAAATTTTATTACATTGATCAAATATTTCTAATATATTATGCCAAATGGTGAGTTTGATAAACTAAACAAAATTTTTTAGGCCTAGGAAAAAAAAAAACTTAGTCTACATGTTATATGAGCATGTAAGACTCTCTCCAATCCTTGAAGATAGTTTGGCAAGATAGCCTTGAAAAAAAGGGGTGACATTCTTTGAGTTTCTAATCACATAATTAATAACATGATTAATGACAAGAAATTTTTTTTAGATTGATAGAAGTTCATAATATTTATTGATGTAAGACGAGTGTGGTTGCGTAGATATGTAGTAAATTTCTAGAAGTCATTTCGCAAATGTGGAAGGTGTTATTAAAAAAAATGTTGAAGAGAGTACTGAAAAAAGAATGTTAGTGGAAAGCATGTTGTGTATAATTTATGTAGAAGAAATTGTCTATAACTAACCTTGTCGATACAATATTATATTGTTAAATGTTTATCAAATTTATTGGTTTGTATTTCCCAGCTATATGATTTGTATCATGAAACAAGATGTAGTATGGAAGTTTTAGATTATTTTCATTAAATTTTAAGCAATGGGTTTTTTTTGCTCAAGACCCCACCATATTTTTTATTTCGAAGGAAACAAAAAGAAGGGAATTGTCTATCCTTGAGAATTGTTTGGCTCTTGATGGCATGATCAAGATCTATGTCCTATTGATCAGTAATTCATAGTTGAAGATTAATGTTTTTGCTTTTGTGTTGTGTGATGTTTTGTAATCGGATGTACTCCTAGGATTTTTTGTCTGCCTAGTTTGAACTCATGGCTTTGGGGCATGGTTCCATACCACACATTGTTTTGGTGAATATTCTTATAAATTTTTTCTTGTTAACAAAATACAAGATGTTATTGATAAATAAAACACACCATCAATCCCAAATTACTAAATTAAAAATATCTGTAAAAATTATTGTGATAACTCAAAGGACCAAATATAGAATTTTAATTTTTCAATAAGTATTAATAGATTGAAGATTAAATTGTGGAGTATTAAGATATTGATTACTGAGGTTGTCCCCAACAATAGATTATGGACCCTGTTCCGACCCAATGTAAATTAATAAATGTATAAATCAATAAATTAAAGTGTTGGAACATTATTGGTCTATTAAAATTGACTTGAATAGTAATGAATTAATTATTGGATGCGACTCTCATATTATTGCCAATGCTTCCATCAAAAATCTTGTGTGAATAAAATTCCTTTTTTACACTTTCATTAATTACATATTGGACATTAAATCCTATATATTGGGAGGATACTAAAATGACACATTTTATAGAAATCAAGTGATAAGATTGGAAAAAAATATTTTGATCACCTGGACTCATCACCTTTTCTAATAAAAGTTTATAGAAATCTTTTATTAATTACAAGCATGCGATGGCATAATCACTCCATATATTTACTGATCCACTCATCCTTATTTTCACACCTTTCATGTTTATATCACTGGATTTCATTTTGTCTCTCATGACCTTTCCAATGTTGCCTTTCATGAAATTTTCCACGTTGGTGCGTGAAATGGCATTTTATACAAAAATTTCACGTCTCCATTTGAAATCCATTTTTCGAATTGAAACATAGAAATACATGGTTGCTATTGAAGGAGTTATTGGAGATGATTATCTCTCTCTAAAGGGATGTCCGAGGGTAAATGTAGAAGTTTCTTTGACATTCGTTTGTCATCTTCTTATCATACACCTGATGAAGGTTGGTCTTTGGAGCTGGGCCATCACTGGATCAAGCCAGAATATAGGGTTACCATGAAAGTAGAAATGGAATAATCAATGAGTACGTCATGGCCCTTTCTATCTAAGGCTCATTATAAAGAGGAAGGCTTTTTGGACGTGTCCATTTGTCCATTGTTTTACCAAATGGTTTGATGTCCTAATTTGATTTATGTATGATGTGTCCAAATGGGGTGAGACACTAAGGGCAGGATATAGTTTGATACCATTACCAGGACCTAGATGATATGTTTTCTCTTCTACAAGAGAAACTGACATGTTGGGATCTTCTTTACTAGGAATTTTGTGATGTATATGATTTGTTAAAGAGTCGAGTTGCTACTAGAAAAGAACATCTTTTTTCTGGAACCACCTGGGGAAATCATTTTTATCATCGCTAAAGTGGAAGTTATGGAGGTGTCCTCTAATTCAAATAAAAAAATTCTTCTAAAATCCCTCAAGCTGTAATAATCCTTGCCAGTTGCATTGCTACAAAATCATCTTGTTTGTCTTATTGGTCTAGGTTTTTTTTTTAATTCCCAACCACTTGTGTTTTTGGCATAGGACCTTAAGCATTTTTTCACCAAATATTGTTGCATCGTTCGTGATTTTAAGAGTGATCCTATAATTCTATCTATATAATGTAAAGGGAAACATACACTTTAACCCTCCTACAATTATAAATATCAAGAAATCATTACTATGTAATTTCAAAAATTAATCACTTTTAAATTTGGTTTGTTTGAATATGTCAGTTTGTTGCCAGAAGTGAAGACTAGCGGCCACAAACATTAATATATTATATAATATCTTTTCGTCGATATAAAAAAAATTACAGCTTTAGGATAGAAGAGATAATAATGGATTGATGTCTATCTTCCCATCACTAAGATTTAATTTCATTTGAAATTCATGCGGAAACCACTGGAAGCATCAAGCATCAGAATCTTTAGAGTCTACATGGATGTTCGTTTCTTCCACTTGGAAACTTGATGTTTTACGATTACATTGTAAGTAGAAGTCTGTGAGACATCCTACATGGTGAGTACAATGATTATGTTCTGAAGACAAATTAATTTGTACATTATAAATTCAATTTTTGAAATAGAATTGTCAAATCAACCTCTAACCTTCATAGTAAAATGGATATTCGGAAAATATAACAAGTGTTTTATTAATTTTTATTTTCAAATAGGATCATCAAAGAAGATTAAGCCTATACTGAAATGATTGGCTAACGGTTTCTCATGGTGTTGAAGAAGGATAACCAAATATTCATTATGACTATAACCCACACATTTTTTTGAATTAGAATTTAGACAAAAATTTGTCAGACTTTGGCATTTCCAATTGCATTTCCCCAACCAAACACCACACCTCTACCTATGTTATGGGCACCATTTATTACATTGACCCATAATATGCAAGAACGTCAAGGATGAATAAAAAAATGATGTATACAGTTATAAGCTTGCTCTTCTAGCGTTGCCGATTGGAAGGAATTTTTTACCCAAATCTACCAAAGATTGTAAGATTTATGTTTGTTGATTTTCATTCAGAGTTTACCCTATACATTGTTTAAGTATTTTTTAAGGTGTGTTGTTAGGATAAATCAAATGTGGATGGAATTTTCTTTGACATTGTCAAGTGAACCCAGATTGTATCAACAGCATATTACAACACACTCATCAAAGTTGCTGATACAGAAATTTTAGAAACCTCCAGTGATATTGGGATTGTAAGGAAACAATTCCAGTTGGCCTTGCTTTGTACAAGGAAACGGCCATATGTTCAACCCACCATGCATGAAGATTCCATATTTCTAAAGTTGGCAAAGCCAGTCCCTAGTCCTAGGTAAGTTTCTAGTATCTGAATGAACAAACTGACCCCTAGTAATAATTATAGGATGTATATCAATGCATATACATATGGTAAGCACAATGATGATATAGGAAGCACAAGCTGCACTTTTGAAAGACATTGGTTTGTGAGATTTAGTGAGGTGAAATCACAAAATAATTTTTGACTAGAATGAGACTCATATGGTGTTGTGATGGGAAAAAAAAGCATCCCCTGGAGTCTCCACTTTCCAAGGGTCTACTTTTCTCAATGGATGAGCTGATTTTCAAGTAAATAATGACTATTTTGACATGTTACAGTCCATATTTTTTTTCCATAATTATTCAAACCACTCTGAACCCTTAAAATAGATAAAAGTGTTCCAGAATTTCTTTTAGAATGGGAAATATTGGGTTTTGGGCAATTTTTTTTTTCCACTTGCCGAGTAGGATTGTATTCATGTTTTGTTCAAATAAAATTGTCCACAAAAGCTAACGAATCCTCATATAAGATCTAAAATTATATATGTATGAATTTGTAACAAATTTGAAATGTACAGATAGAACCTTTCAATGTGAAGATGATGACAAATCAATTTTGTTATTTCTTGACTCAGAAAAATACAATTTGTGGAAAAATGAGAATTTTGATTAATGTAAACTATACAATATTGTTTCATTGTATCTTCGAGGGTATAAGACAATGTTTCTCACAAATATTTTTCTTGCATTGTGTCAAGGATTATTTCATTTTGTTGTGCATGGAAGTGACTCATATTTTATACGGAGAATGGAACAATTTACAAACATAAATTCTACTATCTTTCATAGTAATAATTTTTTCTGATACACATAAACTCCCAAATTTGTTGCTTGCTTTTAATGACTACTCGGAGATATTGTTTATAATAATAAAAACTAGTGAAATTGTACAATCTAAAGAAACAATACTTGAGTTGTTACAAAGTATATTTCAGGGTGAGAATGTAATTTTATTGTGAGTTCCACCAGAAATCAAAATAACACCACTAACATTTAAGGCCAGTGTCAAATTTAAGGATATGTGCGTAGCTAAGAATGAAAGTGTGTGCCTCACACTTTCAAAGTTTGAGATTCACGCTCTGAAAATGTGAGTGCAAGATTTCACACTTTCATTGTGGCACAATGGGGATTTTGATTAATGTAAACTATAAGATATTGGTTTATTGTATCTCTGAGGGTGTAAGACGACGTTTCTCATAAACATTTTACTTGCATTGTCTCAAGGATAATTTCATTTTGTTGCACACGGAAGTGACTCATAGTTTATACAAAGAATGGAACAATTTACAAACATAAATTCTAATATATTTCATAGTAATAAAATTTGTGATATACATAAACTCCCAACTTTTTTGTTTTCTTTTAATGATTACTCAGAGATATAGTTTATAATAATAAAAACTAGGGAAATTGTACAATCTAAAGAAACAATTCTTGAGTTGTTACAAAGTATATTTCAAGGTGAGAATGTAATTTTATTGGGAGTTTCACCAAAAATAAAAATAACACCACTAACATTTAAGGCCAATGTCAAATTTAAGGATATGTGCATACCTAACAATGAAAGTGTGTGCCTAGCACTTTCAAAGTTTGAGATTCACACTCTAAAAATGTGAGTGCAAGATTTCACACTTTCATTGTGGCACAATGGGGATTTTGATTAATGTAAACTATAAGATTGGTTTATTGTATCTCTGAGGGTGTAAGACTGAACGTTTTCTCATAAACATATTTTACTTTGCATTGTCTCAAGGATAATTTCATTTTGTTGCACACGGAAGTGACTCATAGTTTATACGAAGAATGGAACAATTTACAAACATAAATCTAATATATTTCATAGTAATAAAATTTGTGATATACATAAACTCCCAACTTTTTTGTTTTCTTTTAATGATTACTCAGAATATATATAATATAAAAACTAGGGAAATTGTACAATCTACAGACCAATTTTTAGTTGTTACACTTATTTCAAGGTGAGAATGAAATTTTATTGGAGTTTCACCAAAATAAAAATAACACCACTAACATTTAAGGCCAATGTCAAATTAAGGATATGTGCATACCTAACAATGAAAGTGTGTGCCTAGAACTTTCAAAGATTGAGATTCACACTCTAAAAATGTGAGTGCAAGATTTCACACTTTCATTGTGGCACAATGGGGATTTTGATTAATGTAAACTATAAGATATTGGTTTATTGTATCTCTGAGGGTGTAAGACGACGTTTCTCATAAACATTTTACTTGCATTGTCTCAAGGATAATTTCATTTTGTTGCACACGGAAGTGACTCATAGTTTATACGAAGAATGGAACAATTTACAAACATAAATTCTAATATATTTCATAGTAATAAAATTTGTGATATACATAAACTCCCAACTTTTTTGTTTTCTTTTAATGATTACTCAGAGATATAGTTTATAATAATAAAAACTAGGGAAATTGTACAATCTAAAGAAACAATTCTTGAGTTGTTACAAAGTATATTTCAAGGTGAGAATGAAATTTTATTGGGAGTTTCACCAAAAATAAAAATAACACCACTAACATTTAAGGCCAATGTCAAATTTAAGGATATGTGCATACCTAACAATGAAAGTGTGTGCCTAGAACTTTCAAAGATTGAGATTCACACTCTAAAAATGTGAGTGCAAGATTTCTCACTTTCATTGTGTGTATAATACTTCGAAGCTCACACTTTCAGAGTTTAGTACTCGCACATTCAAAGTGTGAGACTAAGATTCATTAGAGTTGTGGGATATCAATTTGAAAGTGTGAGGTTTGGAATTTACATAGTGTGCGCCTCGCACTTAGAAATTTTGGGGCTCTCGGACTTTCTAGAGCATGGGGCTCACACTTTGAATCTGCGATGCACTAAGACTTTAAATTTTTTAGGCTCTCACTTTCAGAGTGTGGGGCTCACACTTGAATACAAAGAGATGATGACTTATAATAGCTACAAGTAGCCATGGGTTAACTTTAATGGCCACTTATGCCTAGAAAATAATTTGTTTATGATGGTAATTTTACAATACTGCCTTTCAAACATTCAAAAATACTATACTAATAAAATTTACAAAAGATTATTTTATATTTATTTAACTATATTTATTATATATTAATATAAATTACATATACATATATATTAAAAATGACGGTCAGATTTTAAATATGCAAGTCACATGTGAAGGTTATTTCAGAAATCTGCATGTATTTTACAGCTAAAATCACAAAAATGTATAAACAATCGTCAAAATTAACCCCTGCCAGTAGCTAACCTTACATCACTTAGCTTTTTCACTTTTCATTTTATATGAATTATAAGTGTTAGTGGTTATTCATCTTAGATCGAGGATCATGACTTAAGAGAGTTATCTCCCATTCACCTTAGATCAAAGGCTCATGACTTATAATATTTAGGGATCGCTTACCTTAATACAACAGGATCAAAAAATCATATTTAGCATCCGTTTATGAATTTGGATTAGCTCATGTCTTATAATAGTTAGCAGTTGCTAGCATTACATACTTTCAACATTAATAATCTAAAAAATGAAGAAATTGGAATCCAATAATAGCCAAATTGGAATGCAATAATAGCAACATTGGAATCCAATAACAGTGAAATTTGAACTAGAATAATTCAAATAATGACAATATTGGAATCCAATATTGCTACTAATGAAATCTAATATAGAGAAAAATGGAATCCAATATAGACAAAAATGGAATCTAATATATACAAAAACAGAGATGGATTTCTTCCAATACTTGAAATACTATAATTTTAATTTATTATAATATGTCCTAATTTAGTGAAAAAAGTGTTATATTATATGATGTTATATTAGAATACATGTGTATTTTTCATTTTTATGATGATGTAGACTAGAATTTATTGATATGTGATGATGTTTAGATATGGTGATAGATGACACCAATGATAACATGTGTTATCACCAAATCACCGCACCCCCTAAATGGCCTGAGTGTGAATAGGGCATTCGGTGTGATTGGGTAACATGGGATCGCCTCACAAGCTATGGGACTTGCGGGCTTGAGGTGAACCTCCAGAGAAGGTCAGCTTCCTCTTCCCTAACTAAGCACTACACTACTCCTAATGTAAGAAAAAAACTAGACCTCTATAAACATTTCCAGGGAATCAGGGAGAGAGATTTACAAGAAATAAAACATACACTAGGAATGTGATGCACCAAGAAAGTTTTTTTTCTAGAAAAATTTTCTATCTTCAAATGAAGAAGGATGAAAATGGAAAGGATGGACATGCTTTACAAACCCAACTCCATACAAAACTTCACTCCTAGATAAGCACAATAACTCCCAAAACTTGCAATGGAAACTTGAGATTGCATAGTATACCTACAAACATGAGAAAGAAAAAACGAAGTAGCTAAAATGATGAAAGGACCGATAATTATTCATAGAATATAAATTCTATTACTTCAAGCACATGCACAATGCATCATCATAGCAGGAAGAGGAAAGGTTGCCATTATAATCTATGGAAGAAATTCTTGAAAGCCTCTAAATTCGCAACAACTCAACTTTTGAAAATACGGAGAAGCTAGAAAAAAAGGTATAACCCTTTGAAATGTGTTTCCCATTTACATTTGTACAAAATATGAGCTAGTGAGAGAAAAAAGGAGGAATCCTAAATTCTAGGAAAAATTATAGCAAAGTATGGCCTCCATGATTGATTACATCATTAATTGTATCTCAGAAAAACACTCACCCCACTATGACTTCATAAATTCAAAAATTTGAATTTTTTCCCATTTTAATAACAATAATATTTTAAATAAAATTTTAAATCACCTCAGCATTTTGATGGGACCCATGAGTTAATTCGGAAAAAAAGGGTGCCTTTGGTTTGTTGTTTTGGTGAATGGCTCGAAAGCCAGCTTGCCGAGCTCCTCGTTTTCATCGTTTAGAAAGAAATTTTCTTGATATGGCGAGTTTATTTTTTTTCCCATCACCTTCATGACATTGGCAAACTCGAATGGGTTTATTTACATCTCTCTGCACCTTTATAAGTCTACCCATTTGGTGGGCGTCTTTCATATGTCTAATTTCCTAGATCGGAGGTTTTACCAACTAAACTGTAGATAACTCCACCAACGAATGACTCGGGATCATCTTTTAATGCCGCCCTAACCATTATTTCATTACCCTATGCTCACTAGATAAAACACCATGTGACTGTCTTAACCGGTGCCACCAACTCGACTAGATGACTCAGTCCATGCACCACATACACCCAAAACCTCTCTTTTCAAAATCAGCTTGATGCATTGAGATATTTTTGTGATAAGAAAGGCTTGGAAGTAAATCTGGCCAAGACAAAACTCATGGCATTTAATACAACCAAGAAAGTAGCATCTACAATGAATTTGTTGTACAAAGGAAAAAAAGTTGAGGTGGTGCACTCTTACACCTACTTGGGTGTCGTTTTCTTTGGTCCACCTTTTAGCTTTGTTCCGACAATAGAAGCAAGATTGAGCAAAGGGTATGCAGCATTGACGGTCTTGGAAAGACAATGTTTTTAGCTCCAATTTCAAGATATTCAGATGAAGATTCGGCTTTTTCATACATTGGTTACACCAGCACTTTTATACAGATGTGATGTTTGGGGCCCATATTTGAGACAAAATGATTTCAATCATATAGAAAGAGTTTTCATTTCCATGTTATCAAAGAATATCCAAGCCAAAAGAACAGTTCCTCACTGAATTATTCTTGTTGAGTTTGGGGTATGTCCTCTCTTTATCTCTTTGATTTTCAATGTTATCACTATGTTTCATAGGCTTCGATGCATGGCAGATTCATTTTCTAGTCAAAACAGGTATCCATATTTGGCACTTCAATCTTCTGTACAACTTGCCAAAAAGGGTTTCAAATCTTGTTGGTATGCAACGATTACTATTCTCCTTCTGAAGCTGAATATTGATATTGATAGACTCCCTCCTCTTGGGTTTTCTATTAATTCTCCTCAACTTATTAAACATGAAGTTAACAAGGGTATACGAGAGGAGCTCACTAAGTCTTATTTGAAAGTTACATGGTTTTCTCCAAAAGAGCCTTCGAAACCAAAGCTTCTTCACTATTTTCAATTGTATTCCTACTTCCTTGAAGATCAAAACAAAATTCCAGAATACATGAAGATGTTTTTGCCTTCATGCCTAAGGATCCCTTTAGCTCAATTTCACATTTGCTCTCACCCTCTTTGGATGGAATCTGATCATAGCCTTCCACAGCATGAGTGGATTTGTCAGTTGTGTTTTCTAGAACCTGAAAGCGAAGAGCATTTTATATTCAAGTGTCCCATCTATTATGAAATCCGTGGGAGATATCATTTTTTTTTCAGAGATTCCAATGGGTCTTTAAGGAGTCTCATTCGATATGAAGATCAGAAATCCTTAGCTTTATTTATTCGTGAAATACTTCAAATTCGGGAAAGAACACTCAAATTGTAGTCCTCAAATACAAATGAGTATAGAAATATCAGTTCTTACTTTCACATTACTGAATTTAGGAATCTTAAGAGATCTCATATGCAGACAACCTGGTCTAGATGTGTTAGACAACGCACTTTTTATTGGTTTCACAATCTGTAACCTTTTAGCAGTTGATTTGTTGTTTTCTTTTTTCTGTTTTTGGAGATGTTTTAGCACTCCCTTTATGTTTTGGTTCTTGGATTGTATTTTTTCTATCACATAGGCCATTCTCGACCTTCTGTGGACATTAATATCTAAATCTAAAATCTGTTTGGTGAAACCTCCAGAAAAAGTGCATTTAAACCCATGCACGTTGCTGCAAACTCGGTAGGTTACTCAATAAAAAACCGTTGAATATCTCCCCGCTGACCCTTCCAGACTTCAGAGCCTGACCACCATTTTTCATCCCAAGCTCATCATGGTTTCTGCAACCAAAGAGTTTGAATGTCTGAAGTAGTGGACTTCGGACTTTGGATGTCACTTTATCTATGCACCAACTCAGTGATCTGGTTCCCGATCTCTACATTTCTTAAAATGCACGGGATCACCACGTAATTCTCCACAATGAATCTTTTCCTCAGCTCAGTCCAACGCAAGCTTACTTTGCGCCAAGTTACACCCTAATCTCCCTATGATAAATCTTCTCAACTATGTATTGGCTTCTTAATGCCGAGACGACTCAGCTTAGTGCACCCTGAGCCATCCAATATACACAACGAGTCCATTCAACTCTTTTCCCAACATCGAGCTATGCACTTTTTGCCTGCCACGTTCTACATGGATGAGTTCGGGCCTATGTACTTCAGCTTAACATCAAACACCTTGGCTCGAATGTTTGAGCAAATCACCTGAGTTTATTTTGCACACTTGTATTGTCCACCATTTCGTTCAAGACCCTTATCAGCCTTGATATCAAGACATCCATGTGAACTATGTCTCCACTGTGCCATGTTGTTATTCCACCACTAAGCCATGTTCAAGATCCAAACCGTCCCTTGAAAAAATCACGTGTTCTTTCGCATGTCCAAGCTTTACATTCATGCACTGAGTTGTGCATTAATTCTGCCTCATGTAATGACCATCTTGGTTCTCTTTGAAGCCCTGAGAACCTTAGCTCCCATGACATACCAGTCGGCTCACCCATCATACCATACCAAGACACTCGTTTAGCGGTCTTGACTCATTCCCCACAAGTTATGCCTCACCTAGAACCACACTTGTGAGTTTTTCGAGTTCTCCCTAAGAAGACTTGTGCTAACCGGCTCACCATTCGATTCTCATTACCATAGTGAGTTACTCATTATGTTTTCCAAACACCAAGTCCGTGAGTGTAAATAGTCTACTCAAATGGTGAGTGACTCCCATAGATCAATCCTCCCAGCGTCCTATAACTTGGGCCCTCCATACTTCTGTAAAATATTTACCATGCCTTCACACTACACATCTCCCACGAGGTCCCTCATGAGTGACGCCCCAACCTATTCTGGTGATCATCTCGTTAACGTTCCTGAACCGGCCCTTTCTTCTCATGTTTCCAAGTTCCACTGTTATTAACTTTTCTGAGTTATCCTTTGGTTGCATCTCTCTCAGCTCTATATCGGGTTGAGTTCTTCTGCCGAGTCACCCAAGCACTTCAAGTCTGATATATGGCTCAGTTATGTGAGATGTAATATGCTGCCAAGTTCTTCCATGAACTCTCCACTGAGATATTCCCATCAATACTTGGCAATGCAACGGGTTTCAGCTCTTCTACGTAGGCTTGGCTTCAATATTTGAGCCTCTGGGTAAGAATTCATTGGCTCATTAACATATATCCTCACTTTATGAATTGACTCCACCACTAATGCCTACCCCTCGAGATACTTTATTAGTTCAGTTCGCAATGAATACACCTCAACTAGCCCTTTAGCTCACCAAGCAGCTCGCCGAGGTTCTCGGCGAGCTATTTCTAGCATAGTTTTATGTTGCTTAGTTCTTGACCCTATCTTGATTTTTGATCTTCTGGGGCTCTTTCTGAAAATCAGAGGGTTATGAAAGCATAATAGGGCCTCTTAAAAATAATTTACGAATGTTGAACATTTTTTGCTTTTATTTACTAGAGGTGGGCCCACTGGGGAAAATTTCTTGCTCTAAGCAAACCTTGAACCTCCAAGACCTGGATAAGGGGAAAATAAAACAAGATTATCCCAAATCTTCAAGAGACACCGTAAATTCACCTTAAACACAAAAATAAGAAGAAATGTCTCATGGTGGCCTTTCCAGTGTTATGAGTCCAATTTACTTCCTTTTTCCATTTTTTTCCTGAAGGGAAGAAATGGATAACATTTTTTGTGACCTCTCGGGGTTGTTTTCCTAATAAGAATGAGTCCAATAGCCTTCAACATCCATTGGGCATGGAGTCACTTGATGTCCCAAAACTTATCCCAAACCGTGAAATTCCTGATCCTAAACTATCTAAACATTGATGCATCCCGGACTCGGAATCGACCGCTACTCGCAACTTTACATCTTTCATAAGAAATCCATGAAATTATCATGATTGGAAAAATGTTTTGATTTGAAATCCCTAGTTTTTCTCATCATTTTTCAAACTGACATACAAGATTAAGGATAATACAATAAAATTTTCCTAGAATCTAATATTGCCAAGCACGAAGCACACTGCAGAGTTTAGAGAAAAACACCTGCTAGTTTTGGACATCAAGGAACTCTATTTAAACTTGATTTTTCCTTCCTATGAATAATCCACCTTTCACACATTGTGCAAGGGAAACAAAAATCACAACGCACGTAACAATGAGAAAACAAAATAGAAAAGGAAAAACAAAACACATTGAAAAATGTGAAAATCACTTGGAGGAAAAGACCTAACTAAACTATACAGGGGTGGAAAAATCTCAAAAAAAAGATTTGATATGTATCCAATTCACATGAATGGGAAGTTATTCTCCATTTATCCAAGATAGAAAAAATGATTTCACCTCGTTACAACTTGTAATACTATATGGACCACTCCAGAGCTTCAAACTTGGCATGCATGCTAATTTTAACTCTATTAGCATCCCATTTGAGAACAAAATATCCTGCTTGAAAATTCCTGTTGGATGCCTTCTTGTCAAAAGATTTTTTAACCTAATCCTGATGTTACTCCAAACTATTTATGGCCTTGTTGCACACTTCTTTGAACTCCATGACCTCTGAAAACCCATTTGTCATAGGATCACCCTCCATAACCTCAAGCCTATGTGCTAACTCCAAAGAAGGTAATTCCAAGGATAGCGAAAGTTTTTCTTATCTTCCATATACCAACATGAAAGGAGATATTCCAATGGCCCTTTTTGGTCTGATCTGATCTTCCCATAAAAGTATTTTTAAGTTGTGTGTGCTAAGTCCTCTTGTTGATTTCCATTGTGCGTTTGATAATCTGTGTGATATTACTATTGCTAGAATTATCCAATCCATTTCCTTGAAGATAGTAATTCGATTAAGTTTTGAGATAAAATCAATTCTTAATAGCCCATTCACTTAGCTGCAAACCAAGAAAATTCATTGCATTATTTGAAATAACTATAAGTGGAACACCAAACCTCATCATTATGCCTTCTAAGAAATCAAGAATAACCTATTCATTACCCTCCTTCAATGTTACTGCCTCTGTTCATCGAGTAAAATAAATTTTTGTAGTGATGACCCATTTATGTCCACCACTAGATGGAGGATTGATCATTTCACTAAATTCTAATCTCCATTGAATAAGGGTTTATCAATTGAATTGGCTGGAGGGGAAGCGCAACCTAATTCTACTTTCTGGTGAAAAATGCACATTCCTTGCACTTCTTTACCAAGAGATGGGCATCCTTGAACAAATACAGCCAGTAATAACCATCCCTCATGATTTTTGCAGTGGTTGTTCATCCAGAGTAATGGTCTCCCAATAGACCATTGTGAAACTCTTCCAATATATGGTTCATCTACTCTATCCCTATAGATCCAAGGAGAACAACATTTAAATCCCTGCGAAAGAGAACATTATATAACAGAACATAAGGAATAGAATGAAGATGAAAGTTAAGTCTTTGGGTCTTATGCATGTCAATAGGATATGTTCCCAAGAGAAGGAAGGAATTCATTTTGAATAACTAGTTAACTTGATCATCTCCTATATCATTATTCAGAAGCATCAAGTCTTCTTCATTTCTTATTGAAAATCTGCAGCAAGATGTTCACACAAACCTTTACCTTTGAATAGCTTGGTAACCTTGATGTGCATGTCATACTCCATCACCTTAGTAATCAATCAGCATGTTTCTCATTCATATCTTTAGTTACCAAAAAATATTTGACACATGTATGAGACACCATCATATGAATTCCATTATTTGACAACATGTGCCTGAAATTTTTCAAAGCTTGAATGACAACAAAAAATTGCTTTTCAACAAATTAATATTTGATCTCATAGTCTTTTAGAGACTGGCCAAAGAAATAAAAAGGGTTGTTCCATCATATCTTCATTCTTTTGAGTGAGGATATCGAAGGTACTTTCCTACGTTGCAAAGGCATAATGAATAAAAAATTTATCAAACCTTTGATTCACCAATGTAAGTGCTTGAGAAATGGTTGTATTAATGGATTCAAAGCTCTCCTTTCCTTCCTTCATCCATGAAAAAGGAACATTTTTCTTTAACATGGTTGTTAATGGTTTACCTAAGGATGCGAATTGAGGAATGAATTTTCACGCAAAATTTATCATTCCTAGAAAAATCTAAAGACATTTCTTTTCACTTGAGAGAGATAGGGAAAAAAGTGCAGGAATCTTAGCCGCATTGATAGAAAGTCCTTCTATTGAAACCACATGTCCCAACAACTTTCCTTCATTTACAACGAAAATAAACTTCTTAAGATTTAATGAAACCCCAAACTCCCTCCAACTCCTGAATACCTTTCTTAGATGTGCAATGTGATCCTTCACATGCTTGGAATAGACAACTATGTCATAAATATATACCAGGATAATGTCATTGATCAACCCATTAAATGTCATGTCAATAGTTCATTGGAAAATAGCTCCATCATTAGATAACTGGAAAGGCATTTTGTTGTAGGCGTATGTAACTCACTTGGTAGTGAAATCTGTTTTGAACTGATCAGATTGTTTGACCAGAATGTGATCGTAACCTAAATATCTATCAAGCAAAGAAAACCCTTGAGCTCCTACCACCAGTTGAAGGATTTGATCCATATACAGAAGGGGATAATGGTCCTTTAATGAAGCCCGGTTTAAATCCCTAACATCTACACATAACCGGATTTCTCCATATTTGTTCCTCACGGGAACTGGGTTAGTTACCTAAGAGGAATGTTTTATTGGAAAAATAATGATAGCCTCAATAAGCTTCAGTAGATCCTTTCTCATCAGTGGCTCAATCTTGGGATTCATTGGTATGTATTTTTGTTGAACAAGCTTGGCATTAGGATTGAGACCAATAGTATGTTGTGCCAAACCTGGATAAAAACCACACAGATATTTATAATGCCATGCAAAAACGTCATTATACTCTTGAAAAAGGTTAAAAAAAGCCTTTTTCTCCTCTGGGGTACACACTTTTCCAATCTTTAGGAACTTTTCATTTGTTACCTCAACTTCTTCAAAATCGTCCTCTTTGACTATCATGTTAGCACTTTTTCTTCTACCTTGATCATCTAAATTAAAGATCAACTCAAGAGTAACAAAACCTTTTGTAAACTTGTTGATTTTAAATTGCATAACCGATTCACCATATATGTAAAAGGAATGATAACCAGATCGTACCAAGACAAGAACACAAATGCTAATCAAACACCATGATCAATAAGATGAAAGCAATTCACGAGAATAACTTTACACAAAACCTTTGCAAACAAATGAGCAGCAATATCATATATTATTATGGAACTCAATGCAATACATTGAAAATGGGCCTTTCTTGAATTGGCAAGGAATAACAATCTAAGAACCAGTCAAGGTCGTAGATCAAGCCATAAATCAAGGAAATAACTAGTTATCAAAGAACTAGTCAAGACCATAGAATTAAGAGAGAAATAGACATCAAGGATCTAGTCAATACCATAGATCAAGGAAAGAACTATACCCAACCACTAAATAATATCTCCTAATATCTAAATAAGATAAAAGAAATATCCACACACATAAGTGGGTGAGGATAAATACAATAAAGGTAAATAAAGTACCTAGGTGAACATGAGCTAAGGTAAATACCTACTCTAACACCCCCCCTCAAGTGAAGCTAGGGGCCAAAATAGATGGTGGCATGTCCACAGAATGAGTCCTGACATCTAGGCCTGATGAGGTATTCATGTACAATAACTGGAAAAAAAGGCACACCCCAAGGTACCCAAAACCAATAACAACAAAGTAAAGAGAGTAAAGAACCACTCCAAGGCATCCCAAGAAGCTCGGATAAAAAATCATGTACAATGTTGAAGAAGTTTGGTTTGTACAATGGTTTGAATCCACTGCTCGATCACAAAACTCAAAAACAACTGACACTGGGCTCCACCAGAATAGCTCCATACAAGGAGACTGTCAATGGAGTGATGTCGAAAGTGTAAAAAAACACCAAACATAATTTGATCAACTGCTGCAAATAGGTGTGCCACGATCCAAGAATAAAACCAAACACCACAAGGCAAGGACACAAAATCCAAAGTGTCATGATCCAAGAAAAGCCAAGGTAACAAGGCAAGGACACAAAACCTGAAGAAGCAGGATCAACACCACACCCTCCCATGCTGTTGAATGGTTGAGTGACGCTACAAATCTGTATGAGTTTCCTAAAATCAACTACTCGAACACTGACAAAATAACACTGGACTTCACCAGAATAGATCCCCCATAAGAGATATTGTCAACATGCAAAAAGTGTTGAAAATACGGATACAAAATCTCTCAACAAACAAGAGAGATACACTACACCTGCTAAAGAAAAATGATCAAAAAAAGAAGCATCACAATGCATAAGGTATAGAAAGTAAAGCAAGAGGTTGAATGGTGGAGGAGCCACGCCTGTAGAGTCCTCTCAATGAATTCCTATGTCACCTACATGAGTGATCAAATATCCACCTCAAATCAACATGGATGGATGAAGAAGATGCTTGCATATGACTTGGTACAAAATGCATAATGGGTGCATGCAAAAGAACATCAAAATGTGTGTCAGGTTGATCATGTATGACAACTAAAATGTTAGGTTTATCAATCCTTAGTGAAGGTGCAGAACTCATGTGTTGGTCATGATCCTCAAAAAGATTCGAGTGAACAAAAGAAGGAGCTCTGTCAATGTGTGATCCCAATGAAGTATTTTCTCAAAAACCAATGTCATGATGAGAATTCCACTTAACACGTGGAATAGAGGAAATAATACCCTGTGAATGTCTGCTAATGACTCTACTAGTGAGACCCACAGAATGGATCATGCGAGAACTGAATGCAGTAGTATGCTTCTCAAAAAAGCCATGTAGCTGAGTAGAAATAGGATACACAACATGTGGTATTGTAATAGGCACAGTTGTGGAAGAGCAATGCAGTAATAATCCTCACAAGTTTAGATTGACAGATCAATGTCAGTGGGTTCAGCAGCAATAGCTGTAAGTGGACTAGAAGCATGGTTGTGGTTGTCCACAATATGATGGTGATGTTGTAGGCTAGCAAGTTTGTTCTGCAGGGAGTTTATTATTGTAGCCTTATCGTGAATGAGTGATTGTAGAAGATAATTTCAGCTTCTTGAGTGATCTATTTTCTTCCACAAATTTTACAATATCCTCTTGAAGTCCACACATTTCAAAGAAAAGCATATCATTCTCAGAATCCATGATAGGTACAAACTACAAATCCCAAAAGTTTAGGAAGTCAGGCTTAGCTGAAATTGCGTCCACAATTGATTACAACACTCCTCCATATTTGGCACTTTATAATGTGTACGTGTTACAATATGGCACTTTATAATTATAGTGTGATTCTCAAAATAAATATTTTCAATGAAAAGAGCATTAAAAAATACAAGTTTTTCAATATTATGCTCTATTATTTATTTTAGTTGCCACTAAAAAGAATAAAATGCTCTTGCCTTCACCACACAAATAAAATGATAGGGGGCTAGAGTTAAGCACCTAGTAGTAGGAATCATAAGCTTTAAGCCCTCATATGACCATACCATATGACCAGGGGCTAAGAATTTCAATGGGTGGTGATACGTACCTAACCTAATCTCTTATAATAGTAGTAAACCAACTCAGTCTTATGATAATGCATCAGTACAAGAATCAAAATGATGTTCTAAAATTACCTCATCCAACACAATATCAGGGAACTCTTCCACAAGAGTGGTTGGCTCCTGATCAATAACTTCTTCCTCTGGATCATGAATTGTATAATTTCCATATATAGGATGAGCGGGTATAGGGATCCACATGAATATAAAAAATTTTATCTTCACTTATAGTCACTTTAGTTCCATATCGAGTCATGAGGATCATATGTGACCAATCAGCCTATAGGTAACTGCCCATTTTGGAAGTGAAGTCTCGTGATAATCATATGGTAAAGATAAGGGGATGGTCAATAACTTCTATGTCTTATGTGAACGAAAAGCTGGGACATGCATGGATAGTAAGATGGAGTACTTTTATGATTCCAACAGTCTAAACTGTTGTACCATCTAACTAAACAACTCCTCTAGAAATTAGTGTATATTGTATGCCCAACACGTCTATAATGTTCTTGTGTCTGACTGAACTACTAGCACAAGAATTGATCATTAAATTATCTACTAAATGATTTCCAATGATCAAAGAAATATAAAATGGTGTTGGCTTCTTCACCTTAGGAATATTTTTCCCTTCTAGTTGAAGAAAACTTGTAGCAGTTATTCCCCATGACTGAATGCTCCGTCAGCTATACCAAAACTTTTCATAGCCTCTTGTAGAAGGTTTCTTTGAGAAGGAATTGAGAGTGCTTCCTATATGGTAAAACTTAGGTTGGTCTTCTTCATCTATTCTAAAATACTGAAGGGGGTTTCTCCTAGTTTGTTGACATTTCTTTGGGCATTAGAATCCTCTTTTAGAAAGTGCTTGTTAGGTAATGTAATGCCTAAAGTTCCTTATTTCCTTATGAACTGACTAGCCTGCATTTTTGGTAACTTCTTTCCTACATCTTTATCAACCACCACTTGTGGTTAAGGCTGTGAAGTGGATTCTTGATCGGATTTAGGAGGTTGAGATCCATTTCCCTCTTTTTGAAATGAGTGTTTTCCGAAATTGGGGAAGAATTTGTATTCAATCCAAAGAAATCTTCCACTTTCCAATTCAACAATATGGTTTCCGCAAGTTCCTATGGTTGGTCTATTACTCCTTGTGTAGATATATCCTCTACTGGATCAGTAGGAACATATATGATTTGAACCATAAGATCTTGGCTATGAACCCCATTAGGAAAAATATTTTGATTGTGAGGGTGATAACAAGGATAAAACCACTCATAGTTGTGAACTAGATTGTTCTGGATGGGTATAAGGGCTCTAGAAAAGCTAGCTGCAAGAGGATTCCTAAAGTTTAGAGGCTTAACATTTGCAACTTGGTTTTGAAATTTTTTTTACCTTGAGGGGTTTGATGAGTAGGTTGGTACTGCTGATTTTGGGGTTGATAAGGACAAGCATACTAAGACTATTTTCTTTTGTGGGCTACAAGTTTTTTCTCAAAGGTTTGCAGTGGTGACTTGAGTTAAAAGAAATCATTTACAGGGGCTGGTGTAGGCTAGGCTAGCTTCTTAAAGGATACAAGAAGAGGAGAAATTGTAGGTTGGTTATTTGGGATCTTCGGATATAATGGAATTAGCATTCTTGGAGATATATTTTCAGCCTGAATCAAATAATTCTCTTCTCTTGTAGCAATGTCGTAAGCATTAGGAGATATAGTCCCTCCCATAAAATAGATCATAACTACTACCTCACTATTTAAAGGTCATAAATAGTACAAGAATGCATCAGTAGGAGAAGGATTTATAAGTTCTAGATTCCTATTCCAGCCTTTTGAATCAAAATTTGAAATCACTCCTATACTCTTGAGGGGCTCTCTTTATTGTAGTGATTTGGTCCATGAGAGACAGGGGATCACTCTTATCTTTGAACTATTTACAGATATTTTCTCCCAATTTTTCCTAAGTGGCTATACTACCAACGTCTAATCCACAAACCATTGAAGTGCTTTTCCTTAGAAGGAAGTATCAAGGATTATGAGCGAAATGTTCTCTTCTCTAATATTATGTACAGAGCAAATACTATCCACATCAAGAAAATGTTCCACAGGAGTAATATGCATTTCTCCTATGTAAAAGGTTAATCTTTTGAGTGCCATATAATGTATAGGATCACGTTAAGCTAATTGGAGAGGAATGTGTATGGTGAAAGGAGGAAAATATTGTTCCTTGTAAGGGCTTCCATAACAACAAGAGTTTGATTGATCTTAGGTGGAGGAAACCTTTCATAAGGGGGGGTTGAATGACCTATGCAAGGTGATGTTGCAACCAGTGATGTTGAAATGCCTCTTCTCCTTCTCCTTGGAGGAGATAAGGATAACTCAATATGTTGATAATTTCCTAGCCTTGAAGAAGTTCTTGTCTTAATTATTCACATCATTTAACATACTGAGACTCGAAGTCTAGAGATATGGAGTCATCAGGTTGTTTTCCTAGTGCAAGTACGAAGAAAAGTACCAAGTCTGTCCCACAGGGCATGCCAAAAACTATTATCACCAAATCACTGCACCCCCCAAATGGCTTGAGTGTGAATAGGGCATTTAGTTTGATTGGGTAACATGGGATAACCTCACAAGTTATGGGACTTCCGGGCTTGAGGATAACCTCTGGAGAAGGCCGACTTCCTCTTCCTAAACTAAACACTACACTACTCCTAAAGTAAGAAAAAATAATAACTAGACCTATACAAACATTTTAAGGGGATTAGGGAGAAAAATTTGCAAGAAATAAATCCTACACTAGGAATGGTGATGCACCAAGAAAGGGTTTTTCTAGAAACATTTTCTATCTTCTAATGATGAAGACTAAAAATAGGAAAGATGGAAATGCATCACAAACATAACTGCATACAAAACTTCAATTCCATATAAGCACAATAACTCCCAAAACCTGCAATGGAAACTTTATATTGTACAATATACCTACAAACATTAGAAAGGAAACAATAATTAGAAAAAATGATGAAAGGACTGATAATAAGTCACATAACATAGTTTTTATTACTTCCAGCATATCCACAGTGCATAAATTAAGAAGGAAGAGGAAAGGTTGTCATTACAATCTTTGGAAGAAAGCTTTGAAAGCCTCTAAATTAGCAACAACTCAACTTGTGAAAAGAGGGAGAACTTGGAAAAAATTCTAATCCTTTGAAATGTGTTTCCCTTTAACATTTATAGAAAATCTGAGATAGTGAGAGAAAGAAGGAAGAATCCTAAATTCTTGGCAAAATTATACCAAATTACATCATTAATTGAACATGGGAAAAAACATTCACCCCACAATCCCTTCACAAATTCAAAAATTTGAATTTTTACCCATTTTAATAAAATTAATATTTTTAATAAAATATTAAGGCACCTTGGCCTTTTGATGGGACTAATGAGTTAATTCTGCAAAAAAAGGAGTTCTTTGGTTTGTTATTTTAGTGAATGGCTTTCCAGCTAGCTCACTGATCTGACTGGAGAGCTCCTTATTTTAATCATTCGAGGAGCACTTTACTTGATATGGAGGGTTTCATTATTTTTCCCATTGCCTCCATGGCATTTTCCAACTTCGACCGGTTTAATTGCATCTCCCCACACCTTTTGAAGTCTACCCATTCAGTGGGCACCTTGACACATAAAATTTTCCAGCACGACGGTCTTACTAACTTTTGTCTTGATAATTCCACCAACAAATGACTTAGGCTCATCTTTTAACGTCATCCTAACCATTATTTTTCTACCGCATGCTCTCTATATGAATTTCCAATTGATTGCGTTAACTTATGCCACCAAATCGGTCAGATGAATTGATCTATACACCACGTACACCCAAAAAATTACTTCTCATTTGGAAACTCCCTAAAAATAGGGCCTTCAACTCTATGCACATCGTTACCAACTCAGTAGGTGACTCAGTGAACACCCTTTGAATATATCCACGTTGAACCTTCCAGAATTTAGATCCTGACCACCATTTGTCATGGTCAGTTCGTCATGATTTCCGTAACAAAAGAGTTCAAAATTCAACAGTAGAGGACTTTAGAATTCAAATGTCACTTTACCCATACACCAGCTCATCGGGTTGGTTCCGAATCTTTGTATTTACAAAAATGTGTGGGATCACCACGTAATTCTCTATGATGAATATTTGCCTCGGGTCGGTCCAACTCGAGCTTTCTTAACACCAAGTTGCACCGTGATCTCCTGAGGATGAATCTTATCAACCATTCATTGGATTCTCAATGCCAAGCTAAATCAGCTCAGCGTGGTCCATGTCATCCAATCTACTTACTAATTCCATTCAATTCTTGTCCTAACATTGATCTGTGAACTTCCTACGAGCCACATTCTTCATGGATGATCTTGGGCCTATGTATTTTAGCTCACTTGCATCAAACTCCTCCGCTCAAATGTTTGAATAACTCACCCAAGTTTATTTTTCATGCTTGTAACGTCCACCATTTTGTTATGGACCCTTATCATCCTTAATGTCAAGCCATCCGTGCTAACTATCTCTCCTCTGCTCTACATTTTTATTTCACCTTCGAGCCATGTTTGAGCTCCAAGCCATCTCTTAAGAAAATCAATTGTTCTTTAGTATGTCTAAGATTTACATTCATGCACCAAGTTTTACATCATCTATGCCTCATGTAATGACCATCCTGGTTTGCTTTGAATGCCCAAGTAACTAAATTCCCATGACATACTAGTCGGCTCACACTGCATACCATAGCAAGCCAGTTGCCTGGCATTCTTTATTCATTCCTAGAAATTTATGTCTCACCCAACACCGCACCTATGAGTTTTCCGAGTTCTCCCTAAGTAGCCTTGTGTGAACTACCTCACTGTTTGATTCTCATTACCTCAATAAGTTACCATGTTTTCTAAATACCATAGCCAGTGAGTTGAAATAGTCAACTTGTTCTCATGTTTTATTAACTAATCTATAAATTGAAACTAATATCTACATAGCTTTAAAATCAAATTCTAATTAAACAATGAACCATCAAGATAAGAGCTTTAAGGAAATGGTTCTTCAATGCATAAATGAAACTACATGCTAAGTTATTTCCTAATCTCTATGATTGCTAACTTAAACTATGAACCTATTAAGAACACACAAAATCAAAGTGGATTGTTACTTGATTTTAAAGATTGAGAATGAAATCTCATCAAGAATGGCTCCAAGGCCATTTTGGATCTTCCCATATAACTCAATTTTGAGGGAAACGATGCAATATGGAGAAGCTATTTCCAACAATGGAGAATGGCTCAATATCAAAATGCTTATAGTCTTTCACTGTTCAAAGCTTATAGTCTTTCACTATTCAAAGCATAGTGCAATAAGAAAGGTAAGAAGGAGGGTTATTTATATAGCTTGCATGAAGAGGAAATGCTAGCAAATTGATGAATGTGGGATAAAGGTAAAACAAGATTAGGAATGGATAAGGTTACTTTATAAAAGGTAATATTGATTTAGAAGAGTTTAATTTGTCATTAGTAAGTCATGGGAGTTGGGGGATGTTTTAATTAATCAAAGGTGATTAATTAATAGGTAGAGATAAGCTTATAGAAGCTAATTAGAGGAAAATTAGTATGATTTGCAGGATCTAAGAGAGGAATTTGATCCAATAAATCAAAATTTATTGATCTAGATTTGTGAGCGTAATTAACTAATAATAATTAATTAACCTAAGTAGAAGTTGATATTAATTAACGAAAGGTTGTTAATTGGCATCTTTAATGATAGGAAGGCTAATTAATTAACGAAAGGTCATTAACTAATGAATAGGAAGAGGAATGTTAGATAATTAGTGGAAAAGTGCTAATTATTATGATAATGACAAGAAAGAGGATAATTAGTGCAATCTTAGCATTAAAGGTTACGTAAGAAAATTTTAGGTTTCTACATTTGCCCCTTTTTGGGGTGGTGTAATTGACGCCACTTCAAAAGATAGTAGACAAGTACAAAAGAGTAATTTTTTGAAGAGATAGAATAAAAAATTAATAGAATGAAGGATACCTCCTCAAGTTTCGATGGGGTGATGAAAGAACAAAATAGAAGAATTAGGATAATTTCTCGATATTGCCCCAAGTTTATTTTGAAGAAAAGTGTTGATAGAAGGAGAGTGATGTCGAAGAAAAATGAGGATGAAAAGAGATGGATATAGCTATCATCTTGTCGATGTAAAAACCAACTTTATTTCATAATTTTGCTTATGATCAATGTCATTGGTCTTTATTAAAAAGAATAAACAGAAGTGCAGTATGACATGAAAATCCATATACGAACAAATGTCAATAGCCAAAAACACCAACTCCATGCAACAACAAAATGTAATGCAATACATGGAAGTAAAACATGTATAACTCCTTACAACATACATAATGCAATCTAATACAAGAAAGTAAAAATGATAACCTGACAGAGAAACATAATGCAATGTTTTTTTTATCAAGCGTTGATTCTAACCTATGAAAATTAATGAAAAAGGTTGAAATATGGTGCCCCAAACAAGGATACATGAAAGGGGAATAATAGAGGACACTTGGGTCCTATGAAAAGCAGTGCACTATGAAAAAATACCAGGAAACTCATTGTTCCCCAGTGTATAGACATAGTAAGAAAATTAACCTTGTTAATGGAGGTAGATCAAGATGATCCTCGAGTCGCACACAAGAACAAGTGAGAACCAAAGAGAGAGATTTTCCAGAATGATTTTTATTATTTTTAATTTTTTAGAAACATATTTGAATGTTTTTTATTTTGAAAGTTTTTTGAAACTATGTATAGTAAGACAAAGAAGCATGGATTCCCACAACGATATATGGGATGTACAAGGGTAGAATGTCACGCATATGCGCAAGAAAGTGAAGATATGAAAATGCCCCAGTGATTAGGTGGGAGTATGCAAAGGAAAACTCTTCACACGCTGAAGTGGGATCAAGGCCAATATAAAATAGCTTCAATCATGAGGGAACAAGGATGCCCCCAGCATAAGCTAGCAAAGAAACACATGAGAGAAAGGAAGTAGAAAATTGTCTTATTAAAAGCAGACAAAAGTGCCTTAAATCATGGCAAAAAGGACATCTGATATACATGGATGTTCTAAATGATTTTTGAATAAAAAAGGATGCTATGAAAATATTTAGATGAAGGTTGATGAAAAATTGATTAGCCCAAGGCACAAATCATGAGACAAGACATGCGCTAAAGTGAGAGTTTGAACAAGGTCTAAAAATTAACACTTGGTAACATAATAATCTTGTTTACTCATCGATATCCCTTGTATGCACATGGAAATGAATTACCTCTTGAAGGAAAGAGTTGATAGACAATAATTGAAGACACTAGCCAATGTGTAGGAATGATTTATTTTGAAAGGTGATGTGTGAATGGATTATGGAAGGAGAACCGTACATTGCTCCACTGCTAGTCAGGTGTCCATAGTCCCAACAGAGATGCATTTGATTCTAATCAAAACATTTCTCTACTTCCAATTAGGCATTCATAGCCCTGATAGAGATTATTGGAAATACCCCAAGAGAGAGTTATATCTCAATTTGCTTTTGCTTTTAGCTTTTTCTTTTTGATTGATTGAGTTTGATTCTTTAGCTTTCTGAAAACTTATTTCAGCTCTCTTGTTTGACAAGGGTTAAGAACCACTGATGGCTTGATGGAAGGATGTGGAAGTGATTGTGATGATGACTTTGGATAGTGTCAACAAATACACCCAACAAGTTTATTATATGTAGATAGTGATAGGATCTCTAAGAGGTCAGTCGTTATTTAATTTACCAAGGTTATGAAAGACCAATACCAAACAGATACCAAAGAGATAAATGTCACAAAATGTGTGCAAATAGGCTAACCACAATAAGATGAAAGGGATGAAAATTGTGGATGACTTGTAGATGAATATGAAAGAAAGGGAAGAAAGAACATCCATGTGTACGTAATGCTTGATTGCAATGTTTGATATTTGTACCTTTGATTTTATTTTTGTAATGTTTTAATATTTTCTCATTTTTTAATATTTTTGAACTATTTTATGATGATTTTTTTATTATTTTTGAACTATTTTATTATTTTTGTTATTTTTGAATTGTTTTATGATTTTTGTTGATTTTTTGGAATTTGGGACCAACAATGTCAATCTGGATGATAGGATCCAACAATGGTGTATGCAACTTCCTTAATAAGGGAGACTAAGCATGTTTGTTTATTAAGAGTGATATTATCCCCGATCTTGATGATCATGGTGAGTTCACACTCAACAAATGACTATGATATGTTTTGAAACATGGGTTTCGTATGTGGGAGCTTGAGTTCCCTATCCATAGGTTCCTACACTTTACACCATAATTGATGAGTACGTTCGTGCGCATTCTGGAATCATGTTTGATTTTGAATTTTATTATTTTTTTAGTTGTTGGGAGCTTTCAAGCTCTTTGGATTTTATATATTGGCTTGATAAAGAACTTGTTTGGGTTTTTTATAAGCTAATGTGTAACTTGTTTGATCCCGAGAAGTGGGAGAATAATGTGGACGTTTACAATTAATGTGATAAATGATGGTGGACTTGCCACAATATTTGATAGAAGAATACTATGATGAATGAAAAGGATATGGTCCATGAATTAAAGAAGAGGGGATACCAGAGAGTGAGCCATGAATAGAAGATGAAGGGATACTAGGATGTGGCCCAAGAATAGAAGAAGAAGGGTTGCTAGGATGTGACCCATAGATGTAAGATGATGGGCTACTAGGATGTGGCCTAAGAATAGAAGATGATGGACTACTAAGGGGTGATCCATAAAGAGAAGACAATGGGCTAGTGGGACATGTTCCAAGAATAGAAGATAGTGGACTACTCAAAAATGTCCTATCAACACCAATCCAGAACTATGATAATTCTCCACAAGGAACTCCTCATGTTATAATTATTTACTAATGCATAGCCTTTAGTTTGGTGGATGTAATCTAAAAACACAACAAAAAACATAACACAAGAATACCATAGACTATGATATGAAGGAATGATGACAAATCTGAAATATAAGTGTAAATTATAATATCAACATGAAATTGTTACAATCTCACCCATGAGGTACTTCAAGTGTAACTAACTTCACTTGCCTTCCAACAATAACTATGGGAAAAACTTCACAATTACACCTCTTAATGGCTTATTTGACACACCTTCAAAATGATGGCTTCCTTTACACACTTACTCATACAATATCTCTCACTACTTCCTTCTATGTTAAATGAGGGGGTGGCCTCTTTATTTATAGGAATTCAAGATTATCCACCCTATCTCTAAGATAGGATAGGAAATCTCTTTCGGCCGATCATATTCCATTCCTAAACTCTTGCCTTTACATGTATGCTTATCTTCTAAGATAAGATAAACCTTATCATCTCACATGGGTTCCACCTTTTTAGACTTTTCCACAAAAAATATATAAAATATTTATGACATCAGTCTTTGTCCTTATTACAAATATAATATTTCTAATTCCTAATCATGTAGACCCTACTTTTCTACTTACCCTAACTTAACATTTTAACATTACCGGACCACTTAGGGTAAATATTTACTTTTTACCACAACATTCCTATTGTACTTTGACTATTACCATACTCTACTTTATTGATGGCACCGTACTAATGCTGTCATTATCTTCTATCAGACTCCACTAATAATCATATTTAACAACATCCTATTCCTAATATATACATAATAAATTAGAAATTATGGAGGAAAATTTTAATGTCGACATTTTCCCCCTTCCTAGTTTCTAATCCGTCCTCAGAGTAGAATATTCTAGTGCTTGGAAATTTTTTAACTTGTAGTGCTTGACCCATTTCATAATGGGAGTGCCATCTAATTCCTCTAGTCGATATGTACCATTTTTATGCACAACTGCTATTTTGTAGGACCCCATCCATTTGGGAAGAAATTTTTTCTGCCTTCTTTTTTTGTATCTAGAATCATATACTAGAACCAAGTCATTCATATGAAATGGAGACCAATAGATCTTTTGATCAAAGTATTCATTCTGCTTAATTTTCTTCTTATAGCTTGTATACTTCACTATTTCCCTCATTTCCTCTAGCAAATGAAGATGCACCAACCTTTATTTTACTGAATCACTTTCATCTATCCTTTCCTTTTTCATAACTCTCACAGTGGGAATATCAAACTCAATAGGAAAAAATGGATCAATTCCATAAGCCAACTGAAATGGAGAGTATCATGTTGTTGACTTTGATGTTTCCATATATGCCCACAATGCCGCATGAATCCTTTTATCCCACTTATGTACCTGCAAGGCTGCATCTTTTGCTAGAATTTGACACAACACAAAAAAAAATCGTTCAACCTATCCATTTGTGCTTGGCTTGTATGTTGTTGCCTTCCTGTGCTTAATAGAAAACTTGTTGACTAGGGCTTCTACCACCTTATTAATGAAGTGGCTTCCTTGATCTATTACAATTTCTAATGGACAACCAAATCTAGTGACAATGTGTTCATATATGAACCTTGCCACTTCATCTATGGAAGTTGTTTTCAATGGCCTAGCTTTAACCCGCTTGGTTAAATAATCTGTGTCAACTACAATATACTTATTTTGGCATGGGATAGTTAGAAGTGGACCTACAATATCTATTCCTCACTTTTCAAAGGGGCCGAATGGAAGAATAGGGCATAATGGAGCTAATGAAGTCTTACGGTTACCATGTATTTTACAAATATCACATCTTACAATAATTATAACAATCTCTAAAAAGAGTGGGCCAGTGATAACTTGCATCCAAGATCCTTCTTGTTGTAAGTTGTTCAGAGAAGTGTCCTCCACATGTACCATTATGGAATTATTCTATTAGCTCCTTCCCTTTATCACATCCAACTTCCCTCTTGTACTATCCATCAATTCCTATTCGAAATAATACTCCATGTAGAATTGAATATGGATGACTGGATTGAGTAATATTCCTCTTAGTATTTACATTGGCACCACCAGGAAACTTGAATTCATTCAGATAATTCTAAATATCTATGTATTCACTAGGGATTGTGTCAAGGGATAACAATGTTGCATCTAGGAAATCATCATCATCACAAGATGAACCTAAACCATCATAGGCTCGAGAGAGTGCATTTGCATTGACATGCTTCTTTCCTGGCCTATCTATAATATCAAATTCAAATTCTTGTAGCAAAATTATCCATCTTGCTATCCTCCTTGATGGGTTAGGCTTATTTACAATATATTTTAGATCCTGATGATCTGTTACAACTATAAATTTCTACCCTAACAAGTAATTTCTAAACTTCTTTACAGTAAAAATGATATCTAGAGCCTCTTTTTCAGTTACAGTATAATTTACCTTAGCACTGTTCATTTGTCTGCTCCCAAAGTAAAATGGATGATCATTCCCATTTTCATTCTTTTGGCTTAGAGTACTTCCTAGTGCTACATATGAGGCATCAATATACACAATGAATGGCTTTTCTTTAATTTGGATTCTTTAAAACAGGGGAAGACACCAAAGCTTCCTTCAGTTGTTCAAAAGCTTCATGCGCCTTATTTCCTAGTTCATATGTAAAATCCTTCTTCAAGAATTTGGTTAGTGGTTGTACAATATTTGAGAAATTATTGATGAACCTTCTATAGTAACCCACATGGCCTAAAAATGATCTCAACTTACTTCTATTCATATGAAATGGTAACTCTTTGATTTTTGAAACTTTATCAAGATCAGTACCAATACCATCTCTAGATACAACATGCCATAACAAAATGCCTTTAGAATATCCAAAGACGCACTTTGTAGGGTTTAGTGAGGCTTGTGCTTCATTTAACCTTTGAAATGATGTCTCCATCTGCTACAGGTACTCCATCTTGCTCCCATAGATATAAAAATCATCAAAAAATACTCTAATGAAGTTTCCAATGTAGGGTTCAAATACCCTATTCATCAAGTGTTGGAACATTGCCGGAGCATTACACAACCCAAAAGACATAACTCTATAAGAAAAAATTTCCCAAGGAGTGGTGAATGTAGTCTTTAGCTGATCTTTCTCTACTATACAAACTTGGTTGTATCCAACTTATTTATGGGCTTAGCACGATCTACCAGCTCAATAGAATGTTCTACCCAACTTACTTGACGGAGTTCCTTGTAATCAAAAGTGAATAGGTGTATGTACCTTTGAAAGAGTTGGAGGTAGGATTCCTTCTCATTCTCCATCCCAACATCACCAATCTTTATTTTTTGGAACTGATTAACAATTTCTTCTTCAGATAATCTTATGGGTTCATGAGTCTATGTGACTAGAAGGATATCCATGACTGAAACATCAACCTCACTTTGTTCATCTTCTGTGTCCACTTCACTAATACCAAAGTTATCAGAGGATGTCCAATCATTAGTTTCATCACTTGAATCCATAGGTTCTGCCTTATGATGCAGAGGGATCATGTTTATCTTCACCCTCTCTCTGCCACGTCCAAGTGTCATGAAGCCTTCATTTCGGTAGTTTCTTGCATGAACTATCCTTAGCCATGGCCTTCCCAACAACATTGGGTATGCAACAGTACCATTTTTCATCACCTAAAATTCTACCACACATATAACACCCATAACAGATATTGCCAAATTTGAAACAACACCTTATGGTTTAGTTTTTACCTTGTTTAATGACGTTGACATAAGTGTTGAGAAGAGATGAATTTTTAAACCCAACATATTCATTACAGACTCAGTCATTACATTAACTACAGCACCTCCATCAACTAAGACATCATGAATTGAAATACCATTACATAATACCTCAACTTGTGGAGCGTAAGGATCCACCTCTACCTCCAAAATAGGTACCTCAACCTCCTTACTTTGTCAAGCATTGAGTCCACTTCACAGCTCCCACCTCTTCTCAGAAGACATAGCCAAAATTTGACCATATGTAATATTTGCAGGCCTTTTAGACAGATCTTCTAAGATGGAGTATCGTCCTTGCCCCTGTGAAATTAGAAAATCCTGCAAACCCAACTTTCATCTACTATCTTTCTTACTAGTTTCTCCTTTCATCTTCTTAGGATCATTTCCATCTTGGTTGTCTTTTTCTTTCTTTTTTTTTGTTACAAACACATCTTCTTCATTATTTATGCTTCTATCTATTACATCAAAAGAATTCACAGGTGCTTTTCCTTTATCATTATCTCTTGTACCAGATGTAGAAGCTCTATCTGGAAAATTATACTTATAATGACCCTTTTTATGACAACCATAACATACAACTTTAGTTATATTTCTTTTTGGACCTCTATCTCCTCCCTCAGAACTCAATTCCTTTCCTTGAAGAAGATTAATAGTTAACTGACCCATCTTCTTGAACAGATCTTCATACTCAGTAGATGTAATATGGAAAATATTTGTGCTCACTGAGAGTGCTTGTGGATTCTGAACCAAAGGTGTTGGTGTAGGCTCTACCTTAGCAGTAATTTCTTTGGGCTCCTCTTCAATGCTTTCTTCTTTCCTTCTTGCAATCTCCATTGCTTGTTCAATGGTAGTTGGGTGGTCATACTTCACTTGTCATCTGATCTCTGGCTTCATCCCAAGAATGAAGTGCTTACAGAGGAGATTATCCATGCCATTCATCAACCCATCCGGTAATCCTTCCTTCTAGATCTAGGCATCAAGCTTCCTCCTTAACTCTAGAACACGAGCATGATAATCCATTATCTTCTCCTTCTCTCCTTGGGATAGCTTTGTGATATCGATCATGAGATCTGCATATTTCTGTTGTTCACCAAATCTTCAAGAAAACTTTCAGTTAATAAATCCCATAAGTTTTTCACATTATCACCTAGTGTTTCAAACCACCTAAGGGTTGAACCATCCAAAAAGGTAGGAAAAAATTTATTCCATTGTTCCCTTCTTATGAGGCCATTACAAATGCAAGATCATTTAAACTCTTGAATGAAAGAGGAAGCATCCTCATTATATTGGGCTGAAAAAATAGGAATCTTCCCCCTTTTTTTTAAAGTAACCACAATGAAATACCAACTTACAAGTATAATTAGTAAGACTTATGTGCACAAATAATTGGACTCACTACAATAGAAAGTGACTTTACACCATTCTACAGTAAAATAGGAATGACCACAGTAAACTATGGTAAAACTTGACTTACTGTGGTAAAAACTGACTATTGTGGTAAACACTATTTACAGTAAAAAGTGAAGTTACTGTGGTAAATATTATTCATGATAAAAATTAAAGTTACTATGGTAAATACTATTCATAGTAACAAGTGATTTTACCATGGTAACTACTATGCACAATAAAAACAAGGTTACCCTCCAAATGATTTTTGACTAAGTGGGAATATCTCTCCAAAAAATCCACCAACGAGGAATGGTCTCGGCAATGGAACCAAAATGTCAACACCAATCCAACACTACGATAATTCTTCATCGGGAACTCCTCGTGCTATGATTATTTATCAATGCACAACCTTTATTTTGGTGGATATAATCTAGAAACACAACAACAAACATAACACAAGAATACCATAGACTATGATATGAATGAATGATTACAAATTTGAAATATAAGTGTAAATTATAATATCAACATGAAATTGTTACAATCTCACCCATGAGGTACTTCAAGTGTTACTAACTTCACCTGCCTTCCAACAATAACCATGAGAGAAACTTCACAATTACACCTCTTAATGGCTTCTTTAACACACCTTCAAAATGATGGATTCCTTTACACACTTACTCATACAATATTTCTCACTACTTCCTTTTATGCTAAATGAGGGGGGTGGCCTCTTTATTTATAGGAATTTAGGCTTATCCACTCTATCTCTAAGATAGGATAAGAAATATCTTCCGGCCAATCATATTCCATGCCTAAACTCTTGCCTTTACATGTAGACTTATCTTCTAAGATAAGATAAACCTTATCATCTCACATGCGTTCCACCTTTTAAGAATTTTCAACAAATAAACTACACAAAATATTTATGACATTACTTTTTGTCGTTAATGCAAATATAATATTTCTAATTCCTAATCATGTAGACCCTACTTTTCTACTTACCCCAACTTTGACATTTTAACATTACCAGACCACTTACGACAAATATTTACTTTTTACCACAACATTCCTATTATACTTTGACTATTACCATACTCTACTTTATTGGCAACACCATATTGATGGCACCATTATCTTCTATCAGACACCACTACTAATTATACTCAACAACATCCTATTCGTAATACATAATAAATTAGATATTACGGAGGAAACTTTTAATGTCGACGGTCCCACAAATAGCAAAGGGAAGGATACTAAAAGGTGACCCACACCTAGACAAAGATGAACAACTACTTGGTGTTGACCCCATAAGAGATTTTGATTGAGTGATTGGGTGATGAGAAGATACGCCATGGATCAATACAAGACCTAGGAGTTTCCTCATGTAATGAAGAATGTGAATATGGAAGAGTAAGAGGAGGATCAAGTTGCATGATTTTAGGCTCTTCCTCTATTTCTTGATTAAAGGAATCAACCTTCTGCTCACAACATGCGGGTGCATCAAAGTCTAAAAAGAATCCTTTCTCATAATTTTTTTAAGAGATATCTTCACGTGCCTGTATAAATGTAGAAATTACTCTGATCTAATACAAAGAATCCATGAAATAGCTACACAAACAATAATTGAAATCAACAACTCTATATTATATTTTATTAATTTACTATTTCAATACACTCCATTATATAGGAGATCTATAATAACAATCCTCACAACAATCTTTGTCTTCATATACAACTATACACCCATATGGTTTCAACCTCGCACCAATATAATAATAAAACAACACTAATTGTTTTATTATTCTAACTTACTAACATACCACATACTAACCACATTTTACATTTACTATTTACATTTACATAGTAAATGTATTTTCACTAATTTACCATAATAATAATTACACATGTAATTATTATTCACCCATACAAATGGAGCACTAAGATATATTTCCTAACATTCCCCCCCTTAGTGCGAACATGGGGAAAACTTTTCTTTGTAATTGCACTTACTTTCATGATCTGATGATTTTATAGGATGATCATAAACCTAATAGATGGTTTTTCACAGGGTTGAACATTAACTGAAAATGATGGTTTTGCAACTGGTTTACCACAAACCAAAAGGGTGATGGTTTTACATAGGGTTTACCAATAACCAAAAATGGTGGTTTTACAAGTGGTGTACCACAAACCAAAAGGGTGATGGTTTTGCATAAGGTTTACCAACAACCGAAAATGGTGGTTTTACAACTGGTTTACCACAAACCAAAAATTAAGGTTTTCAAGTGGTTTACCTACAACCACATCATGATATACCAAGTACTATTATTAGCCCTCATCACATCTCACTGCAGGGAATAACATAGGAAATTCTGCTGAAATCTGCTGCTCATATATAGAAAATACCAGAAAATGTAGAAAACTAGAAATGCAACATTGAGATCATGTTCTCCCCTCAATGTTAAATTTCCTTTATTCTGAAAACCACAATAGGAACACTGCAACCAAACACTCTGCCAAAAATACAAAGAAACAACAGGAACACACTATATCAAAAAATAATCACCATAACTGATACGGCCCCATCGTTGGTGACTGACGAGAGGTCACTGAATGACCTGCAACCTCCTGTACCTCCTTCCTCTAAGAACTTCACTTAGAATAGAAAGTATTCAGAATTATAGTCAATTTCATCTATTATTCATTCATCTTCATTGTTTGAGCCTTCTTCAAGGACTATATTTGCTTCATTTTTAAGATTTCCATTGAGTAAGTCTTTAGCTCGATCTCTACAAAAAGACTTAGTATGACCCTTTTTCTTGCAATAGAAACATTCAATTTCATCCTTTTTTTTCAAGAATTTTTTGTATTTCCTTTTAACATATAAAGCAGTTTTCTCTTCTATATCTTCATTAATTCTTTTCTCTTCAGCTAGGAGAGCTGAAATCATGCCCTCTAATGACTGAGAAGACATTTGCCCTAGAGTAAAGACAACATTATTGTACTTAGATGGCAAACTATTTAATAATATGGCTTTTACATCTTCATCATCAACAGGAGATTTAACTTCTACTAGTTATCTAAGAAGAGATCTCAATTCATTTATATGACTTGACATTGTGACTTCTTCATTCATTTTCAATTTGAATAATTGCAACTTTAAAGAGAATTTTGCATTATTCGGTTTAGCCCCAAAAGTTTTGTTTAGTAAATCCCATACTTTTGTAGAATATTTTTCTAAATCTACATGATGTAATTTAGAATCTAAAAAACCAAGTCCAATTATTACTTTGGCTTTGTCATCTCTAGTTTCCCATTCTACAATTTTGCTTACATCTCTAGATTTTTTTTCTTTTCCATCTACTATCCTCCATAGATTTTTATTCATTAACTGCATCTGGATTATTACTCTCCATGTATGGAATTTCAACCCATTAAATTTACCTAATGGTGTATCCATTTTACTGAATCTAAATATCCAAAAAAAAATTGAATGTATATTTGAATTACCTTTAATTATTTGATTTCTTAAAAAAAAACAGCAGTGATCAATGTGCTGTATAGTAAATTTCACATTTATCTCAAACTACAAACTGGGTTCTACTGAAATATTTACTGTAGGTTCCTATATAATAGATCATTCAACGCACACAATTTTGGAGAAACCCAAATCACGAAACAAAAGTTACAAAATCTTCTTTGAGACAGATTTAACCTGCTCTGGTACCAAATGTAGAAATTACTCTGATCTAATACAAAGAATCCATGAAATAGCTACAAAGACAATAATTGAAATCAAGAACTCTATATTATATTTTATTAATTCACTATTTCAATACACTCCATTATATAGGAGATGTATAATAGCAATCCTCACAACAACCTTTGTCTTCATATACAACTATACACCCATCTGGTTTCAACCTCTCACCAATATAATAATAAAACAACACTAATTGTTTTATTATTTTAACTTACTAACTTACCACATACTAACCACATTTTACATTTATTATTTAAATTTACATAGTAAATGTAATTTCACTAATTTACCATAATAATAATTACACATGTAATTATTATTCACCCATACAAACGGAGCACTAAGATATATTTCCTAACAATAAAGGCCATAGTTATTTCTTCATTCTGAATGAAATCAGTCGGTATTAGTTGTTGATCGACCATTAGAGTTTGATTGGAATAAAGAGGTTCACTTGGTGTGGAAGACTTAGAATATGTTTGATGATGATTGATAGAAGAATATGATGTGGGGGACGAAGAAGATGTGTAGTTAGATTTCTCAGGAGTAGAAGAAGATTGTGTGGTCCTACCTATACAATGGTATATCATATATAAACTAGTAGGATTAAGTCCAAATTATGCACATTGTGATGCATGGGTCGATTCAGATGTTTGAATAGAAGGACTTTGAGTCACACGAATCTTAAAACAAGGAAGACTTTGTGGGGGTGAATAATGAAGAAGGTCCTACAAAGAAGGGGAGGATTGTGATTCAAGAATCACAATGGGTGAATAATAACAAGGGTCCTATGAAGAAAGAGTGGACCGTGATTCAAGAATTGTATTAGATGTTTGATTGGATGGATTTGGACTCACGTGAATCTTAAAAAGAAGAAGAAGTTATTGATGAAATTGATAAAAGGGGTCTTGCAAAGAAATGGAGGACAACGACGTAGGATTCATATTAAATATATGATGAAGAGGGTCTTGCGAAGATAGGGAGGACCATGACATATGATTCACATTATATGAATGATGAAGATCATTTGTGGTGACACAAATATTTAGAGGAGGATAACGTTGTTTAGGTGACTACTAATAGAGGTCCTGCAAAGAAGGGGAGGAACTTGAATTAGGATTTGAATTAGATGAATCCAAATAGTAGTTTACATCTGAATAGTAGTTTGGATTTTAATCATCAGAAGATTAAGAGGAAATATTCGGATTGGAATCCTTAGAAGAAGAGGAAATGTTTGGAGTGGAATCCTCAAAAGAAAAAGAAATATTTGGATTAGAATCAAAAGAAAGGTGGGGGGAACTCAAATAATAATTTGGATTAGAAGTGTGCAAACCATACCACCAACTATGAAATGAAGGTGGGGAACAGCTTACCCAAATGGGTTCTCTAGAATGAAGAACCAATCAAGGTTTGGTCATGATGGGTGTATTTTTATGTGTACGCAAAAACTTTGATTCCTTATTATCATATGTATTAGGGACCTTATGATAATCAGTCATTATTGGCATGTGTTGGGTTCAAAGGTCTAAACCTTGATTTTATTATCAAAGTTTTTCAAAGTGAAGAAGGTTTCATGTTTATTTGGGCATCATAACGACAACCAACTAGACATTTAATAAATATGGCGATGCTTGTATGATTTTCCAAAATAAAATCTAAGGAAAACATACATCGTGATGAATCAAGACTGATAATCCAATAAGGGATGAAGACATAAATGTCAAAGGATTGATCAAAATTTTAGCAACATAAAGGATACAAAGGGGAGACTTCCAATGTTCGATTGGTGAAAAAATTTCTTGATAGGAATTGTGTTTGCTAAGGTTTTAAAGATATGTTCAAAAATTACCATAGACTTAGGCAAAAACAAGAAGATCAAAAGGATCAAAGACCCAAAGGATTTTCCTAAGAACAATTTTATAATATGGATAAAAACAAGGAATAATTACGCAAGTTAAAAACACAAATCCAAATTAATGACCAAAGAATAATGAATGATAAAGAATCAATGGATCAAAATGATTTTCCTAAATGAGTAAGTCAATATGATGAATGAGACACAACCACATAAAGTTGTTTGTTTTAAACCAATCAATCATCAAATTACTTCTCAAGTCTATTTCCGAATGATAGCTGGTGTTGTATGATGATTAACAAAACGCCCCTACATATGTTGAGTTCAAATAAATGAACAAGGTGTAAGTAATAACATGAATTTAATGTGATCTCCAAAAAAATTATACAAGAAGCAAGCCCAAATTAAATTAAGACCTATATTCCAAAAGGTGTCAGTTACGATTGTGAGTGACACAAAAAATTAACTAAGATATGTTAACCAAACTTTGCGATAAATTAAGGTATTGATATCAAGATGATATTGATATAACACGCAGAAGTGGTAACTCTCAACACTTTTCAAAATCGAGGTAATAATTAAAATCAAACTAAAGCTATAGTATACCTAGGAATTGTTAAAGTGTATATAGTGTAACCTTACAATATAGGTATTTAGGTCAAGTTTACAAGAAACAAGATGTAAATACCAAAATTGTAGTGATACGATATAAACAAGATAACCATTCAAAGGAGAATCAAAGTGATGAACCAAGCCTAACTACGATGACAATCTTGACTTGGGTATCAAGATCAAAAAGGCTAACAATGATATAAAAACATCTCCACACACTTTAAATGCTTAACAACCCAGCCAAAAACATGGATGGACATAAACAAACACAAAAGTGGTGAAAATAATCAATTGATAACGCAAAGATAGTCACTCTTCTTTGATCAACAAAGTTTCAAAAGAAAGTGAAGGAAGTAGATCAATTGGGGTTGAAAAATGATGGCCTCACTTCGATAGAGTTTTGCCTCACCTTAGGGAAAGTGAAAAACTAAGGAAAAGTAACACTTTACATGTTTCATGATGAATAATAGCTCATAACTGAATTTTTTTTTGATGTGGTCTAAGTGGGCTCCTGGTCAAAGATATCTTCCTAGGCGGTTCTCTCAACTAGGTGTTATAAAGCTATATTAAGTGAGCTCGATTTACCCAAAAAGTCACAATGACTAATTTGGGAGTATCTCGGCTTTACTTTACCCCCTTCAAGCACATTGGGCAACTAGTGCATCCACATTTACTATCACTGGGGCTATCATATGGACAACAGGTAATGCTAACTCAGAAGGAAAAAATAGTCAAGTAGATTGTACGGAACTCTTCCCGTTTCATCCACAAGATTCCCTCTTGCGTGGACTACTTTAGGATTCCTAGGACCACCCATCCATTGTTGTATCTTAAGGCTTATGTCAAATGGGTTATGTCCTAGTTTTAAGCAGACGTGATGTACCCTTATCAAAACCTACAAATACAATGTTTTGAATGTGGTGTGATTTTTATCTTGTTTCATTTGGTGTGGTTTTCTTGAACACCTTTTAGCAACCTACCTGAAAACTGTATTATTAGTTTAATTTTATTTCTAACTCCTTTCTTTGACAAGCATTTTTAGGTCCTGCACTCCAGCATTAGTAGTTATCCAAGCAAATCACATTATTTAAAATAGGATTAAGAGTTGTTTTTGATTCTCAAGATCATCTAAGGATGCAAGAGAAGATCATACATAACAAATAATCCAACTAAAAAGTAAATAAAAACTTTGCAATCAATGAACCATACAAAAAGCTTGATAAATGTTCATTCCTTCAAACCAAAAGTGAAAGATGAAGTTTCTAATTTACCAAATGTTATAAAATGGAGACTAAAGTTTATTTTGATTCTTAAGATCACCCTAAGGTGAAAGATAATAGCACCCAACTACATAGAAATGGAAAAATTCAAATCAAAGGACCATTTAAGAATGCTTTGTAAAAGGTTCATTCCCTTAAGCAAAATCAATAATCAAATTTCCAAGTTTAATCCCAATGTTAAAAATACAGAGATCAAAGTTTTTTTTGATTCTCAAGATCACCAAAAGGTGCAAGATAATAGAATACACACACTTTGGTCTAAATCAAGTAAAGCATGTAAATACAACATTCATCAAAACATTAGACATGTTAGAAAATGACTAGTTTTAAACTAACAGAAAACCCTTTAATTTTGGTGAATATAAATCCCAAATTTATGTTTTCATTACATAATTAACTTCAATACCTTTTCAACTCAAAAAAAATGGATTCATTTCGAGTTTGGGATCAAACGTTATGGCCTTCAGAAGATGGCTTATGCATATGCTCTTATGCTCATGGGTATGCACTTTACATGCACACAAAAAATGTAAAAAAAAAAACATCCCTTAATCTGTAAAATGGTCAAATTTTTTGAACCAAGATTCAATTTTGAAAAAAACCCATCACATTAATATATGAATATAAGACTCAACACTATCAAACATTAACATACATGCTCAAGAAATTAAGATTTTCAAGAAATTGACAAAACTAGCATGTAGAATGATGAAAAAGTAAGCTCTAAAAATGAAAACATGATGAAATCTTGAAATTTTCTCACCAATATTTAATTTTTAAAGCAACCCAACACATTAATATATAAATAGAAGACTCAACACTGTCAAACACTAACCTACATGCTCAAGAATTTAATGTTTTCAATAAATTGACAAAACTAGCATGTAGAATGTTGAAAAAGTAAGCTCTAAAAATGAAAACATGAAAAAATCTTGAAATTTTCCCATCAATTCCAATTTTGATAGCACTTCACCTCCTTTATACCTACAAGGAAGACTCAACACATGCAAACTCAACAAAATAAGTTAGATTAACATGTGTAAAAGAGGCTTAGTAATAAAAAATGAAACTTAACTACAAAAACTTGAAATTAAGTGCAAAGGAAAATGGAGTAAGTCCCACCGGGGTGTGCCAAATGTGTTCATGTTTTATTCACTAAGTTATAACTTGAAATTAATATCTAAATAGCTTCAAAATCAAATGTTAATTAAACAATGAACCATCAAGATAAGAGTTTAAAGGAAATGCTTCTTCAATGCATAAATGAAACTACATGCTAAGTTATTTCCTACTCTCTATGATTGTTAACTTAAACTATAAACCTATGAAGAACATAAGAAATCAGAGTGGATTGTTACTTGATCTCAAAGATTGAGAATGAAATCTCACCAAGAATGGCTACAAGGCCATTTTGGATCTTCCCATATTACTCAATTTTGAGTGAAAGGATACAAGATGGAGAAGCTATTTCCAACAATGGAGAATAGCTCAAGATCAAAATGCTTATCTAGTCTTTCACTATTCAAAGAATGGTGCAAGAAGAAAGGTAAGGAGGGTTCTGTATATATCTTGCATGAAGAGGCAAGGCTAGAAAATTGATGAATGTGGGATAAAGGTAATACAAGATTAGTAATGGATAAGGTTGCTTTATAAAAGGTAATCTTGATTTAGAAGAGTTTAATTTGTCATTAGTAAGTCATTGGGAGTTAGGGATGTTTTAATTAATCAAAGGCGATTAATTGATAAGTAGAGGTAAGCTTATAGAATTTAATTAAAGGAAAATTAGTATGATTTGCGGGATGTAAGAGAGGAATTTAATCCAATAAATGATAATTTATTGATCTAGAGTTGTGAGTGTAATTAATTAATAATAATTAATTAACCCAAGTAGAAGTGGATATTAATTAACAAAAGGTTGTTAATTGACATCTTTAATAATAGGAAGGCTAATTAATTAATGAAAGGTCATTAATTAATGAATAAGAAGAGGAATGTTAGCTAATTAGCGGAAAAGTGCTAATTATTACAGAAATGATGATAAAGAGGATAATTAGTGCAATCTTAGCATTAAAGGTTTCGTAAGTGGATTTTAAGTGTCTACACAACTCAAATGACAAGTAGATCCCATAGCTCAATCTTTGTTGTGTCCCATAACTTGTGCCCTCAACACTTCTATGAAATATTTCTCATGCTCCACACTACACATCTCCTGTGAGGTCCCTCTCAAGCGGTGCCCCAACCTATTTTTGTGAGCATCTCGTTTACCTTCCCGAGCCAGCCTTTTTTACTCCTGTCAATGTGTTCTACTGTAATTTTCTCATCTAAATTCACCTTGGCTAGCATCACTCTTAGCTCCATATTGATTCAAATTCTCCTTTTGATTCACTCAAACACCTCACCTATGGCTCTGTTCCCTGATCTCTTCAACTAATTGGGCGATTCAATCACCCCATACTAGATGACACTTCACATAAGATGATGCCAAGTTCTTCCATGAACTCTCCTCCGAGTTGTTCCCACTAAAACTTGGAAATGCAATGGGTTTGAGCTCTTTTATGTAGGCTTTACTTCAATATTCGAGCCTCTAGGTAAGCATTCCTTGGCTCACTAACATCTATCCTCACTTTTTTGCATTCACTCTACCACTATTGCCTACCTCTCGAGCCACTTTAATAGCTCGTTTCACAACGAATTCACCTCAGATTTCCCTTTATTTCAGCAAGCTATTTCTAGCACAGTGCCATGTTGCCTTGTTCTTGAATTTATCTTGAGTTTTCATCTTTTGGGGCTCTTTCTCGAAATCAAAGGGTTATTAAAGCATAGTATGGCCGCTTAAAAATTGCTTACCAATTTTGAACGTTTTTTTTGTTGTATTTACAAGAGTTGGGCCCACCGGGGCCAATATATTGCTCTAAGTAAACCCTGAACCTCTAAGACCTAGGTAAGGGGAAAATAAAACAAGATGATCCTGAATCTTCAAGAGACACCGTAACTATACCTTAAACACAACAATAATCTAAAATGCCTCAAAATGTCTCATGAAGGCCTTTCCAGTGTTATGGGTCCAATTTAATTCCTTTTTCCATTTTTTTCTCAAGGGGAAAAAATGGATAACAATATGTTACCAATATTTACAAGCAAACAAGACAAACAAAAGTTAATCTAATCAAAAAAACACAATAATGTACAAGCATACACAATAAGAATGAACCCAATGAACTCCACAATAGATTAAAGAAAAACTTAATATAAGTAAGCAAATAAATCCAATTTAAAGCACACAATATGAAAATGAAAACCAACAAAACTATGTACAAACAAACAACTAAAGTAAGCAAACTACTACTTTGTTTTTGCAGGACAATTTGTTTTGAATTTTATTCACTGATTTGGGTATTATCTCGAGACAATGTTATATATTTTTTGAGTTTTATATGAGACATATTTGAATGTTTTGAGTTTTCCAACTAACATATCTGAATGTTTTAAAATTTTCAAAAGTTTTACGAATGCTATTACAATTCTCTAGAAGTTTTCGAAATCTATGTGCAAGAAAACAAAGAAACGTGGATGCCCCGAGCAATATATGGGATGTACAAGCACATAAAGTCCCTGGTATTTCCATGAAGTGACGATGAAAATTTTCCCCCGCGGTTATATGGGAATGTATAAAGGAAAACTATTTAAATAAAGAAGTAGCTTTAGATGGATGAAGGCCAAGAGGGATAGGCTCAAAAATATCTTAGACATAGGAAAAAACTAGCTTAGGATAAAGCCATCATAATCCTAGATATGAGATGATTGTGAACAACGGACCCTCTAGTGGTGATGGAAACCATTTTCACCAAAGAAATTGTCCAAAGTGTAAAACTTGTGTGGTTTTCACATTTGGATGCATTGATTTCTCTTCACTTTTTCTGATTTTATATTTTTTTAGTTGAATTTATAATATTTGAGGGACCCATACTTAAGCATAGAAACACTTGAGATGAATAAAATTCATGGGTTCTCGAATTTCATCATCATTGGAGTCAGCATGCTTGTATGGACCTGAACCAAATTTAGCAACCACAAGATACGGCCCTAACAAATTTAGCTCATATTTACCTTTCTTTTCACAGTCGTTGGTGGTATATAAATGATTTTATTTTAGAACAAGTTATCCTACTTCAAATTGGAGAGATATCATTCTTTTTTTATAACTTCGATGCACTTGATTCTAATACACTTTGAGGTGGTTAATGGCATGAAGAAACTTCTCATATAATACCTCCAGTTCTGTTACCCGAGCCGCTATGTATTCATCCTCTTTATCCAAGTAATCTCTTAGCTCTATGCGCACAAAGGGGAAATCGATCTCAAAGGGTAATACAACTTCTATGCCGAAAACTATGGAATATGTAGTAGCACCAGTAGGGGTACAAATAGATGTGCTATAAGCCCAGAGGGTGGGATGAATTTTAAAATTCCAATTCTGACATGTTTTATTCACCATCTTCTCCATAAGAAAAACAAGGGTTTTATTTGAAGCTTCAGCCCGCTCATTACCTTGAAGTTAATAAGGGGTTGAATAATTGAGTCATATTTAAAAGTGTTGACATAACACCTTCACAACTTTGTTTTTGAATGACTTACAATTGTAAAATACTATGGCGAATGGGATGCTATACCGGAAAATGATATGATTCATTATTAATTTGGATATTTGCATACTTTTGATATAGGTGAAAGGAACATCCTCTACCCACATCATGAAGTACTGAATGGTAGTAATAATAAACATATGACCATCAGAAGATGTAGGTTTAAGTTTAATGATGTGATCGAGTCCCCACATTGAAAAGGGACATGGAGTGGTAATAGGTTACGATGATTACGCAGTCGCATGTGTCAATTTTCCATATTTCTGGCATAACAAACATTTCTTTATGTACTTACAACAATCAGTCTCCATGGTAAGCTAATAATATCCTACTCTTAGTATATTTTTAGCCACAACTATCCCAATTATATGGGATCCACAAATGCCTTCGTGCACTTCCTTAACCGCAAAGATAGCTTCGTCTGAATTAAGACAACATAAGAGATTCCCATCATATAATCTATGATAGAGAGTTCCCCCAAGTAAGGTTTATCGGGCTATGTACTAGATAAATTTTCTTTTGTCAGAATAAGAAATTTTCGGAGGGAAGGTTCCATCATGATGATACTTTAATATGTTAAGACACCATGGGGAAAAGGGAACAATAACTTCACATACCAAAAAAGACTCCAACGTGTCATATGCTGGTATTTGTAGATGCTCAACTAAGAATTACATGTCATTGTTTCCATGTGGGATGCATAACATAGAACCAACCATAGCCAAAACAACCTCTCCTCACTTTTTCCCTCTCAGGATCTACTTGAATGTAATTTTCTCAAAGAAATATTTCAGAGTGTCAACCATTTTTTGTAAGGAAGAATTTTTTCATTCTTAAATTTTTACTCATTAGTTATCTTCTTGATGATCAACATAGAATCACCAATTACATTTACTTTTCTTATATCCCCCTTGATAGCCAGTTTCATCCTTTTATTAAAGGATTCATATTCTGCTATATTATTTATACATTAGAATCCGAGCTAGAATAATTGAGGGATCAAATATCCTGAAGGAATGAAAAGAACAACTCCTGCACCTAATACATGAAATGTAACGGAGAAATCAAAGTATAGCTTCCATATAATATATTCCTCAAGGTACATTGTGGAAGCATCTAGAAGTTACAGATTCAATGGTTGAGTTCCTAACAAAGAGACTTTAGCTAGCTGATCTACCAACACCTATCCTTTAAGTAAATTCTTATAGATGTACTCAATATCAAATTCACTAATTAGGATGATTCAATTAGTGATCATTGTTGTAACTGCAAGATTTGATAACAAATATTTCAATGGGTCCTATTATTCAAAAAATAATGTTGAAGTTTTTAAAAAGTAAAAATGATGGCCAAGAAAGCCTTCTAAATCTTCAGGTAGTTGAGCTCTTAAGCAATCAACATACGACTAAGGTAGTAAATTTTTTTTTCTTTCTACTCTATATCATATTGGGCCAACGTTGCACCAATTACAAATTAAATATAAGAAATGTAGAGTAATAGTAGTTCACCTATAGAAGGAGGTATTAAAATAGGGGGTTTGGACAGATATTCCTTAATCAAATAAAATGCTTGTGGTTTTTCTGGGCCCCAATGAAACTCAACATCTTTCTTCAAAAGATGTGTGAATGAGTGTCATTGTTCAGTGAGCTAGGAGATGAATATTTTGATTGTTTGATTCTTCCCTTTCAAGTTATGATTTTTCCTAATGTTCTTAGGAGGAGGCATTTCTGTTATGGTTATAACCTTTTTGGGATCTACCTCAATTCCTCTCTATGATATAATGAATCCTATTAGTTTTCCTGATGGCATGCCAAAAACACATTTCTCTATGTTGATTCATACCTTAAAATCTCTAAGACACTGATATATGTGACATAGTATAGATGTTTGGTCTTCTCTAGTTCTAGATTTACCCAAGATATCATCCACATAGTCTTCCACGATGTCATTGAGCATATCATGAAAGATAACAGTCATTAGCTATTGATATGTTTCACAAACATTCTTGAGTCGTAATGGCATGACTTGATAGAAGAATGTCACCCATGGGGTTATAAAATCTTTCTTATGTTAATGTTGTATATATCTTTCCCAGGTAGATATAGACAAGCAGAAGATTCTAGAGATCAAAGAAGCTCAAATGCCTGACATGCCCAAGGTGCACTGAAGTGGCGCACGACAATGGATGTCGACATGGAAAACGGTGCACCCAAGGCGCACAGAAATGGTGCATAGAAATGAGTGTCGACAATGAAACGTATGTGCCCTTGGTGCACAGAAGTGGCGCACAAGAAATGAGTGTCGACAATGAAATGTATGCACCCTTGGTGCACAGAAGTGGTGCACAGAAATGAGTGTCGACAATGAAATGTATGCGCCCATAGCGCACAGAAGTGGTGCATAGAAATGAGTGTCGAAAATGAAATGTATGTGCCCTTGGCACATAGAAGTGGCACATAGAAATGAGTGTCGATAATGAAATGTATGCGCCCTTGGCGCACAGAAGTGGCGCACAGAAATGAGTGTCGACAATGAAATGTATGTGCCCAAGGTGCACAAAAATGGCGCATGACACAGAGTGTCAATAGGGTAAATGTTGCACCCTTGGTGCACGGAAGAGGATGACGACACACACATGAATGTGCCTATGGTGCACCTTTAGGAGGCGCAACATTTTGAGCACTGACAGGAAGCAGGCCCTGGCGCAGATATTCAGATGGCAATAACTTTTGACTGGGAGCTCGAATTCATGCAAGGTTGGACTTTTCGGAAAGCTTACGAGGTCCTCTGTCCAAATACGACAAGATATCTTTAATTGCGTGAGAAAAAATTATTAAAAATGCAGAATATAGTTTGCCACTTTTGGGTTCGCTAGGTTCTCACCTACCATCATTATGAGATGAGTTAAGTGCATTCTGGAGGTGGTTGGGGCAGATTTCAAATTCCTCTCTCTTTTCTCTCTCATTCTTCCTATAAATTGTAAGGAGGGGATTCTTTCTAAAGGTTGGACATTCTTGTTTTGCCCCTCCCTTCTTCTCTTTGGCAGGTGAATTTGTGGAGTTCAAACCTCCCATTTAAAACTGTAATGCAACTCTGCCTCTTGGCATTTTGCAGTGTGCTGTATCAATCTTTGGAGCAAATTAATGCATGTCTGTGGATGATTCTCAACCCTCTCTGTATTTATTTTGCATCCTACTGATCTTTCACTGTGAATCTGGCTATCTGTGCATGATCTTACATTACATTTTTATGGTCTGTGTTTATTGGCAAGACAAGTGTTTCTTCATTCCTCGATGCATCACCTTTGTAGTTTAGGTTTTATTTGATGCATCTTCTTACCCTGTCTCCTTGGCAAGTTATTTTAGGTTTTGATTAAACCCTCTGTATGTTTTACATGTGCATCTGAATAGAAGAATAGGAACCGGCCTTCATCCGGAGAGCTTTTCCGATTCGCGAGGTCCCACACTTGGGAAAAGCTCCATGTTATGCAATCGCACTGAGAGTCTCAACCCATCGTGTTGCAGAATTTCAGAGGTGCTGTGACTCGCAATCAATAGTTTTGGCATGCCCGGTGGGACCAAGAGGTCATTCCACAGATTTGAAGGAACCTTCAAGAAATTCGGACTTAAAAAATTACAGGTTTTACAGTTTCAGTTTTTTCACCTTCTGGGCTAAACTTTGAAATCAATTCTCAAGGACTTAACTTGCTCGAAACAAGTCAAAATTTCACCAAGTGATAGATCGGGGGATAATCTTCAAAAGGGTATTCTTAGATTTTTGAGATTTTGACTTTCAAAATTCCATGGTTTTTTGATTTTCAGATTTCAGGTTTTCGGAAGTCTGGCATTTTTGGGTTTTCGGGACTGTCATTCCAAATCAAATTCCAAACTCTAAAATATCAAAAATATAGGTATTTCAAAATTCTTTGTTTTTTTAAATATTGTCAGGTTTGGTGTGTAACTTGGCAGAATCTAGCCTTTTGAGGCTCACTTTCTAACACATCTGGCGACTCTGAAGGGGTAGAATTCAGCGGTTGTAGTAGCAAAAGTTGCCCAGGCATATGAGAAGAATTCGAACCAGGTCTAATACTCGAGAAGAGGGGCTATTTTTCCACTTGCAACTATCACCAGGAGGAGGAAGGAGAGGAAGAAGACCACAAAGATCACCATCTCCACCTAATAGGACCTTGTCTACACCTCCACCTGGTAGGCCTTTTCTCGCATCGACCAGGTTTCTTAGGCCAATCATAATGGCACATCTACCACCAAATCCCTTTGTCAATTTCATGGGGAGTAGTCCAGTTGCAGCACTAAAGAACATACCCTATTTCACAGGAGAAAATCATACTACTCCTATTGATCACATCCAAGATATTGCTAATGCATGTGCAATTCACGAAATAAATGAAATGGATGTTGCAGTCAAGTTGTTGGCTTCATCTTTCAAAGGTAAAAGCCTTACAATGGTTTAGGAGCCTAACAACAGGGTCTATTATGAATTGGGACCAACTTTGTTCAGCTCTTTGCAGCCAATTCAGGGAGAGGGCAGACAATTTATCTTTATTGGAACAGCTGACAACAATCAAAAGGGCTCCTAACGAACAAATGGCAGACTTCAACTTCAGGTTCCAACAGACATGGGATAGGATCCCAATAGCTGTTAGACCAACTGCTGAAGGAGCATTCCTTTATTTCTTAAAGGCTATAAATTCAAACATAGCCATGATGATCCAATCAATGGGAGGGACAACGCTGCCAGGGGCCTACGAAACAGTGATCAGAGCAGAGAACTGTTTGATCCAAGCTGGAAAGCTTGCACCAAGGCCACCGATGCCTCTCTATCTAGATATGGGAAATCCTACAACCAGTCAAGCACCAGAGTTGAATCCCATTCCAACTCCTAGAAATCGAAGCAATAATGAGGCATCCACATCTTCAAATACTTCGAAGGAATTGCAAGAGGTCATGAAACAACTACAGAACCTTGGAAATGAGCTAGTGACTATCAAAAGACAACAAGCTCAAAGTGCTAGACTGTATCAACCTCAAGCACAGTACCAGGCTAGGCCCTCATACCAACATAATAGACCACCACCACCTCAGGCTGCAAATCAAAACCAAAAACCAAGGACAACCTCAAGCTTCCAGGCCATTTCGGCCGTATGATCCAAATGCAACGACATCCTCAAGAGCCTTGGTTCCAACGTAAAACAACATGGCACAGGAGTACAACTGGTGTTACCCTTGCAATCTACCTCACAATCAGTCAGCATGTTTCAATGGTGCACTGAATCAGGCCTTGATGGTGCAAACCATTGGTGTTGCTCAAGAACCAAGCCAGGAGGAGAATCAACAGCAACAAACGCAGCAAGAAGGACCTCCAATAGAAACCACATTGGTAAATTAGCAAACGGAAGACTTCTGTGGAGTTAACCAATAGCCTTTTCAAGGCGTGGCTGCCAACACACGGTCAAAGAAGAGAAATATAGGAGAGGGACAACCATGTAATCCAGTTGTTTCTCAACCCACTCTTACACAACAAGGGGTCATTAGACCAAACGCAGATCCAAATGTGCAAAATCAACCCAAGGTACCTGTTGTAGCAACACACGCACATGCTCAAGCTCCAGAAAAGTTTGCACCAAGTAAGGGACAGCAAAAGGACAATTCATCCCCTTTCAGCATCATTGATCAAATGAGGAAGACGAACTTGAATATATCAATGTGGGAATCTTTATCCATCCTAGGACAAAGAGATCTTCTACAAGCTGCCATGAAGAATTGGTCAACTTCGAACCAACAGGCCCATATGTAAGAGAAGGTCCTCACGAATGCTGCTCAGCTTGAAGGGAATCATGGAGGACAACAAGGTAAAGTTTTGAAACCCCCTCCATTCTATATTTCATTAATCACGGGGATAAATTAGTACACAATTGCATGATTGATTCTGGGGCAAGTAGTTCAGTGATGCTGAAGCAAATAGCGGATCAGCTGGGTTTGAAATATGAGCCAGTGCTGAAAGGAGTAGTACAGCTAGATGGAACGGCAGTGGGAACAGTTGGGGTCATCAAAGGGTTAAGCCTAACACTACATTCATGTCCTAATGTTGCAGTCTTGCAAGATGTGTCTGTAATTGATCTCCCGCCACTCTTTGCGTTGTGTTTATCAAGGGACTTCAGTGCAAAAATTGGTGGATATTTATCTGCAGATTGGTCGTACATGATTTTCAGGACAAGGTATGGGGCCAAAGCAACAATCAGGTCAGAATCAATTACCGATTTCCATATTGAGCCTCATGTACCAAGTCCTATCAATGCAAATTGCTCAATTTTTGATCAGGAGGAGTGTTCAAGAGATCTAGAAGCAGCTACTAAGGTCGAGGGAATTCCTTATTTAACTTTGGATGAATGGGCAAACAAGAGTCATGAATTTGACCCATACAAGGAAATTGAAGAATCTGAATTGGGCGTGCATTGTGTGCACGAAGAAAATTCACCCATTCCCGACATCATTCAGCCTGAACAAAAGGATGAAAGAAAAGTTTGGAAATTATTCTTCGATGGTACGAGAAGCAGACAAGGTGCTGGAGGTGGTGCAGTGTTCATTTCACCACAAGACATAAAGTATTATTCAGCTTTTCGTTTCCAGTTTTCTTGTTCAAACAACACAGCTGAATACAAGGCATTAATTCATGGACTTCATTGGGCCAGGAAAAGGGGCATAAAGAACATGCAGGTGTTTAGAGATAGCAAGCTAATCATCAACCAAGTTAGGGGACAACATGCTATAAAGAATGACTTGCTGAGGAGCTAAAAGAATAGGGTATGGGACCTCATTGAGGATTTCAAAGCTTTCAACATTGTGTCCATACCTAGGAAGAAAAATGAAGCCACAGATAGGCTCGCAACAAGTGGAGCAACATTTGATGTGGTTGACAACATCAGAAGAGAAAAAACGCAGCCACACATTCATGTGGTTGTGAGGCCAGTAGTTCCAGATAATAACACAAGCTGGCAGGTGTTTGAGAATGATCAACAGATCGTCAATTTCTTACAAGAAGAGGCTGAATTCTCAGCCAGGAATCAGGACAGGCTAGAGCAGCAATATGGAGATCAAGTGGTGCAGCTACGGACAAACAAGCTTCCTAAGGGTTTAGTAACGTTGGAGTCTATCTTCAACCCTAACGACCAGTTCCGTAAGGAAAAGGCTAACATACAGGTCAAGAGAGAATATTCAGAGCCAATTCCGGTTGGGGAAGGCAAAACACTTCAAATTGGTAAAGTGGCCACTGAGCAGGAGAAATCAGATTTCATACAGCTTTGCCAAGAATTTTCAGATGTCTTTGCTTGGAGCTATGAAGACTTAAGAGGATTCGATCCAAATTTGGCACAACATACCATAGAATTGGATCCAGATGCTAAGCCTGTCAGGCAGAAATAGAGACCGGTCAACCCTCACATTGAGCCTCTAATGAAGAAAGAACTAAATAAGCTAATAGAGGAAAGCATTATATTCCTGATCAAGCACTCAAGCTGGGTTGCAAACTTGGTTCCGGTCAGGAAGAAGAGTGGAGAAATCAGGTTGTGCGTGGACTTCGGAGACCTCAACAAGGCATCTCTCAAAGACCATTACCCACTTCCTTCAATGGAACAAATATTGCAAGTAGTATCCGCTTCAAAGAGATTCTCTCTCCTAGATGGCTACTCAGGGTATAATCAGGTGATGGTGAAAGAAGATGACCAATTCAAGATGTCTTTCACCACCAAATGGGGGACCTATGCCTACAAGAAAATGCCATTTGGGCTATCAAATGCTGGAGCCACTTTCCAAAGGGCAATGGATATGGCATTTAAGGGGTTGATCAATAAAATAGTTTTGATATATCTTGACGACATCACTGTATTCTCAAAAAATGCAGCGGATCATCTCTGTCATTTGAGGCAAGTATTTCAGAGGTGTAGAAGATTTGGGGTATCATTGAATCCCAAAAAATGCATATTCTTGGCTCACGAGGGAAAACTTCTAGGCCATATTGTTTCAAAGGAGGGGTTGACGATTGACCCAGAAAAAGTTGAAGCAATTCGAGCATTGCCTTTGCCAAGTCACAAGAAGGCTCTTCAAAGCTTCTTGGGAAGGATCAATTTTGTCCGCAGATTTGTTCCAAAATTTGCATCTCTCATAAAACCAATAATGCTAATGTTAAAGAAGAGCATGGCATTTAAGTGGACATCTGAAGGCAAGGCAAGTTTTGAGGCAATAAAAGAGGCTATATCTCAAGCTCCGACTCTCGTCAATCCTGACTTCTCCAAGGACTTTGTGCTATATGCCTTTAGAGGTGGGACACGATTTCTGCAATCCTGGTACAACAAAACAAAGGAGGATTAGAACAACCAGTTGCTTTCTTCAGTCAAGGCTTGGAGGACTACGAAACTAGGTACTCTTTCATTGAAAAGCATGTCCTTGCAGTAATCAGGAGCTTAAAGAAATTCAAGCACCTAGTCTCAAACAACAAGATCCAATTATTGGTCTCTCATGCGGGAGTCAGGGACTTTCTTCTAAACAAGGATCTGAATGAGAAATGTGCAGGATGGATAACTCGTGTCATGGAATATGACATCGAGATCAAGGTCACCAAACTAGTACGTGGGAAGGGACTATGTTAGCAGCTAGCCTTGAGTCAACAAGTTGAAGCAGGTGATGAAAAAGAGGTTGTCTTGGTACTACAGGATAACCAAGAACAAGAAAATGATGATGTGCCACTCCCTGTTGGACTCAGAATGTGATACACTTCCTACAGATAGGCCTATGCCCTCCAGAAATGAGAAAAGCAAAGAGGAGATACTTCAGATTACAAGCCATTCCATATGTGCTTGTTGGTGGTGTTTTGTTTAAGAAAGACATCAATGGAGTTCTATTGAAGTGCATTGGGACAGGCCAAATTGAGAGGGTGTTACGAGATTTTCACGATGGAGATTCTGGAGGAAATTTCACCCCACGAGTAATAGCTCTCAAGATAATGAAGGCAGGGTATTATTGGCCGACAGTCTTCAGTGACTATTATACATGGATAAGAAAGTGCAAGAAATGTGCACTCTTCACAGGAAAAGAAAGACTAGCAGCACTTCCATTGCACCCGATTCTGGTTGACCAACCATTTATGCAATGGGGATTGGACCTCGTCGGGGTCATCAACCCAAACTCAAGACAATGTAACAAGTGGATTCTCACGGCAACGGACTATTTCACCAAGTGGACCGAAGCAGTAGCGCTCAAGGAGGCAAATGAGTCTAACATACTATACTTTTATGAAGGAATAGTGACCAGGTTCGGTGTGCCGGCCACTATCATATCAGATAATGCATTGGCATTTATAGGTTCCAAGATTATAGAATGTGCTGTCAAGAATGGAATCTATTTAAGCACCTCTTCAAATTATTACCCACAGGGTAATGGACAGGAAGAGTCTACAAACAAAAATTCGCTAAGAATCATCAGGAGGACTCTGGACAAAAATCAAAGAACATGGCATACCAAGCTAAAATCAGCATTATGGGCTGACAGAATAACACCAAAGAAGTCTATAGGTAATTCCCCTTACAAGTTGGTTTATGGAAAAGAGGCAGTATTGCCTATATCATTAGAACTTCCTACATTGGAGTTCATGAAGCAGTTGGAGTTGGCTGAGTTCGAACCAATGGAGGCTAGGTATATAGAGTTGATGAAATTGGAAGAAATTAGAGAACATGCAGTTCAAACAATTGAGAAAGATCAGGCCTTGGTGAAAAGATGGTTTGATAAGAAAGCAAGAGCAAGGACCTTCCAGGAAGGGGACCTAGTTCTGAAATGGGATGCAGATCAGGAAAAGCCAGGAAGGCATTCCAAGTTTGATGCCATTTGGAGTGGCCCCTACATGGTCACAGGATGTAAGAATAGTAATGCCTTCTAATTGTCTACTTTGGATGGAGGAGAACTCTCGATTCCGGTTAACGGAATCTATCTTAAACATTGCTACTAAAAGGAAAAGGTTTACCCTTGTAAATATTAGCCTAGATTTTAAATTCCTCTACGTGTGTATGCACATTGTCTTGTAGTAGTTAGGTTTCTGTTTCCCTAAGTGCTCTGGCACAGGTTTTTTTGCTCTCAGGATGATTTCTACAGTTCAGAATGTTGGTAAGGAAGAAGTTGCGGTATCAGGATCGGGATCAGATATCAGGTTGGTTTCAGGATATTGCTTATGACTCCATGCCCAACGGATTGCTAAAAGGCCACTGATCTTCTACCTAGTAGGAAGGTGATCCCATTGAGTCACCAAATTGTTGTATATATCTTCCCCAGGTAGATATAGACAAGCAGAAGATTCTAGAGATCAAAGAAGCTCAAATGCCTGACATGCCCAAGGCGCACAGAAGTGGCACACGACAATGGATGTCGACATGGCAAATGGTGTGCCCAAGGCTCTCAAAAATGGTGAAAAGAAATGAGTGTCAACAATGAAATGTATGCACCCTTGGCACACAGAAGTGGCGCACAAGAAATGAGTGTCGAAAATGAAATGTATGCGCCCTTGGCGCACAGAAGTGGCGCACAGAAATGAGTGTCGACAATGAAATGTATGCGCCCTTGGCACACAGAAGTGGTGCACAAAAATGAGTGTTGACAATAAAATGTATGCACCCTTGGCACACAGAAGTGGCGCACAGAAATGAGTGTCGACAATGAAATGGATGCGCCCTTGGCGCACAGAAGTGGCACACAGAAATGAGTGTCGACAATGAAATGTATGCGCCCAAGGCGCACAGAAATGGCGCATGACACAGAGTGTCAATAGGGTAAATGGTGCGCCCTTGGTGCACGGAAGAGGATGACGACACACACATGAATGCACCTATGGCTCACCTTCAGGAGGCGCAACATTTTGAGCGCTGACAGGAAGCAGGCCCTGGCGCAGATATTCAGATGGCCATAACTTTTGACTGGGAGCTCGGATTCATGTAAGGTTGGACTTTTCGGAAATCTTATGAGGTCCTCTGTCTAACCACAACTAGATATCTTTAATTTTGTGAGAAAAAATTCTTAAAAATGCAAAATATAGTTCGCCACTTTTGGGTTCGTTGGGTTCTCACCTACCATCATTATGAGATGAGTTAAGTGCATTCTGGAGGTGGTTGGGGAAGATTTCAAATGCATCTCTCTTTTCTCTCTCATTCTTCCTATAAATTTTAAGGAGGGGCTTCTTTCTAAAGGTTGGACATTCTTGTTTTTCCCCTCCCTTCTTCTCTTTGGTAGGTGAATTTGTGGAGTTCAAACCTCCCATTTAAAACTGTAATGCAACTCTGCCTCTTGGCATTTTGCAGTGTGCTGTATCAATCTTTGGAGCAAATTAATGCATGTCTGTGGATGATTCTCAACCCTCTATGTATTCATTTTGCATTATACTGATCTTTCACTATGAATCTAGCTATCTGTGCATGATCTGACATTACATTTTTATGGTCTGTGTTTATTGGCAAGACAGGTGTTTCTTCATTCCTCGGTGCATCACCTTTGTAGTTTAGGTTTTATTTTATGCATCTTCTTACCCTGTCTCCTTGGCAAGTTAGTTTAGGTTTTGATTAAACCCTCTGCATTTTTTACGTGTGCATCTGAACAGAGGAATAGGAACCCGCCTTCATCCGGAGAGCTTTTCCGATTCGCGAGGTCCCACACTTGGGAAAAGCTCCATGTTATGCAATCGCACTGAGAGTCTCAACCCATCGTGTTGCAGAATTTCATGGGTGCTGTGATTCGCCATCAACAGTTAATTTTCCTCAGAAAGTGTAGTTTGATTATACCCTAAAAATTCATCCAAGAGTGATAGAATTTCTTAACTAGATGTTGAGTCGACAATCATGTTGATGATAGTAAGAGGGAATTCATCCTTACAACAATAATTATTTATATCTATGAAATATATACAAATTCTAATACTGGTGGGTTTCTTTTGTACATGGATAATGTGTAAAATAAACTCTGAATAATCAATACGTGTGATGAATCCTACTACCAATAATTTCTCAAGCTCTTCTTTTACAAATAAGGTGACATGAGGATGCATATTTATAATATTTACTTTTATAGGATTTACCTCCTTCTGTAAAAATAGGTTATGCACTACTAACGATGGATCAACCCCTAGCATGTCCATGTACAACCAAGAAGAGATATCTAAAAATTCACACAAAAGAAACACAAAGGTCTTATGTTCTTGCACTGAGAGGGAAGCTCCCAACTTGACCATTCTAGGTATTTCCTATATACTGATGTTTACTATATGATGGAAAAGTGACATGCGAGGATGATAATCCAAAAGTGACCTTCCCTGTACCTGACCTCCCGAGGTCATGCTGAGATAGCCGGTGGATTGAAATGCGGGTGACTTAGATGAAGTCACAGCTGGGATTATGGTCAGTTTTCTATGATAGAAAAGTTATAGGTGACGATGAGAATCGGCAAGCAACTTTCTTATGGCTAACCATGGGAGGATCAGTGACTAAGATATGGTAGTGTGATCTCCTGGTAGCTGAGATGAAAAAGGAGAGATTTAGAGGCTATGAGCTGGTAGCATAATTTCCCTATGGTTTATTCTCCTAACGAGGATCTCAGTGTTCATCTAGTTATGAAATCTCCAAATTAACTTAAACTGAAAATAACAATTTATACTACTTTTGAAAGGGAAACTAATCTAAACAAAATATACGACTGAAACATAATAAATACAAGAAATAATTAAACTACTTTTATACTAAAACTAAACAAGCGAGATAACCCAGTGTGGTTATTCACCTGTGCAGATGTGTGAATCTAAATAAAAGACAGCTAATTAACTTAATTGAAAAACCTTCAATCCTACCTCAGAAGTGAGGAACAAATCATAGTTTCTCAACAACTATCATTCCTCACAGCTTCCCTGGCAATATTGAAAGTAATCTTAACTAAAATGAAATGATTCGCTACTCTATTTGATAATAACTTTCACAATTTAAACCTGGAGTTTACTGAGCAGAGGAAAATCCAGTTTTGTTGTAGCTTGTCCCCTTAGAATGATCTCTTTGTTCTTTCGTGTTCATGTGAATCTAGAAAGATTAGGAGTATAACAACATCAGTAAGAGAAGGCACTAGGACGATAATCACTTTGAAGTAAAAATGGCATGAAGCACAAGTAAGAGATGGATGGCACAAGAAAATAGAGCTTGGCCTATACGATTCCTAGTAGGGTCATTACAGCAATTATGAAATAAAATGATAAACAACAGGTACACAAACAATGAATAATAGCAGCTTCAGAGAAATACAACGAAGTAGAAGTAGGAGAGGGATGGCAGAAGAGAACAGATCTTGGCCTATACGATTCCTAGCAGGATCATTGTCGGTGTATAGTGAGGCATAACTGAATATTCAGAATTCTAATCCATGCTAAAGATAAAATGATTCATAAAATAAATCTAGGACTGAGTATTGAAGACTGAAGCTCAAGAATGAAGACTCCAGACCAAAGAACTAAGACCATTTACTTGTAAACAAGCTACATATTTATAGCATTTACAATCACCAGAAGGCAAGTTCAAATTGAACTCTCCCACCATTAAACAAAGATAAATCATTGTTCAAGCAGCTAAAACATAAATACAAGCTTTAGTGGTTGAGAAATGTGGGTGAAAATTGAATTTTCATGCTTGACGTGATTATCGGAGCATTTTCGAAAGTGCGTACAAGACCGCCACCCTGATCAGTGTGGCGGTCACGAGACCTCCGCCCAGGCAGGGCAGCGGTTTCGTAACTGAAGAGCAAAAGGTCAAGAAAAGAGGAAAAAAAGAGAGAAACAAAGGACACAGGGGCTAAGTGGGGCATGCGGGATGTTAACACATGTTTAGAGGGATTTTCTGGATACCGAACACCTTACGAGGAGACCTGTATCATCATTGGGGTTTCCGTAACCAATTTCTGACTGTACAGTACATATAATTTTGGGTACGTACATATTGCCCCCTCGGAGAAGTGTTTTAGCCATGAAGAGGCATAAAATGTTGGATTTGAGTATGGAAGTCTCGAAATGGGGAATTAGAGGCTATACATGACATGCCCGTGGGCCGAAATGATGCCATCCAAATTCTTGCTGTCTACAAAATGAAAAAGGGACTCAAGTGTAGATAGATAAATAAATTGAAAATAAATACTAAATTAATATGAAATGAGGACTTACCATTTGAGTGAGGATAAGAACTTACCTCTGTTGGCACTCCAACTATGGGAAAGAACATTCAAAACAAGGTTAGAATGTCATAAATATACAAAACGAGTTCATTTTCCTATTCATTTGTGCTTATCGATTTGGTAATTTTTGAGCTTTGGGTCCATGGTGATCACTCTTTTCATTTTTGAGTATGATTGAATTGGAATGAGCTTTGGAATGGTATTTTGCGTTAGGCTTAGCTTTTTGCTGTTTTTGAATGCTTTTGAGAAGAACTCCTAAGAAATTTGTAACTAGAGTAGTCATAATGGGCCTCAAAAGGGTAGATAGGCAGAGTTCCTTTATTTCTTAGTCTCCATTTCGTGAGGCATGTATTCTGTTTTGGTATTTTGTGCTTATTGCAAGCATTTTGACTACACCTAGTGTGCGATGACATCGTAAAAAGCTATGAAACACCATGATATGTACATATATCTCTTTTTGGCTTGGTTATTCGTTGTATAGGGTTGGCTTGACTTGATTCATGTGTGTACTCTTAGATGTTTTAGAATTCCCTATTTTCACATGCTTTTCAGAATGTATGCAATGGATGACAAGTGATAACAAATGTTAAATGAAATGTTTTTACTTTATTTGCTTTTGTAATGCTGATATGTGATGACAAACATGTTGTAGTATTGAACTTTTGGCCTCTTTGGGCAATGTTGTGATTTCTTCTTATGTTGGCAAAACGTGATGAATGTATAGTGATAAAGAGATGAACTTTCCCCAATCCCAAATCCACACAACTAGTAAGATGCGAGGTCTCAACACCAAGAATTAGGAAGGGCACAAGTTGTATGATTTTGATTTGAGTGGAATGATGAGAGACAGACAAAACAAGAACAAGAACCAAATTTGGACCTACACACCCACCCTACTCAGGACTACTACCAAGCTTAAAAGGCCACTTACTTTTTAGTTTATCTAGACTTAGATTCATAAATGGCAACCTGGTTGACAAAATTTGGTTTTGAGGATTTGATCTCTTTGGAATTTGGATGTTTGGATATTTGCCTTCTCTTAACAAAATTTGACTTGTGTTTTAAGCATACCAAGATTTATTACTTTATGTGACTGGACCCCCCACACCCTGCCTCATGCCACTAGTAAGAAGCATGGGTTTGTCACAAAAGGCAAGATACAAGCGAGTAAGGACACTTCTTTCCTTTCCCAACCTCACATAACTAGTAAGAGATGTGGGCTTATCACCGAAGGTTGATGGGGCAAAGAAGTGTGTAAAATAAAAATATTTTGTTTGTTTGGCGCTTTTGATTTCATTTGATTTTGACATTTCTGATCTATGACTTTGGGATATCCTTTCGTTCCAAGACATTTTAAGAGGGGTAGATGTGACACCAAGAAGCTTCTAGAACAAACTATAGGCAAGGACAACTTCACCTAGTAGAAATAATGAGCGAAGCCAAGTATGCAGGTCTTGGTATGGTTTCTGTCAATGTTTGTCTTTCGAACTTGATGAGAAGATCTGAAAATTGTTAATGATGTTTGAAGAGATGTGATTTGAATAATTTTTCCAATATCTTCATAAATTTGTAACAGATTACTTAAGAGTAAGTTCATGGACTATAATATTTATGAAACGAGTGAACAAAATGAACCTATCTAAATGAATATGTAATGTAATTGTAACCATGTACATATGAAAATGCAGGTGGAACTATATGTCATGATGTCTAAGGTGAAGAAAGTTGATGAATATCAAATTCTTCACCCTTAGAAGTACACAGCAGAGAACCATTATCCTCAAATTTTTGATTTTCTTGACGTGGGCCTACCATTCTGGGTTTGACCTTACAACCCTTGCCCAGAGGTGTATATGTACCATTATTAAAAACATTTTTCTGAAAGAGGTGTTCGCATGCCTCTTTGTCATGTTTTTGAGAGATGGCATGTGGGTGAGCATGACTATGCTGCTCGACCTTCTCTCTCATAGTGAGCATTGTGTTAATGATGAGGTCTTGCCCCATGGATAGGGAAAACTTAGCTTCAGACACGCATGGGTCGAAACCAGACTTTAGAATAGGGCAGTGCCTAGAGATGGTTTTGATAGGCATCGTTTCAATTTTAAATTGCCCTTCTTCATTTGTTAATTCTATCATGTTTATATCTAGATTTAGGTCATCGGAGGGAAGAGATGCTATACCGAGAAGACTACCCATTCCTTGAGGTTCGAATGGTAGAAAGATCGGTTCATCATTCTCCAAGAGTTTCATAATTCCTGTTGTGGTTTTAGTGGAGATTGTTTCCACAAAAATTGACTTATCTTTATTTGTCTTTGCCACCTCATATATTTTTGGGTTAACAAATTCAACCTTTGGAATGTCTGAGGTGATCAGGACTAAATTTTTTGTTGGAGGTGGTTTGTTTAATTGATTCATGGGAATTTCATGCTCTGTATGGACTCCTTTCTTTTTCTTGAGGTTTTCTAAGTGTATATCAAAGGGTTTAGGATCCCCTTGAGCGATGAAGACTTTTCCTAAGTGTAGAAATCTTGTTTCTTGGAATAATGTGGAAGGGATTGCCTTCATGCGGTGTATCCATGGACGACCGAGAATCATATTATAGTTGGTTTCCCAATCTATAACATAAAATTCAGTGAGGATTGTTTTGGGTCCTAAGGTGACTGGTTGTATTATAGTCCCAATCGAAGTGGCCTTAAGGCTATCATAGCCTCTTAATGTATTTCGAGTCGTGGAACAATTTGTTTCCCCATATCCTAGTTTTTGAAGGAAAGAGAAGGGGACTATGTTAACTGCTGCCCCATTGTCCAACATTGCACATTTAACGTAATTGTTGTAAACCCACACCTATAAATACAAGGCTAGATTGCCTCTACGTGTAATTTCACCATCTATTGGCATTTTGTTTATGTCAAATATAAAATCGGTATCCCTATCTGACTGCCCCGGAGGGTGGATATCAAAGTCTACATGGTTCACTTGTGTTTCTGGTGGTGGTGTAATGTTGATTAGATGACCAAGACCTAATTCATTGAGCAACGCAAAGCGATGCCTGGGTGAATTTTTCAGCAAATCTAGGAATGAAATGTGGGAAAAGGTCTTGTTCAAATTTGATATTAAATCATAGGATCCTACCGGTTTAGAATTTGTAGGAACTTCATCTCGTGTGGAGAAAATATCGGGTAGGGGTTGTGAAACATACTCCTTTGTCTGAGTTGTTGCATTAATTTCACGCTCAACCTCTAGCTCAACTAATCCCAAGATTTTTGTATTACCATTTGAACTTAGGTTAGGAGCAATCTGAGAGTTGTCAGGAGTTGAGGCGTCTTGATTGTTATTTCTTATTATGATACCTTTGTTTTTCCCATTTGGATCTAACCTGTTATTGTTAGAATGATTTGGGAGAGGATCATTGAAGATCTTGAGAGGTGCATTTTGAGAGGAAACTAGCCTTGCAAAAGTATTTGGTGCTGGTGACACAAGATCTGCCAAGAACATATCTATGAAAAGTTGTTTTTGTTCTTCTGGCAAGCGTTGCATGAATTTATTGTAGTCATGGAAATTCCTAGTATCATGACCCCTGATTTTTTGGAAACCACAATATAGATTAGGATTATAGTTCCGTGGTCGTCGGTTTGAATCCTGTTGTGGCCCAAAGTTCTGATTGGGTTGTTGGTTGTTATAGTTGAAATTCCGAGATTGTGGCCTTTGGCTTTGGTTTTGATATCCATCTATTATAACCCCACGGTTTTCATTAAGGATCTTGGGTCCTTGATCGGTATTCATGGTAGTTGTAGTGTTTTGAGTGGAGGTGATTAACCTCCCGTTTGTTCCGTATGTCTTACGACCACTATCTATCGCTGCTTGATCAATTCGCAGAGCACTCTCAAGTACCTCATCATAAGTCCTTAGTGGGAACTTCTGGACTTCTTCCTTCACTTCTCTGCTGAGAGAATGAAGGAATAAATCGCATAGTTCCATCTGATCCATGTTTGGAGCACTTGCTGAAGAATAAAGAACTGTACGCCACCTCTGGATGAAATGGGCGACAGATTCGTTATGTTCTTGTTTGATGTGCAAGAATTCCCTGATTCCTATTCTCAATAGTTTGTTCATGTCAAAGGATTTGATGAACTCTGACACGAGTTGTTTAAATGAATGTATGGAAGCTTCAGGTATTCTATAATACCAATCAAGAGCGATGCCTTCCAAGGTTTTGGGAAATATTTTAGCAACAACCCCATCCCAAGGGAGTAATTCTCATATGGCTGTAGCGTAAGCTTTGATGTGCGCATTTGGATCTCCCTCACCCTTAAACTTGGGCAAATCAGGGAGAGGTCTTGGAAGCATGACGCTTCGTATGGTGAAATCTAAGGGTTCCTTTAGGTATTCTGAATAAGTCCCTATCGCATAGCTTTTAACCATTGATGGTGTTTGCTGAGGGAGTGGTGGTGGGATAGGTTATTGATAAGGTGCAGCGTATGCATTGGCAGGGGCATAAGGAGGTCCTTGCGTTTGAGAAAACATGCCGGGAGAGGAAAACATATCTCCTTGTGGTGATTTAGAGTATATGTTTAAGTAGGACGAGGTATTGTCAAGGAATGGATTGTTTGACACCAGACCTGGAGGAATAGTGTTAGAGATGGTGGGCCTTGTTGGCATTTGTTGAGGAAATTGAGGAGGCATGCCTAATGTGCCTACTCCCGTAAGGAGATCTATTTGGCCAGACTGGTATGGAGGATTGGAACTTCCCGTTTGCATGAACGGAGAATTTTGATTTGCTTGAGCAAGTTCTAACCCTCTCACTCTTTCTACTAACGTTGAAATAACTTCATTCAGTGAAGTCACGGTACTTTGCCTGAGCGGCGTTTGTTGTATACCTTTGTGTTGTAAGGGTACGTGATATCCTGTCATGAACTGATTACTATCTTGCCAAGTTTCTCCAAGAATATTTCCTGTAGAGATATTTTCTTGAGAATGGGTCTCGGGTTGTACTTGTAAACCTCCTATAGGTGGGTACATACCCCGGGAGCGTTGTTCACTCCTAGGATAAGGTATTGATTGTCCATCATCTAAGACCAAGTATGGATCTGATTGTTTACTAATATGTGGTCTGAGTAGTATTTGAGGAGACGAACCAGATTCTCCGGTAAATGTCATATTGTTTGATCCTGAAGGCTCTGTTTGTTGGGTTTGAGGGAGTTGGCATAACTCCTCGGTTTGAAGAGACAAACTATATCTGGTTCTTGGGGTTTGAGTTGACAACTGGTTAGTTGAATAGTTATCACCCCATACCGAGAGCGAGGGTGATGATTCCCTATTCTGTTGGGCGTAGTATGCCTCAAGACCCAGGAGGGGTCTGCCGTATGCATCAAATCCTGACATATTCGGGGGGTATATGAATACCCGCAGAATAATGGGAAAAGAGCGAAGGTGAAAGAGAGAAGATGAAACTTCTCAAAGAGAAGGTGAAATAATTGTTTGTTTCACGTCGGGTTCACCAATTTTGTACGATGGAAAAGTGACATGCGAGGATGATAATCGACAAGTGACCTTCCCCGTACCCGACCTCCTGAGGTCGTGCCGAGACAGCTGGTGGTTTGAAATGCGGGTGACTTAGATGAAGTCACAGCTGGGATTATGGTCAGTTTTCTATGATAGAAAAGCTACAAGCGAGGATCAGAATCGGCAAGCAATTAATCATGGGAGGATCAGTGACTAAGAGCTGGTAGTGTGATCTCCTGGTAGCTAAAATGACAAAGGGGAGATTTAGAGGCTATGAGCGGGTAACATAAATTCCCTAGTGTTTTATCCTCCTAACTAGAATTTAAGCGTTTAATCTAGTTATGAAGTCTCCAAATTAACTTAAACTGAGAATAACAATTTATACTACTATTGAAAGGGAAACTAATCTAAACAAAATATACGACTGAAACATTATAATTACAAGCAACAATTAAAATACTTTTATACTAAAACTAAACAAGCGAGATAACCCGGTGTGGTTATTCACCTATGCAGATGTGTGAATCTAAATAAAAGACAACTAATTAACTTAATTGAAAACCTTCAATCCTACCTCAAAAGTGAGGAACAAATCATAGTTTCTCAGAAACTATCATTCCCCACAGCTTCCCTGGCAATATTGAAAGTGAGCTTAACTGAAATAAAATGATTCACTACTCTATTTGATAATAACTTTGACGATTTAAACCTGGAGTTTACTGAGCAGAGGCAAATCCAATTGTGTTGTAGCTTGTCCCCTCAGAGTGATCTCTTCGTTCTTGTGTGTTCACGTGAATCCAGAAAGAGTAGGAGTATAGCAACATCGGCAAGGGAAGACACTGGGATGACAATTACTTTGAAGTAAAAATGGCACAAAGCACAAGTAGGAGAGGGATGGCGCAAGTGAACTGGCTTGGCCTATGCGATTCCTAGCAGGGTTGTTGCAGCAATGATAAAACAAAATGATAAACAGCAGGTACTCAAACAATGAATAATAGCAGCTTCAGAGAAATACAACGAAGTACAAGTATGAGAGGGATGGCACAAGAGAATAGAGCTTGGCCTATACGATTCCTAGCAGGATCGTTGTCGGTGTACAGTGAGGCATAACTAAATACTCAGAATTCTAATCCATGCTAAAGATAAAATGGTTCATAAAATAAATCTAGGACTGAGTATTGAAGACTGAAACTCAAGAATGAAGACTCCAGACCAAAGAACCAAGACCAAAGAATTCAGCCCAAAAATCAGACCCCTTTTCATGTAGACAAGCTACATATTTATAGCATTTACAAACACCAGAAGGCAAGTTCAAATTGAACTCTCCCACTATTAAACAAAGATAAATCACTGTTCAGTCGGCAAAGACATAAATACAAGATTTGGTCGGCAAGGAAAGCGAGTGAAAATTGAATTTTCACGCTTGACGCGAATGTCGGAACATTCTGGAAAACGCGTACAGGACCGCCGCCCTGCATAGGGCGGCAGTTACAGGACCGCCGCCTTGATCAGGGCGGCGGTCACGAGACCGCCGCCCAGGCAGGGCGGCGGTTTCGTAACTGAAGAGCAAAAGGTCAGGAAAAGAGGAAAAATGAGAAAAATAAAGCATGCAGGGGCTAAGCGGGGCATGCAGGATGTTAACGCATGTTTAACGAGCTTTCTGGATTCTGAACACGTTGCGAGGAGATCTTAATCATCATTGGGGCCTGTGTAACATCTTTCGGTGGTGCAGTACATACAATTTTGGGTACGTACAGTTACCATTAGACCGTAGTCTCATTTGATTATATAAATTTATTTTCAATTTATTTTAAATTTTTAAGGGAAATAAAATTGTATTTACATCTTATAATGTTACTACCAAATTTTAAAAGAAAGTTCAATTAATGGGTTAAGGATTAGTTGACATTGTTAATATAAAAATATTATGTCTATTATAAACAATAAATAGTAATATTAAGATATTAATGTTGTAGATTTGTTTTATTCACTATATAAAATTATTTTAATATATTATATTAATTTAGTATATATCTATATTATATATATATATATATATATATATATTAAATAAAAAATTATTAAAAAGAGAGAATTAAACCATCGTAAAATCCACGGCCTGTGCTTATTTTAAGGGGTAAGGGTTGGGGGGAAGGTCAATGGCATCCCCAGCCCATTAACAAATGACAGGTCCCCAAGGTCATTAATAAATGGAATGGTAGGTGGATATGATCGGCGACCCTCCCCCCAACCCAAAAAATATTTGCTATCAACCAAACAAAACCCGGTCGCTATATTATATGCGCAGTCGACTTTCCATCTTTTTTGACTGTGCAATCCCTCCCACGGCCGGTGGCATTGACATTTGAATTATATATATATATATATATATATATATTATTACTTGCATTTTTATTTCGGGTATTTATAAAATGAAATTTTAATAAAATATATACATACATACATACATACATACATACATACACACATATGTATATATATATATATATATATATATATATATATGTATGTATGTATATATGGTTATACCCTTATACACATGTGTATAGATACACTATTCCAACCATTTCCTTATAATGGAGAATATTCCCAATATCCCCAATAGGGGAAATACAAAAAAAAGAATGAGAAAAACAAATAATAAATATATGAAAACCCTATGAGGGTATATAATCCCCAATAAAAGAAAAATTTTGTTCCTTCGTGCCTAGCTTGTGGCTCCCACCTCCTTCTCCAAAAACCTGGGTAAGATGAATTATGGAATCCCCAATAAAAGATCCTTCGTGCGCTTGATTGCCTCTCATGGCTCCCAACTAAGAAAAGAAACAATAAGACAAATGAATTGAGATCCATTCATAACTAAGTTGGAGATGGATCCCTAAATCCAAGGGCTCCAAATGAATCCATTTAATGGATGAGATTCATGCCCACAAAAGTAGGTGGGAAGTGGGTGAGTTAAATTTCCAATTTTTAAATGCATGGGTAGGATTTAATAGGGGCCTCTTAAGTGTGTAAGGGGGGGGTGATTACTTTTACCTTTCTAACACAAATGTTTTATTGGAGACTTTTAACTAATGTAAACATTGACCCCTTTGTGGGCGTAGTGAAACTTCATTAATTAAATAAATAGACCACAATATCTTTGAAATTAATTTGAGCAAGTTTAATTAAGGTTGAATTTAATTATTCTAAAACAAAAATTTATGGGATTCTAAATCTTGCTTTAGAATAAATTCAATTACTAATGGTATTAGAAGGTATTTTCTTATTGATGAAATGAAATGGAGCTAATGGGAAATATGTTGTAAGGATCCTCCAAGTTAAAACATTAATACTATTAATATAATGTAAGTTTTAATGAGAAAGCGTACTCGTAAATTTTGACAAAGTGATCATGTGAGTGGGTTTCCTCTAAAAAAAATTATTCCATATTTTGATTAGTAATGACATTATGTTTGTAGTTGGGTTTGAAAGGGACCTAATGGGATTGTGGATCACAATTCAAATTAATACTATTATGTTCAATGTAAGTTTTAAAAATCCAGAAAGCGTTTGACCGTAAATTTTGATCATAATGTTATGAGTGGGTAACAAAAAAAATTATGTCCAGGGTAATTTTTTTAGCTATGATTTGTCTTGGGTTTCCTACAAGACTAAATTTGTGGGTGTTACACATATAACATGGTACGTACAATTATGGCTATTGGATCCTCACAAATACTAATGCTTATGAGAGTCAATATTCAAAATGAGTAGGCACATATTGTTGACCATCGAGAATTTTTTAGATTTGATATGATCTGGAATAGTAGGATTACTCTAGAGAATTGTGAGCTTAAGGAAGGAAGCCTCATCATAGATATTTTTAACACTAAAATGAGACATGATGGATGAAGAAGATGAACTAGATTTATACATTATGGTTTGAAGTGGATCCTAGGGAAAATATTCTAAAGTACGGGTTCACCAAAATGATCAAATAAATTTAATAATTTAAGAGTTAATCTAAATAGTATAATAATGAGAATAAATGGTGTGTGTAACACCCTCAAAATTACCATCATTTTTTAAGTCATGTTTCAAAAAATTTGATTGGTGTCTTTGAGAGATGTTTGAGCAGAGTGAGAAGTCAGAGATATAGAAAAATTTGTGCTTTGAAGAAGTGGGTGCTCATCAATTACCATCATTTTTTAAGTCATGTTTCAAAAAATTTGAGTTGGCAGTCTTTAGATTGGGACGAGTGTCCTTGAGCCAGAGTTTTCCTTTCTAGAGATGCTAGGGAAAGGTTTGTGCTTTGAATTCCCAAGTGGGTGCTCATTGGCAATCCACCCTATTAATTTAGGAATCTTGCAATTCCACATCAGTTCCATTTTGATGCTTGAAATTTTTTTCCTCGATTCATATGAAATTTTCAAATCCTTATTCTATGGCCGTGGATTGCATTGAGCCTGGGTATTGTTTACAGTGCTTCTTTCCACGAGGAGGAATTTGTTTTTCGGGCATAAATGGTGGAGCTTCCCCTCCTCTCTATTTTTTCTATAGTCATGAATGACAGGCATATATTCCCTGTCAACTTTTGGCCCCAGGATCCATGAGTACATGGACATCTCTGATTGGATGCAGCATGATGGGTTTATTTGGGGAAATTATCATTTTTGTTATTTTTACAAAATTAGCAAATTGGTTACATTGCCCCAAAGGATCTTGATTGGTTGAATCGAGCTAAGGAGGGAAGGAAGATCGTCGGAGAACTTTGAAAATTTATCTTTATTTCCAATAGGAAAAAATTCAAATGTTAATCCCACGTCGAAAATCAAAATAGAGAAAGGAAGAGTTCAATCGAGGCCTAAATCGACTAATTATAGAAAAACTACGGAAGCTTCCACGTATCTCGAAGCTTCAATTTTGAAATATCTTTGAGTCAGCACACTTTTGGTATGGTGCACAAAAGAAGAGAACCTAAACTTTTGCCAAGTCTCCATGTGTTCCAGGTTCAAAAAGGGGAAAGAGTCAACTATTTAATCGACTAAGTATAGAAGGTCGGTGGAAGCCTCCACATGCCTCATTAGTGCAACTTCAGAACTGAGACTAGAGGGACATACCATAAATGAACACCAGCCCCCCACGTGTTCAGAACCTCAAGAAGTTAAATTGGATGTTGAAAGTTCTAAGGCCAATGGAAAGAACCATGTGTCAGCCTAGCGCAACTTTAGAGGTGAAATACAAAGTGAGTCCCCAAACAAGCACTAGCTTTCCACATGTCTAGGGTCAGACATATGGCCCCGCCACAAAAAAGGGAATTAGAAAAAACACAAAGAGACAGAGAAAAACCACGGAAGGAGCCATGTGTCTCTTCAGCACTCTTTCTAAGGGTGAATCAAAAAGAAGGTCCCAAACGTGTGACATCTCTCCATGTGTTTAATCAGCGCACCTCTGAAAGTTGAATGTTAAACCTGCATCAAAAATCCAAGCGGAAAGGTTGGTTGGCAAAAAAATTTGATATTTTGAGTTTTGTTTCCCAAAAAGGCATGAAGTGATAAAGTGAACCATGGACCTACTCAAACAAAGGTAAAAATTCAAATGTTGAGCTTGCGTTGCAAAGTCAAAGTGGGAAAGCGGGTCGGCGGAGAAATTTGAGATTTTGAACCGTGTTTCCATTTAGGGCGTAAAGTGCTAAAGTTAACTGTGACTCCATTACCATTCAGGTAGTGCCACGTGTCATACCCAAAATGCAAAATAAGAATTTGGGGGCTTACGGGGATGCAGGGAACTATTACACTTTTGCATCTTTTGTGCTAAAGGCATAATTTCAATTCCAGGCCCGCGGATCCATTTTTGTATGGATTTGATTCAAATATTCAAATGAGCATAAAATCATTCCAATGCTCAAAATTCGACAAATTTTTATACTGTTGGAAATATCTTGGTCTCCTCTATACCATGGAAGCATATAATATTGTTTTAATAGGGTTCGATGGTTGGAAATCTATAAAACATATTTCACACCATTAATATGTGATTTGATTGCTTTAAACATATCATATTTTATCTGATTTCCATCCTTCCTTATCCAACATGCCAAACAGACATAGAGAGCCGACCAGAAATATTGATTTGGGTGAAAATATGGAAAATGTATTTCACGCCATTGATACGGGATCTGACTTCTTTAACCAAATCAAAGTTTATATGATCTCCCATCGTTCTTCGGCACACCAAAGGCGTGCATAACTAAATTTGATAGATTGTAGGTAGATTTTGAAGGGCATTGATGGTTGGTGGTTGAGCTTCCAAATCAGATCTTCTTCCTTCTCTTCTTATCCTCTTCTCATGTAATCTATAAATGAAAGATCTCTACTCATTGCAAAAGGTTGGACACTGATACTTTTGTAGTGTAAATAGAATAGAAAGAAATCAAAACAGAATAATTTCCTCTTTCTCTCTATCTCATCTATTGTCTCATATTACTTACTTGAAATCTGTGGATCATTTATCTTTTGAAATAAGAAACTTTGTGTTCTCAATGATATGATTTTTGGAACTTTGTGTCTATGGAATGATATCTTATGTTTTGGATGTTAATTTTTTTGTTTTGTATCACCTTTACTCAGTACATATAAGGTTATACTCTGCTATCTATATTTCTTGAAAGTGCTAATATATTCTACTCTTTCCTCTCTGCAGTTTCTTTGATTTGTTTGTATTGATGAGTTATTTTGGTAAAAAAGCATTTCAAGATGTCAAAAGTCTAGCCTTAAGATGAAAGTTGTACATTTATATATAAGCTTTGTTGCTTGCTTTCAATAAGGGAACCTCTCCCATAAAGAAGAGGGAATTTTTGTCCCCTGACTGTGGTTTTGATCGAAGTACCATTTTAAAACCTAACAGTTTTTGGTGAATCCACTAGGTATGTTTTTTCAAACATATCCCTTTCAAAAGAAAAACTTCAAGATCATTTTTGATCTAGAAACTCTATGATATAAATGTGGGAAGAAAGCTCTTAGGGTTGAATATTTTCAGTTTCAACTTCTGGAGCAACAAAACTTCTCTCTTCTTCCAACAAGAAGGAACAAAGGAACTCGTTCTACAAGCACACCTCCTATTAGAGACAGAAACTCCAAGAATATAATTCCTCCATAATAACTCAGCCATAATATTCTTACTCTGATACTTTTTGGTGTTTTCAATTCCCCTTCAGGACATATTCCCATAGATGGCAACATCTTGGCCTTGGGGAAAATGAATTGGGCCTCTTGTTCTTCCTCAACCATTGCATGAGTTACCCAGGAGTAGTAGGAATTTTTTTCCTAAATTCCTAGGTGATGCGAAAGGTACCTTCAACGTTGTATGTGGGATTCTTGAGATTGAGCATGAATACATTTATTTCAAGCTCTTTGTATAAACATTGCAGGATAATGTTGCTGATTGGTTTTATCATCTCCCTGCTGGGGTCAATTGTTGATTAGACCACCTTGACAACTCAGTTTGAGAAATGTTTCAAACCTACTGAAGATTTCCATGATCTCTTGGCTACAATTTATCATATCAAGAAGGAACCACATGAGCCCATGAGAGAATTTGTGGCCAAATTCAACAAGATCATTCATAAAATTCCATAGAACACTCGGCTTGTAGATCAAGTCCAAAAATTCCTCTTCCTCAATGCCCAGTTTCCTGAAGTAAGTGGCCAAATTCAACAAGATCATTCATAAAATTTCATAGAACACTCGGCTTGTAGATCAAGTCCAAAAATTCTTCTTCCTCAATGCCCAGTTTCCTGAAGTAAGCTATGCACTAAGGAGAGCTAATCCTGCAAATATTGATGCTGATCAACATTTGGCTATTGAGGTTAAGGATGATTTAATCATGTTTGGTAAATTGAAAAGAGAATCCCCCAAGTCTAAAACATCCTCCTCTTCCTCTCCTAGAGCCAATTCAGAGTAGTTAGTGCAGAAGTTGGAAAATGATCTCATTGCCATCAAAAAGAAATTGGCTCAACATATTCCTTATCAAGATATTCCAAGAATTAATTTTCATCCTAGGAACCGGTTACCTCCTTCTTACAATAAATTGGTTATTGAAGGCCCACCTATCAAGGTTCCAGTCAATACAACTTGTGAAGTTCAAGAACCTGATGATGAGGAGTTTAATGAAGATTTTGGAGACCCATAAGAAGAAGAGGTTGATGAATAACTTGAAGAGCTTGGTGGGTCTCAAGTTTATTTCCTCACCACTAAAGGTATGGATGATGAAGATGAATATGATGAAAGAGTGGTATAGATGAATAGTGAGTCATATTTTTTTATGACTCAACAGCAAAGGAGCAGAAGATAAAAAGTGGTGCAGTCTAATAAAAAATCCAAGGAGTTCCCTATAACTATTCTAGTGGTTGCAAGAAGAGGAGCTCTTATTCCCACTACCTCCATGCAAAAAGTGAGTAGTACTAATCCTCCTCCTTGTACCTCTACTTCCAGAACTTCTTGTGCTTAAATTCCTAAAGTTGATAAATCAAAAGTTTCTCTTGTTCCTAGCAATGATGCCCCATCTACCTCTAGGTCTTTTGATATCATTGATCACCTTAGAAAAACCAAAATCCAAATTTCAGAGGTAGAGTTTTACCAAACCCATCCAAATGCCTGTGCTAAAATGGTAAACTTTGTCAATTCCAAATCCAAAGACTCATCCGATACTTCTAAAGGTATTTTTCCCACTCCTTCCTCCTCACCTCAACCAAGCCTTATGGTTGCAGTCACTTCCCCTAATGAGAAAATTGAACCATTCTATGTGACTCTCCTCATAGCTGGCCATAAACTTAGTAATTGTGTTATAGACTTAGGAGCATCAAAAAATGTAATGCTTGCAAAAGTAGCTCATGCTTTGGGCCTAACTCTTACACGTGCCTTTGGTTCCTGTTATTCCATGGATAGTAGGAAAGTGCCTTTCGTTGGAATAATTAAAGATGAACAAGTAGCTTTTGCTTCTTTTCGTGAGAAAAGGGTCGTAACCACCATTTTGGTAGTTGATATTCCTCCCTCATATGGGATGTTGTTGAGTAGAATTTTATGTAAGGAGGTAGGAGGTGAAATTCAAATGGATTGTTCACAAGCTTTGATCCCGGTTAATGGAAAAATGAAGAAGCTACTGCATGAGAAACAAAGTAAATACATTGTACAAAAGACTGATGATCCAAAAGCACAAATACTCTATGCAGATATAGGGCATGGTAACTATATGATCATGTCACAAGATGAGGCAAAACTTCCTAAGGGAGTGATTCATGACCCCAATGGCATTTGGACTCTAGAGTTTGATGGAAGCAACTCTTCAGATATTTCTGGAGCTGGAGTAGTGTTGATATTTCAAGAAGGGAACATTCATCCCTTCTCCTTCAAGATCTATTTTGAAAATACAAACAATATAGCTGAATATGAGGCACTCATACTTGGATTGAACATGGCAAAAGAAATGGGAGTGAAGAATATTTGTGCTCATTGTGAAATTGGTAAGGGATCTTTACCAAGTCAAGAATAGGAGATTGAAACATTATAGAAATCGTATCTGGAATTCCATTGAGTTTATTGATGCTTTCTGCATTAGATTTGTGCTGAGAGAAAGGAACACTGGAGCTAATTCTCTAGCTGTCTCAAGGTCTTTGATGATCCCTCACCTAGATTTCACTCAAGACAAATTTACCATTGAAATGATTCAAAGGCCTAGTGTACTAGATAATGCAATCAACTAGCAGGTTTTCAATGATGATTAGAATTTTCTCTCTTTCTTAGAGCTTAAGGATAATTTTGACCAATTATATTTTGAAGCAAGTGCTATCCAAAATAATCCCCTTCCTTATTTTTGGCTAACTTTATTTCATTCCTTCCTTCCTTGTGTATTAATCATTTTTTTCATTTTTTAGGCACTCAAAATTATTTAGAAATTGATTCATTAGATAGAAAATTTTCTCACCTTTCCAGAAAGGTAAAATTTTGCTTCTAACTCTTTGTATTTTGCAAGTTATGGCTCAACGGAGTTTTCGAGGGAAACTTTCCCTAGGAAGGTCCACAACCAATCAGAAAGTTCCATGTGGTGGTGGGATGGTGGGTCGGTGGAGGTAATTTAGAAAAATTTACAAAGGGCTTGTAGTAAGTGCAAGGGAAAAAAATGGCCCGCAGGCCCATCAAGGAGGAAATTAAATTTTTCATTTAAACCCCGTGGACTAATCGGAATGTGCCACGTGTCCCATTCTTGGCGGAGGTCGGGGGCTTGGGGGGAATTTGAAAATTTTGCTAAAGTGTTGCAAATTATATAAAGGAAAATTTGTTCCCATTGGCCTGAAGAAGATAGTGAATTGATTCAAGCCTGCGCTAATCAAAGTGTGCCACGTCGCAGTGGGGCGGCAGGGTGCAGAGTGATTTTGGAATTTTTTCCAAAGTTCAAAAAAGTGTAGAATGGTCATTTGAATCCAAAGACCAATGGAAATATGCCACGTGGTAGAAAAGCAGAGGGGCATGGAGATTTTTCGGGAAAGTTTCCCAAATTCAAAAAAGGGGAAAATTTTTGGGTTTTGGCACGACGACCCATTCTTTGCCCCAATTTTTCCCTAAATCTTCAGAGGGGTATATCTTTCGATCCAGAGCTCTATTTTTCTTGATTTTGGTGTCATTGGAAAGATATTGAAGTCCTCTACATGATGAAATCTTTAATTTTGTTTTTTTGGTGGAGTTTATTGAGAGAAAAATGTGAAAAATTCCTTTGGCATGGGGAAAAAAGTAGAACCGACATTCAACCACCATTTTTAATGTAGTATGGCTTTGATTCCTCACCAACATGGTCAAAAATCTTAGGGAATGAAATTTTAAGGGTACCCATGCTATTTTTTTTAATTTTTTCAGTGTTTGAATCATTCATTTCACTTTTCCCATGTTTCTCCTTCTTGAACTCGGGGTTTTCATTGTTAAAAGCCTTTTTGGCTCATTTGTAAAGGGTTGGACATTTTTTATGTTCGGCAGGCTCCCTCTGTCACCCTGGAAAGTGAATTTTTGGAATATCAAACCTCTTTTAGGAATGCAATATGTTTTCTACCTCCTTGCAGTTTTAATGCACTGTATTTAAAGATGGAAATGACAATGCAAGCTCAGTGAATGAATTTTCATTCCTTTCTTGTGTTGTTTCCTGTATCCTGATCCATCATTACAATGTTAGCAACTTGTGCATGATTTTTGTTGCATTTTTATAATTTGTGTCAATTTGTAGAAATAGATGTTCACCACTCCTTTGGTGTATCACCCTGTTAATTTAGTTTTAACTTATTTTCTCCCTTCTATCTTTGTCTCCTTGGTAGAATTAGAGTAGGATTTTGAGTTAAACCTCTACAAATTTCATGCATACATTTGATCAGAGGAGTAGAGGAACTATCCTTTAATCTAGAGAGTTTTTTTCCCATTTCTACAAGTCCCACACATGGGGAAAATATTCCATGTTATGCAATCATACTGGATGCCCATTATCAAACTAGAAATCTAATAAAACATCCAAGGGTGTTGCTAATTTGCACTAACAGTTTTGGCACACTCGGTGGGACCTTAGAGGTCTTCATATTCATTATAACAAATTTGATGTGCATTTGTTGTAAGTTTCTTACTTAAAAAGAGCCCTGATCTACACATCTGGCGACTCTAAAGAGATAAAATCAACTGGTTTCAACAGTCCAAGTCTAAAGATTCATGAGAAGGATCCAAACAAGGTCAATGACCAAAGAAGAAGCAGTATCTGAGTATCTACAATTATCCCTAGGAAGAAGAGAGAGGGGAAGAAGAATTCAAAGGTCTCCATCTCCACCAAACAGAACTCTATCAACTCCTCCACCTTGTAGACCGTTCACCCAATAAACAAGGGTTCTCAAGCCAATCAGAATGGCACAACAGAACCCTTATGTCAACTTCACTGGCAGCATCCCACTCGCTCTCAATGCACAAAACCCAGTTCCAGTTGTAGCATTGAAGAACATTCCATACTTTACTAGGGAAAATCATACCACTCTTGGTGATCATGTCAAAGACATTGTTAATGTTTGTGCAATCCATGAGATTGTTGAGATGAAAATTGTGGTCAAATTGTTGGCATCTTCATTCAAAGGGAAAGCCTTGCAATGGTTTAGGAGCCTTGGGGTAGGCTCTATCAAAAATTGGAACCAGTTGTGCATAGCTCTCCATCAGCAGTTTGTAGAAAAGGGAAATAATTTATTTCTTTGGAATAACAAACTATCAAGAGAGCTCCCAATGAGCAGCTAACAGACTTCAATTTCAGATTTCAAAGGACATGAGATAGAATCCCAGTGGTAGTAAGGCCAACAGTTGAAGGTGTTTTCTTATACTATCTCAAAGCTTTAAATTATGATATTTCTATGTTAATCCAATCCATGGGAGGTGCAAATATACTTGCAGCTTATAGCATATCCATTAGGGCTGAGAATTGTTTGATCAAAGCTGGTAAAATGGCTCCTAGGCCTCTTATGCCCTTATATCCAAGCTTGGAAAGCCCAACCACTAGTTAAGCACCTACTTTAGCTCCTATTCCCACTCCTATAAATCAGAGTTAAAATGAAACTTATACTTCATCCTCTAGTGCCTCAAACAAACTTGAAGAAGTCATGAAATAATTACAAAATTTAGGCAATGAGCTGGTTACACTCAAGAGGCAGCAAGCCCAAAGTTTTAGACCTTCTTATCAATCTCAAACTCAGCCTAATAGGCCACCCAATCCAGCTGCAAATCAAAATCAAGTAAGGCCTCCTGCCAATAGACCATTTCAGCCCTATAACCCCAATTCCACATCTACCTCTAAAGTCTTAGTGCTAGTACAAAATAATATAGCTCAAGAGTATGATTAGTTTTTCCCATGCAATGAACCTCACAACCAGTCTATGTGCTTCAATGGTGCTTTAAACCAAGCTTTGATGGTGACAACAACTGGTGTAGAGAGTGAGGTGAGTCAAGAAACAAACCAACAACAAGGAACATCTCAGCAAAATACAACTCCAAATGAGACTACACTTGTGAACTGGTAGGCTGAAGACTTTTTGGGTATGAATCAAACAATTACTCAAAATGTAGCAGCTAACACACGATCAGAGAAGAGAAATATTGGTGAAGGGAAATCATTAGCTCCAGGTGATCCACAACCTTCCATCCCTCCATAAAACGTTGGTAAGCAAAATGCAATTCCAAATGTGCAAGGACAACCCAAGCCACCTTCTAGACCAGCTCAAATGCCAGCTATTGTAGCCCATGTACACGAAAATAATGTGCAGGCTAAGGGGTAGTAAACAGATGTTTCATCCCCATTTAGCATCATTGAATAAATTAAGAAGACAAATATGAATATATCTATGTGGGAATCACTATCGATCCCAAGCCAAAGGGATCTACTACAAGTTGCCATGAAGAATTGGTCAACTTAAAATCAACAAGCTCATATGCAAGAGAAGGTACTCACAAATGCTGCTCAACTTGAAGGGAAGCATGGAGGTCAGCAAGGTAAAGTTTTGAAGCCCCCTCCATTCTATGTTTCATTAATCATCGGCGATAAACCAGTACACAATTGTATGATTGATTCTCGAGCAAGTAGTTCTGTGATGCCCAAGCAAATAGCTGATCAGATGGGCCTCCAATATGAAGTCATATCCAAAGGAGTGGTGAAATTAGATGGGACAGTAGTAACAACAGTTGGGGTAATTAAATATTTGAGCATCACTTTGCATGCATGCCCCAATGTCACTATTTTGCAAGATGTGTTAGTGATAGATTTACCACCACTTTTGCCCTACGTTTGTCAAGGTATTTCATAGCTATAATTGGAGGCTATTTGTTTGCTCATTGATCACACATGTTGTTTCAGACCAGATATGGAACTAAGGCCACAATTAGGTTTGAACCTATTGAAAAAATTCACATTGAGCCTCAAACTCCAAGCCCAATCAATGCCAACTATTTAGCATTTGATCAAGAGGATTATCCAAGCACAGATGAAACTGCCACCAAAGTTGGAAGCATCCCATATTTGACTCTTGATGAATGGGTGAGCAAGGTACATGCTTTTGATCCCTACAAGGAAATAGAGGAATCTGAACTAGGATTTTACTACATCTATGAATAAAATCAACCTATTTCTTGATGTATGGTAGTTGTTCTTTAATGGATCAAGAAGTAGACAAGGTACAGGGGGGAGCTATGCTTGTTTCACGTCAAGGCATTAAGTATTATTGAGCTTTTAGATTTCAATTTGCATGTTCTAACAACACTGTTGAATATGAAGCTTTGATACAGTGATTGCATTGGTCAAGAAGGAGAGGTATCAAAAACTTACAAGTCTTTGGTGACAGTGAGCTAATTGTTAATCACATTAAAGGAAAACATGCTACCAAAAATGACCTGCTCAAGTGTTATAAGAATAGGGTGTGGGACCTCATTGAGGATTTTGAAGGCTTTGGCATCAAATCCATCCCTAGGAAAGAAAACCAAGTTGTTGATAGGCTTGCAACAATTGGAGCAGCCTTTGATGTTGTGGAGAGTATCAAGGAAGATAAAGTGCTACTAAACATTCATGTGATTGTAAGGCCATCAGTGTCAGATAATAATGTAAGTTGGCAAGTGTTTGAAAGTGACCAACAAATCATCAATTTCTTGCAAGAAGAAGCTGAGTTCTCAGCAAAAAAATAGGAAAAGTTGGAACAACAATATGGTGATCAAGTGGTACAGCTGAGAACCAACAAACTGCCAAAAGGACTTGTCACTTTGGAGTCCATCTTTAATCTTAGTGATCAATTAAGGAAAGAGAAAGAAAACATCCAAGTCAAGGGAGAAGATTTAGTGGCCATCTCAGTAGGAGAAGGAAAATCACTTCAAATTGGTAAAGTAGCAACCAAGCAAGAAAGGTATGAGTTCATGCAAATTTTCCAAGAGTTCCCATATATATTTTCTTGGAGCTATAAATACTTGAGGGGTTTCAAGCCCAAGCTAGCTCAACATATAATTGAATTAGATACAAGTGCTAAACCCATCAGGAAAAAAAAAAGATCGGTCAATCCACACATGGAGCCTCTCATGAATAAGGAATTGAATAAGTTAATAGACGCAAATATCATATTTCCCATCAAGCATTCAAGCTGGGTTGCAAACTTGGTTCCAGTTAGAATGAAGAGTGGAGAAATCAGATTGTGTGTAGACTTTAGATATTTGAATAGAGCATCCCTCAAGGATCATTACCCACTTCCTTCTATGGAGTAGATTTTAGAAGTTGTTGCTAGATTTGAGAGGTTTTCATTGCTAGATGGTTATTCAGGGTATAATCAGATCATGGTAAAGGAGGATGATCAGTTCAAAACAGCCTTCACCACCAAATGGGCAACCTATGTGTATAGGAAAATACCATTTAGGTTGTCAAATGCCAGAGCTACCTTCCAAAGGGCAATGGATATGGCATTCAAAGGATTGATCAACAAAATAGTGCTGATATACCTAGATGGTATTACTGTATTTTCTAAAAGTGCAGTAGATCATCTCTTTCATTTCAGACAAGTGTTCCAAAGATGTAGAAGATTTGGGGTATCCTTGAATCCCAAAAAATTGTATTTTCCTAGCTCATGAAGGAAAGATCTTAGGCCACATTGTTTCCAAAGAGGGATTAAGAATTGATCCAGAGAGAGTTGAAGGAATAAAATCACTACCATTACCAGGTCACAAGAAGGCCCTTCAAAGTTTCTTGGGAAGAATCAATTTTGTTCAAAGGTTTGTTCCAGACTTTGCAGCCCTTGTCTAGCCAATAACTATGATGCTGAAGAAAAGTATGTCTTTCAAATGGATAGATGAAGGTAAGGTAAGTTTTTAGGCAATCAAAGACGCTATCTCACAAAATCCAACTCTCATTAACCCATATTTCTCTAAGAACTTTATCCTTTATGCATTTGGTGGTGATGATACAATTTCTACAATTTTAGTACAACAAAACAAAGAAAATGCAGAGCAGCCAATTTATTTCTTTAGCCAAAGCTTAGAGGAATATGAGGTGAGGTATTCCTTCATTGAGAAGCATGTTCTTGTAGTGATTAGGATCTTGAAGAAATTTAAGCATCTAGTTTCAAACAACAAGGTTCAAATGCTAGTTTCTCATGTGGGAGTTAAGGACTTCCTCCTCAACAAAAACCTAAATGAAAAATGTGTAGGCTGGATTACTTGTGTCATGGATTATGACATTGAGATCAAAGTCACCAGGCTGGTCCAAGGAAAAGGGTTGTGTGAGCAGAGCTGGTCTTGAGAAAATTAATGGAAGCAGGCAATGGGAAGTATGTTTTTTTAGCATTGCAAGAAAACCAAGAACAAAGAGGTGTTCAAGAAGAGAATGGTGGTATGCTCACTCCTTGCTGGACCCAAGACATAATTCACCTCTTACAAATAGGCATATGCCCTCCAGTGATGAACAAAACAAATAGAAGGACACTTCAGACTACAGGCTATCCCATATGCACTTGTTGAATGGTGTTTTGTTCAAAAAGGATATAAATGGAGTGCTTCTGAGATGCATTGGGACAAATCAAATTAAGAGAATGTTAGAAGAGTTCCATGGTGAATTAAATGGGGGTCATTTTTCTCCAAGAGTGACAGCCCCCAAGATTATGAAGGCTTGTCTATTATTGGCCCAAGGTGTTGAGTGATTGTTATGCATGGATCAAGAGGTGTAGAAATTATGCATTCTTCACAGGCAAGGAAAAATTATCAGCCCTCCCATTGCACCCAATTTCAATTGACCAACCATTCATACAATGGGGTTTGGACTTCATTAGAGTCATTAATCCAAACTCAAGCCAAGGACACAAGTGGATTCTAACAGCAATAGACTACTTCACCAAATGGACTAAGGCGAGTGGCACTCAAAGAGGAAAATGAATTTAGCATTCTAGACTTCTATGAGGGGGATAGTAACCAAGATTTGGTATACCTGGCACTATAATATCAGTTAATGCATTTCCATTCATTGGATCAAAGGTAACTGAATGGGCTATTAAGAATGGTGATCTATCTTAACACTTCATCAAATTATTACCCCCAAGGTAATGGCCAAGCTGAGTCCACCCACAAGAAACTATTAAAGATAATCAAGAGGACTCTTGATGAAAATAAGAGGACTTGGCACAATAAACTTAAATCAACCCTATGGGGCTTATAGGAATAACTCCTAAGAGATCCACAGGTAACTCTCCATTCAGACTTGTTTTATGGAAGAGAGACAATCTTGCCTATGTCACTTTAGTTGGCCAATGTTGGAACTCATGAAGCAATTTGAATTATTGGATTTTGAACCCATGGAGGTTAGATATGCAGAATTGATGGAAATCCAAGAAATCAAAGAGCATGGAGCCCAAACAATGGAGAAGGACCAAGCCTTAATCAAGAGAACCCTTTGATAGGAAAGCTCAAGCTAGAACCTTCCAAGTGGGAGATTTAGTGTTGAAATGGGATGCAGACCGACCAAAGCCAGGAAAGCATTCAATGTTTGATGTCATTTGGAGTGGACCCTACATGGTCACAAAATGTAAGAATAACAATGTCTTCCAATTGTCTACATTGGATGGACCAGTGAAGAACTGCAGATTCTAGTTAATGGAATCCATCTAAAGCATTGCTACAAGAAGGGAAACTGCTCACCTTGTACATATTAGCTTATATTGTCATTCCTCAAAATGCTTGTGCACATTTTTTTTGTTTTAGCTTAGTTTTATATCTCCATAAGTGCTTTAACACAAGCTTTGTTGTCCCAAGGATGCATCTTTACAGGACATGTTCTAGATCAAGTGATGTTCTATTCTCACAACCTCCTTCCTTGAAATTTTCTAATGAGTTGAGAGCACCAAGTAGTTAAGTTGAAGAATCCATGCGCAAGGGATTGCTTCAGGTAGCTGATCATTCATCCAGTAGGAAGATGACCCCTATGAGTCACCAAAATTGTTTTCCAAAATAAGCCCCTTGCTTATTTTTGACTAAATCTCTTTCATTCCTTCCTTCCTCATGTCTCAATCAATTTTTTCATTTTTCAAGCACACAAAATTATCTAGAAATGAATTCATTAGATAGATAATTTTTTCACCTTCCTAGAAAGGTAAAATTTTCCTTCTAACTCCTTGTATTTTGGAAGTTATGGCTGGGCAGAGTTTTTGACAGAAATTTTCCCCAGGAAGGTCCCGCAACCAATCAAAAAGTACCACATGGTAGTGGGGATGATGGGTTGGTAGAGGTAAGTTAGAAAAATTTCCAAAGGGATCGTAGTAGGCCTAAGGGAAAAAAATTGACCCGCAGGCCTGGGCAAGGAGGAAATGAAAATTTTGATTTAAACCACCGCGGACTAATCGAAATGTGTCACGTGTCCTGTTCTTGGCGGAGGTCGAGGGGTGCGGAGGGAATTTGAAAAATCTGCCAAAGTTTTACAAATTACACAAAGGAAAATTTGTTTCCTGTGGGCCCACAGAAGAAAGAGAATTGATTCAGGCCCGCACTAATCAGAGTGTGCCACGTGGCAGCAGGGGTGGCGAGGCACGAAGCGATTTTGGAATTTTTACCAAAGTTCAAAAAAGTGTAGAATGGTCATTTGAACCTGTGGACCAATGGAAATATGCCACATGGTATTAGAGCAGTGGGGTGTGTGGATATTTTTGAGGAAATATTCCCAAATTCAAAAAAGGGGGAAAAAATTTGGGTTTCGGCCCCGCCGACCCGATTTCTGCCCCAGTTTTGCCCTAAATCTTCAAAGGGGCATATCTTTCGATCCAGAGCTCTATTGTTCTCGATTTTGGTGTCATTGGAAAGATATTGAAGTCCTCTACATAATGGAATCTTCAATTTTGTTTTTTGGGTTGAGTTTTATGACGAGAAAAATGAGAAAATGGCTTTGGCAATGGGGAAAAAAGTAGACATTCAACCACCATTTTTTAATGCAGTATGGCTTCCATTCCTCTCTAGCATGGTCAAAAATCTTGGGGAATAAACTATTAAGGGTAACCATGCTATTTTGATGAATTTGATCAGTGGTTGAATCATTCATTTCACTTTTCCCACGTTTATCCTTCCTGAACTCGAGGTTTTCATTGTTAAAACCCATTTTGGCTCATTTGTAAAGGGTTTGGATGTTTTTTATGTTCTGTAGGCTCTCTCCTTCACCTTGGCAAGTGAAATTTGTGGAATATCAAACATATTTTAGGACTATAATATGTTTTCTACCTCCTTGCTATTGTAATGCACTGTATTTAAAGATGGAAATGATAATGTAAGCTCTGTGAATGAATTTTCAATCGTTTCTTGTGTTGTTTACTCTATCCTGATCCTTCATTACAATTTTAGCAACTTGTACATGATTTGTGTTCCATTTTTTATAATCTGTGTCAATCTATAGAAATAGATGTTCACCACTCCTTTGGTGTATCACCTTGCTAGTTTAGTTTTATCTTCTTTTCTCCCTTCTATATTTGTCTCCTTGGCAGAATTAGAGTAGGATTTTGAGTTAAACCTCTACAAATTTCATACATACATTTGATCAGAGGAGTAGAGGAACCATCCTTTAATCTAGAGAGTTTTTTCCCATTTCTACAAGTCCCACACTTGGGGGAAAATATTCCATGTTGTGCAATCACACTGGATGCCCATTATCAAACGAGAAATCTGAGGAAAACATCCAGGGGTGCTGCTGATTTGCACTAACAGGAAGTGAAACCTTGCCAAGAGAGTGTGAATCCTCTAATGAAGGATATTTCAAGGAAGAGACAGATCAAGACAGCTCCATCAAATTGAAAAGGTAACAAGATTCCTAAAGGACTGGTGATTTTGGAAGACCTGTTTGATAAGCATGATAGGTACGTTAAGTGTAAAACTTCCCACAGAGCTCGATGGTCTACTGCAAGTAAAAAGGTTAATATTGGGATTATTGATGAACCCCAAGATGGTGAACATTGGGAAATACTACACTCAAGAGGAGAAGAAGAAGGAAATAAATATTTTTAAAAGGTATCTTGATGTCCTTTCCTATTCGTATGATGATCACAAGGCTTTTCAGCAAAAAGAGATGTAACATTTTATCCCTCTGAAACCTGGGATCAAACCATTCAAGTAGAAACAAAGGAAGTACAATACCAAGGTTACTGGCACTATTTTTCAAGAGATTGATAAGTTTCTAAAGGAAAAGATCATCTTTCCTATACACCATTCAACATGGATCACCAACATTATGCCTGTCAAGAAGAAGAATGGTGAGATTCGCATCTGTGCAGATTTCAAGAATGTGAATTAGGATTCTCTAAAGGACAACTTTCCTATTCCGATGATGGTTTAGGTTTTGCAAGATTTCACAGGCTCTAAGATGTTGTCTATGCTAGATGTATTCTCTAGGTATAATCAAGTGGAAGTCAATACCCCAGATCAACACAGGACTGCCTTATACTACTCCTTGGGGCAACTTTGCCTATAATAGAATGCATTTTGGTCTTATCAATGTTGGTGCCACCTTTCAGAGGGAAATGGAATTGGATTTTGACAGTCTAAAAGGAAAGTTTATTCTTGTGTACTTTGATGATATGACTATCTTCTCCAAAATAAGGGTAGATCAGTTTTAGCATCTTGAAGCAATCCTCCAAAAATGCAGATAACATGGATTTTCTCTCAATCCAAAGAAGTTTTTCTTTTCTGTCACCAAAGGAAATTTGTTGGGGAACATTGTCTCCAAAGAGGTAATCAAGATAGATTTAGAAAGAGTTTAAGCAATCCAGGAGATTCCTCTTCCCATAAGTAAAAAGGGTGTTCACTCTTTCATTGGTAAGATAAATTTCTTGAGGAGATTCATTCTTGATTTTGTAGAACTAACTTTGAGAATTTCTCACATGATGAAGGGAAAATAAAACTTTGGTTGGTCTTCCAAAGGTAAGGAAGAATTTGAAGATATCAATAAATCCATTGCTAGGACCTCCATCTTAGCATGTCCTGATTTCAACAAAGATTTTATCATCTATTGATATGCTATAAAGGGTACTTTGGCATCTTTCCTAACTTAGAGGAATTATAAGGGTCACGAGGTTCCAATTACACTCATGAGCTATGTTCTAAAAGCTCATGAATTGAAATATACTATGATGAAGAAACATGCTTTTGTAGTGGTCAAGGCTATCAAGTAGTTTCGTATTTATATTCTTAATTCTCACTCTATTGTGCTTGTTCCTGATACAACCATCAAGTCTATTCTCACACATACATGTGTTTGGAACTAAGAGAGGAAATTGGATAGCAAAGGTCCAGGAATATGATTTGGATATCAAGCCAACTAAGCTAGTCTAGGGTAAAGGCTTGTGTGAACTTATTGCTAAAGGAGTTGATGCAAAATTGCCCAAAGAAGCAGTTGATGTTCGTATTGTCATTTTCCTCAGCTCAAAAAATGAGTGGTATGTTGATATTTCACACTTTCTTACTTATGAAGAGTGTCCATCTCACTTGAGTGCCAAGGAGAAGAGGGATATTAAGCTAGGGTCTGCATAGTATGTACTATGGCAGAATGCTTTGTTCAAGTGAGGCATAGATGGAAGATTCTTGAAATGTTTAGACAAAGAGCAACATAAGAATTTATTCTCATCTTTTCATGATCAGGCTTGTGGAGACCACTTCTCTTTTTCTGTCACTACTTAAAAAATCCTTTGTGTTGGATATTATTGGCCTACACTAGCCAGAGATGCATCAAAATGGATAGGTAAATGTGAAGCCTGTCAGAATTTTGTTGGGAGACCTAAGTTGGTTGCGTTACCACTAAAGCCAGTAGTGATTGATGATCCCTTTCAATAGTGGGGGATTAGATTGCATTGTGGGACTCTTAACTCACCTTCCAGTGTTGGGCATACTCACGTGTTAACTACTACAGAATACTTCAAAAAGTGGGTAGAGGACATTCCAATCAAAATCACTACTTTTGAAGTGGTGTGTAATTTCATTAAGGAGAACATATTGATAAGGTTTGGGGTACTAAACACGATTGTGATTGATAATGCTTCAATTTTTTATTCTACTGAGATGATGGATTTTTGCTATGGTTATGGAATTTCCCTTGCTCACTCTACAGAATACTACCCCCAAGGGGATGGATAAGTAGAATCAACAAATAATAATTGTTAACCATCGTTCAGAAGCTTTTCAATGATTCTCAGAGGAATTCACACTAGAAAATCTATGATTCTCTCTAGGAAGATATAATTACACCCAAAAGAGTAATTGGGATGTATCCTTTTTAAGTGGTGTATGGTGTTAAAGCCCAGTTACCAGTGACAGTGGAATTACCAATGTTTCACATAATGAAGGTTATTGAAGATTCAAGTTTTTCCAGTTCCTTGGACAAGAGGATCATGTATCTCTAAAAGTTGGATGAAGATAGGGTGTAGGATTTTTATAGGATATCATCTCATCAACTGAAGGTGAAAGATCTGTTTGACAAGAAATCCAAACCCAAAGATTTTCAAGTGGGAGATATTTTTCTACTATGGGACAAAAGACACGAACCTCGAGGAAAGCCATGGTAAATTTTATTCCCTTCGGCTTGGTCCTTTTAAAATCAAGCACTTTGCTGGAGAAAATTCATTCTATTTGAATTACATGGATGATTATCCTCTCCCACTTTCTTATAGTGGGTAGCTATCTGAAGTTTTTCAAGTCCTAGGTGATGAGGCAGTTGTTCTGTATATTATGTACAATGTTTTGGTTTTGGGTTGTTCCTTTGTGTTTTGTTTCTGTTCTTTTTTTTTAGTTTGATTTCTTTTCATGTGTTTTGTCTTCTGTGTTGGTTTGCCTTTGAATCTATTTTCCCAATGGATAAGGCACCAGTATGCTTCCCCTGAGTTTTTCTATGGTTATTGATCTTTCCTCGTTCCTCTGTCAAGTCATCTCCAAAAAGAGCCGACTATTGTCACCCTCAAAATTACCCTTTTTTGAAGTCATGTTTTGAAAATTTTGAGTCGGTACCTTGGAGTATTGAATCACATCAAGCCTGGTATTGTTTGTATTTTCCCATTCCATGGAGAAAAATGTGAATGTTGAGCATAATGGTGAAGTTATTTCCCTTCATTTTATTTCTTCCCGCAGTCAGGGAGTGACAGGTGTATCTTCCCCGTTAATTTTTGACCAAACATCCATGGGTAGTACATGGACATCTCTCATTAGATGTGACATGGCCATATTTTAAGCGGCAACATAAGCCTCCACATGTCTAAATGGCACAACTCCAAGGGTAGGACAAAAGGGACATTCCTCAAATAAGCGCAGGCTTTCCACATGTCACAGTGCCAAAATGAATACATAATAAGCCCAAATCGGCTAAGTGTAAAAGAACCAGTGGAGATCTCCACGTGTTATCCTAGCGTAACTTCAAAGGAAAAATCCAGAAGCAAGTTCCAAATGAGCACCATCTCTCCACGTTTCCAGGGTCAGATATACGGCCTCGCCAAACAAAAGGGAGAAAGTCAAATATTAAGTCCACATAGACAGTCAAAGCAGGAAAGTGGGGCTATCAGGGTGATTTTAGAATTTTGGCTTTATTTTCATTCCAAGGTAAAAATTCAAATATTAAACCCACATCAAAGGTCAAAGTGGGGAGGCAGGCCAGCAAAGCAATTTGTGTTTTTGAGCCCGCATTGATAAAATGTAAAATTATAAAAGTGACCCGTGACTTTGTCCCCACTCAAATTAAGGCCACATGTCAAGACTATATCAAAAGTGGATGGGTGGGCCAAAATGTTCCAAAATTCTATTTCTCACAAAGCCACAAAATGCAAAAGGCATCTGCAAGCCCTCAGTTTAAATCTCTCGCACGTGGATGACTCAAATTTAAAGTTTGCAAAGGCAGGGTGGACAACTACGATTCAATATGTCTGGTTTTTACGTTGGACATGGAAATGGCTAAGGCATTAGAGAAGTTAAAGCATTAGTTTCTTGAATCAGTTTCAACATTTTTCTATAACCTAATGTAACCATTCTTGGAAACTATTTATTGGCTTCTCCACACCATTTTTTAGGGTTAGATCCTGGTACTCTGTAAAGTAATAGATTCAAAGTAATAAATATAGAAGTTTTTCCCTTTCCTCCTCTAGTTTTCTTCTTTCCCTGTCTGAAACTTGAGAATCATCCATATTTTATAATAGGAAACTTTGTGTTCTTTTTTATGTGATTTCTTGAACTTTGCGTCTGTGGAATTATATTGGTTATGAAAGTAAATGATTGTATTTTGCAACTCACTAGTTCAATATGTATATGGTGATACTCTACCATCTATATTTCTTGAAGTTATTGTTATGTTCTTCCTTCCTCATCTCCTTAATTCTTCCATCCTTTCGTATTGATGATCTATGGGCATAAAACGTTTCAAAGTATTAGGACTCCACACTTTCAAAGTTATACATTTGTATATAATTTTGTTTCTTGCTTTCAATAAGGGAACCTCTCCCATTAAAGAGGAGGGACTTGTTGTCCCCTAATTGTGGTTGTTAAAGTACAATTTTAAAACCCAACACTATGAAACTTAATTCTTTCTTTGTACTTGGTTGTAAAATATCTATAAATATTACATCCCATTATTTGTAATGTTGATTTCCTGCATATCAATAAAATAATGAGGCTTTCATCCCTCTTCTAAAATTACATTTGATACCTAAGTAGGTTAATCTGGACATGTGAGCAGAGAAGGTTGGAGAGAGAGAGAGAAGACAAGATTAAAGAGTTTGGAGAATCATTTGCAATAATTGAGATCTTTTGCAACCTCATACAACATCCCAGCCCCATCCCTACCTCCCCATAACCTTCTGTGTGATTTCCAGGTAAAATAAAAGCAAATATTTTTTTTCCTTGGAACCCTCTGCACCAAGAAACTTTTCTTCCTAGAAATTAATTAGACTTAAAAAAAAATTTCAAAAAAAATCCCCATTATGGGTTTTAACTGTAAAATTAGGTGGTATAAGCCTCTGCTATTTTACCAAGCTGCTACATTTAGAGGTCTGTAGACAACTCTATAGTTGGAGTTACATTTAAAGGAAACAAAGCTCGTACCATGCTAGGTCCACAAAGAATCCATTGAGATCTCTCCGCTCTCCCTCCACACCGAGCTCTTGGATGAGTTGAAGGACTCTAAAAAGCTATACTACATACTAGGTTAGTTGGTTTATATGTGGACCAAGTTGCATTGGCATTCCACTAAGTTGGTTTAATAGCTTGAATAGCTCCTATTGAGCTGTCTCATTCCACTATCAAGCTACTCTAAATTGATTGGACATTGATCATCATAGGAAAAGGTGCGAACCATTTTTTGAGCTGTCTGATTCATATTACACAGCCCAACGGAGTTACATTCCTCCATTTCCAACACCAAATATCCACCGAGTTGTGTTTCTAATTATCCTTAGCAAATAACAAAGTTTAGAATCGGATCAGCCTCTTCCCAACATGATCAAACCCTATACTCGGTGTATTCTTCAAAATCACCTACAAACCATGGAAGTGATCTCCTTCATCACAATTGAGCCATTCACCTATAGCTGAGCCATCTCCCAACAAAATCTAGACCCTGCAACCAATCATAGTGAAGGAGATAAGACGGCTAAAAAAAAATTGTAAAGTGAGATTAAAGGCAAGGGATCATAGGATAAGATCAATTTTTGGCATTTCATCCCTAAACTACCTCTAAACACGTCACACCACCACATGGAGTACACCCAGTCAACACCACATCTTTTTGAAATGTTAGTCGATTTGATTTTGTTTTAAATACAAAAATCTCCATATTATTGGCTAAGTGCATATAGCGTTCAGTTGGATAGAGCAACCAATTTGGGGCTGCGAGGTTTGGGGTTCTACCCCCACCCAAAGCATAATTTTTTGAACTATATGATTTAGTAGCAAAACATAGTGGTAGAAAACTCCACTAAACCTACTGGTCACAACTAAACAAGCCACCAAATTTAGAGGAGAAAATCCTAATTTTAGGGAAATAAACAAATTCTCCCATTTTCCTCAATTTTTCATTTTGAAAATATTTTTCCAAAGGAGGGGACATTAAAAACTACATTTTGAGCTATTTTTTATAGTTTTTTGTTTAGAGAGACGTATTGAGCTCTAGAGGCCACAAGGGCCTCAAAAAATAAAAAACATTTCCTGTCATTCAATTTTTTTCATAATTTTGGATGTAATTATATATTTCAGTGTATTGTAATTTGCAGGATGCCATATTCAACCACAAAATATTATAAATTCTTAAAAACTGTAAATATTTTGTAATAAAAATTAAAAAATTGTTCTATATTACTCATGAAATCTTTCGATCTCATTTGCAGTATTTAGTATAAAAAGTGCCTAAGGGAATAGCTTATGGGTGAAGTCATCATGACTACTACTGCACTTAACATCTAGTATATCTATAATAACATCATCTACTGATTGAACCTTTAAATTGATGGGGGAGTAACAAGGACACATTGCTCACAATTTGAGCCCTCCCATCCATCTTTGAATGATTACATGACTTAAATCAAAACTAAGAAATTATCTGAGTATATAGCGAATTTATGCACGCGCATGAGAAAATTTCTTTTGATCCAGTGTCAATAATCACACAAACCCCTTTCAGTATTGTCTTAGTACCACATATTAGATTCTTTCACGTATGTTAATGCATCTTTCACGTACTGTCAAGTATATAGAAAGGGAGAGCTTCTTCCATGTACTGATGGGTATATCGGAAGGGTGCGTATATATATAGGTTTTGTATATCAGACTAAAAGTATATAGACTGGGATACTGTATACTTAAGAGTGATAAGACCCTTACCCTTTGTCAGGTGATTCTACAAAATGTGAACCAATGCCCACAAATTATTTCTTCGATATTCACAAATTCTTAGAGGAAATAACTATGTGGCATGGAAGACAAAAATCAAGACACAACTTGAGTTTTATGATATTTAGACTGTTGTGAATGGTACTATTACTAGATAAGCATCTGATACAACACAATAGAGACAATTTGATAGATCCAATCAGAAGGCCAATCTAATAAACTTGTTTGCAGTTTTTGATATCATGTATAATCATGCAAAGAAGCTTGGGATAAGTTGAGCACAGTGTACAAGACCAAGAATAAGAATGTCATACTAGATTTACAAAGTTATTTAAAAACACTGAAGTTCAAACAAAAATATAAAATAGAAACTTTCATAAGAAGAGTTGTAGAATTAAAAACTTCATTTCTAGCCCTAGGAGAGGAGGTCATTGATGAACTCTCATTCCCATTATTTTGAGATCACTTTGACATATTTGAATCAGAATAACATAATCAATAATATATTGATATTCATTGTATTATCATACACAATACATGGCTAATATATAGCCAAGCAAATAGCTAAAACAACATCCTATAATTTAGGAGAAGTTCCAAACAATAAGCTAAATATGTGAAGTTGTTTAAAACAACTTCACATATAATTCCAGGTAATTATGATTTGTTTCTCAACAACTATTAATATAATTTTTACACTATAATAATATTCCCAACATACACCCCCTTAGTGTGAACATGGGGTGAAGTGTAGTTGAAACCAGAATCATATGCCTACGCATATTTTTAGGTCTGCATAATGCTCCTCTCCTCTAGACACCAGCTTCCCTCGTATACAATTGTTTCACTGAATAAAACCTTTCACACGCCACATCACAACACTTCAAGAGAACATATAGAAATAATCGCATGTACCAAGAAAACATACACAAATTGTTGCTCTTTATTCTGCACACCAGATAAAATAAACACACAACTGAAAATAAGTATGTCACCAGCAAAAAATACGACCTTGTCATTGGCGACTAACAAGAGACGCTGAGTAGCCTCCATCCTCCATTTCTTCCTACCTCCAGTTTGGTTATTTTTAGAATAGATAATCTTCATCGCTAGAGCAAGAAATTTCTTCATCAGTTGCATAATCTTCCCAGTCAGTATCTTCTTCAACAATATAATCCTTTTGATCAATCTTGTGCCCACTTCTTACAATTTAAAATGACATGCCCCACTTCTTTACAATAGTAACATTTGATTTGTCCCTTTGTAGGAATGTTCTTTGAATTGTACTTACCCTTCTTTGATGATGTACTAGCTTTATTGTGTACGTATAAAACCTCTTCTTCTGGTTCTGAAGGTTCATTCTAATCAAGAAGAGTAGAAACTACTCCTTCTAAACTAATTTTAATCTTCCTCAAAGGAAAAACCATATGAGACATTTTTTTATGAAAACTATTCAAAAGAATTGCTTTGGCATCATCATATTTTACCTTCTCATTAATACCTGCAAGCTAATTGAGAAGAGAGCAGAACTTGCTAATGCGTTCTGCCATTTTTACATTTTCATCCATCTTTAATCCATAAAGTCTACTTAAGAGTTGTCTTCGCACTGTCTACTTCAGATCCAAATAGTTTATTTAATGTCTCCCAAATTTCCTTTTCTGAATTTGTGAAGTCTACATGGTGTAGGTAGGCTTTTGAAAAACTGAGACCAATAGTTCCCAAGGCCTTTTGATCCTTGATATTCCATTTTCCCAGATCCATTGCATTTTTTGGTGTTGTCACATTTGTTTTAACAACATCCCACAAATCTTTTTCAATCAAATTCCGCTGCTTCTGGATTCTCCATGTATGAAAATCACGTCCTTCGTACTTCTCAACAAGACTCAATTTCTCCATTTTCACAACTATTGTATTATTACAATTGACGGTAATAATATTGATAAATCACTATTTAAAAAGTAATAAAAGGAAATTACTTTTTAAATACTCTAAACGTTTTTTTTATTAAAAAAAAACTAAAAAACTGTAACTGACGTATATAGTTTATTATATATCAACTATAGATCAATTTTTTTTAAAAAAAACCTACAACCCCAAGTGATTGCGTGGCAAGTAGATCTCAAAAAATAATGTGGCTATGTGCCAGATGAAACTTGGGCATTTTTCTCCCCCCCCCCCCCCCCCCCCCCCGCGTGGCAAATAAGACTCAAAACTTGTTGTGGCTACATGACAAGTGGCAAGTGGCAACTACTTCTACGTTTTTCTTTTCGAGACTATGTTTTGCTAAGTGTTTTGCTTTGGATAATGAATTTTATCTTGCACACTTTATACATCCACCAATCTATGTGGACACAACAAACCACACTACACATCCACCATGTCCTTAGAAAAAATGTGACTGCTCAAAAAAAAATGTGGCACTCATGTGTTTGAACATCTAAAATTGGTTTGCTCATGCTCCAGTGACTACTCATGCTCCAACGACTATTCCAACTACTAAAAGTGTTGCAACATTCCAAACTGTGACTTCTCCAAGTGGATGTTGCTACAAGAACCGTATTCTCTCCAAGATCAACGCTGGTCTATTACCAAATGACAGATTTGAATCAGAATAACATAATCAATAATATATTGATATTCATTGTATTGTCATACACAATACATGGCTAATATAAGGCAAGCAAATAGCTAAAACAACATCCTATAATTTAGGAGAAGTTACAAACAATAAGCTAAATGTGTGAAGTTGTTTCAAACAACTTCACATATAATTCCAGGGAATTATGATTTGTTTGTCAACAACTAATAATATAATGTTTACACTATAATAATATTCCCAATACACTCCCTCCTTCATACCACATTTTTTTGACAACACTCAACTTGTTAGATGAGATAGTAAGTTTTGAATTTTTTTAAAACCTACTCCAATAAGAGGAAGAAATGTACAATAAATATGATGAAGAGGAGCATGCACTTACTTCTCATCAGAATTGGAAAGGAAAAGGAAAAGGAAAACCTCATTCCTATCAAAATTCCTAAAATAAGAATCAACATCAAGGGGAAAAACAACAAAAGAAGAAATGTCCTATCTGTAAAAGAGGACATGAGTTGAAAGATTGTTGGTATAATACTCATAAGAAATGTTCATCAAGCAACTCTGGACCTCAACACCAAAAATCTCATAAAATACATTCTTACTACAATCAAGGGTAGGAAAAGGGGAAATGGAAAAGAAAACCCCATCAGCAAGGAAATATTTCTGAACAAGAAGAAAATTCAGATATTGAAGACTACTTGTACATTGCTCAATCAAGTGAACCCTCCACGTCATATAGTGATATCTGGTATGTTGATTCAGGATCCACACACAAATACTGGTTTACTTCAATGAGGTACATACCTTCGAAAAAACATGTTTCGTTAGGTGATGATTCTACATACACAGTTCAAGGGATTGGAAACCTTTCTCTACCCCTTTGTTCACACAATTGTAGATTTTTATATGTATTATATGTCTTTGGGTTGACAAATAATATACTATCAGTCAGTCAACTCCTAGATCACAATTTAAAAATTGACTTTGATAGTCATTCTAGAAAGAAAATGTGTTTACTTTGAGACAAATAATGAGGCTCAAAAATAGTAGCAAAATCCTCCAATGTAGGACACATGTTCCAGCTTGATTTTTTCCACAGAGATGATCATGAACTTTTGGCTAAGAACTCTATCTCTAGACAATTGTGGCATTGGAGACTTGGTCATATCAGTTTCAAGTTTCTTGAGACACTTCACTGACACAATATGGTAAAAGGATTACCATCTCTCCAAAAGTATATAGACAAGTGTCCTCACTGCCTAGCAGACAAACAACACAAATCTTCATTCTAGAAGAGTACTTATCGAGCTCATGGTAAGATTGATCAAGTTCATAGTAATATTTGTGGTCTGAGGCAACTGAGTCATTCTAGATTTCAGTACTTCATTCTTTGTGTTGATGATTATTCAAGAAAAATGTGGATATACTGTCTTCGCAAGAAAAGTGAAGCATTTGAAAACTTCAAGAAGTTCAAAGTGGTTGTTGAGAACAAAACTGGTCATCACATCAGAACTCTCCACTCAAATTGACTAGGGGAATTCACCAATGGTAAGTTCAAAGCCTACTTACAAGCTCACAGGATTCGTCGACAAATTCCTCCTCCAAAAACACCACAATATAATGGTCTTGTTGAGAGAAGAAATTGTTCTATCAAGGAAATGGTGAGATGCATGACCAATGCTTCTTGACTAGCGAGGACATATTGGGTAGAAGAAACAAAAATAATATTTTATTTGTTGAACATATTTCCCATAGTTTCTCTTGACGGAGTAACGCCACAAGAAACATTGTCAAATTAGAAACCATCTATTTCACACCTCATAGTATTCGGGTGCAAAGCAAGTTGCACATACACAAGCAGAATAGAAACAAATTAGATATGAAATCACAAAAAATCATCTTCATTGGCTATAGTGAAGAGACGCTTGGGTACGGATGCATGGATTGAAAGACCAAGAATGTCTACACCAATAGAGATGTTGATTTTTTTTAGAAGGAAGAAGAGACTCCTCCTTCGGACTCACCTGATGTAGATTGTTTACCAGTTGTAAAAATAGAAGATGATGTTCCCACAAATAACAAAAAGTAATAATGGGTATGATGGTGATGATCAGATAGAACCACGACCCACGGGATTAGTTCAACATATTCCCAAGTGGTATACTAGCATGATACGAGATGCAACATTGGATGCTCCATTAGATACATCCACCACTGGACCACAGACTTTCTGTAAAGAAAGAGAAGATGTAAAATTTTCTTTAATGAGTAGAGTTATTTAATTTGATGATCCCTCTACAGTCCAATAAGCCCTACAGTAAAAAGGTTGGAAAATTCCATGGATGTTGAGTATAACTCAGTGATGAAAAATAATACTTGTAAGCTTGTCAATATTCCACCAGGGAAGAAACCCATTGGTTGCAGATGGAAATTCATGATAAAGTACAAAGCAGATGGGACAATAGAAAAGTATAACAAAAGACTAGTAGCAAAGGTGTATGCACAAAAATAAGACATTGACTACGAGGAGACATTTTATCCTATAGCTAAGATCAAAATGATCATGATGATCTTTTCTCTAGCTGCACAGTTTGGTTGGAAATTACATCAAATGGACGTCAAAGGTTCATTTCTGAATGGAGATTTATAAGAAGAAGTGTATATGACTCAACCTGAGAGACATGTTATACCTGGTCATGAAGCAAAGGTATGTAGACTCAGAAAATCTCCATATGGCCTTAAAAAGGTACCTCGAGCTTGGTACATCAAAATTTATGAACATCACATACAATATGGATTTGTTAGAAATCCATACGATCCCAATCTCTACCTCAAAAATCAAGGGGGTAGATTGTGATTGTTGTTTTTTATGTCGATGATCTAGTCATCATTGATAGTTCAGTGAAAATTATTTATGTAACAAAGAAATATCATAAACGATCGTTTGAGATTTCAGAGTTCAAGCTAATGCACTATTGTACTAGATTGGAAGTATGGAAAAATGAGAAAAACAATTTTTTTCTCATTTGAAGTATACCAATACAATTCTTGATAAATTTAGGATGGTGGATTTCACACGTATTGTTACACCTATGGAGAAAAGATTGTAATTATCTTGTTCAGATACATCGCTTGCGGTAAATGCAACTCTCTATGGGTAGTTGATTGGGAGTCTCGTTAACCTGACCTACACTAGACTAGATATCATCTTTGCAGTGAGCTATCTATCTAGGTTTATACAGGAACCTAGAGCTTTTCATTGGAATGCAGCAAGGTGAATCTTGAGATATCTCAAGGGAACAGCGGATTTTGGTCTAGTAAACAAGAAGAACAATAATTTCTTCTTGTCTAGATATTTGGATTAAAATCATGCAAAAAAATTGATGACAGAAAATCCACTTTAGGGTTTGTGTCATTTATGGGATCTGGACCAATATCATGGGGAAGAAAGAAATAACACTTTTTTTCTCACTCTTCCACAGAATCCAAGTATCATGTTGCAGGTGAATTTGTTTTAAAATTGATATGGCTATGTCACATACTTAAAGGACTTTGAATACCTGAGGAGAAACCAACCACATTGTATGTTGTCAAACTTGTTCGCAATCTAGTTTTTCATGAAAGAACAAAGCACATTGAAGTACAAGTATATTTCATACGCAAACATGTCTTGAAACACAACATACAACTTCGGTTTTGTTCAAAATTTGAACAAGGAGAAAATATATTCACAAAGTCACTTGCACATGAAAAATTTTAGTTGTTCAGAGAATTCCTCTCCTCATCCCTTGAGGAAATGCAAAATTAAGGGAGTGAATGTTTGGTAAAACATATTTTACTACAATTAATTTTGCATTTAATATAGTAATTTTGTAAGTAATATATAATTCTTATATGGTTATGTTTATATAACCATATATATTGTTTTTATTAAACATATGTGAGGTTGTTATAATTATTGTTGTATTGTTTCCCAGTTGTACTTGTGAAACTTAACTCTTTGTTTGTACTTGGTTGTGAAATATTTATACATATTGTAGCCCATTCTTTGTAATGTTGATTTCCTACATATCAATAAAATAATGAGGCTTTCATCCCTCTTCTGAAATTACAAATGGATTAGGTGCATCATCTATATAGGGTATAGTTTATGGGTTCTGAACCATATGGAATACCTCTAACTATTTTAATATTGATGACATAAAGTCAGATAAAGGGTTAAAAGTGTGACATTTGTACTCAGGGACCAAAAGTACCTTAGAAACTTTCAAAGGAGCATGGTTTTGAAAAACTTGTACTCATATAGATTCCATTATACCATCACCTATGATGTTCCTGTTCTTTTTTGGAATGAACTTTGATTTTTTTGTTAGGCTTTGAATCGTGATTATCGCATGAGAATGGTTTTTAAGTCCCTTTTGTCGAAATTTTTTTTCTTTATTTGAATTACCTTTTTGTATCAAATATTCGAATGTGTTTTCTGTAATGCATCTTCAAGTGGAAATTAATCTTGGGGTGTAATTTAGGCACAAATATGTTGACAAGCTATTTCTCTCGTATTGAGCAAGGGACAGTGATGTACAAATATATCATGGTAACATCATTTTCCATATTAAAGGAGAAGTGATGTAAAAAAATGTTCTACTAATTTGTGCCATGTAGACATGGACCCTTTAGGTATATGTAAAAACCATTCGAGTGCTTGACCCCCTAGAATGTGTGGAAAAAGGTGAATGAGATAATTATCGCTAAAAGTGACATCTTGACATGACATGTAAAATTCTTTAATATGGTCTCTTAGTTTACCTTTTCCCTTGTATTTTTGAATTTTATACAATCAAAGTGACGTGGGATAGGTATTTGCAACATATCCTTGTTGAAGGGATATGGGCATAGCTCCTCAAATTGATACTTTTTAGTATTGCCTACATTACCTTCTTGTAAAGCATTAAGGGAATTCTTCGTGGATAACCATTATTGATCAAAGAGTTTCCCATGTGTAGGTGATGTTGGATGAGTCTACCTGTTTCATTACCATTATTATTTTTATATAACTCCTACCAAGCAGGGCTAATGTTTTCATAATAAATTGACTATGCTAATTAAAAGAGGCTAACACCTAGTAGTCTCAGAGAGAAGATAAATTTACTATAGAACCTATTGGTACCCGGATTTAATATCCTTCAAAGGTCAAGCAACATCATGGATTTGAAAAGACAATCAGAGCTAGATAGATGATTATGTATGTTGTTTGGTAGTCAAGGAAGCAATCTATCTGACTTTTTAGCATTCAGGCTTTAAAGAAGTGGGTAGCACCTTAAAAGGATGTTATCTTATCCTAACTATTTTAGGTTGTGCCTTTCAAATAAGGTAAGAGAACCTATTTTGTAACCTTTGATTATTGAAGGGTGCTGGTAAATCCTTCTTGTGCACAAATTTTATAGAGAAGACTTTGGGGAAAATATGATCAACACACCAAATATCTCTCTCATGAGTTATCACTTCCAGATTATGGGGATATTTTCAACCACAAGGTAAAGGTTACTATAGACATTTGGAATCCTAATCCTGGTTTGCATACTTTAGCAAATGGATTTTGTTCTTTTGTTGATATATAGAGAAAAACAAGGGTAGTTTGGGATAGGATTGGTTATTTGAATAATTTTTTGGTGGTAGATCAATAAGATAGATTAGAATTTTCCAGATCCTTGAGAAACGTCACAACAAATGGAGAACTCAATAACCAAAAGCTTCAAAAATAGTTGAAAACATTCCTTCAATGAGAAGGTGTGCATCAATGGAGGCCTAGACATGCAATTTTTCACACAATAATTGAGATTCTCACACGAAGCCTCGAGTTAGAAGACCCAAAAAAACATCAAAATCTAAGATCAGTCATGCCTGAGGTACACCCAGAGGCTTATAGACAATCTTTATCAGAAAAATGAAAGAAAAGTGATTTTAAACCATTTATCTCATTCGCAGATTAAGGATCTTCTGAGAAATGAAATTATAGATGCCACTAAACTATCACAAGGACTGAGACCTGTGTGATTGGACTATATTTTTGTACAAGATCGCAACAGAAACAAGAAAAACTACTTGCATGCATTTATAGATGAAATAAATACACTTTAGTCAAGATTGACACAAAATAACTCAAAGTTTGATTAAATTTATCAGCAAAGGAAAGTTTCCAAACAGTCTCAAAGCTTATCAATGGTTTTACACTTGTAACCACCTTGACACGATAAAATTTGACACAAAGAGAGATATATAGGCTTCTCTAGACAACTTCTCAAAATGGATGGGCACTGTAAAGCTTTTTCTGCTGGACAAAATCATTCTTGATCTTTCCAAAAACTCATAACTATTTACAAGATGAATTCATGCCATTTATAGCATTTCCAATAGATCCCCTTCCTCCCAAAAGAAAAAATCTTTAAATGCACTAGTGCTTGCCATAATTCTTTCATGATTTGCAGAATCAGATCTACAAAAGTCTCTAGGTGCTCAAGGGAAAATCTCTTCGATTTCTTCCCGCATTCAACTCCTTTCTCTGGAAAAACACACCTCCATTGATTCACCAACCACTTCCACCCCATATCAATCAAATTTGGCCCCTTGCGTCCTCAAGAGAAGAATAAATAGATTACCAGATAAGGCCCAAGAGTCAAATTGCTTTAATGGCTAAAGACGTCTCCAGATATCTCCCACCAAAATCTAGATATCAAAGCTAATTTTCTCATCTGTTTGGCATGTAGAAAATAGAAGGAAATCATGAAGACTCACACTCTCAGGAGTTTTATAGAAAAATGGGGGGAAAATAAGATTTAGATGCTCAACATCTGTTGATCTTTGATTTTGAATGTGGGTCGTCCATGTGGAAGATGCAAAACTAGGTTTGGAGGATTCCTTTGACCTTTTCTAACCCTTTTGAAAAAATGGAAATAATTTCAATTTTGCTCTGCACCTCCGCTTCTGAAAAATGGGACTACCACATGTCCTGAGGTGGACCCCAAAAGAAACATGGAGAAATTCTGCCATTTTACTCTCTTTTGGAAAAGGGAAAATTTTCCAAGTTTTCCCCACATCTCAGCCCTTGAGAAATACTTTTGACAGATGTCCCAATGTTAGTCCCATGGGAACTACGCTTTCCCTTTTACTTTTAACTTTTTTTTCTCAAAAGGAAAATTTTCTAATTTTCCTCCGCAGGTCTGTCCCTCTGCCATTGGCTGGGGCAAAACATTGACTATTTCCCATCGGGATCATGGGCCATTTTTTCCATTTTAACCTTTATATAGAAAATAGGTGAAAATTTAGAATTACCTTCGATGGTCTGCCTCCCCACCTCTTTGACTTTTCAAATTTCCACGCATCACCACATGCACACCATGAGGCGGTCCCAAAAAATTTGATACCTTAAATGAGCATGGGCTCGCCACTTGTCCTGCTCTAGTGAGGTTTGTTTAAAGACTTGAAGTTCAATGGAAGGTGCCACTTGTCAAGCTCCGAGGTAGACTCCTTTTGGTCGTTGAAATTTCCAAGTAAAATGCAAAGTGAGAGGAGGCCTCCTCATGTCATCCTAGAGCTTCTTTAGAATGAAACTTAAGGGCCGGTCCCCAAACATGCACAATTCTTCCACATTTTTCCATGGAACAAATTTAATATGGTGCCCAAAGTAGAGACTCTGAATGAGTGTGAGCTCGCCATGTGTACTGTTCCGCCAAACTGCTCCAACTGCATAAAATTTTGTCTAAGTTCAAGCCAAGCAGTGGAAGCCTCCACGTGTCTTCCCGGTGTGTTGGGTTTCTAATTTTCACTTGGGTGAAACCATAGTCAGGGGACAATAAGTCCCTCCTCTTTAATGGGAGAGGTTCCTTTATTGAAATCAATAAAGACTTATATACATATACATAAATATCATCATATGGATTCCTGATACTTTAAGAGATTTCATACCAAAATGTCATCAATACAAAGGGCTCAGAAGAATGGAGAAGATGGAAAGGGAGGGGGGAAGAAAAACAATACATTCTGGATATATAGATTTCAGAGTATAACCTTTCTTGTATTGAAATAGAAAATTGTGGAATAGGAAGTCATTCATGGTCACTAAAGGTACACATCAGATACTGTGTAGCCACAAAGTTCCGTAGAGATCTAGTTACACAAGAATCCTCCGAAGTTTCTTTGCATGTAGAGAGGAATAATTCACTAATTAAGAGCTAGAAGTGAAAGAAAATAGAAAAGGAAGATAAGAAAAAGCTTTTGTATTGAATAGTTTCGAGTTTTTTACAATCTTTCAAGAAATGTCAGGAACCCCACATATAATGGCAAAGCATTGTTTTTGTTAGGAGTTAGTATTCACATGGTTGTTAGTTTATTATAATTGGTTAGCATGTATATATATTGTTATAAAAAATGTATAAAAATATATTAATATGGGTTTTATATTTTTTATACTTCCTACTTTATAAGAAGTTGGTTTTCCTATTTGGATGGCTATTTAATAGCACTCCATACATTGTAATAGATACAGAAATAATATATCGATTGTATTTGTGTGTTCAACCTGTGTAATATTTTCATTTGGTATCGGAGTATTATACTGATCATCCTAAGATGGAGAGATAATTCCTTTTGAATCGGGGCAGCATTTGATCCAGATAATGGATAGTCTAATTTGCCCCCAGGCTTCTGAGTATTTCTTTGCATCAGATTTGTTGAGTTTGAGCAGTCTCAGGCATTGTAGAGAAGGTCCATGCGCCAATCTTGGAATCTTGTCGAAGCTGTCCATTATGCAAGGTTCGACGAAGCCCATGTTGATGTAAGTGTGTATTAACATTATGAGGCTTGGATCAATGGAGAAGTTAAGAACTGTGAAGATACCTTTGTCCATACATTGGCCTTCGTGTATCTCGTATTCTCAACTTGCCGAAATTTGTCTTCATCTATACTAGAACTACGTCTACAACATTTAGGATCATAAAATCATCTGTCAAGATAGGCAAAACGTCTATCTCCTTCGAGATCATATTGGAATCATCGAGTCCACACTCTGTGAGGTTGTAATTGGTCATTGCTGGATTTAGTCCGATATGAGATCGATTACAGTTCCTGTTCCATATCTTTTTTGAGCACCATCATCTGTTAGATTGGTTAAACAGTTTCCCCATGTGTTGTGCTATGTAATTTGTAAGATTCTATCAATTTTTAATGCCATTACTACTACACATAACAAGATCTACACTGAACGGCCCTCACTACATACTACTCTCAGACGCATGTATTGATTTGCATCGACAACCTGCAGAGTAAGAATCTGATCCTCTATTACTTCGGTTGCATGTAGATCTTTCATTTTTGGCATTAAGACTGATCTTCATGGAAAATCTAAAACTGTAAGATGGAGGCCATCACGCAAGTCGCGAGAGGTAGTAAGTTATATTCCATTCTATATTAGGATGTCATTATGAGGTCAATGGGGTTGTAGACTTTATTAAAGTCAAAAATTTTATCTTTATTATTAGCCAGGTTTGTTTAGGTGATTTCATCGAATCTAAAAGACGTGGTTAGGAATTTGTTTCGTGGATCTAAAATCTAAAGTGTCTAAGTATTCTTTAAGTCGATTGTAAATTGTGTCTTTTTTATATTATATAGTTTTTATTTTATGTTTGTCAAAAATCCTCTTCTTTCTAAAAGTGTCAAAGTCATTTTTAAAAAAGTAATCTCATTTTATTATTTTAAAAAAAATTTCATTGTGTCCTCTTGTCTAAGTCGTAAAAGTTAAATAGGTGATTTTAGGATTTTTTTTTTTTGTCATTTTTTTTTTAATTTTAGTCAAAAGTCGTGTCATAGTAAAAGTCCAAAAATAAAAAAAAATTGCCTCACGGATGCATTTTCGGTGGAATCCGACGTCTGATTGTGGTATATAAATTTGAGCTTCATGTTCACATTTCACTGAGCTAGCAGTGTCATGATGGAGGAAGGAGGCATCGGAGGAAGGAGGTCGAACAGTGACCTCTCGTCAGTCACCAACGACGGGGCCGTGCATAAGCTGTGGTGGCATATGTATGGTGTGAGTATATGATTTTCAGTGTGGCTTCCATTTTTTCAGTGTGCTTTAGTTTGCAGTGTTCTTGTTGCCTTGAGTGGTGTGATTTATTGTTAATACTAGAAAAGAATTGTATAAGAGAGCAGAAAACTACGGAGATCCTATGACTGCCGTACTTCATTGAAAGATGATCGGTAAGTGAATACATTCATTGGCAATGGTGATCATGTGCAACAAGATCAAGACAGCAAGATCCAGTTAGTATGATACAACACAATACATTTTTCCCTTTCTGATTTCTTATTTGGAATTTCACATTGTGGGGGGGAATACATACCAATGTTCCATTCCCATTCTGCACCCAAAACGACTTAGTCAACGAAAGCTTCCAGTGGCAGTGGCAGTTTTCTATGCTATTCGAGATCGAGTGGCAGCGATCAATGACACAGACTATAATTAAGAACATTACGATTCTTATAGGAAGTAATGTGAAATATTTTCAGTATTTCTTCTATTGTGCAGTTTTGTAATATGCAAGTTGTGTTTCCTACATAATTCCCTGATGTATAAGCATAGTGGTGAACAGTAGAACCAGAGTAAGTCAGTTCATGGATCTTGAAAGGGTTTGTGGGAGGATCCAAAAAACCACATGAGGTCGACAGTTGATGAGGTTCCTGTCGCGTCAAGGTTTGTGGTAAGCCTATTTAAAACCATGGAAGGAGAGAGCCTTTCTTTTTTATCAAGGTCATGAGTCACAGATTTGGACATGCCACAGGGGTGAGCATACTGCAGAGGAGTGTGTGGATGTTTTTCTACCATGTAAACACTAAGGGGGGGAATGTTAGGAATTAGTATTCACATGGTTGTTAGTTTATTATAATTGGTTAGTATTATCTATATTGTTATAAAAAATGTATAACAATATATTAATACGGGTTTTATATTGTTTATACTTCCTACTTTATAGGAAGTTGGTTTTCCTATTTGGATGGCTATTTAATAGCACTCCATACATTGTAATTGAGACAGAAATAATATATCGAACATATTTGTGTGAATAAGATTATTGTGTAAACCTGTTTCAGAGCTTTTAGTGTCGTCATGAAGGCCCCGCCTTCATGAAGACACCATATTGCAGCTGGCATGTGCCAAGGTCCTATGGAATTCTCTCATCAAGGAGTACACATCCAGCTCGAGTGATTGGATTATAATCTTAATATTTAAGATCAATTTTCAGAAACTGCGCTGATCCTTTAACCTCATCGTTCATTTAATTCCCAAGGCCGCATTAAGCGTTTTCCAAAACCTTGATGTCATCCTCGGATCTCTGTTCGATATGATCAATTCGGGTATTCCATGCAATCTGAAAATTTCATGTACAAATCTTCTTGCTAACACTGGTGCATCGTCTTTCAAATTAACAGCAATGAATTGTGCAACTTTGGTTAATTTTTCGATGACAACTAGGATGATATCATGCTTATTCCTTGACATAGGCAATCCTTGAACGAAATCCATCGTTATCACTTACCATTTGTATTGCGGAATACTGTGGGGATACAGTAATCCAGCGGGATGCATATGTTCCGCCTTAACACGCTGACATTCCAAGCAGTGTGTTACAAATTCCACCACATCCTTTTTCATTCCCTTCCAGAAGTATTGATGCTTGAGATAAGCAAGCATTTTAGTAATGCCAGGGTGTCCAGAGAAAGGTGAATTATGAAATTTAGTTAACAATTTCCTTCTTAATCATTTACCAAGGGTATATATACCCTGTTTTCGAACCTCAGAATTCCTTCATTATCAAAATGAAATCCCTTTTACTTTACATCCTTTGGATTTGCAGTAAGTGCTACTTTAACTTGCTGGAAATAAGAGTCTAATTCCATGACATCTTTCACCTCATCCTTAAACTGAGTTCTTAATGTTATAAGAGTAGAGATGTGCTTCCTTCGACTCAGAGCATCTGCCACTCTATTTTCCTTGCCTTTGATGTAGCTTATATCAAAATCATATTGAGAAAGAAATTCTAACCATCTTCGCTATCTGGCATTCAGGTTTGGTTGAGTAAAAATATACTTCAACCCCAGATGGTCGGTTTTTAACTCAAAGGGTTTGCCAAGAAGGTAATGCCTCCACATTTGAAGTGCATGTACAATGGCAGTGAGTTCTAGGTCGTGTGGAGCATAATTTTGTTCATGTTACTTAAGCTTTCTGCTTTCATAAGCTATGACATGGTTATTCTGTAACAAAATGCCTCCAAGACCTTCTCCAGATGCATTCGTTACAACCGTAAAATTTCCATTTGGGTCTAGTATGGTTAAAATAAGTGTTGTAGTTAACTGTTCCTTTAAATTTTTAAAGGAAGATTCACACTTGTCAGTCCAAAGAAATTTCTTATCTTTCTTTTGTAGTGAGGTGATTGGGGCAGAAATTTTTGAAAAGTCCTTAATGAACTTTCTATAATATCCTGCCAAGCCCATGAAGCTTCTTACTTCATGCACATTCTTAGGTGCAGGCCACTCGATTATAGCTGTGATCTTTGAAGGGTCTACAGCTATCCCGTTCTTACTTATAACATGTTCCAAATAATGCACCTCTGCATCATAAAAGGAACATTTGGACAATTTACCATACAACCTTCTCTTTCTCAAAACTTCTAGCACTATCCTTAAATGTTCTTGGTGCTCTTCAACATTTTTAGAGTATATAAGAATGTCATCCAAGAATACAAGCACGAACTTGTCTAGGTATTCTTGAAAAATATTATTCATCAAATTCATGAAGGCGGCAGGTGCATTTCTCAACCCAAAAGGTAACACCGTGAATTCATAATGCCCGTACCTTGTTCTAAAAGTTGTTTTATGAATATCTTCTTCCTTTATTCTCAGCTGATGATACCCAGATCGAAGATCTATTTTTGAATAGACTGATGCTCCACACATCTAGTCAAATAGATCATCAATCCTAGGAAGTGGGTATCGATTCTTAATAATTTCCTTATTCAACATTCTGTAATCAATGCACAGTCTCAATGTGCCATCCTTCTTCTTTACAAAAATTACCGGCACTCCCCATGGTGAGACGCTCGGTCTTATCAGCCCCTTAGTCAAAAGTTCCTATAATTGAGCCTTAAGCTCTACTAACTCGAGGGTGTTCATTCTGTAAGGTGTCTTAGATATGGGTTCATTTCCTAGCTTGATCTCTATTGCAAATTCAAACTCTCATTTGGGCAGAAGACCTGGTAATTGCTCTGGAAATACATCACTAAAATCCCTTAATAATGGGTACCTTTCCATGAAATCATTATCTTCCTCAGCATTTTCTGTCATTTTTATGGCATACAAGGTGCAGCCTCTATTTTTAGCCCTTTTTAGTTGCATAGCTGTTAGTTTCCTAACTACAACCTCATGCCTTAGACCTTGAATGACTCTTGCTTTCTACAGGTCATCAAAACAACAAATTTGTTTTTCATAAAAGTTGACCTTTGCCTTCTGTTCTACCAACCAGTTAACTCCAATAATGATATCATATGATCCTAAAGGAGTGGCATACATGTCAACTTCAGTGGAGAAACTGGGCAAGTCAAGAATTGCCCCAAAAAGGCACATTTTGACTGTATGGACAACATTATTCCCATAATGCACTGTCCATGTATTATCCATTTGTTAAACTTTTATTTTTAATTTCATTGCAAGTTTAGTGGAAATAAAGCATTCAGTAGCTCCAGTATCAAAAATTATGACTACAGGTGTATCGAATAACTTACCCGGAACCTCTATGGGTGTAACTTGATTTTCAGCTTGTTTGTTAGCCACCGCAACATGTATCCTATACTGTTGATCGCGATCATCCTTTTTCAGAGGACAGTGACTCATGTAATGGTCCTTTCCATAGTTGAAGCATCCTCCAACTGGCCCTTTCCTAAGCTCGAACTTGCTACCAGCTTTGAAGTTATCACTCTGGCTTCCATAGGACTTTTGTCCATTGCTACTAACTTTTGTGAAGCTGCTCCACACACTATTTGCAGGTTTGTTCATTACAAATTTCTTGTTGTTATCTACAAAATTTTGTTTTTCACACCAAACCTTTTTCAGGGCCCCCTTTTGGGTGTGAGAGATGAAGAAGGGTTGGGAATCTTCTTCCTAATCTCTTTCCTATGAGAAGAAATTGCTCTCAATTTATGTTCCTGTCTTATTTCCTTTTCGACAACTCTTGCCATAGTGGTTGGACCGTGAACATCCACTTCACCACCAATGATGGGATTCAGTCCCATTATGAACTTTCGTATTCTAAACTTATCGTCAGCTTGGTACTATGGCACATACTTAAGGAGTTTAGTAAACCCTTCCTAGTATTTTGTCACCATCAGCCTTCCTTGCGACCAGTTCTGAAATTCAGTCATTTTCCTATCAAAATAGAATTGAGGCAGCCACCGTTGCCTAAAATAACCCTTAAATTGATCGCAAGTTATGTCTATTTCGACAATATTCAACTCAACATTACAGTTGTCCCACCATGATGATGCTTCAAGAGAAAGCTGATATGCTCCCCATATCGCTTTGGTCTCCTCGGAGAAGTTTCTTATTACAAAGTACTTCTCCATTTCACTGAGTCAATTTTCATCTCCGTCCCCAAGTGTTGTTCCATCAAAATTTGGAGGACTTATTCTCTTTATATCATTTGTAAGTTCAGCTGCTAATCTTTCCCTTTTATTTTCAGGATTATTAGAAGCGTTCACATTACTATTATCAACACTCGGATTCCCTCCATTGGTGTTGTCCACAGGAGGTGGCTGATCATTTATATCAGCTTCTTCTTCCTCCTCCTCATTGCCCATTGATTGTTGTTCCAAAATAGTCAGATGATCTCTTGTATCTAGTAGGGCAGCAAGGATTTCATCTAGCTTTTGAGTAGTAGCTGTTTCTCCACCAGTTAACGAGTTGTTCGCAGCATTTCCTCTTGTTCTATCCATTTTCTGTTCAATAAGAAAATGTAAACCTTATTAAATTGTGGACTCATTAGGTCCAAGAGCTGAAACCTTCAGCTCTGATACCAAGATGTAACATCCCCATTTAAGACAATAGAACAAGGTAAAAAAAATAAATATTTTTTTTATACAATGTTCTTTGCTCTGAATTATGTAATTCAAACACATGTTCAAGTTTTAATAATTGTTCTCTGTCCAATCAATGTAATTCAGATCACACAATTTCTTTTTAAAACCAATGTTCTCTGTTCACATATTTACAATATGGAACACACATTCAATGCCATTCAATCATATAACAGATACCATATGCTGCTGTAAATGACTCGAAGAACTACCAATCTCCCATTTTGTGGCTCAGCGTTCCAACAATCTCTCATTTCATGACTCGGCAACTTACCGATCCTTCATTTTAATTCATACATTGTATAATAAGTATGCAGTGTTCTTTTACCATTTCCGGTTATCGAAGTGATCCATTTAAGAGGCCTATCTCAATATTTGTTACTGATATTCATCTGACATCCTGCATCTTAAACTAGGTGATTAGGACAACGTAACTGGCACTTGTGATACTTTGGCCAAATATTTTCACATGCTTTGCATGATCATATTCCTAGATGTTATATACATCAATGGAATACGTCCTTCACCTCACTTCGTCTATTATCTAGAATGGTCTTTCCTGATCTCTGTCAGTCCTTCCGTCTAAGGTCAAGCTCTAACCCCAACTAGCAATATGAACGAGTATAGGAAGTCACTCATGGTAACTAAAGGTACGCACAGATACTGTGTCATCCCTAGGTGACTCCGTGTGTCTAGTTACCTTTAGTCCTCTGGAGTCACTCCATATATGCGATCACATTCCTATCCTTGTCAAGAAACTTAGTCCCAGCTTATGTAAACTTGATGAATTGATTTGAGAGGGCGTCGTAACATGTCAGCTACAACATTGTCTCATCATGAAGGCCCTGCCTTCATGAAGACACCATATTGCAGCTGGCGTGTGCCAAGGTCCTATGGAATCCTCTCATCAAGGAGTACACATCCAGCTCGAGTGATTGGATTATAATCTTAATATTTAAGATCAATTTTCAGCAACCGTGCTGATCCTTTAACCTCGTCGTTCATCACAGTTGTATATAGCTAAGAGAGACTCAATTTTTCTTATAGCTTAATATATGTTTACTCCTCCATATCAAAGGATCGTATATTTCCATCTTGGTTCCTTTCTTTAAGCTTCGGACTAATAGTCCACCACAACTTAACGTAGTAAGTTCAACCTTTTAAACTTAACCAAGTTTTACTCCCAACTATAATTAAATTTAGAATTCCATCTTATTAGATATCATTTACATGAGGTCCCTTCTTAAAGAAGGTATTCAGCTATCCTCCTGAACCTTACTTTAGTTAAGGTTTGTTAACAATAGATATGTTTTCCCATATCTAATATTTTTTGAATTTAAACATTTCGAGGATATTTACGGAGTCTGAATACAAGGTTCAGCTACTCCTATGTTATTTGATATTCATTAGCTTATAAGCTAATCTTGAATATCATTCAATTAAGAGTTCATATTCACCTAATTCCATTTTCATGTCAATTTAAAATTCATATTAACCCAAGTATGAACTAATTGCACATTCCAACTTAAAAGTTGCATTCAAGTAAAGAATAGATATTATTTCCTTTTAAATCTATCCATTATCATTTGAGTAACTCCAAATAAAATAATAACACTATATTCTCAATCTTTATTCAAACAGTTTCAAAATGATACAGCCATTAAAATATCACACTTTTCCTTGTATTCATCCATAAGATTTACAATCTATACAATCGCTAGTCCAAACAACTGGACTTCGTTTATATCAAACAACATTTCAACACCTAAGGACAGAAGAATGTAACTTCTTCTTTTCCCATTTCGTCATAGAGGAATAATAGCTATCAAATACGATCCATCCTTAGCTAATCAAAAGAAGTATCAGAAAACAACCATGTCTTCATTTTTACTCAAGATCCATCTGTAAAATTACTTGCACGGGTCAGTTCATTGAACTGAGCATATTAAGTACTTGTCATTAAAATGAGGTTCTTTTAATTAACTATCTAACCAAATATCCACTATTTAGAACAAACATAATCTGATAGTATGATTCATTTTGAATAGTATATTTCAGTATTCAAAAACTACTAATTACCTTTCTAAAAAGTTGACCAGAGTTCATTGCAACTGGTCTGTAAGCATTAGTATCAAAAGTACCTTTAAATACAACCATTTCCTCTTAAATATTCAACCTAGCAAAAATTTTCAGTCCAAAAACAACAAGTAAAGATGTACAGCAGACAACATTTCATATTTCATCGTAATAATAATAAAAGGACTCATTTCCCAATACCAAGGAAAAATCCCAATTCCGATTCAGTTGTAATGCAATAGCAAGAAGTTTTAGAACTGCAATATGAATATATATACATTTAAATGAAAACTTACTTGTTTTCCAGAAACATTCATACCCAGCTTAATCTGAAACGAGTAAAAATACATCAACTATACTACCATCGTTTCGCTGTAAGAAGTAAGAAACCCCCCTCTTTTTTTTTCTTTACAAGAACAAGAATCTATTCAAGTTCAGTTCCAGCTGATTACATTAAAGGAGTTCGAACAAGCATCTCTGTTACTCATGTATATATATATATATATATTATATATATATATATACTTTCCAAAAGATTCAAGAAAGATATCAATACATTTTACTCACTCCTCAAACATTCTAGTTTAGTTCATAAACATTATCCCGAATTTTTTTTTCCCAATCATTTTCATGCACTGAACTCAGAAGAACAGTACTCGCATAACTAATACATTCATCTACTCAAACCCATATAGGGTAATAGAAGCGAATGCTAAACACAGTCAAAACAAACTCATACGGAAAACACAACCTCCTTTGTTTCACTCATTTGCAAAGAAATACCATAGCCGTGTTCATTTTTTATAATGACAGTTTAACCCAGGGTCATCCAGAACCATCTCATCCTTCCGTTTTTACAAGAATGCATAGAACTCAGAATTAATACACGCATAGCTAATGCATTCATCAGCACAAACTCATATTGGGTAATAAAAACGAATACCCAACACTATCAAAACAAACCCACATAGCATGGACGGATTATTCGATTTAATCAATTTATAAAGAAATGCTCAAGTCACATGTAGCAAAAGAAAATGACTCAACCCAAAAATCACCTCAACACAATAGCAAAATGAATAACCAAAACCCCCCATCACAAGAGCAGGGTTGTTTTAATGAGACGTTTAAACAAAAGCAAACGGTTTAAGGAGAAGGGCTTAACATGCCTGTATTTCTTTTGTGGTTCGATGAAAACCGTGTCCACTGGAGCTATTTTTCTCCACGGCGTCCACAGCAAGGCTTACCCAAAAGTCCATTAACTCCCATAGGCTCAAAAATATCCGTGGCTTCTCCAAATAATAGCAACAGTTATAAAAAATAACAGCATGTTCGACAGAACCATGGAAGAAATGTAAAGCAACTAAAAACCCAAATGAACACAATAACAAACAATTTTTTCCTCTATCCTCCTTCCAAGGTGAGCTAGTCGCTAAGACCAAGATTATTGAATGAATTAAATGCATTGCTTTTTCCTCAATCCTCACGCCACCGTCGACTCAAGTTGGCAATTTCCTTTCCAAATTTTTGCATGTAATTCTTCCTTAGCTACTTAGCTAGTTGAATACCTCCATCTTTTCCAATGTTCCCGCCAAACTTGGCGCTGAAACTGTAAGGACTGCATTTACTGCCTTAATAAATTTTTAACCTTCCTTTCTTATCCTTTTTCCATCCACATGGGTCCATAAGTCCCCTTCCATAGGTTAGTAATAGTTTAGGATTTTATAGTCCATAGCTAGGTTGTTCACCTAGTTCATAAGTTATTAGGATTTGCATCAATTTTCTTCCTTATGCAATTTAAAATCCATGTAGGGTAGTAATTAGGCTATGGGTTATAACATAGTTATATGTTAGGATTTAATTCCATAGCATCTAATTAATAGTTTCCAACGAGTCTTACTGACTAGCATTCACATTCAACACAATGCAGGATGTTTCGTCCTATGCTCAACACATATCTGTGTCACTTGCATCCATACTCCTATTGTCTTATGTTGTATAGCATTACAACTTGTATGTAGTTCGGGAATCAAACCTTTTCCATTGGCATCTACATACCAGATATTCATACCTGAAATAAGGTGCTGCAACCTTATATCAACCTTCAGTCTGGTTTCAGGCTTCTTTCCGATTTAGAAGTAAATTGACAAAGTGATCTCAAGAATTCCCTAGCATACCTTGGATCAATGGAATTGATTCAAGGTGTGTTGTCAATCAGCGAAAAGAGTTCATCAAACATACGACAAGTTTGTTGTCTCATTTTGCAAAACACAAGCAATAATAACATCCGTCCCTAGTAAACAAATTACAGCAAACAAGGGTCCAGATTAGTAACACATTCCTTTTAAGATTAAAAGATATATCTTAAAATATTTATCTTCATTTCTGCAGTTACAACATCATGAAAATTGATTACCATTATAGCTTACAAAAATCAAGGCATTACAAGATCTATCACCCAGCCATGTTTTATTAAGTTTCTTGTACCTCCGACCATATTGATGACGATTAGCCCTAAACCGATACTGGTCATACCAGACTGACGTCTGGTCTCTGTGTCTATTACCAGAAACCAATAATATAGCACCTAAACTTCCAACAAATACCCAAAATATTACCCTCAATAGTAACAGTACCCACAAAGTGACCTTGACCTTCCTATTCAATCATAGGGCTCTTAGCCTGTTATGAACGAATTCACTTATTGTAGAGGAATGAGATACCTGAATCATTTTAACTACATTAGGATTTCCTTTATTATCAGCACTAAATTGTTTTATACAATGGATTAACAGCCATCTAGGAAGTATCACACTTCCTGGATCTAGCACATGCTAGGCAGTCCACTACATATATTGCTTAACTTTTATTTGGTTGTCTTGTGTTCCATTTTAGGTAGTTCATCTAAGAAAAAAGGAAGCCCTCACAATCACCTGTGGATTCAGAAGTCATACGCGTGCAACAACCTACAAACCAACATTTTTATAAGTATTCCTCTTAACCCATTACCCTTATTTGTTTCGCCAACATTCAAAGAAAGGCTCTAGAATCAGGTGAAACATGAAGATCCTTCTTCCCATGTGTTTTAAGATCCTTCTAAGCCATCCTGAAGGTATAAAATGACTCTGGAAAAGTTTATACACCAACTTTGACAATTTTATCCTGTATACCTTCGTTGGTCATTTTTACTCAAGGGGAAAAAATGGACAACAAATACTTTGGAAGCCATTCTAACACAGAAGAATCCTCAGGGATGTGAGATTCCCATTTCTTACATGAGTTATCTTTTGAAAGCTCACGAATTGAAATATACACAAATAGAGCAACATGTTTTTGTTGTAGTTAAGGAAATTAAAAAATTACTCGCTTATATCCTCAATTCTCACTCTTCAGTCTTTATACCTGATACAACTATTAAGTCAATTCTCACACAAAAATAATTTCATACTAAAAGGGGAAATTATGAGGGATGTGATATTCCCATTTCTTTAATGAGTTATCTTTTGAAAGCTCACGAATTGAAATATACACAAATAGAGAAGCATGTTTTTGTTGTAGTTAAGGAAATTAAAAAATTCCTTTTCTATATCCTCATTTCTCACTCTTCAATCTTTATACCTGATACAACTATTAATTCAATTCTCACACAACAAGAATTTCATACTAAAAGGGGAAATTGGGTGGCAAAGGTACAAGAGTATGATTTGGATATTAGGCCAACCAAACTAGTCTGTGACAAGGATCTCTGTGAAATGATTACTAACAGTGCCAAAGGTGACATCTCAAAAAAAGGAGATGTTGATATCTCCACTATCCTTTTCCTTAGCTCATATGATGATTGGCATACAGATATTTCCCACTATCTTATATATGGAGAATGTCCATGCCATATAAATGCTAAGGAGAAGAGAGTTTTTTAACTAAGATTTACACAATATGTACTCTAGGAAAATTCCTTATTCAAAAGAGGGATTAATGGAATATTTCTTTGATGTTTGGATAAAGAGTAGAGGAAGAGGGTTCTCAAGGCATTTCATGACTAAGCTTGTGGTGGAAATTTCTCATCTGCTATGACTGCTAATAAAATATTGTGTGTAGGATAATATTCACCAACATTATTCAAGGATGCAATAGAATGGGTTACAAAATGTGAAGCATGTCAAACTTTTGTTCGTAGACCCAAACTAGCCACCTTACCTATCAGACCAATAGTAATCGAAGAGCCCTTTCAACTTTGGGGGATAAATCTCGTAGGAACTCTCAATCCCAACTCAAGTACTGGGCATACTCATGTTCTAACTTTTACTGACTATTTCATGAAGTGGGTAGAAGCCATTTGGGTTAAAAGTACAACCTCTGAAGTAAAATGCAATTTTATTAAGGAGAACATCTTGATTAGATTTGGGTTTCCAAACAAAATTGTCTCCGATAATGCCTCAAATTTCTCATCATATGAGTTGATGGATTTTTTCTATGGATATTGGAGTTCTCTTACACATTCCTCTGAATACTATCCTTAGGGAAACATAAAGGAAGAATAAACAAACAAAAATTTGGTAACTATTATTCAAAATCTTGTGAATGAATCCTAAAGGATTTAGCACAAAAAGCTCTATGATGCTCTTTGGCAAGAGAGAATCACACCTAAAAGAGGAAATGGGATGTCTCCTTTCTAGGTGGTGTATGGAATAGAATCTCAACTACAAGTAAAAATGGAAGTGGCAAACTTCCAATTAATGAAATCTATTGAGGATTAAAATTTCATCAGTGCCTTGAAGAAAAGAATCATATACCTGTAAAATTTGGATGTGAATAGGCTACAAGTGGTGGACAAAATTACTACACATCAACAAAAGGTGAAACTATTTGTGTGTGTTATTTGCCACATCATTAGGTGATTCATCTTACTTAGGTGAGATCGTAGGTTCACGTGTCATTTAGGCGTCAGTATGAGATTCTCTTATGCATTAGTGCATCATATGTGTCATTGGGAGTTACACTTCTATTTTGGGAATGTAACTCCTCCTCTCCACTTGATTTGTCATGATTGTAGCACTGGGGTTTACTTGGCACCTCTTATATGTACACCCCATTGATCTATGAGATAAAGAGAGAGAGAGAGAGAGGTTTTGTGGATTGTAACAAGGTTCTACCCATGTTTCCAATCATTGCATGCACATTCAGTTGATGTTCGCTCCTCCTTATATCTCTTCACGCTTTCGTTCGCACGTCTGCTGATGTGTATGTCATCCCTCATGATCCTCATGTTTTGGGTTTCAAAACCTCTTTCATGGTATCGTAGTGGATCTTATGGATCTGTACACTCTTCAGCATTTTGCATGGATTTTTTGGCTTTCAATGTAATCTACAGAATTTGTTGCGTGTGTTGTAATGGATATTCTATTCATGTTCTCCTTGCATTGGTTTTGGTGCTTTATACATATATCTAGTTGTTTATTCATGGTTTCTAGTTTTTTAGGGTTTTCCATTTACATGCAATTTTGGAGCACTTCTCTAGAGTTTTGTTGCAGTGTAAAGATCAGATATGAGTTTAAAGCATGTTTTTTGAAGGGTTTGAGGAGTTGGTTTAGAGCCCAACTTAGTCTCAGCTTGCCGAGCTGGGAACTAAGCTCGACTGCCAACTCGTGTATTTCTCCCTCTTCTCCTTACCACATAACTCATTCTGCCCTATGTTTACTTTCCTCACCAACTCATGTTTCTTTTGTTATTCGACGTGTGTTGTCTTTGTCTCTTCGGTCAGTGATCTTCAACTCTCATCACACATTCTTCCGAGCTTGGATTTGTACTTCTTCGATGTCCCTTCCTGGGATCCATCCATTTCTGCTTACAGTGCCTCCATCCATCTTGGTTCGCTTGACCTATGCTCCCATGACTACCACGACTCTGCTCGGTTGTCTGGTTTGGTTGTGTATGGCCCTATCCTGCAATTTATTGTCAGTGCTTCTCTACATTGGAAGTTTCCATTTTGACTCATGACACGACTTATCCTACTTGCCTCGGTATATCTGCTTTGACCTCCGCGTGTGTTTTCCGCTTCATTTTTGACCTCCATCGCTCGGGCCTCTCGCCAGCATTTCCTTAGATTCTCTGACTCGCCACGTTCAACTTCTTCACCATGTTACCTTTTGGCGAGTCTATCGATGCCAGCCTACCTCGGTCGTTATGCCCAGCTCGACGACCCTCACCGTGACATGACTTCTCTCCATGCCATTTGTCTTGACATATTTCTAGCGTATCCACTTGGGCTTCCCACCTAGTCAACTCAGACACACCTACGGAACTCGACTCCAATCCAACTTGTTCCATGAGACACGTGGCGTTCAACTCACGAGCTCCGACCACTCTCACCACGGACAAATTGTTCAACTTGCTGCATCAAGTTACATTCTAAACAACTCGCCCTTCATTACACCTAGCTCACTAAGCTATTTCGGTTATCGACGAGTTGTTTGGCCCCTCTCCACCCTTTTGTATTTGAGAACTCCTTTTAACCTCCATCTATTTTTTTGTTGTTTTTTCCTACTTGTTTTACATTGTAAACATTGTAAAAAGGGAAATTATCAAAACCTCCTTATGTAGGGGGGGCATTTATTTTTCCGTGTGCTTATACAGGAGGAGTTATTTTCTGAGCTCTACGTATAGGGTTATTGGCCTTCCCGGGTCATTTTTTTGGCCCGTTCATTATAGCGCTCTTCTTTTCCTACGGCTAGAGGAACCGCCCGCCACAATCTTGCGGCAAGAGGGTCTGCTCATTTACATTGTGAGATTCAATTTTTCTCATGTTGTGTAGTGTTGTACCTTGTCGCTTACACACTTTGTGCTTGATTGTGTGTGTCCGTCTGCTTCCGACTAGGACTATATTATGGCTTCCACTCTCACGCGCTTGTTGCCTACTACGAGGTGAGTGGTCAATTGTATGATATCGCATGTTCACACCACATTGTAGTCACACACTATCAAGTTACGGATATAGGGGGGTTATCACTTCTCTTTCTGGGTGTTTTATTTCTCACAGACGCATTATCAGATGAGTCCGATGTCTTGCATTCTTGGACTAGTCTTCTTTTGCACCTTGCACTTCTTGATTTCGCATCATGTAGGATGTTGTTTCTAGACTTGAGCATTGCAAGATTGCCTTACACCCTCTGCCAATTCTTATTGGGATAGAGAACTATTTATCTTGTGTTCTTCTATGGAACATTACTTCTCCCATGAGGATCTTTCACACTTCTTACTTGGGCCATTTCTTTCACCCACTGACCAGCGTCCTCTGGAGGACTTTCTTGACACTTGCGACCATGTTTTCTTTCACTTGATGATGCATGTCTTCATAACTCTCCAATTTCACGGGCAGACTCAAATCCTCCCCACCGCATCTAGAACATATTTCAGTACCTCTATGGAGACCCTTCGCATACTACCACCGTTTTTGTTGTTGTTGATCCAGTTGTATACTCTTCTTCTTCTTCGTGTGATGATAGTTCCACTGACATGGAATCACTTGGTTGTACTTCTAATGACGAGGATTTTTCTCCTAGTTTTGATGCCGAGAGTACTACAGAGGACATCTCTTCTCATTCTCTCATTATTCCAGAGAGTATTGTCACCCCTCCAATATCATCAGACATTGAGTAGTCCCATACTCATCCTCATACAGTCATTGCACCTACATCCTTTCCAATTTCATTGTGTGAGGACCCTTTCACTCCTCTACCTTCATTAGATGAGTTATACCTATCTGACATCGCTCTCCTCTTTGTTGAGCCCCCTCATTGGGATGAGTATCTACCTGACCTTGGTCATCTTTTTGCAAAGTCCACTTGTAATGCACTACAGGTTGCTCATCCTTCTACATGTGCCTTATAGGATTTCATCATCTCCTCCATTGGCAGTTCCTGTTTTGGGACTCTTATCACTTCCACTTTTTCAAATATCTACATTGATCCACCCTTACTTTTGGATCCCTTTTTTTTGTTACAAGGTTTTTTCCATTGCCTTCACATCACTTGGACATCCTTTATGTGGGTGTTCCTTTTCTTCACTCTGATAGTTCTATGCACATGGCATTACCTTCGGTACTTTAGCACTCCTTTTCTAGACCTATGTCACACTTCCGTGGAGAAGACTTAGAGTTTTTCATGCTACTTCCTTTGGTTTCCTTTGTGGATTGGGTGGACTTCTAGCATGTCATTTATTAGACACTTTGTTGAGGAAATTTGTTTTTATTTGAGCTATATGGATGGAAATTCTCATCCATTTCCATACAGTGGGCAGTATTTGAAGTTGTTTCAGTCCTTGGTGATTAGCCAGTTCTTTATACATTCTTTTATAGACCTTGTTTTTGGTATTGTTTTGTGGTTCCTTTTTCGTGTGTGTGTTTGTGTCTTATGTATTTCCTCTTTCTTGACTCTTTTTCCCAATCGATTTTCATTTACCTTGAAACCAGAGATTCTAGGGTCCTTTGTCCTACCTTGTCCTCTTTCTTGTGTCATGACAGTCCATCCCTAGAAAGAGAAAACTATTGTCATCCTCCCATAAATTGTGTATTTTTGCCTCATTTTTAATATTTTTTCATAATATGCCTTATCCATGTCCTTGTGAAGGTCCATAATAAAAATTCCAATAATTAATGAAAATTTGAAATTGGGTAATTTTCCATTGTTTTGCAGATATTTCAGGTTTTGGTGCTCGCTATGTCCCATGTTCCATCGAGCTCCATGTTCGCTGATTCCACACTTTCCCCACATTTAACTACCTTTCCTTTATGTTGTTGGTGTTTCGGCCTTGAGATGAACCTTTTTCCCTTGTGCTCTATTTCTTTTGGTTCCTCGCATCCCTGCATTTTTCTTAACCCTCAAATTCATTAAGTCCCTTTTGCACTGCGTGTATTTTAGCTTTGCAGAGAACTTGCATCCCAATGTCCCAAGGTAGGCTATGCAAAAAAAAATTGACTTAACTGATTTGAGTGTGTTGTGGGAATTTTGGCTTGCCATGTCCCATGTCATACTGTTGGTATTTTAGCTTTCCATGTCCCAAATGTCCTAGCGCCACATGGGCTAGTTGTACTCAAATCTTCCGCCATATCCACATTCCATAGTCTTAGGTCAGTGTATTACGTATAAAGTTTATACGTTCCTCGTAATGCATTAATTTTCACATTCAATGCAGTCTGTTAACATATTCAAAATAAAATTTGTATAAATATATAGGGCAAATGGTTATTTTATGATACTTCTCATAATTGGTTTTCATTTTCCATTCCATTTTCCCTCTCCACTTTTTGTAGTCATGGTGGAACATTTTGTTATTTTTTTCAATATCCTAAGTGCATTTTGGTTTCAGAAGCAATCATAGTTCACATGAAAGCCAAAATTCAAAGAATCAATAAGCGTGCTACTGAATTTTATATGCAATTATTGTTCTTTCCCTAATTCCTGTTGTCTGACTAATTGTTCAATTTTATACTATCATGAAGATTTACTATAGAGGGCACAAACATCTATCTTATTTGGAAACAACTGTACCTAAAATAAGAGATAGTGACGCTCAACATCTTGACCTTGATGATTTTTGGGCATGACTTGAGTTCCAGAATCCTAATCCTATTGCTCACTTAATCAAACAAAGTGGGATAGCTCATGTGGGGTTGTTTCCTATTTTTGTTCAATGTGTTTACACTCTACTAACTTGTGGTTATTACTTCAATTCAAACACAAAGAATATTACTGATTCTCAAGGACATGTTATTTCCTGGTTGGATGCTAGTTCCATCAGTACTGCCTTCAAAATCCCTGTTATAGATGATTCAAATACTTTCACCAAATCTTAGGCCTAACTTCTTTTTGATCAAGACAATGAACAATACAAGAGCATGGTGGCCAATTCCTAGTCTAAAAACCCAAAGAAAGGAGCCTCAAGACTACCAAAAACTATGAAAAAAATTGATTTCAAAGAGAAGCTATCAGATATAGTTACACTTCTTGCTGGAATAATGGGTCTACCCTCAAATAATGAGTTCCACTTCTAGATGTGACCTTATATCAATATCATATGTGAAGTGAAGAAAAATCTAAACTAGGGAGAGATCATATGTGACCGTCTTAGTGAGAAAATTCTCAATGTACAAAGAACTAATACTTTCTACATGACTTCTTATATGATGTATACCATAGCAGCATAACGATAATGGTTGGGCATATCCCCTAATGAAGATAAGAAAGGTGTTCCGATATATGAATATTTCCCACAACTAACTTTGAGTATAAAAAATTGGCATTTCAGAAGTGTATATGATGCATTCACCATGTACATTGTCAGATTGTTAGAGGGTAACACAACTCAAAGATTCTAAGAAGAGGCCAAACAATTGATTGCTATCTATGGGAGCCACTTCATTCAGTTCCAAAAGTTCTCTTACATCTGGTTGAGCTGGTTTTGAAGGAACGCCCTTGAGACTTCCAATGTATTGTATTGATAAAATGACCCTAGCTGAAGTCTATTAATATTATATATGGAGCTGGATAATCTTCACAAAACTTGCAGAGACAAGAAGATTGCAGGTATCCAATTTCTAATCATTTTAGGGAACTACACCTATAGGACTGCTTTGGATGCCCAAAATTTTGACAAGATAATTGCCCACCTTACACTTCATTATTTCAAGCCAAGGAATTACTTTGATATGAAAGGTTTTATTGTTAATAATTTCATAATGGGTATTCATCATCTTGCTGATAGTGAAGATTACTAGGCTAAATGTTCTCATGATTTTGAACCCAGAAGAAGGTATTATGGAAGATTGTCCGTAAAAAAAAAAGGGATTTTGAGGTATACAAGGTGCCATATGGAATACAAGATGATGACCATGATCTGCAGTATCTTGAATATGAAAGGTCTATCAGGCATACTTCTATTGAAAATTCCAATTGGTTCACTAAGGAAAGGGATGATTTGAAGAATCTCATAAATCTTGTCTTGTTTAGAAACAAGGTTTGGTTCGATAGGAAAATGAAGACTTTCAGAGCAAGTAGATCACGGTCTTCCTCTCAGGAGGCCTCCAATCTTCAAAAGTAAGTTCCATAGTAACCCATGAGGGACAAGAAAAATATGTTCCTCCTCAACCTGAATCTTCAAATTTTGTGTACACCAAAATGGGGAAAGCTAAGAACGTTGAAAAAATAGAATAAGTGACGGAGGGAGAAAGTGGACAGTTGTCTTCCCCAAAACAATTGGAAACAATATCTTAAATTGAACAAATCATTGACCTCTATAATGATAATGATGATTAGAAAAAGCAAGAGGACATGAAGAAAGTAACCTCGAGAGAGGTAGTATAGAAAAAGAAGAGGAAGAAGATGATCAATAAAAATATCATACCTTAGAGGTAGGATGAATGGTTTTCCTAGGACCTCCTAATAAAGAAAATCCTATCAAGAAAGTACCTCCTTCTAAATTTGAAACATCTGTCTTAGAAGTATATACGGTAAAAAAATTTAGAGGAATGGGTATACTTGCACTTGGGTCTCTTGCTCCCTCTATTTCTAATTCTTCTTTTACTTGGGTGCAACCACTTGTGTAGAGTAAGAAAACAAAATCTAGATCTCATATTGTTGCTCCAAAATTTTATGTTGTGGCAGCATTTCTAGGTACTACTTCTTCCTCATCCAAGAAGAAGGCCAAAATAACATCAAAGTTAGTATCTAATTCTCAAGGTTAGCAGTTTATGGAAATTGATAAACCTAAGATTCACAAGGATGAAAGATATCTATCTGTGAGTTATTTGGAATTAACAATAATTTCCCTATGAGAATATACACTAGACAGTGAAGTACACAATTTGAAGGAAACAATGTCAAAGGAAATTGAAAGGGTTGAGAAAGGAAAGCAAACACAATATCAAGTAGAGGAACAAAATCAAATTCTTTCAAATTGCATTCATTCCCTATTAGCCAAGGATAAGGTGATTGATCTATCCCCACTAGCTTCAATTCCACCACATGTTGTTTTAACTAATACTAAAGTTCAAGTTATCAAACACATCCATAATCATGCTACTTATGGGAAGGAAATAGAAGCCTTGGTTTATGATATGATAGTCACATGATTAAACTTCATTGAAGAATCGTACAACTCGTAAGATAGGGTTACTATGATATAACTAAATTTCATTACAACACTTAGCAGTTTATAGAGAGAATTGAAAATTTGGATTGAATGCATTCAAGATGTCTAGATAACGAGTTACACAGATGTACAAGTCCTTTTGGAAAATAAAGTATTTGATGAGTAAAAATTTAATCTGTCTAATCAATGGGTATTCAACATTGATTGGAAGATAAATATCCTTGAAGAAGCCATTGGTGAACTTAGGAATATGTTGCAGAAAGGTGAATCTTTTACATCCTGTGGTATATCTACCTTCAAGATATTCAATTCCAACTCCTCATAGAAAATTAAGGTGACAGATTCATAGTTCAAGAGATAAAGTCCCAGTTCAGAAAATTTGTTAATGAATATTTTTATAAACAAGATATTGTGTCCAAGGACAAAATTAAGGAGATATGTACACTTCAAGCAGCCATCAATGATACCAAGAAGGAATTTATGGAGAATGCAGAATTTGGTAAGGAAATGGAGAAGTGTTTAGGCATCTGGACCTCACACGACTTAAAATACCATCATCCCTCGTGGCATGGACATAACTAAAGAATTGAATAGATTCAAAAACCAAGTACTCAAGACAAAGAGTGTCACATTCACTCCTTCAAGTGTCCCAACTCCTAGTTCTTAATCTTTTAATCACACTATCTAATTAAGGTGTTTATTTTCTTTCTAGTCATATAATATGGAAGTAAAAGACAATTTGATTTTATAATTCTTAATTAGATATTAATAATTTGATTAAAATAAAGGAAACTGAAAATACTCTATTGAAACCACCCATGAGGTTATTTAAGGATGTTTTTTTGTCATGTGAAAGGGGTCGGAGTTTGGATGTCTTGGATGTAAAAAATAGTGAATAGTGATCCAAGGGTTTTAAATCTAAATTTAGAGGTTTAGTTTTATCTCTACTACATTTGGAGGGGACTATCAAATTTAGAGGTGTCTTCCACCCGACAGGCATCTTTTCTCATTGTAGGTGTGTTGAAGAGCTCAACACCGAGTTGGTCTGCATATTGGCAAGGTATTATCATAATATTTCCTACTCGAGAATGTTTATAGTGGTGTGTTTTTTTATTTTGAAATCCGAACTATTCATTTTTTTTATAACCGAGCCCATACTGTGCCATGTCCTTATACCACCAATTCCAGTTTCCATTCAATCAAGCATGATTCTACATCCATGTCGAGTTTTCATTGCATTGGTTAACTGGTCGGGTCATTTACAATATGCCAAGCTATTGATCTCACAAATAGTCATGTTGATATTTGATGGGAAAAACCATCTACTAAATCAAATATGAGCCATATTGGGTTTCTAGATAGTTAAACCATTCATTGGCGGGTTACACCATGCTGACCCTTGCATCCATTCCTCTACCGAATCTATAGTTAGAGGCCATTATAGACCTCTCCACTTCCAAGCTGAGGCACCATTCTCCTCAGCAAATCCATCAGTGAACTTGTAATAAAAAAAATGGTGAAAATTATACATCTGTAACAATAAAAAATAAGGCAGAAACAACAAAAGGAAGGAATAACACAAATAACAGTGAAGGAAAGATGATAAGCACCCTGAGCATGGTACATCATAAATTGATGAGCATCTTGTATAGCGTGGATTTGTTATAAATCCATACAATCCCAATATTTACCTCAAAAATCAAGGGGGATATTTTGATTGTCGTTGTCTATTTCGACGATATAGTCATCACTGGTAGTTCAGTGAGGATGATCGATGAAATGAAGAAAGATCTTAATTGATCATTCGACATGACCGATCTCGTGCTAATGCAACTATTGTCTTAGATTAGAAGTATGGAAGAAAGAGAATCACATCTTTGTTTCTCAGACAAAATATACTAAGACAACGCTCGAGAAATTTAGGATGATGGATGGCACACTGATTGCTACACCTATGAAGAATAGATTGCAATTAGCTCGTTCAGATTCATCTCCTGAAGTAAGTGCCACTCTCTATCAATAGTTGATTGGGAGTCTCATTTACCTGACATACACTAGACCAGATATCAACTTTACAGTGAGCTATTTATCCAGGTTCATGCAAGAACCCAAAGTTTGTCATTATAAGGCAACAAGGCACATTTTGAGATATCTCAAAGAACAAGTGGATCTTGGTCTAGAATATAAGAAGAATGAAAAATTTTCTTGATAGGATATTCGGATTAAGATCATGCAGGAAAATAATTATGACAAAAAATCAACTATAGGATTTATGTTCTTTGTGGGATCTAGACCAATATCACGGGGAAGTAAAGAAACAAAACTTTGTTTCTTCGTTCTTCCACAGAATCTGAGTATCATTCTACAGGAGAAGGTGTTTGTGAAGTGATTTGGCTACGTCGCATACTCAAAGGACTTGGAATACCACAGGACAAACCGAACAACATGTATGTTGACAATGAAGGTGTTCTCAAACTTGTTCATAATCCAGTGTTTCATGAAGGAACAAAACATATTGAAGTCCATGTTGATTTCATACGTGAGGATGTCTTGAATCACAATATATAACTTCAATTTTGTGCCAACTTCTAAAAAATGAGCCGATATCTTCATGAAGTCACTTGCATGTGACAAGTTCAAGTTCTTAAGAGAGTTCCTCTCCTCATCTCTTGAGGTAATGCAAAATTAAGGGGGGGGAATGTTATGAAATATGTATTTCTCTATAGTTAATTTTTCCTTAACTATAATAATTAATAATTGTAACATGGTTATATTTATATAACCATCTATTTTGTGTTATCCTACATCCATGATTATTTGTATTGTTTTAACAATACTATTATTAATTTGTAATTAATATTTGTTATGCCTCCTGGATGTCTTTTTGGAAGCTTGTGTAAATTAGTTTGTTGTTGGACTTGTGAAACATATTTCCTTGTCTGTATTTAGTTGTACAATTACTATAAGAATTGCAGCAGTCCATTGTATTTTAGATTCCGTTGATTAATATAATTTATGGAATTCCATCCCTTGTTCTACATATAATAATCTCCCACATAGTAAAAAATGAATCTACATAGAAAATAACCCACTATATTTTTTTGTAACTGAGAATGAGTGTATAGATTATTGAATATTAAAGAGGATAATAAGAACTATGCCCACAAACATAATTATTAAGCATATGACTAAGTTGTGTAAAAATGATAAGGAATAAAATATCCATGCCATAATATAATGGTCAAACTTGATTAATATGTATAATCTTAAATAAAAATTATGTAAATTGGTAATAAAATACGAGAATATAAGAAAATTTTGTATGGCGGATAAAAATGTTTCTAAGAACCATGTACTCTTATCATTCATTGAACTAGGGTATTCAAGGAAATGAGTGACGTATAAACCAAGGCTAACACATCAACGGGTAGAATTAAAGAGGGTACATGGACCACTACGATTGCATAATTTGAGGAAACTAATCCTTACACTAGGAAAATCTAAGGTTTTCTAATGCCTTAGGTTGAAGAAGAGGTAGCTAACCTATGGAGGTATCAAAAACTATGGGGGCAATGATTAATATTTATCACAAACAAGATCAGGCCACCCAAAGGTAGAAACAAGTAGGAGTTGATCTAGCCGAAAGGCCCCATACTTCTCCAGCAAGATCATCTTCATCAGATACAAATGGTGAACAGTTGCTACATTTTTCGTTGGAGAACTTAATTGGTTATGATTGTCAATCCCATGTCAGTGATTTTATTCTATCTCATATCAATCAGCTCATAGAATGGGAGAGAAGTGCTAGAGTTCTTATGAATAAGATTATTAGTTGTTTTGAAAATTATTGGCAAAGAGATAGTTTATATGTTGCAGTCCAAAATCAACCTGCGAAGATGGATTCCTTACATACCCAAGTATTAAGTGGGACTATCACGTATAACAACAACTATAAAGATGAAATTTTGGATAAGACATTAAACAAATTGGAAAATATTAGTGCCGAGGCCTAGGCATATTTTAACAAATAGTCTAAGGAAAAGGATCTGGTAGCAGTTGTAAATGACGAGAGAGATAAAGCGGTTGTAACTACTATCACTTTTTAAATAAAAATTCTTATTAATTTGAATTTTTCATTTTTTGGTAATATGGTGAATTGACATTGCTCTTTTTGTGTAGTTGAAATTTGAAAATTTGAAGAGTCAAGCAAAGGTATTCAGAGTTCACTTGGAAACAACGAATAATAGTTTATCCGCAGCGAAGAATTTGAAGGAAAATATTGTTTTGGTTAACAAACAAAACATTACACTAAAGTGGGATAATTAAAGAGCACGACTTCGACCCTCAAATATTATTCAAAGCTAAGGCAGCAGCTGATCCAAATTTGTTGTCCCACGGAGATACAACAAAGCAAGAAGAAAGAATTTTTAAAAATATGGATAGTGTTGCGGAAGATCTTATAAGTTCAGGGGTTATTTCTGCTATTGGGGAAAGGGGTACAACCACAGGGAAAGAAACCATTGGGGAAAGTAGCACAGGAGTTGAAATGGATACAGAAAAAGAGGGTTGAAACTTTAAATACTGAGTCTATATTTGAAAAAAATTTAACATTGAATGTTGTGGTCATGGTATTTGAATTTTATTATCTGGATTTGATAGCCTTTTCAAAATTTGAAATACTATATAAATCTTTAATTTTGATTGCATATGGATTTTATAGAATTTTTAGATTGTATATGGAGTTTATGATTTTTTGGTTTACTCTTAATTGTTGATTGCATTAGATAAGGGATGAATCATGATGACATATGTTTCTTGTTTACTTGGATTATCATGAATTGTATGTGGACGTAGATTTCGCTTCAAGCACGATAATTATTCTTCTCTAGACATTAGAATGGATATAGATGATGATGAGTGATGATAATGGGATAATTGTTTTAAAAACATGGAATGATGATAGATGATGATGAATGATGATGAATGGTGATAAGGATATGATATATATGGATGATGATCAATTTTATGTGGACGTAGATTTAGATTCAAGGACGATAATTCTTCTTCTCTATACTTGTAATGATATGATCATGATGTCATTAGAATGGATATAGATGACATTAGAATGGACATAGATGACGTTAGAATGGATATGCTTGTAATGATATGATTATCAATTGTTTTAAAAAAATGGAATTGTTTTAATAAATTTAAATTAGATTAATAATTGTTTTAAATAATAATTATAGTGTAAGGACTCAGGATTATGATAATGATATGGTGATGATATGATATATATGGATGATGATGAATTTTATGTTGATATATATTATAAAATTGTATAATGTATCGTGGATTATGAATTATGTAGTATGGAAATATCTTCCTCTGTAAAATTAAATTGTGTCATTCATTTTATCCCACAGTTAAAAACATATATCAAAGCATTTTGTAAATATAAAAAATAATTTAAACATAATTGTAAGAAATCAAGAAAGATGATATGATAGGGATTAACTTACCTCTAGTGTATTAGATTGCTGTGAAATCACCCACTGGTAATGTGCTAGATCTTTGTTTTAAGAAAACTCAACATGAGAAATGGATTAGTAGATAAATGGGTGATTTTCCCTAACATTGTCAATCCCAAGAAGTACAAGAGATTCCTCGGATGGATATCAACCCACGTTTTCAAAAAAAATAAAAATAATTGTATTTAAATAAATGTAAATATATAGACATGTAGCATCTTTAATGATAACAAGAGCTGAAAAAAATGTAAAGTGAGAAACAATAAGATTAAGGTGAAGAAGATAGCTATTTAAAGTTGAAACAATCCATTATCAATAGCTTCTTCAAAATCTATGTTCTCTTCTATAGAGTGTGATGATGCACCAATTCCACTCTCAACGTTGGGAACAGTTGTACTTGTAGCTGTTATTATTCACATCTCTTCTTTCGCAAAGGGAATTGCAATGTGCAATTGCTCTGTCAAAAGGAAAGGTTTCCATGGAGTAATCGAGAAACATAACATCTCATGTAACTTTCCAAATTTTTATCCAACCTGTTTCTCAATTTTGATTTTATAAATGATAGTGAACTGAAAACACTTTCATCCTCCACAGATCCCAAAATCATTATTTGGCATAACTCATATAATCTGAAATATTCACTGATATCTTCTTCTAAGATAGAAATTTGATAGATTTCCTCGCCACAACCTTGTACTAGCACAACTTTCAGAAGGTTTGTCTAAATTTTTATATTGGTTCCTCATTGTTGTTGTAAAATTTGTTGATTGAAATTTTAAAAAATCAACATTCAGTATACCTTTGATTTCCATACCCTTGAACTCTGAAGTCTTTGCGAAATGTTCTTTTATTGTACCCATGGATTTATGGAAATGTTTTCTTACAAAGTCAACATGACCACCTTCAGTATTCCAAAAATTAGGATTCATCACACCCATGGATTCAAGAATTTTATCTTTAGAGAAACATTCTCTAATTTCTGATGATAAGGATTTTGAAATTTTCTTAAGCTTTATTCTTGTTTCAACTATAGCAGACTCAAAGATATTATGTGTCACGGGAACATCTTCTCATTCCGATCTTGTAATATCTTGACGTTTTTGCACAATGTGCAGTGGTATGTCCCTCCCATTAATAATGATGCAGAGGTGATCATGGATATTAAATCTCAAATAGTTACTGGGATGTTTAAGATCTAATAAATCTTTCCAATTCTCAAAAATAGGTGTATCAAAACTATCTTTGGAATAGTACAAGATATCAAGACTTTAACATACCATTTTTCTCATCCGTATAAAATACAAAATATAGATTAATCTTCCCTGTGCATGCTTCATCAATGTATTGATCTACTGTAACATTGGTAGAATACCAACCAATGTAAGTAATGTCTCCAACTCAGTTAAATGGAACAACAAGTCCCTCGCCCTATCAACTTCATGGCGGTATTTGTGCATGAAACCAACCAATGAAGGATACTCCTCATGAACTCAACACGGAGGTTCATATAAGGAGATCCTTCTAGTCTCAACATCTTTCAAATTCATGGAGCTCAAGAAATTGATTTGGGTTGCTTGACATATAGGCATGAAGTTCTCTTATAAGCTCTTCTAATTTAGCAACATTTTGGTTGTTGCTGACAATTTTATACGCTAAATTCATTCTGTGAGCCATACAGTGAATTGGTAGCATATATGGGGCCACTGTTGTTTGTAATCTAACACATAACCCTGTTTGGTAACCCTGCATGATAGATGCATCATCTGTTCCAACGCATACCAAATTCATATCAATTTCATAATCTGTCATTCCAGTAATATCTTTTAAATGAGAAACAACTATTTTATATAGGTTTTCAGCATTGAAGTTTTCAACCATTTTCATAACACCCAACAGATGAGGTGTCCTTATACAATTTTCTAAAGTGTAGAGGTGGATATATACCCAAGCAGTGTTGTCGAATGTCATCACTTCATCAATTGAAAGAGAGATAAAATTCAATTTTTTATATTCTCTTTCAAATCTTCCTTCTCTATCATCGAACGGCATTTCACCATTTCCCATCCATTACTTTCAGACCAATGAGACTGAGGTACGTTCATCATTCCATTATATTGATAGAAAATTTTGAAATTGAGGAAATCCAAAATCAGTCTTCATTTTTTTAGTATGTGAAATAGAGTAGAGAATTGTATGAGTTTTGCATGTAGATTTGTTTGATTCATCTTTACCAATATGCGATGTGATTGTTCCTCCCTTTTCCAAGAGATGTCTATGTTTTTTCTGCTCTGCCTCATATTCTGTTGTGTATCTAACATGCATGCATTATTTTTCAATTTTCCACCTATATGTTTTAATTTTCTGGCCATATGCCCTTGTTACAGTCAAATATTAGTTTCAATAATGTTTTTCTATAGAGTCCAACTTCATTTGCATTTGTTGTTGCTTTCCCAATTTCCACGTATATATTGTACATGTACATTCAGATGGGATATCTTCAGAATTAGATGATTGTACAGGTTCGATAAATGATAATTTAGCTACCCAATCAAACTTGTATGACCTGCCAATGGTCCACATATTCTTCTTCATTTTCAATATTTTACTTTTTTCAGTAGAATTTTGAGCAATATCACAATCACCTAGTTTCCTCTTTCTTGGACCAAAATTTGAATTTGATTTCTGTGTTCCATTTTGCTGAGTATTTGTATGTGTGATATCTTGATGCACTTCTGGTTACACCCCAACAGGAACAATATTTTCAAGATCTGGCATATTATCGTAGGTGTCATTTGTTTGAGTTTTATACTGTGCAGAATACATGTCCACCTCAATAATACCTTCCACATAGTCAGTATTTTGATTATTTCTGGTGACATCTATATGGTTGGTATTTTTAATATCTGTATCCACAGAGTTTCCAAAATAATTGAAGAGCCATTTCTGATATTTTTTAGTTACTTTTACGGTCTTTGCATTCTTAGGATTAGCACCTTTCGTTATTCTAAAGAGATTCCCGCATCAGGAAAAGAACCAAGTAGTGAGTGCCTATTGCACATCAACAACTAACCCTTTGTTACATGTCAAATGAAACTGTTATGCATCAATAAGGTGTCCACTATCTGAGGTCACTGTTATGTGTCAACGTTTCCCTTGTCAGACATCAACTACCTATAGCCTATCGTGCGTCAACTCTCTTTGTCATGCGTCAAATCTATTCCTTTGTCATGCATCTGCAATATCTTCTTGTCTCGCACCTGCAACAACTCTTTGTCACGCATCAGTTATATCTCTATTACACGTGAACAATTACCCTAACAAGCTAACAACAATCTCTGGTGCTTAAGAGTATGCGAGTTCAAACTTCAAGGGTATTGGTAATTTGGTAAGCTACTTGAGGTATAATACCCGACGAATCACCCTAGGTTTTTATAGGAGATGTTTTTGAATGAAGGTGAAGCCGACCCCCTAAAACAAATATCCTATTTATTTTAGGTGAACATGACAACGACTCGCTCCAAAAAAAACCACATTTTAAAATTTTCCTAAAATGAAAAATTTCGCCCATATTATGAATAGTCGCCACTAAAATTATCCCTACCCTTAACAACCACCGGTTAGGCCAGAACCATCGTTAGTTACTATTTAACCCACAAAACAACCTTATTTCGAGGTTGAAACATTTATGAGAGATAATCACATCTTTTGAGAACAAATGACAAAACCAAAGCTGCATGCAAGTAGAACCAACACTAGTATGCACATCATAGTAACCATAGCTTGTAATTGAAGCAATCACATAGCCATCTGCCTTCACAGGAACATCAGGGGAAGCACCGATGCTACAACCAAGTTCATTCCATTTTGATCACCCCAACATTACCAACCAGGCATCAATCTCGCACAAATAGTAAGGTTTGTTAACCCACAGTCATCTATTCATCATTTGATAGATCCTTTTACATATGTTATTAGCTTTTGCTCTCATTTCCATTCCCCCCATCATCTACCTCCATGAAAACTTGACCATATTTTTATCCACACCTTTACATTGCGCATACTTGGACCTTAATCATTCCTATGCATACCTCAGATCCATACGAATCTTGCCATTTCCCTTCCATCTTCATCTAATCTCATATCTATCGCCCAGGCATGTTTTATTGAGTTTCTTGTACCCTGACCAATACCAATGCAGGTTACCCCACAAACTGTCACCAGTTAGCCTAAACTGATATGGGTGATACCATACTGACATCATTCTCTATGTTTTTTTACCAGAAACTAAGAACAGAGCTCCTAAACTTCCACCAAATACCCAAAACCACCCAAAATCTCACCCTTAATAGTAGCAGTACCCCGAAAGTGACCTTGACCTTCCTATTTAATCATAGCCTATCCTGTTATGAAACAAATTCGTTTATTGTAGAGGAATGAAATACCTAAATCACTTTAACTACATTAGGATTTCCTTTATTATCAACATTATGTTGTTTTAAACAATGGATTAACAGCTGTCTAGGAAGTATCACACTTCCCGGATCTAGCACATGCTAGGCACTCCACTGCATATATTGTTTAACTTTTATTTGGTAGTCTTGTGTTCCATTTCAGGTAGCCCATCCAAGAAAAAAGAAAGCTCTCATGGATCAGCTGTGGATTCAGAAGTCATACACATGTAACAACCTATAACCAACATTTTTTACAAGTATTCCTCCTAACCCATTACGCTCATTTGTTTCGTCAAACATTCAAAGAAACGCTCTAGAATCAGGTGAAACATGAAGATCCTTCTAAGCCAACCTGAAGGTATAAAAGGACTCCAAAGAATTTTATACACCAAATTTGAAAAATTTATCCTGTATACCTTTGTTGGTCATTTTTTACTCGGGGGGCAAAAACGGACAACAAATACTTTGGTGACCACTCTGACACAGAAGAATCCTGAGGGATGTGATATTCCCATTCCTTTAATGAGTTATCTTTTGAAAGCTCACGAATTGAAATACACACAAATAGAGAAAGCATGTTTTTTGTTGTAGTTAAGGAAATTAAAAAATTTCTTTTCTAATATCCTCATTTCTCACTCTTCAATCTTTATACCTGATACAACTATTAATTCAATTCTCACACAACAAGAATTTCATACTAAAAGGGGAAATTGGGTGGCAAAGGTACAAGAGTATGATTTGGATATTAGGCCAACAAAACTAGTACGTGACAAGGATCTCTGTTAAATGATTACTAAACAGTGCCAAAGGTGACATCTCAAAATAAGGAGATGTGTATAACTCCACTATCCTTTTCCTTAGCTCATATGATGATTGGTATACAAATAATGCCCATTATCTTATATATGGAGAATGTCCATGACATCTAAATGCTAAGTAGAAGAGAGTTGTTTAACTAAGATTTACACAATATGTACTCTGGGAAAATTCCTTATTCAAAAGAGGGATTGATGGAAGATTTCTTTGATGTGTGGACAAAGAGTAGAGGAAGAGGGTTCTCAAGGCATTTCATGACCAAGCTTATGGTGGAAATTTCTCATCTGCTATGATTGCTAATAAAATATTGCCTGTAGGATACTATTGACCAACATTATTCAAGGATGCAACAAAATGGGTTACAAAATGTGAAGCATGTCAAACTTTTGTTCATAGACCTAAACTAGCCACCTTACCTTTTAGAACAGTATTAATTGAATATCCCTTTCAACTTTGGGTGCTAAATCTCGTAGGAAATCTCAATCTTAACTCAAGTACTAGGCATACTCATGTTCTAATTTTTACTAACTGTTTCATGAAGTGGGTAGAAGCCATTTGGGTAAAAAGTACAACCTCTCAAGTAAAATGCAATTTTATTAAGGAGAACATATTGATTAGATTTGGGTTTCCAAACAAAATTGTCCCCGATAATGCCTCAAATTCCTCGTCATATGAGTTGATGGATTTTTTCTATGGATATTGGAGTTCTCTTACACATTCCTCTGAATACTATCCTTAGGGAAATGGAAAGGAATAATAAACAAACAAAAATTTGGTAACTATTATTCAAAAGCTTGTGAATGAATCCTAAAGGATTTAGCACAAAGAGCTCTACGATGCTCTTTGGCAAGAGAGAATCACACCTAAAAGAGGAAATGGGATGTCTCTTTTCTAGGTGGTGTATGGAATAGAATCTCAAGTACAAGTAAAAATGGAAGTGTTAGCCTTCCAATTAATGAAATCTATTGAGGATTAAAATTTCATTAGTGCCTTGGAGAAAAGAATCATATACCTACAAGAATTGGATGCGAATAGGCTACAAGTGGTGGACAAAATTACTACACATCAACAAAAGGTGAAAAATTTTGTGTGTGTTATCTGCCACATCATTAGCTGATTCATTTTACTTAGGTGAGATCGTATGTCCACATGTCACTTAGGGATCATTATCAGATTCTCTTATGCATTAGTGCATCATATGTGTAATTGAGAGTTACAATTCTATTTTGGGAATGTAGCAAGGTTCTACCCATGTTTCAAATCATTACATGCACATTCAGTTGATGTTCGCTCCTCCTTATATCTTTTCACACTTTCGTTTGCACATATTCTAATGTTTATGTCATCCCTCACGATCCTCATGTTTTGGGTTTCAAAACCTCTTTCATGATATCGTAGTGGATCTTATGGATCTGTACACTCTTCGGCATTTTTCATGCATTTTTTGGCTTTCAGTGTGATCTACAATTTTTTTTGCGTGTGTCGTAATGGATATTCTATTCATGTTCTCCTTGCATTGGTTTTGGTGCTTTATACCTATATCTAGTTGTTTATTCATGGTTTCTAGTTTTTTAGGGTTTTTCATCTTACGTGCAGTTTTGGAGCACGTCTCTAGAGTTTTTTACAGTCTAAAGATCAGATATGAGTTTAAGCATGTTTTTTGAACGGTTTGAGGTGTTGGTTTAGAGCCAAACTCGGTCTTATCTCACCGAGATGGGAACTAAGCTCGATTGCCAACTCGTTTATTTCTCCCTCTTCTCCTTACCACTTAACTCATTCTACCATATGTTTACTTTCCTCACCAACTCGTGTTTTTTTTGGTTATTAGACTTGTATTGTCTTTGTCTCCTCGGTCAGTGGTCTTCAACTCTCATCACACATTCTTCTGAGCTTGGCTTTGTACTTCTTCGATGTCTATTCCTGGGATCCATCCATTTCTGCTTGTAGTGCCTCCATCCATCTTGGTTCACTTCACTTGTGCTCCCATGACTACCATGACTCTACTCGGTTGTCTTGTTTGGTTGTGTATGGCCTTATCCTGCAAGTTATTTTCAGTGCCTCTCTACATTGGAAGTTTCCATTTTGACTTATGCCAGAACTTATCGTACTTGCCTCGGTCTATCTGCTTTGACCTCCGTGTGTGTTTTCCGCTTCATTTTTTACCTCCATCCATTTCTGCTTACAGTGCATCCATCCATCTTGGTTCGCTTGACCTATGCTCCCATGACTACCACGACTCTGCTCGGTTGTCTGGTTTGGTTGTGTATGGCCCTATCCTACAATTTATTGTCAGTGCTTCTCTACATTGGAAGTTTCCATTTTGACTCATGACACGACTTATCCTACTTGCCTCGGTATATCTGCTTTGACCTCCATGTGTGTTTTCCGCTTCATTTTTGACCTCCATCGCTCGGGCCTCTCGCCAGCATTTCCTTAGATTCCCTTACTCGCCATGTTCAACTTCTTCACCATGTTACCTTTTGGCGAGTCTATCGATGCCAGCCTACCTCGGTCGTTATGCCTAGCTCGACGACCCTGAACATGACATGAATTCTCTCCATGCCATTTGTCTTGACATATCTCTAGCGTATCCACTTGCGCTTCCCACCTAGTCAACTCAGACACACCTCCTACAGAACTCAACTCCACTCCCACTTGTTCCATGAGACATGTGGCATTCAACTCATGAGCATCGACCACTCTGACCACAGAAAAATTGTTCAACTTTCTTCATCGAGTTACATTCTAAACAACTCGCCCTTCACTACACCTAGCTCACTGACCTATTTCGGCTACCATCACATTGCTTGGTCCCTCTCCACCCTTTTGTATTTAAGAACTCCTTTTGAGCCCCAAATCTATTTTTTTGTTGTTTTTTCCTGCTTGTTTTGCATTGTAAACATTGTAAAAAGGGAAATTATCAAAAATTCATTATGTAGGGGGGAATTTTTTTATTTTTTTGCTTATCAAGGGGGGAGTTATTTTCTGAGCTCTTCGTATAGGGTTATTGGCCTTTCTGGGCCATTTTTTTGGCTCGTTGATTATAGCGCTCTTTTGTTCCTGCGGCTAGAGGAAACACCCGCCATAGTCTTGCAGAAAGAGAGTCTTCTCATTTACATTGTGAGATTTCATTTTTCTCATGTTGTGTTGTACCTTGTCGTTTACACACTTTGTGCTTGATTGTGTGTGTCCCTCTGCTTCCGACTAGAACTATATTATGTCCTCCACTCTTGTGTGATTGTCGTCTACTGCGAGGTGAGTGGTCAACTATCTGATGTCATATGTACATACCACATTGTAGTCACACACTATCAAGTTACGCATATAGGGGGGTTATCACTGCTCTTTTTGGGTGTTTTATTTCTTACAGATGCATTATCAGTTGAGTTCGACGTCTTGCATTATTGCACTAGTCTTCTTGTGCATCTTGCACTTCTTGATTTCACATCACGTAGGATGTTGTTTCTAGACTTGAGTGTTATAGGATTGCCTTACACCATCCGCCAGTTATTTTTGGGATAGAGAACTATTTATCTTGGCGTGCTTCTATGGAACATTACTTATCCCATGAGGGTATTTCACACTTCTTACTTGTAACAGTTCTTTCACCTACTGACCATCATCGTCTGGAGGACTTTCTTGACAATTGTGACCATGTTTTCTGTCACTTGATGATGCATGTCTCCAGACCTCTCCAATTTCACATGGTAGACTCAAATCCTCCCCACTACATCTGTAACATCTTTCAGTACCTTTATGGAGACCCTTCACATACTACCACCATTGTTGTTGTTGTTAATCTAGTTGTATCCTCTTCTTCTTCGTGTGATGAAAATTTCGATGACATGGAATCACTTGGTTATACTTTTGATGACAAGGATTTTTTTCCTAGTTTTGATGTCGAGAGTACTACAGAGGACATCTCTCCTCATTCTCTCACAATTCCAGAGAGTGTTCTCACCCCTCCAATCTCATCAGAAATTGAGAAATCCCATACTCATCCTCATATAGTCATTGCACCTGCATCCTTTTCAATTTCATTGTGTGAGGACCCTTTCATTCCTCTACCTTCGTTGGATGAGTTATACCTATATAACATCACTCTGCTCTTTTTTGAGCCCCCTCATTGGGATGAGTATCTACCTGACCTTGGTCATATTTTTGCGGAGTCCACTTGTGATACACTACAAGTTCCTCATCCTTCTACATGTGCCTTGGAGGATTTCATCATCTCCTCCATTGGGAGTTCCCATTTTGGGACTCTTATCACTTCCACTTTTTTGGAGATCTAAATTGATCCACCCTTACTTTTGGATCCCTTTTTTTCTTACAGGGGTTTTTCCATTGCCTTCACATCACTTGGACATCCTTTGTGTGGGTGTTCCTATTCTTCACTATGACAGTTCTTTTCATGTGGTATTACCTTCGGTACTTTAGTACTCCCTTGCTAGACCTATGTCACACTTCCATGAAGAAGACTTACATTTCTTTGTGCTACTTCCTTTGGTTTCCTTTGTGGATTAGGTGGACTTCCAACATGTCATTTATGTCCTTTCTAATTGTAGGCACACTATTTGGTGTGGGTGGCTTTTTTTCAGTCTAAAGGCAGAGGATCTCGTCATTAACACTCTTCTGCGAGACTTCCTAGAGATGTAATGTTCGGATCCTTCCATGGCATCTTCTGCATCCCTTTCATCTTCCTCTTCTTTTCTCTTCTTCATCTTTCCGAGAGATTGCCCTTTTGTACATGGGTACCTTATCAGGATCATCTATGGCCAGTACCCATCTTTGACACCATTCTTAGATTATAGAGTCTTTTTTTCTATTGTGCTAGATGTTTTTCACACTAGGTTTTCCTTCACTACTAGGGAGTTCTTGATGTGCATGGGTACCTCATCAGGCTATGTGTTGGGACCTCTTTCTTATTTATGACTTGTTGTCTCATCCTAAGTTATGATGAAGGGGGGTGTTGATGTGTGTTATTTTCCACATCATTAGGTGAGTCATCTCACTTAGGTGAGATTGTAGGTAAATGTGTCATTCATGGGTCATTATGAGATTCTCTTATGCGTCAGTGTGTCATATGTGTCATTGCAAGTTACACTTTTATCCTGGGAATGTAACTCGGACCCCTCTTCACTCAAGTTGTCATGATTTCAGCATTAGGGGTTACTCAACACCTCCTATATGTACACCCCATTTATCTATGAGATAGAGAGACATTTTGTGGATTGCAATGAGGTTCTTCCCGTGTTTCAAATATTTGTATGCACATTAGGTTAATGCTCACTCCTCCTAAAATCTACGGTGAAGTTCACACTTTCATTAATGTGTACGTCACCCCTCATGATCGTCACATTTCAATTTTCAAACCCTCTTTCAGAAACAATTATTTGATAAGAAATCCAGATCCTAGGACTTCCAAGTTGGCAACATTACCCTACTATTGGAAAAGAGATGAGAACCTTGAGGAATTCATAGTAAGTTTTATTTTGACTAGCTGGGTGCTTTCAAAATTAGACACTTTGTTGGAGAAATTTATTCTTATTTGAGCTATATGGATGGAAATTCTCATTCATATCCATATAGTGGGTAGTATTTGAAGTTGTTTCAATCCTAGGTGATTAAGCATTCCTTTATACGTTCTTGTATACACCTTGTTTTTGGTATTGCTTTATGGTTCCTTTTTTCTTGTGTGTGTTTGTGTCTTCTGTATTTCCTCTTTCTTGACTCTTTTTCCCAATGGATTTTCATTTACCTTGAAACCAAAGATTCTAGGGTCCTTTGTCCTGCCTTGTCCTCTTTCTTGTGTTAAGACAGTCCATCCCTAAAAAGAGAAAACTATTGTCATCCTTCCATAAACTGTGTATTTTTTCCTCATTTTTAATATTTTTTTATAATATGCCTTATACATGTCCTTGTGAAGGTCTGTCATCACCAATCCGGCACTATGATAATTTTTCACCGGGAACTCCTCGTGCTATGATTATTTACTAATGCACAGCCTTTAGTTTGGTGGATGTAATCTGGAAACAAAACAACAACACAAGAATACCATCGACTATGATAAGACGGAATGATGACAAATCTGAAATATCAAAGTAAATTATAATATTAACATGAAACTGTTACAATCTCACCCATGAGGTACTTCAAGTGTTATTGACTTCACTTGCCTTTCACCAAGACTATGGGAGAAACTTTACAATTACACCTCTTGATGGCTTCTTCAACACACCTTTAAACTGATGGCTTCCTTCGCACACTTCCTACAATATTTCTCACTACTTCCTTCTATACTAAATGAGGGGGGTGGCCTCTCTATTTATAGAACTTCTAGGCTTATCCATCTTATCTCTAAGATAGGATAAGAAATCCACTCTGACAAATCATATTCCATACCTTAACTCTTATCTGTACATGTAAGCTTATCTGTTAAGATAAGATAAACCTTATCATTTTACATGGGTTCCACATTTTTACACTTTTTACAAATAAAATACACAAAATATTTATGACCTCACTCCTTGTCTTTATTACCAATATAATATTTATAATTCCTAATCATGTAGACCCTACTTCTCTAATTACCCAAACTTTGACATTTTAACATTACCGGACCACTTACGACAAATATTTACTTTTTACAACATTCCTATTGTACTTTGACTGTTACCGTACTCCACATTATTGGCGGCACCGTACTGACGGCGCCGTTATCTTCTATCAGACGCTACTACTAATTATACTTAACAACATCCTATTCCTAATACATACATTAATGAAATAGAAATTACGGAGGAAAATTTTAGTGTCGACATCTTCCCCCTTCCTAGCTTCTACTCCATCCTCGGAGTAGACTATTCTGGTGCTTGGAAAATCTTCAACTTGTCGTGGTTGACCCATTTCGTAATGGGAGTGCCATCCAATTCCTCCAGTCGGTACGTACCATTTTCATGCATAGCTACTATTTTGTAGGGCCCCATCCATTTTGGAAGAAATTTTCTCTGTCTTCTTTTTTTGTATCTGGAATCATATACTAGAACCAAGTCATTCACATGAAATGGAGACCACCGATCTTTTGATCAAAGTATTCCTTCTGCTTCATTTTCTTCTTATGGCTTGTATCCTTTACTATTTCTCTCATTTCCTCTAGCAAATGAAGATGTACAAACCTTTCTTTTACTGAATCACTTTCATCCATCCTTTCATTTTTCATAACTCTCACAGTGGGAATATCAAACTCAATAGGAAGAACTGGATCAATGCCATAGGCCAACTGAAATGGGGAGTATCCTGTTGCTGACTTTGATGTTGCCCTATATGCCCACAATGCTGCATGAATCCTTTTATCCCATTTATGTACCTGCAAGGCTGCATCTTTTGCTAGAATTTGACACAACACAAAATTTGTTCGTTCCACCTGTCCATTTGTGCTTGGCTTGTATGTTGTTGCCTTCCTGTGCTTAATAGAAAACTTATTGACTAGGGCTTCTACCACCTCATTAATGAAGTGGCTTCCTTGATCTGTTACAATTTCTAATGGGCAACCAAATCTGGTGACAATGCGTTCATACATGAACCTTGCCACTTCATCCATGGAAGTTGTTTTCAATGGCCTAGCTTCAACCCACTTGGTTAAATAATCTGTGGCAACTACAATATACTTATTTTGGCGTGATGTAGTTGGAAGTGGACCTACAATGTCTATTCCCCACTTTTCAAAGGGACCAAGGGGAAGAATAGGACATAATGGAGCTGATGAAGTCTTACGGTTACCATGTGTTTGACAAATATCACATGTCTTACAATAATTATAACAATCTTTAAAAAGAGTGGGCCAGTGATAACCTGCATCCAAGATCCTTCTTGCTATAAGTTGTCCAGAGAAGTGCCCTCCACATGTACCATTGTGGAATTCTTCTAGCAGTTCCTTCCCTTGATCACGTCCAACTGCCCTCTTGTACTGTCCATCAGGTCCTATTCGAAATAATACTCCATGCAGAATAGAATATGGACGACTGGCTTGAGTAATCTTTCTCTTAGTCTTTGCATTGGCACCATCAGGAAACTTGAATTCATTCAAATAATTCCAAATATCTATGTATTCACTAGGGATTGTGTCAAGGGATAACAAGGCTGCATCGGGGAAATCATCATCATCACAAGATGATCCTAAACCATCATAGGCTCGAGAGAGTGCATCTGCATTGACATGCTTCTTTCCTGGCCTATCTATAATATCAAATTCAAATTCTTGTAGCAAAATTATCCATCTTGCTATCCTCCCTGATGGGTTAGGCTTATTTACAATATATTTTAGAGCCTGATGATCTGTTACAACTAGAAATTTTTTCCCTAGCAAGTAATTTCTAAACTTCTTTACAGCAAAAATGATAGCCAGAGCCTCTTTTTCAGTTACAGTATAATTTACCTCAGCACTGCTCATTTGTCTGCTCCCAAAGTAAATTGGATGTTCATTCCCATTTTCATCCTTTTGGCTCAAAGTACTTCCTAGTGCTGCATCTGAGGCATCAGTGTACACAATGAATGGCTTGCTCCAATCTGGATTCTTCAAAACAGGTGAAGACACCAGGGCTTCCTTCAGTTGTCCAAAAGCTTCATGTGCCTTATTTCCTGGTTCATAAGTAACATCCTTCTTCAAGAACTGGGTTAGTGGCTGTGCAATCTTTGAGAAATTCTTGATGAACCTTCTATAGTAACCCACATGGCCTAAAAATGATCTCAACTTACTTCTATTCATAGGAAATGGTAAATCTTTGATTTTTGAAACTTTATCAGGATCAGTACCAATACCATCTCTGGATACAACATGCCCTAACAAAACGCCTTTAGAACATCCAAAGACACACTTTGTAGGGTTTAGTGAGGCTTGTGCTTCATCTAACCTTTGAAATGTTGTCTCCATCTGGTGCAGGTGGTCCAACTTGCTCCCATAGATGCAAAAATCATCCAGAAATACTCTGATGAAGGTCCCAATGTAGGGTTCGAACACCCTATTCATCAAACGCTGGAATGTTGCTGGAGCATTACACAACCCAAAAGGCATAACTCTATAAGCAAACGTTCCCCAAGGAGTGGTGAACGTGGTCTTCAGCTGATCTTTCTCTGCTATACGAACTTGGTTGTAGCCGCTATATCCATCAGCAAAACTATAGCACTCCTGGCCAACTACTTCGTCCAAGATCTGATCTGAAAATGGAAGAGGGTAATGATCCTTCTTTGTTGCCTTATTGAGCTTCCTGTAATCAACACAAATGCGTAGCTTCCCATTCTTTTTTATTGAGATCACAATGGGAGAAACCCATTCTGAATTCTCCACAGCAAATATGAATCCTGCATCAAGCAACTTATCTATTTCTTCTTTTACAGTCTTGGAAAAATTAGGATTCATTCTATATGGCATTTGCTTTATGGGCTTAGCACCATCTACCAGCTCAATAGAATGTTCTACCCAACTTACTTGACGGAGTTCCTTGTAATCAAAAGTGAATAGGTGTATGTACCTTCGAAAGAGCTAGAGGTAGGATTCCTTCTCACTCTCCATCACAGCATCACCAATCTTTATTTGTTGGAGACGATCATCAACTTCTTCTTCAGATAATTTTATGGGGTCATGAGTTGGTGTGACTGGAAGGATATCCATGACTGAAACATCCAACCTCACTTTCTTCATCTTCAGTGTCCACTTCACTGGTACTAGAGTAATCAGAGGATGTCCAATCATCAGTTTCATCACTTGAATCCACAGGTTCTACCTTATGATGTCGAGGGATCACGTTTATCTTCACCCTCTCTCTACCACGTCCAAGTGTCATGAAACCTTCATTCCAGTAGTTTCTTGCATGAACTCTCCTTAGCCATGGTCTTCCCAGCAGCATTGGGTACGCAACAGTACCATTTTTCATCACCTGAAAGTCTACCACACATACAACACCCATAACAGATATTGCCACATTTGAAACTACACCTTTTGGTTTAGTTTTTCCCTTATTTAATGACCTTAACATAAGTGTTGAAGGGCGATCAATTTTTAAACCCAACATATTCATTACAGACTCGGTCATTACATTAACTGCAACACCTCCATCAACTAAGACATCATGAATTGAAATACCATTACATAATACCTCAGCTTGTGGAGCATAGGGATCCGCCTCTGCCTCCAAAACAGGGACCTCAACCTCCTTCCTTCTTCGAGCATTGAGTCCACTTCGCAACTCCCCGCCTCTTCTCAGAAGACATAGCCAAGAGTTGACCATATGTAATATTTGCAGGCCTTTTGGACAGATCTTCCAAGATGGAGTATGGTCCTTGCCCCTGTGAAATCAGAAAATCCTGCACACCCAACTTTCTTCTCCTATGTTTCTTACTAGTTTCTCCTTTCATCTTCTTAGGATCATTTTCCATCTTGATTATCTTTTTCTTTCTTTCTTTTTGTTACAAACACATCTACTTCATTATTTCTGCTCTTATCTACTACATCAAAAGAATTCACAGGTGCTTTTCCTTTATCATTATCTCCTTTACCAGATGTAGAAGCTCTATCTGGACAATTATACTTATAATGACCCTTTTTATAACAACCATAACATACAACTTCAGAAATATTTCTTTTTGGACCTCTATCTCCTCCCTGAGAACTAAATTCTTTTCCTTGAAGAAGATTAATAGTTAACTGACCCATCTTTTTGAGCAGATCTTCATACTCGGTAGATGTACTAGGAGAAATATTTTTGCTCACCGGGAGTGGTTGTGGATTCTGGACCAAAGGTGCTGGTGTAGGCTCTACTTTAGCAAAAATTTCTTTGGGCTCCTCTTCCATGCTTTCTTCTTGCCTTCTTGCAATCTCCTTTGCTTGTTCAATGGTAGCTGGGTGGTCATACTTCACTCGTTGTCTGATCTCTGGCTTCATCCCAAGAATGAAGTGCTTACATAGGAGATTATCCACGCCATTCATCAACCCATCCGCTAATCCTTCCTTCCGGATCTGGGCATCGAGCTTCCTCCTTAGCTCTAGAACACGAGCATGATAATCCCTTATCTTCTCCTTCTCTCCTTGGGATAGCTTTGTGATATCAATCATGAGATCTGCATATTTCTGTTGTTCACCAAATTCTTCAAGAAAACTTTCAGTTAATAAATCCCATGAATTTTTCACATTATCACCTAGTGTTTCAAACCACCTAAGTGCTGAACCATCCAAAAAGGTAGGAAAAAATTCAGTCCATTGTTCCCTTCTTATAAGGCCATTACAAATACAAGATCGTTTAAACTCTTGAATGAAAGAAGAAGCATCTTCATTAGATTGAGCTGAAAAAATAGGAATCTTTCCCATTTTCAAAAGTAACCACCGTGAAATACCAACCCACAAGTACAATCAACAAGACTTATGTGCACAAATAATTGGAATCACTATACTAGAAAGTGACTTTACACCTTTCTACAGTAAAATAGAAATGACCATGGTAAACTATGGTAAAACTTGACTTATTGTGGTAAAAACTGACTTTACTGTGGTAAACACTATTCACAGTAAAAAGTGAAGTTACTACGGTAAATACTATTCACGGTAAAAAGTGACTTTACTGTGGTAAATACTATTCCAGCAAAAATGACTTTACCATGGTAACTACTATTCATGGCAAAAATGACTTTACCATGGTAACTACTATGCACAGTAAAAACAAGGTTACCCTCTAATTGATTTTTGACTAAGTGGGAATATCTCTCCAGAAAATCCACCAACGAGGAATGGTCCCGGCAACGGAACCAAAATGTCATCACCAATCCGGCACTATGATAATTCTTCACCGGGAACTCCTCGTGCTATGATTATTTACTAATGCACAGCCTTTAGTTTGGTGGATGTAATCTGGAAACAAAACAACAAACATAACACAAGAATACCATCGACTATGATAAGACAGAATGATGACAAATCTGAAATATCAAAGTAAATTATAATATTAACATGAAATTGTTACAATCTCACCCATGAGGTACTTCAAGTGTTATTGACTTCACTTGCCTTTCACCAAGACTATGGGAGAAACTTTACAATTACACCTCTTAATGGCTTCTTCAACACACCTTTAAACTGATGGCTTCCTTCACACACTTCCTACAATATTTCTCACTACTTCCTTCTATGCTAAATGAGGGGGGTGGCCTCTCTATTTATAGAACTTCCAGGCTTATCCATCTTATCTCTAAGATAGGATAAGAAATCCACTCTGACGAATCATATTCCATACCTTAACTCTTATCTGTACATGTAAGCTTATCTTTTAAGATAAGATAAACCTTATCATTTTACATGGGTTCCACATTTTTAGAATTTTTACAAATAAAATACACAAAATATTTATGACCTCACTCCTTGTCCTTATTACCAATATAATATTTCTAATTCCTAATCATGTAGACCCTACTTCTCTAATTACCCAAACTTTGACATTTTAACATTACCGGACCACTTACGACAAATATTTACTTTTTACAACATTCCTATTGTACTTTGACTGTTACTGTACTCCACATTATTGGCGGCACCGTACTGACGACGCCAGTTATCTTCTATCAGACGCTACTACTAATTACACTTAACAACATCCTATTCCTAATACATGCATTAATGAAATAGAAATTACAGAGGAAAATTTTAGTATCGACATGTCCTCTAACAAACTTGGCCTCTGTAGAAACAATGTCATAGGTGCTCCAGATGGGAAACACTCAAAAAAATAATGGGCCACAGTTACAACTGAAATAAAAAGCATTTCCATGGATAATTTCATTTACATGCAATGCCCTCTTATAAAAGGTGACAAAAAATGCACGAAAAAAGTATAGGAACAAATCAATGGCTTGTGGTTCTGTAAAAGTTGTAAAGAAAATGTTGAAAACTGTAATTATAGATATGGACTCTTACTTGATTTGAAGGATACCACTGAGGAACTACATTCAATTACAACCTTTGATGAATCGGCCGAATCAATCATTTGAGTGTGTTGTGGGAATTTTGGCTTTCCATGTCCCATGTGTCCCAAGTGCTTCCAGGCCATTTATAATCTTAATTTTCAGGCTCATAGACAAAACCTCCTTCATACTATGGGTATTTTTCCTTTCCATGTCCCAAATTTCCTTGCATCAAATGGGCTAGTTGTACTCAAATCCTCCACCATATCCACATTCCATAGTTTTAGGTCAGTGTATTGTGTCTAAAGTTTATATGTTCCCCGCAACGCATTAATTTTCACATTCAATGCACTCTGTCAACCTATTCAAAATAAAATGTGTATAAATACATAGGGAAAATGGGTATTTTATGATACTTCTCATGTCATTTTCCATTCCATTTTCCCTCTCCACTGGTTGTAGCCATGGTGGAATTTTTTTTTAATTTTTCAATATCCTAAGTGCATTTTCATTTTAGAAGCAGTTACAGTTCACATGAAACCCAAAATTCAAAGAATCAATAAGCTTGCTGTAGAATTTTATAAGCAATTGTTGTTCTTTCCCTATTTCCTTTTTTTGACCAATTTTTCAATTTTCTGCTATCATGAAGATTCACTATAGAGGGCACAAACATATTTCTTCTTTGCAAACAACTGTACCTAAAATAGGAGATAGTGACGCTCAACATCTTGACCTTGATGATTTTTGGGCATGACTTGAGTTCCAGAATCCTAATCATATTGCTCACTTAATCAAATAAAGTGGAATAACTCATGTGGGATTGTTTCCTATTTCTGTTGAATGTGTTTACACTCTGCTAACTTGTGGTTATTGCTTCAATTCTGACACAAAGAATATCACTGATTCTCAAGGACATGTTTTTTCCTGGTTAGATGCTAGTTCCATCAGTACTGCTTTCAAAATCCTTGTTGTGGAGGATTCAAAAACTTTCACCAAATCTTAGGCCCAACTTCTGTTTGATCCAGACAATGAACAATACAAAATCATGGTGGCTAACTCCTAGTCTAAAAACCCAAAGAAAGGAGCCTCAAGGCTACCAATAACTATGTACAAAATTGATTTCAAAGAGGAGCTATCAGATATCATTACCCTTCTTACTAGAATATTGGAGCTACCGTAAAATAATGAGTTCCACTTCTAGTTGTGACCTTATATCAATATCATATGTGAAGGGAACACAAAGCTAAAGAGGGGAGAAATCATATCTGACCGTCTTAGTGATAAAATTCTCAATGTACAAACAACTAATACTTTCTACATGACTTCTTATATGATGAATACCATAGCAGTATACTAATAATGGTTGGGCATATCCCCTAATGAAGAAAAGAAAGGTGTTCCAATATATGAATATTTCCCACAACTGACTTTGAATAGCAAAAATTGGCATTTCAGAAGTGTATATGATGCATTCACCATGTACATTGTCAGATTTTTAGAGGGTAACACAACTCAAAGATTCTAAGAAGAGGCCAAACAATTGATTGCTATCTATGAGAGCCACTTCATTCAATTCCAAAAGTTCTCTTACATTTGGTTAGCTGGTTTTGAAGGAATACCCTTAAGACTTCCAATGTATTGTATTGATAAAATGACCCTAGCTGAAGTCTATATGGAGATGGATAAGCTTCACAAAACTTGCAGACACAAGAAGATTGCAGGTATCCAATTTCTAATCACATTAGGGAACTACACCTACAAGATTGCTTTGGATGCCCAAAATGTTGACAAGATAACTACCCACCTTACACTTCATTATTTCAAGCCAAGGAATTGCTTTGACATGAAAGGTTTTATTGTTAATAATTTCAGAATGGGTTTTCATCATCTTGCTGATAGTGAAGATTACTTGGCTAACTATTCTGATGACTTTGAACCCAGAAGAAGGTGCTATGATAGATTGTCCGTTCAACTATCATGAAAGGTTTATCAGGCATACTTCTATTGAAAATTTTGATTGGTTCACTAAGAAAAGTGATGATTATAAGAATCTCATAAATCTTGTCTTGTTTAGACACAAGGTTTGGTTTGATAGGAAAATGAAGATTCTCAAAGCAAGCAGATCATGGTCTTCCTCTCAAGATGCCTCCAATCTTCAAAATTAAGTTTGCATAGTAGCCCATGAGGCACAAGAAATATTTGTTCCTCCTCCCCCTGATTCTTCAACTTTGGTGTGCACCAAAATGGGGAAAGCTAATAAGGATGAAAAATAAGAATAAGTGATGGAGGGAGAAAGTGGACAGTTGTCTTCCCCAAAACAATTGGAAACGATATCCTAAATTGAACAAATCATTGATCTCTATTATGATAATGATGATAAAAAAAAACAAGAGGACATGAAGAAAGTAACCTCGAGAGAGGTAGTATAGAAAAAGAAGAGTAAGAAGATGATCAATAAAAATATCATACTTTAGAGGTAGGATCACTGGTTTTCCTAGGACCTTCTAATAAAGAAAATTCTATCAAGAAAGTACCTACTTCTAAAGTTGAAACATTTGTCTTAGAAGTATATACAGTACAAACTTTAAGAGGAATGGGTACACTTGCACTTGGATCTCTTTCTCCCTCTATTTCTAATTCTTCTTTTACTTGGGTGTAACCACTTGTGTAGAGTAAGACAAGAAAATCTACATCTCATATTATTGCTCGAAAATTTTATGTTGTGGCAGAATTTCTAGGTACTACTTCTTCCTCATCCACAAAGAAGGACAAAATAACATCAAAGTTAGTATCTAATTCTCAATGTCAGTAGTTTATGGAAATTGATAAACCTAAGATTCACAAGGATGAAAGATATTTGTATGTGAGTTATTTGGAATTAACAATAATTCCCCTAGGAGAATATACACCAGAGAGTGAAGTACACAATTTCAAGGAAACAATGTCAAAGGAAATTGAAAGGGTTGAGAAAGGAAAGCAAACACAGGATCAACTGGAGGAACAAAATCAAATTCTTTCAAATTGCATTCAGTCCCTGTTAGCCAAGGATAAGGTGATTGATCTATCCCCACTAGCTTCAATTCCACCACATGTTGTTTTAACTAATGCTAAAGTTCAAGTTATCAAACACATCCATAAGAATGCTACTTATGGGAAGGAAATAAAAGCCTCGGTTTATGATATGATAGTCACATGATTAAACTTCATTGAAGAATCGTACAAGTCGTATGATAGGGTTACTATGATATAACTAAATTTCATTACAACACTTAGTAGTTTATAGAGAGAATTAAAAATGTTGAGTGAATGCATTCAAGATGTCTAGATAACGAGTTACACAGATGTATAGGTTCTTCTAGAAAATAAGGTATTTGATGAGGAAAAATTTAATCTATCTAATAAGTGGGAGTTCAACATTGATTGGAAGATAAATATCCTTGAAGAAGTAATTGGTGAACTCAGGAATATGTTTCAGAAAGGTGAATCTTTTAAATCCTGTGGTATATCTACCTTCAAGATATTCAATTCAAACTCATCATAGAAAATTCAGGTGACAAATTCATAGCTCAAGAGATCAAGGCCCAGTTCAGCAAATTTGTTAATGATTATTTTTATAAACAATATACTATGTCCAAGGAAAAAATTAGGGAGATATGTACACTTCAAACAGCCATTACTCATACCAATAAGGAATTTATAGAGAATGTAGAATTTGGGAAAGAAATGGAGAAGTGTTTAGGCATCTAGACTCACACGACTCAAAATACCATCATCCCTTGAGGCATGGACATAACTGAAGAATTGAATAGATTCAAAAATCAAGTACTCATGTCAAAGAGTGTCACAGTAACTTGTTCAAGTGTCCCAACTCCTAGTTCTTAATATTTTAATCACACTATCTAATTAAGGTGTTTATTTTCTTTCTAGTCATATAATATGGAAGTAAAAGACAATTTGATGTTATAATTCTTAATTAGATATTAATACTTTGATTAAAATAAAGGAAACTATAAATACTCATTTGAAACTACCCATGAGGTTATTTAAGGATATATTTTTGTCATGTGAAGGGGTCGGATTTTGGATGTCTTGGATGTAAAAAATAGTGAATTGGTAATCAATACAGAAGAAGTTCTACCTTTTCTTGTTTTCTATCCATTTCTACTTTCTACCTAATCGATGTGAAGTTATATATATATATGAATATAAATTTATGTCCTCAAATTCTTGTTGCACTTAGAACTTTTTGTCTATTGCATATATGTCCTAAATTTGGGTGTATATAATTCTAATCTTGTCACTGTTGCATGCATATGTAGGATATCTTTATGCAACCTATATGTCTTAAAGTGTTTCTTTCTTCATTTTCAAAATATTAATTCTTCTACTTTCTTCTCTTCTTTATTAAAACTTTAATGTGATGAAGACATCTAAAGCATCAAAATCCTAATTTAAATATTGATAATTTATACATTTGTAGATAAGTAAATTTTCTTATTCATTATGTGTTCAATAAGGGAACCACTCCCATAAAGAGGTGGGAATGTTTTCCCCCGACTATTTCTCTTTTTTCAAGGTCAAATATAATAACCAACACATGCATACATTCTCTTTTCCCAATAAGTTTTTACCAATGTGTTGATGTTAGCATGACTTGTGGTGATAGCTAAACAAAATGTAGTAAATATATATATATAAAGGAAACAGAATAATAAAACGGACTATACATAATACATGTAATAATTAAAACATTTTTGATTCCATAAATTAATAATACGGATATGCAACACATATAAAGAATGAACCTATTCATTATATGGAGCTGGAATATCCTTTTCTTGTTGTTCTCTTAAGATTAGGATTTTTTGTTGAGATGGTGAAATTTGGGGTGGATTAGTTCCTAATTGTTCTAAATTATAATTTGGAGTGTTTAGTGCATGAAACAAAACAATAAATGAGAGAGAGAGAGAGATGAATTAAATAGCCCCATGAAAATAGAACAACGTGTCTCAGAGTATTTACTAAATGAAATATCTTTTTCTTAAAATTTGTAAAAGGAGAGGAAGGACTAGATCTAAAGAACTTTATTTCCTCAATATCTTCTACAACCACATATAACACACTATTGTATATCTAAGTCCAAATTTTATAATGTTAGGAAATATATATTTCTCTATAGTTAATTTTTCCTTAACTATAATAATTAGGTATTTATTAATAATTGTAACATGGTTATATTTATGTAACCATCTATTTTGTTTTATCCTGAATCCTCGAGTTGTATTATTTTAACAATACTATTTTTTTTTTGTATTTAATATTTGTTATGCTTCCCGAATGTCTTTTTAGAAGCTTGTGTAAATTAGTTTTTTGTTGCACCGGTGCAACATATTTCCTTATATGTATTCAGATGTACAATTCCTATAAGAATTGCAACACTCTATTGTATTTTAGATTCAGTTGATTAATATAATTTACAAGCTTCTGTCCCTATTCTACATTTCATACCAAAGTGAGAATCTAGACATGTGAAGTAGAGAAGGTGTGGAAAGAGAGAACATCAGAGATAGAGGAGATTGGAGAATCTTTTGAAGCAATTGAGAGCCTGTGCAACATCCTGTAACCTCCTTGCCCCATCCCTGCCTCCTTACATTCTCCTGTTCATTCCAGGTGTTTAGAACAGAAATTGTTTTTAAACTGGTGCAACTAGCACAGGAAAAATTTGATATAAGTATTAAAAAAATTAATGTCTTTTCCCCATCCAGGGGTTTGAAATCTAAATTTTGAGGTTTAGGTTAATATTTGCTACATTTGGAGAGGACTATCAAATTTAGAGGTGTCTTCCACCTGGCAGGCATCTTTTCTCATTGTAGGTGTGTTGAAGAGCTCAACACCGAGTTGGTCTGCATATTGGTAAGGTATAATCATAAGAGTTCCTACTCGAGAATGTTTATAGTGGTGTGTTGTTTATTTTTAAAGCCAAGCTATTCATTTATTTTTTCCGAGCCCATACCTTGTCATGTATGGCAACACCAATTCCAATTTGTATTCAATCGAGTGTGATTCTACATCCATGCCAAGTTTTCCATGCATTGGTTAATTGGTTGGGTCATTTACACTACGCCAAGATATTGATCTCCCAAATAGTCGTGCTGATATTTGATGCGAAAATCCATCTGCTAAATCAACTCTGAGCCATATTGGGTTTCCAGGCAGTTGAACCATTCATTGGCGGGTTACACCATGTTGACCCCTGTGTCATATCCTCTATCGAATCTACAGCTAGAAGCCCTTGTAGACGTCTCCACTTCTAAACTGAGGCACCATTCTCCTTAGCAAATCCATTTTTGAACCTGTGATAAAACAATGATGAAAATTATACCTCTATAACAATAAAAAATAAGGTGGCGACAACAAAAGGAAGGAATAACACAAATAATAACGAAGGAAATAAGATAAGCACCCTGAGCATGGTACATCAAAATTGATTGATGAGCATCTCGTATAACATGGATTTGTTAGAAATCCATACAATCCCAATATTTACCTCAACAAGTAAGGGGGGATATTATGATTGTCATTGTCTATGTCGACAATATAGTCATCACTGGTAGTTCATTGAGGATGATTGATGAAATGAAGAAATATCTTAATTGATCATTCGACATGACTGATCTTGTGCTAATGAACTATTGTCTTAGATTAGAAGTATGGCAGAAAGAGAATCACGTCTTTGTTTCTCAGATGAAATATCCTAAGACAATGCTCGAGAAATTTAGGATGATGGATTGCACACTGATTGTTACAGCTATGATGAACAGATTGCAATTATCTCGTTCAGATCCATCTCCTGAGGTAAGTACCACTCTCTATCAATAGTTGATTGGAAGTCTCATTTTCCTGACATACGCTAGACCGGATATCAACTTTGCTGTGAGCTATTTATCTAGGTTCATTCAGGAACCCAAAGTTTATCATTGGATCAGTGGATCTTGGTCTAGAATACAAGAAGAATGGAAATTTTTTCTTGATAGGATATTCGGATTAAGATCATGTAGGAAATAGTGATGACAAAAAATCAGCTATAGGATTTTTGTTCTTTATAGGATCTAGACCAATATCATGGCGAAGTAAGAAACAACACTTTGTTTCTCATTCTTCCATAGAAGCTGAGTATTGTTCTACAAGAGAAGCTATCTGTGAAGTGATATGGCTATGTCACATACTCAAAGGACTTGGAATACTACAGGAAAAACTGAACACCATGTATGTTGACAATGAAGGTGTTCTCAAAATTGTTCATAATGTAGTGTTTCATGAAATAACAAAACATATTGAAGTCCATGTTCATTTCATATGCAAGGATTTCTTCAAGCACACTATACACCTTCAATTTTGTCCAACTTCTGAAAAATGAGCTGATATCTTCATGAAGGCACTTGCATGTGACAAGTTCAATTTGTTCAGAGAGTTCCTCTCCTCATCCCTTGAGGCAATGCAAAATTAAGGGGGGTAATGTTATGAAATATATATTTCTCTATAGTTAATTTTTCCTTAACTATACTAATTAATAATTGTAACATGGTTATATTCATATAACCATCTATTTAGTTTTATCCTGCATCCATGAGTTGTTGTATTGTTTTAACAATACTATTATTTTTTTGTATTTAATATTTGTTACGCTTCGCGGATGTCTTTTTGGAAGCTTGTGTAAATTAGTTTGTTGTTGGACCTCTGAAACATATTTCCTTGTATGTATTTCGTTGTACAATTACTATAAGAATTGCAGCACTCTATTGTATTTTAGATTTGGTTGATTAATATAATTTACAGGATTTTGTCCCTGTTCTACACATAATAATCTCCCATATATTAAGAAATAAATCTACATAGAAATACCCCACTATATTTTGTGTAACTGAGAATGAGTGTATAGATTATTGAATATTAAAGAGGATAATAAGAATTATGCCCACAAACGTAATTATTAAGCATATGACTAAGTTATGTAAAAATGATAAGGAATAAAATATCCATGCCATAATATAATGGTCAAACTTGATTAATATGTATAATCTTAAATAAAAATTATGTAAATTTGTAATAGAATACGAGAATATAAGAAAAAAATTTATGATGGAAAAAAATGTTTCCAGGAACCATGTACTCTTATCATTCATTCAACCAAGGTATTCGAGGAAATGAGTGATGTATAAACCAAGGCTAACACATCAACGGGTAAAATTAAAGAGGGTACATGGACCACTACGATTGCATACTTTAAGGAAACTAATCCTTACACTAGGACAATGTAAGATTTCCAATGCCTTAGGTTTGAAGAAGAGGAAGGAAACCTATAAAGTATTCAACACTATGGGGGTAATGATTACTTTTATCACAAATAGGACCAGACCACCCAAACGTAGAAACAAGTAGCAATTGATCTAGCCGAAAGGCCCCATACTTCTCCAACAAGATCATCTTCATCAGATACAAATGGTGAATAGTTACTACCTTTTCCTTCGGAGAACTTAATTGGTTATGATTGTCAATCCCATGTCAGTGAGTTTATTATACCTCATATCAATCAACTCATAGAATGGGAGAGAAGGGCTAAAGTTCTTATCAATGAGATTATTAGTCATTTTGAAAATTATTGGCAAAGAGATGGTTTATATGCTGCAATCTAGAATCAACCTGCGAAGATGGATTCCTTACTTACCCAAGTAAGAAGTGGGACTATCACATATAACAACTATAAAGATGACATTTTGGATAAGACACTAAACAAATTGGAAAATATTAGTGTCGATACCCAAGCATATTTTAACAAATGGTCTAAGGACAAGGATCTAGAAGCAGTTGCAAATGCCGAGAGAGATAGAGCGGTTGTAACTACTATCACTTTCAAACAATTTTTCTTGTTAATTTGAAATTTTCAATTTTTAGTAATATGTTGAATTGACATTAATATTTTTGTGCAGTTAAAATATGAAATTTTGAAGAGTCGAGCAAAGGTATTCCAAGTTCACTTGGAAACAACGAAGAATAGTTTATCCGCAACGAAGAATTTGAAGGAAAATATTGTTTTGGTTAACAAACAAAAAAATACACTAAAGGAGATAATTAAAGAGCATGAATTTGAACCTGAATTATTATTCAAAGCTAAGGTAGCAGCTGATCTAAATTTACTATCCCATGGAGATGTGGAAAAGCAAGAAGAAAGAATTTTTAAAAATATGGATAGTGTTGTGGAAGATCTTATAATTTTAGGGGTTATTTCTGCTATTGGGGAAAGGGGTATAGCCACAGGGCAAGAAACCATTGGGGAAAGTAGCACAGGAGTTGAAATGGATACAGAAAAAGAGGGTTGAAACTTTTAGTATTGAGTGTGGAAACTTTAAATATTGAGTCTATATTTGAAAAATTTTAACATTGAATGTTGTGGTCATGGTATTTGAATTTTATTATCTGGATTTGATAGCCTTTCAAAATTTGAAATACTGTATAATCTTTAATTTTGATTGCATATGGATTTGATAGAATTTTTAGATTGTATATGGAGTTTATGCTTTTTGGTTTACAGTTAATGGTGATTGCATTAGATAGGGATGAATCATGATGACGTATGTTTCTTGTTTACTTGGATTATCATGAATTGTATGTGGATGTAGATTTAGCTTCAAGCACGATAATTCTTCTTCTCTAAACGTTAGAATGGATATAGATGATCATGAATGCTGATAATGGATAATTGTTTTAAAAACATGGAATGATGATAGATGATTATGAATGATGATGAATGATGATAATGATATGATATATATGGATGATGATCAATTTTATGTGGACGTAGATTTAGATTCAAGCACGATAATTCTTCTTCTCTATACTTGTAATGATATGATCATGATGTCATTAGAATGGATATAGATGCCATTAGAATGGATATATATGACATTAGGATGGATATACTTGTAATGATATGATTATGAATTGTTTTTAAAAATGGAATTGTTTTAATAAATTTAAATTAGATAAATAATTGTTTTAATAATAATTGTAGTGTCAGGACTCAGGATTATGATAATGATATGGTGATGATATGATATATATGGATGATGATGATTTTTATGTGGACATATATTATAAATTGTATAATGTATCGTGGATTATGAATTCTATAGTATGGAAATAACTTCCTCTGTAAAATTCAATTTTGTCATTCATTTTATCCCACAGTTAAAAAAATATTTCAAAGTATTTTGCAAATATAAAAAAATAAATTAAACATAATTGTAAGAAATCAAGAAAGATGATATGATAGGGTTTAACTTACATCTAGTGTATTAGATTGCGGTGAAATCACCACTCGTAATGTGTTAGATCTTTGTTTTAAGAAAACTCAACACGAGAAATGGATTAGTAGATAGATGGGTGATTTTCCTAACATTTTCAGTCTCGAGAAGTATAAGAGCTTCCTCGGATGGATGTTAACCCATGTTTTCAAAAAAAAATAAAAAGATTATATTTAAATAAATTTAAATATATAAACCTGTAACATCTTTAGTGATAACAAGAGCTGAAAAAAATGTAAAGTGACAAACAATAAGATTAAGGTGAGGAAGATAGCTATTTAAAGTTGAAACAATCCATTATCAATAGCTTCTTCAAACTTGATGCTCTCTTCTGTAGAGTGTGACAATGTTCCAATTACACTCTCAATGTTGGGAATACTTGTACTTGTAGCTATATTATTCACACCTCTTATTTCGCAAAGGGAATTCCAATGTGTAATTTCTCTATCGAAAGGAAATGTTTCCATGGAGTATTGAGAAGCATAACACCCCATGCAACTTTTCAGATTTTTATCCAACCTGTTTCTCAGTTTTGATTTTATAAACAATAGTGCACTGAAAACCCTTTCGTCCTCCACAAACCCCAAAATCTTTGTTTGGCATAACTCATATAATTTGAAATATTCACTGATATCTTATTCTAAGATAGAACTTTTATACATTCCTCGCCACAGCCTTGTAATAGAACCACTTTCAGAAGGTTTGTCTAAATTTTTATATTGGTTCGTCATTGTTGTTGCAAAATTTGTTGATTGAAATTTTAATAAATCAACATTCAGTATACCTTTGATTTCCATATCCTTGAACTCTCAGGTCTTTGAGAAATGATCCATTATTGTACCAATGGATTTATGGAAATGCTTTCTTACAAAGTTATCATGACCACCTTCAGTATTCCAAAAATTAGGATTCATCACACCCATGGCTTCAAAAATTTTATCTTTGGAGAAATGTTCTCTAATTTCTAATGATAAGGATTCTGAAATTTTGTTATGCTTTATTCTTGTTTCAACTATAATAGACTCAAAGAGATTACATGTCACGAGAACATCTTCTTGTTCTGATCCTGTAATATCTTGACATGTTTTACACAATGTGCAGTGGTATGTCCCTCCCATTAACAATGATGCAAAGGTGATCGTGCATATTAAATTTTAAATAGTTACTTGGATATTTTAGATCTAATAAATATTTCCAATTCTCATAAAAAATTATATCAAAACTATCTTGGGAATAGTACAAGATATCAAGACTTTGACATACCATTTTTCTCATTTGTATAAAATCCACAATATAGATTAATCTTCCCTGTGCATGCTTCATCAGTGTATTAATCTGCTGTAACATTGGAAGAATACCAACCAATGTAAGCAATGTCTCCAAATTAGTTAAATGGAACAACAAGTCCCTTGCCCTATCAACTTCATGACAATATTTGTGCATGAAACCAACCAACGAAGGATACTCCCCACGAACTCTGCATTGAGGTTCATACAAAGAGATCCTTCGAGTCTCAACATCTTTCAGAAGTTTTTTGATGTCTGTAATTCAAATTTCAAATTTATGGAACTCGAGAAAGCACTTAGGGCTGCTTGAAATATAGGCATGAATTTCACTTATAAGGTCTTCTAATTTAGCAACATTTTCACGGTTGTTTACAATTTTATATGTTAAATTCATTCTGTGAGCCATACAGTGAATTGGTAGGATATATGGGGCCACTGTTATTTGTAATCTAACACACATCCCTATTCGGTGACCCTGCATGACAGATGCATCATCTGCTCCAACGCATACCAACTTCGTAGCAATTTCATGATCAGTCATTCCAGTAATATCTTTCAAATGAGAAACAACTATTTTATATAGGTTTTTGGCGTTGCAGTTTTCAACCATTTTCATAACACCCAATAGATGAGGTGTTCTTATATGATTTTCTAAAGTGTAGACGTGGATAAATACCCATGCAGTGTTGTCGACTGTTGTCACTTCATCAATTGAAAGAGAGATAAACTTCAATTTTTTTACATTCTCTTTCAAATATTCCTTCTCTATCATCGAAAGGCATTTTGCCATTTCCCATCCACTAATTTCAGACCAATGAGACAGAGGTACATTCGGCATTCCATTATATTGATACAAAACTTTGAAATCGGTCTTCCTTTTTTTAGTATGTGAAATAGAGTAGAGAATTGTATGAGTTTTGCATGTAGATTTGTTTGATTCATCTTACCAATATGTGATGTGATCGCTCCTCCCTTTTCTAAGATATGTATGTGTTTCTTCTGCTCTACCTCATATTCCATTGCGTATCTAACATGCATGCATTATTTTTCAATTTTCCACTTGTATGTTTTTATTTTCTAGCCATCCGCCCCCGTTACAGTGAAATATTGTTTTCCACAATGTTTTTCTATAGTGTCCATCTTCATTTACATGTTTTTTGCTTTCCCAATTTCCACGTACATATTGTACATGTACATTCAGATGAGATCTATTCAGAATTAGATGATTATATAGGTTCGATAAAGAGAAATTTAGTTGCCCAATCAAACTTGTATGACCTGCCAATGGTCCACATATTCTTGTTCGTTTTCAATGTTTTACTTTTTGAGTAGAATTTTGAGCAATATCACAATCACCTGGTTTCCTCTTTCTTAGACTGGAATTTGTATTTGATTTTTGTGTTCCATTTTGCTAAATATTTGTATGTGTGATATCTTGATGCATTTCTGGTTGCACCCCAATAGGAACAATATCTTCAAGATCTGGCATTTTATTGTAGGTTTCATTTGTTTTAGTTTGGTACTATGTAGAATACATGTCCACCTCAATAATACCTTCCACACAGTCAGTATTTTGATTATTTGTGGTGGCATCTATATGGTTGGTATTTTCAATATCTGTATCCACAGAGTTTCCAAAATACTTGAAGAGTGATTTCTGATATTTTTTAGTTACTTTTACAATCTTTGCATTCTTAGGATTAGAACCTTTCGTTATTCTGAAGAGAGTCCTGCATCAACAAAAGAACCAAGTAGTGATTGCCTGTTACACGTCAACAACTAACCCTTTGTTGCGTGTCAACTTAAACTGTTACGTGTCAATAAGGTGTCCACTGTCTGAGGTCATTTTTGTGTGTCAACTCTGCCCTTGTCACACGTCAACTACCTATAGCCTATCGTGCATCAACTCTCTCTGTCAAGTGTCAAATCTATTCCTTTGTCACGCGTCTGCAATATCCCCTTGTCATGCACCTACAATAACTCTTTGTCATGCATCAATTATATCTCTATTGCATGTGAATAACTAACCCTAACAGGCTAATAGCAATCTCTGGTGCTTAAGAGTATGCGAGTTAAAACTTCACGGTATTGGTAATTTGATAAGCTACTTGAGGTATACTACCTGACGAATCACCTAGGTTTTTATAGGAGATATTTTTGAATGAAGGCAAAGCTAACCCCCCAAAAATTATATTGTATATTTTACGCGAACAGGACACTGACCTGCTACGAAAAAATTGCCTTTTGAAATTTTCCTAAAATGAAATTTTCACCATATTACAAATATTTGCCACTAAAATTATCCCTACTCTTAACCGCCACCAGTTAAGCCGTAACCATCGTCAGTTACTATTTAACCCCCAAAACAACCTTATTTCAAGGTTGAAACATTTCTAAGTGATAATCATATCTTTTGAGAACAAGTGACGAAACCAAAGCTGCGTGTAAGCAGAACCAACACTAGTATGCACATCAGAGCATCCATAGCCCGTAATTAAAGCAATCACATAGCCATCTTCCTTCACGGGAGCATTCGGGGAAGTACCAACGCTATACCAAGTTCATTCCATTTGATCACCCACCATTACCAACCAGGCATCAAGCTCATACAAACAATAAGGTTTGTTAAGCCGCTCTCATTGATTCATCATTTGATAGATCATCTTACATTCGTTATTAGCTTTTGCTCTCATTTCCACTCCCCCATCATATACATCCATGAAAACTTGACCATACTTTTATCCACACCTTTACATTACCCATACCTGGACCTTAATAATTCCTATACATACCTCAGATACATACGAATCTTGCCATTTCCCTCCCATCTTCATCTAATCTAAGATCTACGATCCAGCCATGTTTTAATGAGTTTCTTGTACCCCCACCATACCAATTCTGGTTACCCACAACTATCACCGGTTAGCCTAAACCGATACCAGTCATACTAGACCGACATCGTTCTTTGTGTCTTTTACCAGAAACTAAGAACAAACCTCCTAAACTTCCACCAAATACCCAAAACCACCCAGAATCTCACCCTCAATAGTAACAGTACCCTGAAAGTGACCTTGATCTTCCTATTCAATCATAGCCTATCCTCTTATGAATGAATTCACTTATTGTAGAGAAATGAGATACCTAAATCATTTTAACTGCATTAGGATTTCCTTTATTATCAGCATTAAGTTGTTTTAAACAGTGGATTGACAGCTTTCTAGGAAGTATCACACTTCCTAGATCTAGCACATGCTAGGTATTCCACTGCATATATTGTTTAACTTTTATTTCGTAGTCTTGTGTTCCATTTCAGGTAGTTCCTCCAAGAAAAAAGAAAGCTCTCATGATTATTTGTGGATTCGGAAGACAAATGCACGCAATAACCTATAACCAACATTTTTACAAGTATTCCTCCTAACCCATTACCCTTATTTGTTTCATCAACATTCAAATAAATGCTCTAGAATCAGGTAAAACATGAAGATCCTTCTTCCCATGTGTTTTAAGATCCTTCTAAGGAATCTTGAAGGTATAAAAGGACTCTGGTAAAGTTTATACACCAACTTTGACAATTTTATCCTGTATACCTTTGTTAGTCATTTTTACTCGGGGGCAAAAATGGACAACAAATACTTTGGTAGCCATTCTGACATAGAATAATCCTAAGGGATGTGATATTCCCATTTCTTTAATGAGTTATCTTTTGAAATCTCACGAATTGAAATATACACAAATAGAGAATCATGTTTTCATTGTAGTTAGGGAAATTAAAAAATTTATCTTCTATATCCTCATTTCTCACTCTTCAGTCTTTATACCTGATACAACTATTAATTCAATTCTCACACAACAAGAATTTCATACTAAAAGGGTAAATTGGGTGGTAAAGGTACAAGAGTATGATTTGGATATTAGGCTAACCAAACTAGTCCGTGACAAGGGTCTCTATTAAATGATTACTAACAGTGCCAAAGGTGCCATGTCAAAAGAAGGAGATGTTGATATCTTCACTATCCTTTTCCTTAGCTCATATGATGATTGGCATATAGATATTTCCCACTATCTTATATATGGAGAATGTCCAAGCCATCTGAATGCTAAGGAGAAGAGGGTTGTTTAACTAATATATGTACTCTGGGAAAATTCCTTATTCAAAAGAGGGATTGATGGAAGATTTCTTTGATGTGTGGATAAAGAGTAGAGGAAATTTCATGAACAAGCTTGTGGTGGAAATTTCTGATCTGCTATGACTGCTATTAAAATATTGCGTGTAGGATACTATTGACCAACATTATTCAAGGATGCAACAAAATGGGTTACAAAATGTGAAGCATGTCAAACTTTTGTTCGTAGACCTAAACTAGCCACCTTACCTCTCATACCAGTAATAATTGAAGAGCCCTTTCAACTTTGGGGGCTAAATCTCATAGGAACTCTCAATCCCAACTCAAGTACTAGGCATACTCTTGTTCTGAATTTTACTGGCTATTTCATGAAGTGGGCAGAAGCCATTTGGGTAAAAAGTACAACCTCTGAAGTAAAATTCAATTTTATTAAGGAGAACGTCTTGATTAGATTTGGGTTTCCAAACAAAATTGTCACCGATAATGCCTCAAATTTCTCGTCATATGAGTTGATGGATTTTTTCTATGGATATTGGAATTCTCTTACACATTCCTCTTAATACTATCCTGAGGGAAATAGAAAGGAAGAATAAACAAACAAAAATTTGGTAACTATTATTCAAAAGCTTGTGAATGAATCCTAAAGGATTTAGCACAAAAAGCTCTATGATGCTCTTTGGCAAGAGAGAATCATGCCTAAAAGAGGAAATGAGATGTCTCCTTTCTAGGTGGTGTATGGAATAGACTCTCAGCTACAAGTGCCTTGGAGAAAAGAATCATATACCTACAAAAATTGGATGTGAAAAGGCTACAAGTGGTGGATAAAATTACTACACATCAACAAAAGTTGAAACTATTTGTGTGTGTTATTTTCCACATCATTAGATGATTCATCTTACTTAGGCGAGATCGTAGGTCCACGTGTCATTTAGGGGTTATTATGAGATTCTCTTATGGGTTAGTGCGTCATATGCATCATTGGGAGTTACACTTCTATTTTGGGAATGTAAATCCCCCTCTCCACTCAATTTTTCATGATTGTAGGACTGGGGTTTACTCTGCACCTCCTATATGTACACCCCATTGATCTATGAGATAAACAAAGAGAGGTTTTGTGGATTGTAACAAGGTTCTACCAATAATTCAAACCATTCCATGCACATTTGGTTGATGTTCACTCCTCCTTATATCTCTTCATGCTTCCGTTTACACGTCTGCTGATGTATATGTCATCCCTCATGATCCTCATGTTTTGGGTTTCAAAACCTCTTTCATCGTATCAGAGTGGATCTTGAGGATCTATACACTCTTCGCCATTTTTCACGAATTTTTGGCTTTCAATGGGATCTACAGAATTTGTTGCGTGTGTCGTAATGGATATTCCGTTCATGTTCTCCTTGTATTGTTTCTAGTGCTTTATACATATATCTAGTTGTTTATTCGTGGTTTCTAGTTTTTTATGGTTTTCCATCTTACATGCAGTTTAAAGCATGTTTTTTGAAGGGTTTGAGGAGTTGGTTTAGATCCCAACTCGGTCTCAGCTCACCGAGCTGGGAACTATGCTCAACTACCAACTCATGTATTTCTCCCTCTTCTCCTTACCGCTTAACTCATTCTACCCTATGTTTACTTTCCTCAACAACTCATGTTTTTTTTTTGTTATTCGACATGTATTGTCTTTGTCTCCTCGGACAATGGTCTTCAACTCTCATCACACATTCTTCTGAGCTTGGCTTTGCACTTCTTTGATGTCCCTTCCTAGGTTCCATCCATTTTTGTTCACTTGACCTATGCTGCCATGACTACCATGACTCTGCTCAGTTGTCTAGTTTGGTTGTGTATGGCCCTATCCTATAAGTTTTTTTCAGTGCCTCTCTACATTGGAAGTTGCCATTTTAACTCTTGCCACAACTTATCCTACTTGCCTCAGTCTATCTACTTTGACCTCCGCGTGTGTTTTCTACCTCTTTCCTGCATTTGCCTAGATTCTTTGACTCACCACGTTCAACATCTTCACCATCCTACCTTCTGGTGAGTCTATCGATTCCAGCCTACCTTGGTCATTATGACCAACTTGACGACCCTCACCATGACATGAATTCTCTCCATACCATTTGTCTTGACATATATCTAGCATATTCACTTGGGCTTCCAACCCAGTCAAGTCAAACACACCTCCTACAGAACTTGACTCCACTCCCACTTGTTCCATGAGACATGTGGCATTCAACTCACGAGCATCGACCACTCTCACCACAAAAAATTATTCAACTTACTACATTGAGCTACATTCTAAACAACTCACCCTTCACTATACCTAGCTCACTGAGCTATTTCGGTTACCATTGAGTTGCTTGGCCCCTCTCCACCCTTTTGTATTTGATAACTCCTTCTGACCCCCACATATATTTTTTTGTTGTTTTTTCCTGCTTGTTTTACATTGTAAATCTTGTAAAAAGGGAAATTATCAAAAATTCATTATGTAGGGGGGGGAATTTATTTTTCCGTGTGCTTATATAGAGGGGAGTTATTTTCTGAGCTCTTCGTGTCGGATTATTGGCCTTCCCGCGCCATTATTTTGGCTCGTTCATTATAGCACTCTTCTTTTCCTATAGCTAGAGGACGCGCCCGCCACAGTCTTGTGGTAAGAGAGTCTTCTAATTTACATTTTAAGATTCCATTTTTCTCATGTTGTGCAGTGTTGTACCTTTTCGCTTACATGCTTTGTGCCTGATTGTGTGTGTCTCATTTCTTCCGACTAGGACTATATTATGGGTACAATTTCACGTGCTTGTCGCCTACTCCAAGGTGAGTGGTCAACTATCTGATGTCACATATACACACCACACTATAGTCACACACTATCAATTTATGCATATAGGTGGGTTATCAGTGCTCTTTTTTGGTGTTTTATTTCTCATAGATGCATTATTAGCTGAGTCCGACATCTTGCATTCTTGCACTAGTCTTCTTGTGGACCTTGTACTTCTTTATTTCGAATCATGTAGGATGATTTTTCTAGACTTGAGCATTGTAGGATTTCCTTACACCCTTCACTGGTTCTTATTTGGATAGAGAACTATTTATCTTGGCTTGCTTATATGGAACATTCCTTCTCCCATGAGGGTCTTTAACACTTCTTACTTGGGCCAGTTATTTCACCCACTGACCATCATCGTCTGGAGGACTTTCTTAACACTTGTGACCATGTTTTCTATCACTTGATGATGCATGTCTCTAGACCTCTCCAATTTCACGTGGTAGACTCAAATCCTCCCCACCGCATCTGGAACATCTTTCAATACCTCTATGGAGACCCTTCACATACTACCATTATTATTGTTGTTGTTGATCTAGTTGTATCCTCTTATTCTTCTTGTGATTACAGTTCTGATGACATGGAATTGCTTGGTTGTACTTCTGATGATGAGGATTTTTCTCCTAGTTTTGATGCCGAGAGTACTATAGAGGACATCTCTCCTCATTCTCTCACTATTCCAGAGAGTGTTATCACCCCTCCAATCTCATCAGACATTGAGCAGTCCCATACTCATCCTCATATAGTCATTGTACCTACATCCTTTCAAATTTCATTGTGTGAGTACCTTCTCACTCCTCTACCTTCATTGGATGAGTTATGCCTATCTAACATTGCTGTGCTCTTTGTTGAGCCCGCTCATTGGGATGAGTATCTACCCGACCTTGGTCTTATTTTTGCAGAGTCCACTTGTGATACAGTATAGGTTCCTCATCCTTCTAAATGTGCCTTAGAGGATTTCATTGTCTCCTCCATTGGGAGTTACCCTTTTGGGACTCTTATCACTTACACTTTTTCAGAGATCTACATTGATCCACCCTTACTTTCGGATCCTTTTTTTTTTTCACGGGTGTTTTTCCATTGCCTTCATGTCACTTGGACATCCTTTCTATGGGTGTTCCTCTTCTTCACTATGACAGTTCTATGGACGTGGCATTACCGTCGGTACTTTAGCGCTCCTTTACTAGACCTATGTCACACTTCCATAGAGAAGACATAGAGTTCTTTGTGCTACTTCCTTTGGTTTATGTCCTTCCTAAGGGTAGGCACAGTGTTCGGTGTGGGTGGCTCTATTTCAGTCCAAAGGTAGAGGATCTCGTCATTGACACTCTTTTGAGAGACTTCCTAGATATGCAGAGTTCAAATCCTTCCATGGCATCTTCTGCATCCCTTTGATCTCCCTATTCTTCTCTCTTCTTCATCTTTTCGAGAGATTTCCCTTTTAGACATGGGTACCTTATCAGGCTCGTCTATGGCCAGTACCCATCTTTTGCATCTTTCTTAGATTATAGTGTTTTTTTCTCTTGTGGTGGATGTTTTTCGCACTAGGTTTTCCTTCACTACTAGGGACTTCTTGTTGTGCATGGGTACCTCATTAGACTGTGTCAGGACCTCTTTCGCATTTCTCACTTGCTATCTCATCCTTAGTTATGATGAAGGGGGGTGTTGATGTGTATTGTTTTACACATGATTAGGTGAGTCATTTCACTTAGGTGAGATTTTAGGTCAACACGTCATTCATGCATCATTATGACATTATCTTATACATCAGTGTGTCATATGTGTCATTGGGAGTTACACTTTTATCCTGAGAATGTAACTCCCCCTCTTCACTCAAGTTGTTATGATTTCAGCATTAGAGGTTACTCAACACCTCCTATATGTACATCTCATTGATCTATGAGATAGAGAGAGAGTTTGTGGATTGTAATGAGGTTCTTCCCATGTTTCAAATCTTTTTATGCATATTAGGAGGATGCTCGCTCCTCCTGAGATCTACTGTGTAGTTTTCACTTCCATTAATGTGTACGTCACCCCTCGTGAGTGTCACATTTCAATTTTCAAACCCTCTTTTAGAAACAACTATTTGATAAGAAATCCATATCCTAGGACTTCCAGGTTGGAGACATTGTCCTACTCTTCGACAAGAGACGAGAACCTTGAGGAATTCATGGTAAGTTTGATTCTCTCTAGCAGGGTGCTTCCAAAATTAGACACTTTTTTGGGGAAATTTATTTTTATTTGAGCCATATGGATGGAAATTCTCATCCATTTCCATATAGTGGGCAATATTTAAAGTTGTTTCAGTCCTAGGTGATTAGGCAGTCCTTTATACATTCTTGTATAGACCTTGTTTTTGGTATTGTATTGTGGTTCCTTTTTCCTATGTGTGTTTGTGTCTTCTGTATTTCCTCTTTCTTGACTCTTTTTCCCAATGGATTTTCATTTACCTTGAAACCAGATATTTTAGGGTCCTTTTTTCTAGCTTGCTCTCTTTCTTGTGTCAAGATAGTCCATCCCCAGAAAGATAAAACTATCGTCATCCTCTCATAAATTGTGTATTTTTGCCTCATTTTTAATATTTTTTTGTAATATGCCTTATCCATGTCCTTGTGAAGGTCCATAAAAAAAAATTCAAACAATTAATGAAAATTTGAAATTGGGGAATTTTCCTTTGTTTTGTGGATATTTTGGGTTTCGGTGTTCCCTATGTCCCATGTTCCATCGAGCTCCATGTTCACTGATTCCACACCTTCCCTACATTTAACTACCTTTCTTTTATGTTGTGGGTGTTTCAGCACTGAGATGAACCTTTTTCAAATGTGATCTAGTGCATTTGGTTCACCGCATCCCCACATTTTTCTTAACCCTCAAATTCAGTAAGTTCCTTTTGCACTGCGGGTAGTTTAGCTTTGTAGAGAACTTGCATCCTAATGTCCCAAGGTAGGCTATGCAAAAATTTTCCAACTTACCTGATTTGAGTGCGTTGTGGGAATTTTGGCTTTCCATGTCCCATGTGTCCCAAGTTCTTCCAGGACATTTGTAACCTGAATTTTCCGCCTCATACACAAAACATCATTCATACTGGTGGTATTTCGGCTTTCCATGTCCCAAATTTCCTAGCGTCACATGGGTTAGTTGTACTCAAATCTTCCAACATATCCACATTCCATAGTGTTAGGTCAGTGTATTGTGTCTAAAGTTTAGATGTTCCCCGCAATGCATTAATTTTCACATTCAATGCACTATGTTAACCTATTCAAAATAAAATGTGTATAAATACATAGACCAAATAGGTATTTTATGATACTTCTCATAATTGGTTGTCATTTTCCATTCCATTTTCCCTCTCCACTATTTATAGCCATGGTGGATCATTTTGTTATTTTTTTTAATATCCTAAGTGCATTTTGGTTTCAGAAGCAGTCACAGTTCACATGAAATCAAAAATTCAAAGAATCAATAAGCATACTACTAAATTTTAAAAGCAATTATTGTTCTTTCCCTACTTCCTGTTCTCTAACTAATTTTTCAATTTTCTACTATCATGAAGATTCACTATAGAGGGCACAAACATCTTTCTTCTTTGTAAACAACTGTACCTAAAATAGGAGATAGTGACACTCAACATCTTGACCTTGATGATTTTTGGGCATGAATTGAGTTAAAAAATCCTAATCCTATTGCTCACTTAATCAAATAAAGTGGGATAGGTCATGTGGGGGTGTTTCCGATTTCTGTTCAATGTGTTTACACTCTACTAACTTGTGGTTGTTGCTTCAATTCAGACACAAAGAATATCATTGATTCTCAAGGACATGTTATTTCCTGGTTGGATGCTAGTTCCATCAGTACTGCTTTAAAATCCCTGTTGTGGAGGATTCAATTAATTTCACCAAATCTTAGACCCAACTTCTGTTTGATCAAGACAATGATCAATACAAGAGCATGGTGGCCAATTCCTAGTCTAAAAACCCAAAGAAAGGAGCCTTAAGACTGCCAAAAACTATGTACAAAATTGATTTCAAAGAGGAGCTATCAGATTTCATTACCCTTCTTGCTAGAATAATAAGGATGGCCTCAAATAATTAGTTCCACTTCTAGATGTGACCTTATATCAATATCATATGTGAACGGAAGAAAAATCTAAACTGGGTCGAGATCATATGTGACCGTCTTAGTGAGAAAATTCTCAACATACAAAGAACTAATACTTTCTACATGACTTCTTAGATGATGTATACCATAGCAGCATACTGATAATGGTTGGGCATATCCCCTAATGAAGACAAAAAAAGGTGTTCCAATATATGAATATTTCCCACAACTGACTTTGAATAACAACAATAGGCATTTTAAAAGCGTAAATGATGCATTCACTATGTACATTGTAAGATTGTTAGAGGGTAACACAACTCAAAGATTCTAAGAAGAGGAAAAACAATTGATTGCTATCTATGGGAGCCACTTCATTTATATCCAAAAGTTCTCTTACATTTGGTTAGCTCGTTTTGAAGGAACACCCTTGAGACTTCCAATGTATTGTATTGATAAAATGACCATAGCTGAAGTCTATATGGAGTTGGATAAGCTTCACAAAACTTGCAGAGACAAGAATATTGTAGGTATCCAATTTCTAATCACATTAAGGAACTACACCTACAAGACTGATTTGGATGCCCAAAATGTTGACAAGATAATTGCCCACCTTACACTTCATTATTTTAAGCCAAGGAATTGCTTTGACATGAAAGGTTTTATTGTTAATAATTTCAAAATGGGATTTCATCATCTTGCTGATAGTGAAGATTACTTGGCTAAGTGTTCTGATGATTTTAAACCCATAACAATGTATTAAGGAAGAATGTCTGTTTAACAAATCAAGGATTTTGAGGTATACAAGGTGTCATATGGACTACAAGATGATGACCATGATCTGCAGTATGTTGAATATGAAACGTCTATCAGGCATACTTCTATTGAAAGTTTTAATTGGCTCACTAAGGAAAGGGATGATTTCAAGAATCTCATAATTCTTTTTTTGTTTAGAAACAAGGTTTGGTTTGATAGGAAAATGAAGATTTTTAGAGCAAGCAGATAATGGTCTTCCTCTTAGGAGGCCTCCAATGTTCAAAAGTAAGTTCCCATAGTAACCCATAAGGCACAAGAAAAATTTGTTCCTCCTCCCCCCGAATCTTCAACTTTGGTGTACACCTAATTGGGGAAATCTAAGAAGGATGAAAAAATAGAATAAGTGACGGAGGGAGAAAGTGGATAGTTGTCTTCCCCAAAACAATTGGAAACAATATCTTAAATTGAACAAATCATTGATCTCTGTAATGATAATGATGATCAGAAAAAGCAAGAGGACACGAAGAAAGTAACCTCAAGAGAGGTAGTACAAAAAAATAAGAGGAAGAAGATGATCAATAAAATGATCATAATTTAGACGTAGGATCAATGGTTTTCCTAGGACCTTCTAATAAAAACAAATCCTATCAGGAAAGTACCTACTTCTAAAGTTGAAACATCTATCTTGGAAGCGTATACAGTACAAACTTTAAGAGGAATGGGTACACTTGCACTTGGGTCTCTTGTTTCCTCTATTTCTAATTCTTATTTTACTTGAGTACAACCACTTGTGGAGAGTAAGAAAATAAAATTTACATCTCATATTGTTGCTCCAAAATTTTATGTTATGGCAGCCTTTCTAGGTACTGCTTCTTCCTCATTCAAAAAGACTGCCAAAATAACATCCAAGTTAGTATCTGATTCTCAAGGTCAGCAGTTTATGGAAATTGATAAACCTAAGATTCACAAGGATGAAAGATATCTATCTATGAGTTATTTGGAATTAACAAGAAATCCCCTAGGAGAATATACACTAGAGAGTGAAGTACACAATTTGAAGGAAACAATGTTAAAGGAAATTAAAACTCTTGAGAAAGGAAAGCAAACACAGGATCAACTTGAGGAACAAAAAAAAAATCTTTTAAATTGCATTCAGCCCCTATTAGCCAAGGATAAGGTGATTGATCTATCCCCACTAGCTTCAATTCCACCACATGTTGTTTTAACTAATGATGAAGTTCAAGTTATCAAACACATCCATAAGCATGCTACTTATGGGAAGGAAAAGAAGCCTTGGTTTATGATACGATAGTCACATGATTAAACTCTATTGAAGAATCATACAAGTTGTATGATAGGGTTACTATGATATAACTGAATTTCATTACAAAACTTAGCATTTTATAGAGATAATTGAAAATGTGGAGTGAATGCATGCAAGATGTCTAGATAATGAGTTACATAGATGTACAGGTTCTTCTGGAAAATAAAGTATTTGATGAGGAAAAATTTAATCTATCTAATGAGTGGGTATTCAACATTGATTGGAAGATAAATATCCTTGAAGAAACCATTTGTGAACTCAGTAATATGTTGCAAAAAGGTGAATATTTTAAATCTTGTGGTATATCTACCTTCAAGATATTCAATTCCAACTCCTCATAGAAAATTCAAGTGACAGATTCATAGTTCAAGAGATCAAGTCCTAGTTCAGAAAATTCATTAATGAATATTTTTATAAACAAGATACTATGGCCAAGAACAAAATTAGGGAGATATGTACACTTCAAGCAGCCATCACTTCTACCAATAAGGAATTTATGGAGAATGCAGAATTTGGGAAGGAAATGGAGAAGTGTTTAGGCATTTGGAATCACACGACTGAAAATACCATCATCCCTCGAGGCATGGACATAGCTGAAGAATTGAATAGATTCAAAAATCAAGTACTCAAGTCAAAGAGAGTCATAGTCACTCCTTCAAGTGTCCCAACTCCTAGTTCTTAATATTTTAATCACACTATCTAATTAAGGTGTTTATTTTCTTTATAGTCATATAATATGGAAGTAAAAGACAATTTGATGTTATATTTCTTAATTAGATATTAATACTTTGATTAAAAGAAAGGAAACTGAAAATAATCTTTTGAAACCACCCATGAGGTTATTTAAGGATTTTTTTTTGTCATGTGAAGGGGTCAAATTTTGGATGTCTTGGATGTAAAAAAATAGTGAATTGGTAATCAATACAGCGGAAGTTCTATCTTTTCTTGTTTTCTATCTATTTCTACTTTCTACCTGATCGATGTGAACTTATATATATCTGAATATAAATTTATGTCCTCTAGTTGTTGTTGTGCTTACAACTTTGTGTCTATTGCATATATGTCCTGAATTTGGGTGTATATAATTCTAATCTTGTCACTCTTGCATGCATAAGTAGGATATCTTTATACAACCTATATGTCTGAAAGTGTTTCTTTCTTCATTTTCAAAATATTAATTCTTCTACTTTCTTATCTTTTGTATTAAAAATTTAATGTGATGAAGACATGTAAAGCATAAAAATCCTAACTTAAATATTGATAGTTTGTACATTTGTAGATAAGTAGATTTTCTTATTTGTTATGTGTTCAATAAGGGAACCACTCCCATAAAAAGGTGGGAATGTTGTCCCCTAACTATTGCTCTTTTTTCAAGGTCAAATATAACAACCAACACACGCATACATTCTCTTTTCCCAATAATTTTCTACGAGTGTGTTGTTGTTAGGATGACCCGTGGTGTTACCTAAAAAAAATGTATTAAATATATATAAACGAAATAGAATAATAAAATAAACTATAAATAATACATGCAATAATTAAAACATTTTTTATTCCATAAATTAATGATAAGGATATGCAACACATATAAAGAATGAACCTATTCATTATATGGAGCTGGAATATCCTTTTCTTGTTGTTCTCTTAAGATTAGGATTTTTTGTCGAGATGGTGAAATTTGGGGTAGATTAGTTCCTAATTGTTCTAAATTATAATTTGGAGTGTTTAGTGCATGAAACAAAACAATAAATGAGAGAGAGAGATGAATTAAATAACCCCATAAAAATAGAACAACGTGTCTCAGAGTATTAACTAAATGAAATATCTTCTTCTTAAAATTTGTAAAAGGAGAGGAAGGACTAGATCTAAAGAACTTGATTTCCTCAATATCTTCTACAACCACATATAACACACTATTGTATATCTAAGTCCAAATTTTATAATGTTAGGAAATATATATTTCTCTATAGTTAATTTTTCCTTAACTATAATAATTAGGTATTTATTAATAACTGTAACATGGTTATATTTATATATCCATCTATTTTGTTTTATCCTGCATCCATGAGTTGTTGTATTGTTTTAACAATAATATTATTCTTTTGTATTTAATATTTTTTATGTTTCCCGAATGTCTTTTTGGAATCTTGTGAAAAAAATTTTGTTGTTGCACTGGTGCAACATATTTCCTTATATGTATTCAACTGTACAATTCCTATAAGCATTTAAACACTCCATTGTATTTTAGATTCAATTGATTAATATAATTTACAAGCTTCCGTCCCTATTCTACATTTGCTACCAGAGCAAGAATCTAGACCTGTGAAGTAGAGAAGGTGTGGAAAGAGAGAACATTAGAGATAGAGGAGATTGGAGAATCTTTTGAAGAAATTGAGAGCATGTGCAGCATCCTACAACCTCCCCACATTCTCCTGTTTATTCTAGGTGTTTGGAACACAATTTTTTTTACACTGGTGCGCCCAACACCAGGAAAAATTTGCTACAAGTATAAAAAAATTAAAAAAAATTTCCCCATCCAGGCATTTGAAATCTAAATTTAGAGGTTTAGTTTAATCTCTGCTACATTTGGAGGGGAGTGTCAAATTTAGACTTGTCTTCCACCTGGCAGGCATATTTTCTCATTATAGGTGTGTTAAAGAGCTCAACACCGAGCTGCTCCGCATATTAGCAAGGTATTATCATAAGAGTTCCTACTCGAGAATGTTTATAGTGGTGTGTTGTTTATTTTGAAAGACAAGCTATTTGTTTTTTTTTTGCGGAGCCCATACCGTGCCAAGTCCTACACTACCAATTCCAGTTTACATTCAAGTGAGCGTGATTCTACATCCATGCCAAGTTTTCCATGCATATTGAATTGGCTGTGTCATTTACGCTAAACCAAGATATTATTCTTGCAAAGATTCATACTGATATTTGACGGGAAAAGCCATCTACTAAATCAAATATGAGCCATATTGGGTTTCCAAGCAGTTAAACCATTCATTGGTAGGTTGCACCATGCTGACCCCTACGTCCATTCCTCTATCGAATCTATAGCTAGAGGCCCTTGTAGACAGTTCCACTTTCAAGCTGAGGCACAATTCTCCTTAGAAAATCCATTAGTAAACCTGTGATAAAAAAATGGTGAAAATTATACCTCTGTAACATTAAAAAATAAGGTAGCGACAAAAAAAGGAAGGGATAACACAAATAACAACGAAGGAAAGAAGATAAGCACCCTAAGCATGGTACAAAGAAATTGATGAGAATCTTGTATAGCATGGATTTGTTAGAAATCCATACGATCCCAATATTTACCTCAAAAAGCAAGGGGGGATATTGTGATTGTCATTGTCTTTGTCGATGATATAGTCATCGTTGACAGTTTAGTGAGGATGATTGATGAAATGAAGAAAGATCTTAATTGATCATTTTACATGAACGATCTCAGGATAATGCACTATTGTCTTATATTAGAAGTGTGGTAGAAAGAAAATCACATATTTGTTTCTCACATGAAATATACTAAGACAAAACTCGAGATATTTAGGATGATGGATTGCACACCGATTGCTACAGCTATGGAGAATAGATTGCAATTATCTCATTCAGATCCATCTCCTGAGGTAAGTGCCACTCTCTATTAGTAGTTGATTGGGAGTCTCATTTACCTGACATACACTAGACCAGATATCAACTTTTTAGTGATCTATTTATCTAGGTTCATGCAAGAACCCAAAGTTTGTCATTGGAAGGCAACAAGGCACATTTTGAGATATCTCAAAGGATCAGTGCATCTTGGTCTAGAATACAAGAAGAATGAATTTTTTTTCTTGCTAGGATATTCATATTAGGATCATGCAGGCAATAATGATGACAAAAAATAAAGTATAGGATTTTTGTTCTTTATGGGAGCTAGACCAATATCATGGGGAATTAAGAAAAAACACTTTGTTTTTTGTTCTTTCACAAAAGCCGAGTATCGTTCTATAGGAGAAGCTATCTGTGAAGTGATATGGCTACGTCGCATACTCAAAGGACTTGGAATACCACAGGAAAAACTGAACACCATGTATGTTGACAATGAAGGTGTTCTCAAACTTGTTTGCAATCAAGTGTTTCATGAAAGAACAAAAAATATTGAAGTCCATGTTCATTTCATATGCAAGCATGTCTTTAAGCACAATATACAGCTTCAATTTATCCAACTTCTGAAAAATGAGTTGATATCTTCATGAAGTCACTTGCATGTGACAAGTTCGAGTTGTTCAGAGAGTTCCTCTCCTCATCACTTGAGGCAATGCAAAATAAAGGGGGGGGAATGTTATGAAATATATATTTCTCTATAGTTAATTTTTCCTTAACTATAATAATTAGGTATTTATTAATAATTGTAACATGGTTATATTTATATAACCATCTATTTTGTTTTATCCTGCATCCATGAGTTGTTGTATTGTTTTAACAATACTATTATTTGTTTGTATTTAATATTTGTTATGCTTCCCGGATGTCTTTTTGGAAGCTTGTGTAAATTAGTTTGTTGTTATACTTTTGAAACATATTTCCTTCTATGTATTCAGTTGTACAATTACTATAAGAATTGTAGCACTCCATTATATTTTAGATTCGATTGATTAATATAATTTACAAGCTTCCATCCCTGTTCTACATATAATAATATCCCACATAGTAAAAAATGAATCTACATAGAAATACCCCACTATAATTTGTGTAACTAAGAATGAGTGTATAGATTATTAAATATTAAAGAGGATAATAAGAACTCTGCCCAAAAACCTAATTATTAAACATATGACTAAGTTGTGTAAAAATGATAAGGAATAAAATATTCATGCCCTAATATAATGATCAAACTTGATTAATATGTATAATCTTAAATAAAAATTATGTAAATTGGTAATAGAATATGAGAATATAAGAAAAAAATTTATGACAGAATTTTTTTTTCTAGGAACCATGTACTCTTATCATTCATTCAACCAGGTTATTCGAGGAAATGAGTGATGTACAAACCAAGGCTAACACATCAACAAGTATAATTAAAGAGGGTACATGGACCACTATGATCACATACTTTGAGGCAACTAATCCTTACACTAGGAAAATCTAAGGTTTCCAATGCCTTAGGTTGAAGAAGAGGAAGGAAACCTATAAAGCTATCAACACTACGGGGGTAATAATAATAAAAGGAAGCAACCAAATATTATTCTAACCTAATGAAAGCATGTAACATTTAAGTAAAGAAATGAAATAAAATATTCTATCAAAGCATGTCCATAAAAAAATAAGCTAACATAGAGCATGTAACGAAACTAATCTATAAAAAATCTCAAAGTGAGTTAGATAGCTTACCTATTAGGGGGCAGTAATCTATACATCTATCTACTAACGGATCATACACAAAGAGAGAGAAAAATTAGGTTGAGAAGGGGAAATGATCCAGTTATAGCTCACTATAGATAACCCATATTTTCAAGAAAACAAATTTATGCAAGAAGAAGATCCAATCCAAGAGTAAAGATGTAAGAAAAACAGAAGATGAATGAGCATGTGCAAGTTGTCACAGAAGATAAAATATAGTAGATAATTCCTTTTTGTAATTATTAATGAAGAATGTGAAAACACAAAGCATCTGGATCATGCAGGATAACATGAACATCGATTGAGTTGCACTCAATTAGCGTGATAAGGTTGCAAAAGGAGAAATCATTAACCATGAAGTACATGAAAATATTAGAAGGTGAAAACGTCATATGTCTATCTCCCATATATATTAAAAAGGTAATGGGTAAAAATAGGGTGTGTTGTGTAACCCCACTACCTATAATAATGACTCCTCAAGTGAAGAAGGGGAGTTACATTCCTAGAATGATAAGTAAATCCCGTCTTATGTAATGACACACTAATGTGTAATGAGACATATGGAATATAATGATGACCCCTATGACACCTGTTAGTGTAGAATCACAGCACCCCTGAATAGTCTGAGTGTGAGTGGGGCATTTGATGTGATTACACAACATTAGACCATCTCTTAAGCTGTGGGACTTGCAAAACTTGAGATGGACCTCCAGAGAAGGTTGGTTCCTGCTTCCTAATCTACTTGCCACAAGCTGATCCAGTGTAGGTAGAAACTATTCTATCCTAATCTAACCATTCCAAGAGGATAGAGAGAGAGAGAGGGTGAAATAAACTACACTAAGCAGTGATACACTAGAAAAGGAAGTGGTTGATCACATATCCAAACTACATGAAGTGGAGAGAGGTGAGCAGAGGATAGGGTGGACAAGATGCACCACAGACAAGAGATAGATTTCACACAGAACACCACTTAAAAACCCAATAATAATAACTCACAAAACCTATAACAAACATTAGAATATGCACAGTATACCCTGTAACGATGAGATGTAGGAAGAGACAAAAAAATAAGCCAAGGATGGATAGATGCCTCATGAAACATATTCTATTGCTCCAAAAGTTACATGGTACATCATCAGTGGTAAAGAGGAAAGGAAATTCCATTACAGAGCCATGAAAGGAGGCTTAGGCTCCGCACTCTACCCTAAAGAAGAAAGAGAGAGTGGGGCAGAAGATAAAATATGATCCACCGTTTGACTATACCCCTCCTGTACAATATACAAAAATAATAAGAGAGAGAGGAGGGAAACAATAACTCTGCTCCTAAATTTTAACCACCAACCATCAATTCCTACCATGAATCTTCCCAAAATCTATCAAGTTTGGTTCCCTATGTCTGTTTAGCATGTTGAAGAAGGAAGAATGACGGATTAAATCAAATCAGACCTGGTAGTTGAAGTAATCAGATTCTACATTAATGGCTTGAAAGATGGTTTCCCATTTTTCATGCATATAACATCATCAAAATTAAATTTTTGGGCTCTCATGGCATATACGAGGTCAAGACCTTTCCAATAGTGCTAAATTTGTTGAATTTCAGGTACTGGATCGAAAGATATGTCAATTTGAATGTTTGAGTCGGGTCCATACAAAAATGGCAAAAACCAGTTAGCAGAACAGGTTCGTGGGAGATAAATTCACTTTGTGCCTTTTGGCACCAAAAATACAAAATACAAAAAATGCCTCACATCCCTGTAATTCAATTTTCGAAAAAAATCATCTTTCGGCCTGATAGTCCACATAATCTATTTAAGCGAAAAGTCCCTCGTAGGCCCACTGGCCTACATTCAGTTGAGGTTTGACATATGGATCCTTGGGCATCAGCAGAGGTATTTCTCATTTTTTCACTTTACACCTTCTCGGGGAAAAAAGTTCAAATTTCCTCTGATGACCCTCCCTCTCACATTGACTTTTCAACATGGCCACGTGGCGAGCTGGCACTAGTTTGGGGACCACTTTTAGATTTATCTTTTAAAGATGCGCTCAACAGACACATGGTGCCTTCTGTAGATTGCTTTGTTTCCTTATGTTTTTGGCTAAGTCCCTTTTTGCTTGGTAGGGCCATAAGTCTTACCCTAGACACGTAGAGGCTTGGTGCTTGTTTGAAAGCCCTCTCCAAATTTTACCATTGAAGTAGCGTCATGCTGACACTTGGCTCCTTCCGCTAGCCTACCTTTTCTTTGACTATTCAACCCTCGAATTTGTGCCTTTTGGAATTGGGACATGTGGAATCCTGGCACTTGTTTGAGTCTCTATTTTGGATTCAATATTTGGAGGTGTCCCATTGAGACACTTGGCATCTTCCACTAATTCTTCCATACTTGCCAATTTTGGCTCACTTTGAATCATTTTTTAAGCCCAAAGCCTTTGAGCCTTTCCCTGTTTTCCTCCTTTGAGCCTCTAGTTTCTTTGACATTGTTCAATCCCATAGCTGACCCCTCTTTTCCATTTTCCTTCCCGTCTACAACTTGATCATTATATTTTAAATGTGGACTCGTACGACGGAACCATCCCTTAGATTCCTTCCTCTATAGGGTCATGTTTGATTAATTTTTTTGGGGGCAACATTGAGATAACAATTTGGTGACTCATGGGGACATCTTCCTATTAGACGAAGAGACCAGTAGCCTTAAATCATCCATTGGGCATGGATTCAAGAATGATATCCTGATACTGATCCTTCTTTCTTTAAAAATTCTCCCTGATTGCCTACATCCTATTGACCCTGAACTCACCTCATTGGGGATTTTCTTGTTCCTAAGAATTGACTGTCTTGAATATGATTTTACTTTCTTTGTATTTTTGTTTTATTTGAAACTAGCAACTACTACAGGAAACTACGGGTCTCACTATCATGAATATTGAAGGGCCTGGCCTCTGTACCTCTAGAGAAATATGAACAAAACTTATGTACAAAGACAAAAATCATACATGCCTCAAATGATACATGCAAAGTGTGCACAAGCACTTGTTATTCTAAAAACAAAATCTACTCCAACTCCTATACTAACTATATAGAAAAGGGATTTGAACAAATCCCGCAACTGGTAGGAAGAAGCAACTTCCTTTTCTCAAAAGGGGCAGCCATATAAATAGTTTTTCACTAAATATGGCTATTTAGATGAGTGAAAAACTAACTTTCAACCAATCCTCCACCCGTATCATCAAGGTATCAACATTAATGGAAAATACCTCCTCAAGCTAATTGGCATTGGACTCTTGGCGGTGTTGATGATGACCCTTGGTACTTTGGTACTTGTCCTCATGCCCTGAAATAGGCATGACTCGTTATGGCTTCTCCCATGGCTCAAATGAAGTAAAGTACCTAATTGGGCACGGTTTGATCCTTTGAATGTGCCAATGGTTTTGAATTTCAACTCCAAGGATGGAGTCTTCTTGTTGAACTTCTTGGATGGATGGTATGAGTGGGATGATGACATCCTCTTGCCTTTTGTCTTCCTTTTCCTTTGAATAACATGGAAGACTCATATATTCCAACCTTGGTTCCAGAGGGATGTTGTGAGACATAGGCTGTTGTTCTTGAATGTTCTCCTTCATGGCAAAAGGATCATGTGCTCAGAAGGTTGGTGATAGAGGATAAAATGATGTGATCTCCTCGAGCTCCTCTCCATTAAAGAAATCTTCCAAGTCTGACAGATAATCTATCTCCTTGTTATCCTATTGCATGTGCTCGACATCCTCCATGGTGTCCTCCTAATCTACAACTTGATAACCATGGATCCCCTCTTCTTTAAACATGGAGCTCAAAATCTTAAACTCTTCTTCATGATTAGAGAATGAAGGGGATGAAGAACTGAAGGTTCTTCTGTAGCCTGCTTCATACTTGGAGCCTCTGAAATTGTATGGTCCTCCACAACTAGAATGTACTCCTATTCTTTTAGATATGAAGTAGATCCTTGTTGTTCCTCCTCCTTAACTGGTTATGCAGTTTGGATCAAATCACCATCCTCTTCAGACAAAGTGCCCCTAGGGACACTATATTCAGAGAAAACAAAGCAGTGGTCTTCTTCTTTTTTTGTTCTTCTTCTGCTACAAACTCAATCTCAAAAACCACTAGTTGTTCAACCTTGACCTCCTCTCTTCACTTAACCATCAAGGGGATATTTTTAAACCCAAACCTGATAGCCCAATGCTTCAGATCTTCTATCATTTCTTAACTATTGGGTTCCTCTTCTTGTCATTGTTCTCCTTAACTGGATTCTCGAGTCTTTCCCCACATGGACTTGGTAAAGTAAGAGGAGGGGTGGATGGGGTTTTAACCAGATTTTCTATTATTTGTGGTGGACTTACCCATTGATAAGACTCAATCTCCCCAATCCACTGTGTAAGTTGAGGCAACACTTCAATCATGAAGTCAAGCTTCTCTCGAGGGCTGTAATTTCTTGGAATAGGGTTGGCCCATGAACAAGGTGCCCCATAGCCAATTATAAATGCCTTAATATGTGCTGCAGCCCTGGAATGCACCATGATAGCCTCCATTATTTGGATCTTCTCCAAAAAACTAGAATTCTCCATGTAGCTATCACCATTCTATGCATCCCCTTATTCTTGATAAGCTCCTCAGCCAAACTGGTTTGGACCCTACTCATATGGGTAAGCATAATGATTCTAGATTTGATCATAATGTTGATATGGAGGAGTTGGGAAGTACATTGGAGGTGGACTGCACTGCTGTAGGTGTGAATTCCACGAAGGGAATCAAGTCATGTTTGCACAACTTCATGAATGGTAGAAAAAATGAAAGATGTGGAAGAAAGATGAATGAAAATGGGTGGAAATGGATGGAAAAGGTTTGCAACTTCAGAGATGGGGTTGTTGACCAGATGGAGTCACTAGATGTGTTTTCATGTGTTCCTCAAAAGGATGAATCCTAACATGAACACATTAACCTGCTAAGATGAAGTAGTAAGGTGCTTCAGACCTGTCCCACCGGGCGTGCCAAAATTGTTTGGCCAATTTTACCCTGGGGGAAAATTTAGGATTAAAACATCTCCGTGAAACCTAAACCTATGACCTCACCTTAGTGAGATGACATGCTAAATGATGTGGAAAATGAATCACACAAACATCCCCCTTCATCATATCTTAGGATGAGGTTGAAATTCGGGAATGAGAAATGGGTCCTGGAAACAAAGCGTGATCAGGAACCCATGAACAACAATGATATCAAACAACAGAGGAAAATTCGGTGGGAAAAAAATCCACAAAAATATATAAAAAAAATCTCTAATCTAAGAAATATTCTAGAGATGGGTCTCGATAACTGAGGATACTTATACGGTACCCATGTACAAAAGGGAAACCTCTGTGGAAGAAAAACAAGAGAGAAGATGAAAGATATGGGAGGAATGCAGAAGATTCCATGGATCGATCTGAACTCTGCAACTCTAAGAAGTCTCCAACAAGAGTGTTGATGATGTGTTCCTCTGAATCTATACTGAAGAAGAACCACCTAGAATGAACTGTGTGTATACCCTTATGAAGGAAAAAAATAGAGTACTGTAAGTCTTACCACTCAAAGAAGAAATCTGAAGACAACAGTAAGAATAAATATGAATCTTTTCCTTGAGAGTGTGGCATAGGTCTAGAAAGTAAGTGTAGAAGATGTTATGGTAATGCCACGAGTGTATAAATGTCATAGTATGAAAGAGGAGCATCCAACGAAAGGATTCCCAACTGATGTGAAGGAAATGCAACAATCCCCACAATAGAAAGAGGATCCAAAATAAAGGGTGGATCAATGAATATCTCTTGAAAAGTGGAAGTGATAAGAGTCCCATAATGGGAACTACCAACAAACGAGATGAAGGAATCCTTTGAAACACCCATAGTAGGATGAAAAGGTCCCTATTAAACATCAAAAGTAGGCACTATGAAGGAATCCTTTAGAAACTCACCCATAGTAGGGGGCTGAAAATAGGAATGTCTGATGGTAAACATCCCATAAGGGAGGATGAGGAAAGGTCACACACTATATTGTAATGAATGTATAAGGATGAGAAGGGACTCTCTGTCTGAAGGGAGGAGTTTTAACATGTTCTGGAGAGGTGAGAGAATGAGGAGAGGAGTCCTCTATAACACTCTTGTCATTAGAACTAGAAGAACAATCCTCATCATCAAAAGTGGAAGAAAGTGAGTCTATGTCATGAAAACTATCATCATATGAATCAGAAGAATAAACAAATGGATCAGTAGTAGGATGTGAAGGGTCTCCAAACAAGGATTGAAATATGCTCCATATGGCATGGGTATGAATGAGTTATGCACGTGAAGGAAGAGAGGTATGGTGACATGCAACATTAAGTGAAAAACAACATGGTCTCAAGTGTCATGATAGTCCTCAAGATGACTAGAATTAATGGGTACATGAACTTGACCATGTAAAAAATGTGTAAGACCCTCGTAGGCAATGTAGCATTCTATAGAAGTATGTTATGAAGTGTAGTTATCTCTCCCAAGAAGAAGTGGCGGAGGCTATAAAGAGATCCTTTGATTCTCAAGTGGGAAAAGATCATCCTCCATTATGTGGAATAAATAAGTGCAAGGTGAACGAGAAGAGGGTGTGTGGATACAAGAAATATGGAAAGATGTTAGACTCAGTTGAGAATACATCTGCTTGTAGTACAACAACCAAGAAACAATGATAACCCCCATGTTTGTGGCACTTTATAAGTAGTGCATGATTACAATAAGGTGTGTTCATACAACATCATACGATTGACCACTCACCTTGCAATAGGGTATGAATCACGTAAGAGTGGAGGACACAAGAAGTCCTAGTTAGAAGAAGAGGAATGACACATAATCAAAAACAAAAGGGTGAAAGAAACATAAGGATAAAATCACTTCTCAATGTGAGAGAAGGCATCTCACATCGGAAAAGAAAGGATATTTTATTGTAAAGTTGTGCCGGATGTGCTCACTAGCCCTTGGAAAATAGGAGCACTACAATGTAATGAGCCAAAAAAATAGCCCCCTTGTATAATAATGAATTTTATGAGTTTATCCCTGTAATTTCTTAGAAAATGTTGAAAAAATAGAAAGAAGTTGAAATTTTCAATGAAGGAGGGTGTAGGGGGTCCTAATTCAAGGGAAAGCAAGAGAATGAGCTTAGGTAAGCTTTGCAAGGAAGCTACACGAGCTGCATGAGTTTGTTAGGCGGGAAGATGGATGAAGAATTGGGTGTGTTGTTTGAGTGCTCGATGAGTGGAGCTACAAGTTTTTTGAGTCGTGTGTTGGAAGATCTATCTGTACATGATAATGAGTTTACAGAACAAGCACTACATCGAGTTAAATTCCTGTGTGGTCACCAAGTAAAGCATTGAGTTGGAAGTTAAGGAGAACGTCGATGTGGAGGACATGTCTAAACTAGCAGGGGTCAAAGTGTCATAGTGTAGGTTGAAAACATGTCGATGCAGGGCCATGTTGTGTTGTGTAATGGTCCACATGGTCATTGTGTGGGGTGGACAAGTGATAGGGCACCACATGTTGGAAGGTCCATCGTAAGACAAATTTGAGTTGATGAACGAAAATATTCTAAGTGTAGTGTAGCGGTGTACCGGTTAAGATATGAAACACATGCATGGGAAATACCAAGGTATAAGATGGGAGTTGCAGAGTGCATGGAGAGTTTCCTAAAGTGTCAAATCTGAGTTACAAAGGGTACAACTAGATTCATTTGTGAAGTATCCATACAGAGGAATAAAACAATAAGCCCAGGAAGTAACAGAAGGCCAAACAAAGGACATGAGCAAGATCCAGAGGTGCAAGGTTCAGCACAGATACAAAAAGAAGATTCAATGATGATGGAAAGCAATGCAGAGGTAATGTCATCCAATGGAAGCATGATCAGAGGAGGTGGTAGGGTTGATGCTGAGCACGAGGAGTAAATACCGTATGCCAAAGTCAAAGTAAAACCAAAATTAATGTAAAAAAATTAGTCGGTGTATGAGAAATGCAATGCAGTGTAAGGTGAGCTTTAGGACAACTTGGTTCCTAGCTAAGTGAGATGGGGTTGAGTTGGGATCAGATCCAACAAGAAAAAAACCATAAACCATATAAAACACACATACAAAACCCTGATAATAGAAACCTACAACCCGATAAACACATCTTAAACTACATGTTAATCCGAAAATCCATGAAAACTCAGAAACAAAAACCATAAATAAAGAATAAAATTGAAAACCTAGAATAAATGCAAGGAGAACACAAATGGAATAGAAATTATACGGCTTGTAAACAAAACCCAAAAATAATGAAAAGAAATCCGAGAGAACAAGGGAGGTGAGATTGATAGATCCTAACAACGTGTCCTTTGATACCATGATGAATAATGTGAAAATGTGAAGCAAAAGGATCATGTGGGATAACGTAAACATTGAATGAATTGTACTCTGGAAGCATGATGAGGTTGTATAGGGATAAAACATCAACCATGAAATGCATGCAAATATTCGAAGGGGAAAATATCATATGTCCATCTCTCATAGATCTGGAAAAGGTAAGCGGTAAAAATAGGGGGTGGTGTGTAACCCCCTTTGCCTTTAATAGCAACTCCTTAAGTGGAGAAGGGGATTCACATTCCTAGAATGGGAAGTAACTCCCATAGAACTTAATGAAGAACTGATGTGTAATGACATTTACAGAATCTAATGATGACCCTTATGACACCCCTGTGACACCTAGATGTATGACCTCATTTAAGGGAGATGAATCACCACATGATGTGGAAAATGGCTCACACCAATAATTATGTGATCCCATGATGTCAAATGAGATTTGAGGTATTTATACCGACACCATCACTTATGGGTGAAAACGTCAGCAGGGTTTTTGAATTTTCACCAAAGAAATCTCTCCTAGACAATCGCATAAAAATGAGTAAAATGCATAGGGAGATGTGCAAAGATTTATAAAGAATAAGAATGATGCAAAACAAAAGAAGAGGGCTCATGAGAAGGAAAGATATCAGAATAATAAGAGGAAAATAAAAAGAAACAAGTATAAATGGGAGTAAAAGTTGTTCTCTCTCCATATGTTATCCCTAACCTAATGGCTACATGAATAACCATACCCCTATCCCAGAACAAGCCCCTTAAGAAACCCATTCGATAGATAGATACATTAGTAACCTCTAACCTGAAAAGAGAATTGTAGTAACATGTATGAAAAGATAAAGCTTAAAAATTAAGGTGTATATATATGCCCTAGCCGTTGATTTCTGCATGTTGCAATAATGAAACATGGGGTAGTCACCACAAAGAACGATACATAACACCAAAACTGAAACTGAATGTAGAAATTAATAAAAGGACTAGCTAAAATTCATTATACTTACCAATGCGTACCTGTTAGTGTTGATTGTCCTGCCACGTACAGATGCAAACCTTGCAGCTAGAACCCTGGAAAATAAAAATTGAAAAGAAAAACTAGATGAACATCACTAAAATAATACATAAATCACCTACGTAGGGGTCCATGGGATGGATGTAGAGAGTCCAAAACTGGAGATGAAGGTAAAAGCCAAGAAGTGGGTAGCAATGCTGAAAAGTGCTAAAAAGAGGAACAGACACAAACCCAAATCTTCACATAAATAGATCATGGATGATTATCCCAATAGACGGATTGTAATATTTAAAAGCACAATAAACCATGAGGTAGATGCTATAAGAATAAGAGAGATAATTTTATCCAGCACTTGACTAGGAGCCTAAGAAAATACACAGAAGACTAAAAATTTGTGGACTAATCAGTTTTAGTTTTGGAACTTACATAAAAGGAATGACAACTTTAGCTCCATAACTTGCATCAAACGAATGATAGTTTTTGAGGGATTGTGAAAACTCAAAAATTCCAATGGGAAATCTGAGAGAGGGTTTTGTTCATAGCAATGTTTTTAACAAAAACCTTATTCATATTTGTTACAGGTTTTACCAATGAAGAGAGATCTAACTTTTAGTGAGCTGCAGTTCGAGGAAACGTGTATCAGACGAGCACTAAAAGTTCCGTAAACAAAAGTAGAAAATTCAAATGGAAAATATGAGAATTTTTTTTGTTCATAGCAATGTTTTTAACAAAAACCTCATTCATATTTTCTATAGGTTGTACCAATCAAGAGAAATATAACTTTTAGTGAACTGCAGTCCGAGGAAAAAGTGTATTTGACAAGTGTCAAAAGTTCCACAATAAAAAAAAAAAGTCAAATGGAAAATCCGAGATAGGTATTTGGTCAAAATCATATTTTGAGGAAAATCCTCCTTCCAATAATGTAGAGGAATAAAATCATTATGATTCTTGTTACCATAAAGCAAGGAGAAGATTTGGGAGAAAATCTTCCTAAAATAAGTGAGATAAGATTTGACTGAACAATAATATATCTCTCTCCATATTTTGTGGAGATGGAGATGTTAGTTGTTAGGATTGGAATAATGATAATATTAGATTATATCTCCCAAAATAAGAAGTTGGTTGGATGCATAAATTATATATGCAACCTTCCACACTTAGATATGTAATGCTTTTCTCTAAAGAAATAAAGATATATTCTTTCATCTCAAATATTCTGTATGTTTGAGATCTCAAAAGTATGATTTAAATCCTCTTCCAAGGAATGAGCTGGCCACTCATTCCAAGGAAGATGGGTCTATGTTTTTATGTTTATATTTATTCATTTATCTTTAATTCATTTTGTTTTATTGTTTTTATCTTTGTATTGTGAAAATTCAGTCTGTTGTAAACCTACGGGTGTTTTGTTCAATTATGTGTACTTTTAATTCAGAAATTTCAATTTCTACAAGTGTGATTTATTTTATGTAATTTTGGTTTGTTTTAAAGGAGTTACTTTCCAAGATCTTCTTCTCTTAATGCATACAGCCTTCAGACACCAACCCGGATTGACATTATTAATGGTGATGATTGACGACCCTCATGAATGTTAGGGAAAAATAACTCAATATAGGAGGAATCAAGACCACAACATTCCAACGGTATGAGATGTAAGGAAGAAATACGGGCCAAGATACACAGAATCAAGACCATGACATTCTAACAAAATGAGATGTTAGGGAAAAAGAAAGGTGTTGCCATTATACTTATATAGCAGATGTTTAGCCACAAGTGGAAAATGATTGTAGAGTATCCGTGATGATATCATTGAGATGACGTAAGATATGAATTATATCTTGAGACATAAAAATAAGGGTTGGTTGTATGTATAGGAAATTAACCCAGAGCTTTGGCGAAGTTTAAACATGTGATATATGTGCAATTTTGGCCATCCATGGAGAGATTGATATGCACAAGACCTAGGAAAGGATGCAGAAGACTGTGACTTTCAAATGGTAGGAAATTTGACAAAGAAATAAGGAAAGATAGGAGGAATCAAGACCCTGACATTCGAATGATAGGAGAGGTTAGGGTAAAAGAATTAAATATAGGAGGAATCAAGACCACATTCCAATGGTATGATATGTGAGGATGAAAGAAGATAAGATAGGCAAATCGAGACTGTGACATTCCAACGAAATGAGATGTTAGAGAAAATGAAAGGTGTTACCATGGTACTTATATAGGAGATGTTTAGCCACAAGTAGAAAATGATCGTAGAGTATCTATGATGATGTCATTGAGATGAAGTAGAATATGAATTCTATCTAGAGGCATAGCAATAAGGGTCAGTTGTATGTATAGGAAAATAACCCAAAGCTTTGGTGAAGTTTAAATAGGTGATATATGTCTGATTTTGACCATTGATGGAGAGATTGGTATGCATGTAAAATATCTCACACTGACGACAGATTCTTACCTCCAAATTATGTAATGTGGGGCTCTGCCCCAAAGAGGGAGGAAAGAGAAAGCTCATAAATAACATGGCTATCACAAGAATCTCACGGTACTGAGGTGACCTAAGCATTATTTTTTGAGGAAGCTAGCTAGGTAGTTGGGAAATTTCTTCATGGGGATCCCACTAATCATGAATGAGTTTTCCAGTGGGTTGAGACTATTAGGAGTACCTAATAATATATTCTGAAGGGGTAGGTTCAGTTAGGGAGACTTAAGAAACTACGTTTTGTTCAATCTCCATGCTATCAACCTTGAAAGTTTCATTTTAATAGGGGCTGATAGTGTTTGTAGTGGTAATTTTAGATACCATTGGCCCTATAGGTGAATTTACATAAAGGCTGATGGCGTTTGTACTTAGCGAAGTGACCCATAACATCATTAAACATATAGGAGAATTTTCACAAGGGTCGATGGGGTTTGGGAGTATTTATGTCTTAAGAAGTGTGACTCTAAGGAATAGAATGATACATAGGGGTTCTTAGAATTTTTTTGTAAGATATGTCAATGGTATTGGTCTTGATTCTAGAAGACCTCATATGAGCCAAGGCACATTGATAGTATGAAGGCTTTATGGTGCCCATGACATTGTTCATGGGGATTATATGACAATGAATTTCACATCTAGAATGATATCTTTCTAAGGACTGATGACATTCATTTTGGAACTTTTGTGATATATCACTCTAAATTGGTGGAGAAGGAAAAGGATTCCCATGCACACCCAATAACAGGGGAGATGTGTGAGATGGTATGCTAAGAAAACCTTTCGATATATAAATGAATGACCCATGAAAATCTTTTATAGGATTCAAACGAGCTCAAAACATTATGAGAAGAGACATTGGCACAAAATCAAAGTTGAAAATATAAATTTTAAAAATTGAAATTCTAACACAATGGGCTATGCACGGATTTTATGTAAGGGCCAATTTCAATGGGAAAGGCAGAATGACAAAAATGGATGTAATCTGTCATGCATAGGAGCCAATGGCATTAGGATTGAGACTAAACTCAAACAGATAGGATTGTCCTTGAACAAAAATGACATAGAGGCTGATGACATCTAGGAGAAATAATTTTTGGATTTTTTTGGAATTTTAAAAACTAAAGCAAGAAAATAAAATGAAAAGTGGGTGCTTTTAATGAGTTGTGAGATATTAGAAGGGATAGAATAGGATTCATGTTGGGTTGACCAATGATGTGTGAATCTGATGTCAACACTAATGAGATAGATAAATTAATTTGAAGATGACTAAATTGGAGGAATGAGTAGAAATTCCAAGTAATGGATATTTTTATGAGTTGTGCTTGATCAAAATATGAAAAAGAAATATTTACATCATGTTCACCAAGGATGTATGTTTTATCCAATTTTTCCCCTTAGGAGAAATTAGACAAACAGACCCCACAAAGAGAATGAGGGATCGATTCGGCCAGGGGAGATCACACTTCAAGATTACCCAAACAGGTTAGAGAGGCCAAGCAAATTACAAAGGATTTTGGGAAATAAAGAAGATCTAATGTAAGAAATTAGGATTTCAGAGGTGAGGGCGTTCGAAGTTAGGCCAAAGTGAAATTCAGGGACTTGACTACAAAAAGCGTGAAAAAGGAGCATGAAGTCTGAAACCCAAAGTCTGAAATTCAAACTTCAGGGTTTCATAGTTTCAAAGGTTTCATGAGCTCGCAGTGAACAATGCCATGTGGAGAGAAGAAAATCCAAAACCTAAAGTCCTAAATTAAAAATTTGTACTTTTCATATTTCAGATAATCTAACCCTGAAACATGAAGTCCTAAAACCCCGAAACCCAAACTCTCGAATCCCTAAAACCCGAAGTCCCAAAACTGCAAAGCCCAAAGTCCCAAAACCCGAAGTCGTGAATACCTAAAAAAGAAAAGCTCTGAAACTTGAAGTATGAATTTTGGAATTTGGGGTTTCAAAATTTTAGAATTTTTGGCTTGAATGGTGAACATTGTCATGCAACATGATTTCAGAGTCCGAAGTCCAAAGTTCAAATTTTAGACTTCAAAGATTCAACATTTTGGAACTCTCAAGCCAACTTGAGCCAGGAATAGTATAGCGATCTACAAAGTTAAAACTCCCAAAGTTTCAAATCCTGAAATTCTGAAATTTTTGATTTCGGAAGTTGTGATGCAATTGGAATCCAAAAATAGAAAATTAACCATTGTGATTTATTACAGTATGACACCCTCATCTTTAGATGGCCATAACTTATTACAGTCCACCATTTTAGAGGGGGTTTCCAAATTTCTCACCTACCAAAATGATGAGGTATGAGCTTCCTTTCTTCTCCAACAAGGAAAAGTACATGGATGCATGGGCTTTGTACTGGCATCCATCATTGTTGCAGGTGATTTTTCTGCATTTTGGGTGGTTGAAATAGGATTTTTAATTACTCTCTCTCCCTTCTCTCATTCTTCCTATATTTTGTAATGAGGGGCTCATTTCAAAAGATTGGATAATATTTCTTTGCACCCTCCCTTCTTCTCTTGTCTATAAGTGAATTTCTAGAGTTCAAACCTCAAATTAAAGATGTAATGCAATTTTGTTCCTCTTGGCCATTTTAATGCACTGTATCAAATATGTGGAGCAATAATATAAGTTTGTGGATGAATTTCAACCCTCTCTTGTGTTCATTACATTCTCTTCATCTGTTATTGCAATTTTGGTTAACTGTGCATGTTAAATTGTGTTTCATATTTAATGGTGAATTAATTCATAGCAATTAGTTGACTTGTGGTGTTTATTCATCCCCTTCAATCTAATTATTTTTCATCCCCATGCAAAGAAAGTGTTCAACATTCCTTTTGGTGCATCACCTCTTGCAGCTTAGGTTTAATTTCTTGCAATCCTTTTAACCATGTCTCTTTGGCAAAAATAGGATATATTTTAGGATAGATCTGCTATAATTTAAGTGTCTGTATCAAAATAAAGGAATAGGAACTGACCTTCGTCAGGAGAGATTTCCCAATTGCAAAGTCCCACACTTTGGGAAAAGCTCCATGTTATGCAATCGTACTAACAGTTTCACTCATTCAAGTTGCAAAATTTAGGGGTGCTATGATTACGCATGAACAATATGATATGAACAAATTTGTGTAGGCACCATGCACTCTTATCATCAGTTCAACTAGGGTATTCGAGGCAACGAGTGAGGGACACACCAAGACTATCACCTAAATGGATATAATTAAATGCAATACAAGTAATGATACGACCGCATACCCCAAGTGTAGTAATCATTGAACTAGGAAAAACTAAGATTTCTAAGGCCTTAGTTTGAAGAGGAGGAAGGACCCTATGGAGGTATCAACACCATGGGGGGTAATGATAACAAAAAGAATCATGTAAAGATTATACTAACCTAAGGAAAGCATGTAACATGAAGTAAAGAACTGAAATTCAATATGCTAACCTAGCATGACCATAAAATACTAAGCTAACATAGAGCATGCAAAAAATGTAAGGAAACTAATCTATAAAAAATGAAAAATTGAGCTAGAGCATTTGCGTGCTCGGGGGAGGTCATTAATGAATCTATCTAACAAAGGATTATAAAATCCAATATAGCTCACTATAGATGACCCAAAAGTACAATCAAAAATATCCAAGAAAGAACAAACTCCAATCCAAGAGTCAAGATGCAATAAATAAAAAAGTTGAGTGAGGAGGTGCAATTTGGCATAAAAGAGCAATGCTAGTGGCGAGTTTCTTTGTGCAATTATGTGATCCTATGATGTAAAAATGAGATTTGAGGTATTTATAGTGGTGCCATCACCCGTGGGTGAAGGCATCAACAGGTTTTTTGAATTTTCACCGATGTAATCGCCCGTGGGATATTCTCTTAGAAAAGAAGGAAAATGTCAAGGGAAATATACAAAGAGTTATGAACAATAAAAATGATGAAAACCGATTGAAATGGGTCATGAGTAAGAAAGATGATAGAATAATAAGAGGAAAGTAAGAGGAAACTAAGAAAAATAAATATATAAATTTGACAAAAATTTGATCTCTCTCCATGTATCAGCCCAAACCTAATGGTTATGTAAATCACCAAACCTTATCCTAGAATGAGCCCCTAAAGGACCACTTTCTAGATCTAAATGAATTAGCAATATTTAACCTGAAAAAAGAATTTTTAATCATAGGTATGAAAATAGAAAGCATTAAAAATTAGGTGTATACAAATTCTATAAAAAAATGTCCATGTTCTGGAATATCCAATATGGTCATAAATGTACTTTAATAATGATTATAGTGTATGGTTTTTCCTTGTATTTAAATTGTATTTATTTTAGTATATGTGTCTATGTTTTAGGTTTTTAACCCCAGAAAAAAGTATTCCAAACTTTTTATCTTCTTATAAATGTAGAATATATCTTAACAATACACCCATTTTGATGCACATGTGATAAAGCATTTGACTATGTGGCTATAAATAAAATATGTGTAACCATGTTAAATAAGTATGATATTTGGTGTAATAAATAATAGAAAATATGTAATGATAACCACCATTGAATATTTTTACTGATAAAAGGTGTTACACATAGTGGAGACCATGATGCATTGAGAAATAAACATGTAACATGGAGAAATCAATATTACAAATAGTTATTTAGTAAACATAGTTTAGAAATAAAAGATTAAGCCATCATGATCAATAGAAAGAGTAGAAATAGTATATGAATAGGAAGATTAAGCCATCATGATCAATAGAAAGAGTAGAAATAGTATATGAAATCACTCCACCCTATGAATGGCTAGAATGTGAATAGAAAGTTTGGTGTGATTGGGACACATGTGATCACCTCTCAAGCTGTGGGACTTGGGCTTGAGGTGAACCTCCAGAGAAGGTCATCTTCCTCTTCCTAAACTAAGTACTATACTACTCCTACTACAATAAAATCATTATATAGACCTATGCTAACATTTTCATGGGTTTTAGGGAAAGAGATTTGTAGAAATGAAACTATACTATGGATGTTGATGCAAAAAAAAAAAGGTGTTGCCATACTCAGGGAGGGTTAATTTGAAGAGGGTCTGTGCACCACAAGTCAACTTCACCTACTATAACTTATAGAGGATACAAAATACCATAGAATAGGAAACATGCATTCCCTTTCTTAAACTCAATTAGACACAACAATTTATCTGTATTCCAATGAATAAGGAAAAACTTGAGAAGGGTGAATAAGAACCATAGCTTAAAACTGCATGCAATACTCCACCACTTGATAAGCAAAGAAATCTAAGAACTTGTAATAGAAATGCGAACATGTACAGTGTACCTACAAACATTAGAAAGGTACAAAGAAGTATAGAAGGATGAAAGGACTAGCATTAGTCACAAAACACACACTTTTATTACTTCAATAACATGCACAATGCATAATACATTCAGAAGAGGCAGTAGTTGCCATTACAGTCTTGGAAAGGAGGCTTGAAAGTTCCCTCAACATATAAGGACAACTTGCAGAAGAGAGAGGACTCTTGAAAAATTTGCACTAGTCTTAGATATCTAACTTCTCCAACATGTCTAACATGTCTGACTCGTTGGAACGAGCTTCCACCTTACATTTGTAGAAGAAGTTCAGAGATAGTAGAGAATGAGTCATAAATTCCCTTTCTAAATTGAAGGCACATGATTATTCATTTATTACAGTTTGATGAACAACTAGAAAAGGTTCCATCATGTATCATTAATGCATAGTTTGACTTAATCCTTTCATTTAATTAAAGGAATATTTAAATAAAAATATTTTAATAATAATAATAAATATTATTGATAAAATATTTTTAAAAAAATATTAATTAAATTTCATTATGGTGGGTGTTGGCTAGATTTTCTGCATAGCATCAAACCTAGGCAGTCATGAGATAAATCTCCCTCATTTAACCAGTGAGGCTCCCGTATTAGATTTGTCAATAAAAATATTTTATTATCTATCACGGGTTTTACTTTAACCACTTAGTTCATGAACCATAACTAAGAAGTTTTGTAGCAAGAAAGCAGCTGTTCAAGAAAGGAAGTATTTTATAGAAGAAGGAAGTAAAGGAAATACAAAGAAGAAATGGGGAAGATGTACATCCCAATTAGTAGATAGCAGAGCTAATTATATGCACATAGAAGAAACTTAATAGATATGAACACACAAAATTATAAAACAAAGGCAGCCCTAGATACAGATCTAAAATAACACAAAGTTTATCAAGAGATCTAAGAGTAAAAGCAAGAAACACAAGACACTGTGACACAAAGTTCTCTGGAAACCTGCTCCTTTGTATTCCTTTTCTCCAAGTTTCTCTCAGGGGTTCAGCACAAAGTCTAGAACACAAGATTATTGCTTACAAATTCTGATCTTTAACCCGAAGGTTCTTCCTCTACTTATAGAATGTAGAGGGGCAATTACAAGTTGGAAGCTTTAGTTGAACTGGCACATGTGGAAGTTGGAAAGAAATAACTGGCAATCTTCCTCTTGGAATTCCTCTTTGCGTGACATGTATGATTTGCAATTGAAAATAGAACCTTCTACTTTGCACGTGCCACCTATCTCCAAGTAGTTGACTTCTTCAAGTAATGGCTTTTAAACCAATCACTTAAGTTGTATAATTTAATTGATCGCTCAATTACTTTGTTGGAGGAAAGAAGAAGGAAGAGGAAAGCTGAATTTGTCCTTTTTCATGTCTACCTGCAGCTGATTCTTTTGCCTTTGATTCTCACCAAACTAGATCTGGGAGTAACTGCATCTGGAAGCAAGTTGAAATTTTTCCTTCGCCTTGTCTTCTCTTTTATCCTTAAAGCTTTTGCAGTTCTTCTCTAGTACATGCATCAATGCATTGTTTGCCATAGATAACTCATCATCCTTATTTTTAATTGTATATGAGCAATTAAAAATCCTGGAAAGCACTTCGGATGAATGAAAATTCAATGAAGGCTTCAACTGGAAGATGAGAGTAAAAACAAAGGATCTTCGAAGGAATTTTCCACGAACTGACTTCTTCACGGGCTGCATTCAAAACAAGAGGATGAAACCTTTGTGCCAAAAGGTTTTTACAACTATGAGATCTAGATCTGGATCTGCATATGGATTTGCATTTGCATCTACATCTGGATATGGATCTGCACCTGCATAACAAATTTTGGCAACTGGGCTATGGATAGAAAAGCTATAACTCGAATAACTCCATTGCTTTTAATCTGTACTCATGAGTGAAGTTTCTCCTACATGCATGAGTGAATTCTTTCCTGCTATGGATCTGTCTATCAATTCAGCAAGAGGTTCTGAGCCTAGATCCGTGTCTCCAGTATATGCAAATTTAGAAGCGATGCATGACTTCGTTGTGCTTTCTTTTTCATCTTTCTTCACCATAGATTTGTCTATCTTTGTCTGAACAATTCTTTTTTCTTCTTATTTGATTGAAATTCTTCAAAACTGGTGCAGATCTAGACAATTCTTTAGATTCAGAAGATATATGTAATGTATTGGACATTGATAAAAGCTCCTTTTCCTTTGTAAAGCACCTATAATGAATTCCTGAGCACCTGTAACACTTATGCGAAGATCAACCTCCTTCAAAGCATGTGCCAAACTTGGAAGCTTTTAGCCTTGTTTCCACCTTGCCTGAGTAAAATCCTTTTTCAAAATCGTTGTTGCCACCTTGCCTGAGCAAAATCTTTCCTCGAAAGCCTTGTTGCCACCTTGCTTGAGCAAAATCCTTCTTCAAATGCCTTGTTTCCACCTTGCCTGAGCAAAATCCTTTTTCAAATGGGGGCGTACTTTTCCTCTTGGCTGTAATTGTTTACCTGTGAATTAAATAATTCACCCATATGGCTGCCCATGCTTATATAACCCTCACAATTCTATAATTAATAATTTCCCTAACAATGAAAGGCAATTAATTAATTAAAAATCAAGCTCTTCTCTTTTAAATATAGCATGTTTAAGGACAACCATCCAATCAATTAAATTAATTCAATTTAATCATCCACACTTCACTTCACTTAAGCTTCATAGTGTGCTTTGTCATAGCCACTGAAAATAGGAATTAATATAATCATTTAATACTTTAAAAAGTATTAATTCCTTCTCAAAAGGGACTGCATTAAATAAATTAAATTTACTTAATTTTGGAATTCTATTTTTAAATTCCTTATGTCCACTTCCCTTTGTTGACTTTTCCACAAGCTTGGGTGCCAAAATTGGGTGAATAAATATTAACAAATATTTATTTAATGCATTATTATTCACCCAAGGTGGGTCACACTTTTTTTGCATAATAGAATTCTATTCCTACAAGGTAGCCCCTGAAATCCCATGATCCACTTAAGTGATTTGAATTCGACAATGGGATTGTTTACCCTACAAGGCAGGCACTAAAACCCCTTGATTTGACTTAAGTCACTTTCCTTTTATTTTATCATGGAAATTTTTACCCTGCAAGGCAGGCAATAAATTCCCGCTTGCTTGCAGCCTCTAACTTTCCCACTGTAGCTTAAGTGAATTTTATAACACGTGGGAAAAAGTACCCTGCTAGGCAGGTATAAATTCCTACCTTGCCTGCTGCTTGTATTTTCCCCATTGTAGCTTAAATCCTTTGTTTTCCAAAAATGCACCCATCCCCGCAGGGGCTTTTCCGTGCATGACTTCACTTTTTCCCAGTGACCCAGAGCTTTGATGGTGACTTCCTCTGGGCACAACATGCATATATGTTGTCCAGATGCTCCAGGCCAAAAATTGGGCTTACCCGGAAAAGGAATTGTTCTAGAGAAATTTCACAGAAAACGAAACATGAAAACACAAAAACACGAAAAATTGCCAAAAGTTACAAATGAAGCCCAAAACTTATTCCAAGTTACAACCCTTCTAGTACATAGGAATAATGACATGCTCTATCATAACAGAGTTAAAACGGAGCGCAAATAGCCTCATACGGGGCTCAAAATAATTAAATACAAATTTCCCATAGACAAATCCTGACGATAGAATATAACAATTTTGGGCATCTGGGTATTTGGTGATAAAGGCTAATATGGCTCTTTGGGAATATTTTGACGCAATACAAGAAATTTTAGGAAATAAAAACAAAAAACGACCCATTATTTTAAAAGTATGAAAAAAATTCAGATAGGGTAGTCACAAATTTTGGGATGAAATCTGGGTGACACCAGTCGGCTCCATTTGTGGACATATTTTTCTTTGTCAGAATGACAAGGGAAAATATGAGATCCCAACATCTCTAGTTTCATGTCTTGTCTTTTGGGCACGGGGTCAGGCAAACAAACACAACACAAAAACAAAAACAAAAAACGAAAAACAAACAAAGTTTTATTTATGTACATACATGTTTTAACCTACTTTTTCAATTCCTAGACATTTTCAGATGCTGCCCATTAAAAGGAAATGGTAACTAAATTCCATCCCAGTAGGCAAGGAAGAAAGTATCCATTCCTGTAGCTCTTTTCATCATGAAGGACCCTTTCCAAAGTGGATCAAATTTTTCGTGTATGCCCTTCGGTTCATGTCTCTTGTCCCACCAGAGTACCCAGTCTCTGATCTCGAACTTCCTTTCTTTGGCCTTCTTGTCAAATACTTTGGGCAAGTCCTTATCAACTTCTTCTAGTGGTGGCTCATCCTTTCTTCTCTCTATGGCGGGTAAGTTTGCATCAACTTGCTCCATTCCCAGATTTATTTGTTGCGTTTCTAAGGAAGAACTATCACCATATTCATTGTTCTTCTTCAGATACTGATCATTCTTGTTGAAATTCTCCACTAAGGAAACTAAACCCATGGGGATTTTGTTACCTTTTGGTTGGACTATTCCACTATTGTCATCATAACCTAGATCATTTTTGTCTGTGACTATTTGTTGTGGTGGTTATCTACTCCCCTCAACGTGCAGACATACAGATGTTTGTTCAGGGATTCTGGGGTGGTAGATCATCTCCACTTTATAGTTTCCTTGTTTGAATATGGACAGTGGTCTATCCAGATTCAATAGTGCAGCTGTGATTGCCAAAGAATCTTCCTTGGAGTTCTGGTTTATTAGAATGAAGTCAATAGAGAAGGCTACAAAATCGAATGTGGTGGAAAACACTTTATCTCTGTAATTCTCCAGCTTATCTCTTTTGACATGACTTTTCCCTCGAACCTGCTTTACTAGAATTTCAACATCTCCTTGGGATTTGAGGAGTCTTACTCCTTTCTTTTTAGCTTGCTCCATTCCTAGAAGCAATGCTTCATACTCCGCCATATGATTGGTGTTCTTGAACATCAGCTTGTGAGAGTATGGGAATATCTCATGATCTGGAGATATTAACATTGCACCAGCTCTTGATCCAAAAGAACATCAAGTGCCTTTAAACTTCAAAGTCCAAACTTTTTCTTCTTCTTTTACTGGCTCTAGTTGAAGTTCTTTCTCTAGAACGCCTTTATCCATTTCCAATTCTTCTTCTTTTGCTGGCTCTAGCTCTAGTTGAATTTCTGGCTCTAGAATGTCTTTATCCGTTTTCAAGAAACAGATCCCATGGTCAGATCCCTGAAAAAGAATTTGAGATCTAGGATCCTCAGATTTTGTAACCGTGTATTTGGACTTCTTTTCTAGCTCCAGCTTCTGGTTAAGCCATTTGATAGGAATATGAGCGCAGGACCAATCCATATTTACTTCTCCTCCCAGCTCTTTACAGAAGTTTCTGCTCAGCAACATCCCATAGGAGACAGGAATATCTGCAACTAGAATTGTCATCTTTAATCTTTTGTCAGGAAAAGTTTCCAGAACAGCTTGTGTATCTTTGATTTGTCTAATTAGAGGGACTTGTCTCTCCATGGAGTAGCACCTTTTTATGGTCTTCATCAAGCTAAGCCCAAGAGCATCTACAACTTTAGCTTGCATGATATTATTAGAAGCACCTGAATCTAAAACGTAATTGCTTAACTTGAAACCATTAAGCAATAGGGAAACATAAAATGGTTCCACTATTTCAGACGATGGCGAGGATTTAACAACTACTATGTTGTTCTAGGGAGGAGTATTGTTGGGCTTAGGAAAAAGGCCTTTTGGTGTACTAGATTGTCCTGGTGATTGCACATATTTGACTAGCATATTTAACTGCTCAGGAAAAGCTCTCAGGTATTCAGCTTCTGACATTTGAACTTTAGTTTTCTTGGCATGATCAACAATGTTGAGGGAAGGAATAGATTCAGATACCTGAGCCGCTTTATGTGGTTGAGATGAAGAACTTGCATTCTTATCTCTAGGAGCCAAAGAAGAAGGTAAAGGGCTGCCCCTTTTTTGTTCGTCAACTAATGCCTCAGCTTGGTGAGTTTGTGATCTTGTAAGTACTGCATATGCATGACCATGATCATCTTCATGAAGTTTCTCATCGTCATGTTCAAATTTCTAGTTCAGGTAATTAATGTTGGATTCGCTAGCATGACCTATAAAATCATTATTCTCGAGCTGATCAGCATCAACTTCCAGGTCTTCTTCATTCATCTCCACGTTGTTTCTGGGAACAGCTTCAATTGCTAATCTTTGGGAACCAGCAATGTGGTTCTGGTTGTTGAAATTCCGAGTAGGGGTATTATTGTTGCCTTGAGCCATTTGAGAAATTTGTTTCTTTATCTGTGATATCTCATTTGCTAAATTTTTCAATAGTGAATCAGATGTAGTAGCAGAGGATGAACTTTCAACTCTATAAGTGCTGCTCTTTATCTTTCCAGCCATGATGAGGTCATCTTCAATTTCAACCGCTATGTTTTGAGCTGCTAACAAATCAGCAGGACATGCTCTTCGCAGTTGATAGCTTAATTCAGGAAGTGAATCATTGATGAAGAATACTTTTTGATTCTCGTCATTCAGAGAAACAAAAGCTGGGATTTTGTATAGTAATCTTTAGAATTTTTTAATAAAATCCTGCATGTGCTCATGTGGCTCCTTCTTCAATTGAGTGAGCTGAGTTATCAATGTGCTGGAATCTTCAGCTTCCTTGAATCTTTTCAGGAATGCATCCCGCATAGTAGCCCAGTTGGTTATGGTACTAGGAGCTAGCCGGTAGAACCATTCTCCAGCTAAGTCATGCAGAGTATCTATGAAGAGTCTGATAGATACATCTTCATGTTCGACTGTAAGCACTCCACAGGATATGAAAAACGTAGCCAAGTGGTCATTTGGATTTTTCTTGCTATCTCCAAAGAATTTTGGAAAATTCTTTCTCGTCCCTTTAGGTAGATCATGCATGGGAGGAGTCACATTCAAAGGTCCAAAGGTTGCACCCCATGGAACAGGCACTTCAGGGGCAAGTGGCTAATTCTGCATCATGAAAGGAGCACATCTTCTTTGAGAATAGACTTGATGAATAATTTGAGCTTCCGGAATATGCTGAAGATGATCCAGATCTGGATGAGCGTGCACTCTTCTTCCTAGTGAAAGACTAGATTTGTGGCTTCTAACTTGAGGAGGATGATTGAAATTGAATTGCTCCTGCAATCTGAAGAAATGATTAGTCCTTCCTTGCGCCTTCAGAGATTGGGTGAATGGACGTTCAGCCAGGTTGAGATTTGTATGGAAAACACTCTGATCTTTAATAGATAAGCTTTGATCTGCAAAGATAGTTGTTCTCCATTGGAGTTGCCAAAAACTGTAGGTTATATTTTCTTGCATAGCATCAAACCTAGGCAGTCATGAGATAAATCTCCCTCATTTAACCGGTGAGGCTTCTGTGTCAGATTTGTCGATAAGAATGTGTCATTACCTATCAGGGGTTTTACTTTAATCACTTAATTCATGAACCATAACTAAGAAGTTCCGCAGCAAGTAAGCAGTTGTTCAAGAAAAGAAGTATTTTATAGAAGAAGGAAGTAAAGGAAATACAGAGAAGAAATGGGGAAGATGTGCATCCCAATTAGTAGATAGCAGAGCTAATTGCATGCACATAGAAGAAATTTAATAGATATGAACACACAAAATTATAAAACAAAGGCATCCCTAGATCCAGATCTAAAATAACACAAACTTTATCAAGAGATCTAAGATTAAAAGAAAGAAACACAGTACACCGTGACACAAAGTTCTCTGGAAACCTGCTCCTTTATATTCCTTTGCTACAAGTTTCTCTTAGGGGTTCAACACAAAGTCTAGAACACAAGATTGCTGCTTACAAATTCTGATTTTTAACCCGAAGGTTCTTCCTCTACTTATAGAATGTAGAGGGGCAATTACAAGTTGGAAACTTTAGTTAAACTAGCACATGTGGAAGTCGGAAAGAAACAACTGGCAATTTTCCTCCTGGAATTCCTCTTTGCATGACATGTATGATTTGCAATTAAAAATAGAACCTTCTACTTTGCATGTGCCACCTATCTCCAAGTAGTTGACTTCTTCAAGGAATGGCTTTTAAACCAATCACTTGAGTTTTATAATTTAATTGATCGCTCAATTACTTTTTCGGAGGAAAGTAGAAGGAAGAGGAAAGCTGACTTTGTCAGAGGAAAGAACAAGGAAGAGGAAAGCTGAATTTGTCCTTTTTCATGTCTGCCTATAGCTAATTCTTTTGCCTTTGATTCTCACCAAAATGGATCTGGGAGTAGCTAGATCTGGAAGCAAGCTGAAATTTTTCCTTCGCCTTGTCTTCTCTTTTATCCTTAAAGCTTTTACAGTTCTTCTCTAGTAGATGCATCAATGCATTGTTTGCCGTAGATAACTCATCATCCTTATTTTTAATTGCATATGAGAAATTAAAAATCCTGGAAAGCACTTTGGATGAATGAAAATTTAATGAAGGCTTCAACTAGAAGATGAGAGCACATGCACATGATCTTGGAAGGAATTTTCCATGCACTGACTTCTTCACGGGCTGTATTTGAAACAAGAGGATGAAACCTTTGTGCTGGAAGCTTTTGCAACTATGAGATCTGGATCTGGATCTGCATATGGATTTGCATCTGCATCTACATCTGGATATGGATCTGCACCTGTATAACAAACTTTGCCAACTGCGCTATGGATGGAAAAGCTGCAACTCGAATAATTCCACTGCTTTTAATCTATACTCATGAGTGAAGTTTCTCCTATATGCATGAGTGAAGTTTTTCCTACTCTCGATCTATCTATGAATTTAGCAAGAGTTTCCGAGCCTATATTTGTGTCTCTAGTATCTGCAAATTTAGAATTGATGCATGACTTCATTGTGCTTTCTTTTTCATCTTTCTTCACCATAGCTTTGTCTATCTTTGTCTGAACAATTCTTTTTTCTTCTTATTTGACTGGAATTCTTCAAAACTGGTGTAGATCTGGACAATTCCTCAGATTCAGAGGATATATGCAATGTATTAGACATTGATAAAATCTCCTTTTCCTTTGTAAAACACCTGTAATGAATTCTTGAGCACCTATAACACTTATGAAGACAAAGTTCAACCTCCTTCAAAGCATGCGCCAAATTTGGAAGCTTTTAGCCTTGTTGCCACCTTTCCTGAGCAAAATCCTTCTTCAAAACCCTTCTTGCCACCTTGCTTGAGTAAAATCCTTCTTCAAAAGCCTTGTTGCCACCTTGCCTTAGCAAAATCCTTCTTCAAATGCCTTGTTTCCACCTTGCATGAGCAAAATCCTTCTTCAAATGGGGGCGCACTTTTCCTCTTGGCTGCAATTCTTTACATGTGAATTAAATAATTCACCCATATGGCTACCCATGCTTATATAACCCTCACAATTCTATAATTAATAATTGCCCTAACAATTAAAGGCAATTAATTAATTAAAAATCAAGCTCTTCTCTTTTAAATATAGCATGTTTAAGGACGGCCATCCAATCAATTAAATTAATTCAATTTAATCATCCACACTTCACTTCACTTAAGCTTCACAATGTGCTTTGACCATAGCCACTGAAAATAGGAATTAATATAATCATTTAATACTTTAAAAAGCATTAATTCCTTCTCAAAAGGGGCTACATTAAATAAATTAAATTTATTTAATTTTGGAATTCTATTATTAAATTCCTTATGTCCACTTCCCTTTGTTTACTTTTCCACAAGCCTGGGTGCCAAAATTGGGTGAATAAATATTAACAAATATTTATTTAATGCATTATTATTCACCCAAGGTGGGTCGCACTTTTTTACATAATAGAATTCTATTTTTAAGAATTTTTCACAATGGGATTCTTTACCCTGCAAGGCAGCCCCGGAAATCCCATGATCCACTTAAGTGATTTGACATTGACAATGGGATTATTTACCCTGTAAGGTAGGCACTAAAATCCCATGATTTCACTTAAGTCACTTTCCTTTTATTTTATCATGGGAATTTTTACCCTGCAAGGCAGGCAATAAATTCCCGCCTGCCTGCGGCCTTTAACTTTCCCACTGCAGCTTAAGTGAATTTTATAACAAGGGAAAAAGTACCCTGCTAGGTAGGGATAAAATTTCCACCTTGCCTACTACTTGTATTTTTCCCATTGTAGCTTAAATCCTTTGTTTTCCAAAAATGCGCCCATCCCCGCATGGGCTTTTCCGTGCACGACTTCACTTTTTCCTAGTGAACCAGACCTTTGATGGTGAATTCCTCTAGGCACAACATGTGTATATGTTCTACAGCTGCTCCAGGGTAAAAATCAAGCTTCCCCGCAAAGGAATTGTTCTAGAGAAATTTCATAGAAAACGAAACGGGAAAACACAAAAACACGAAAAATTGCCAAAAGTTACAAATAAATCCCAAAACTTATTCCAAGTTAAAACCCTTCTGGTAGATATGAATAATGACATGTTCGATCATAATAGAGTTAAAACGGAGCACAAATAGCCTCATACGGGGCTCAAAAAAATTAAATAGAAATTTCCTGCAGACAAATCCCGACGACAAAATATAACAATTTTAGGCATCTGGGTGTTTGGCAAAAAAGGCTAATATGGCTCTTTGGGAATATCTTGATGCAATACAAGAACTTTCATGCAATAAAAACACAAAATGACCCATTATTTTAAAAGTACGAAAAAAATTCTGATAGGGTAGTCGCAAATTTCAGGATGAAATATGGGTGAGACCAATGGGACCCCCCATTGACTAGTTTTCATTGAAGAGGGAGGATTCCATGTGAATGGTTCAAAAAGAAATCAACTCAGTGTTTGGATCGCTGTGCTAACTCACCGAGTTTCTCATCGAATTCCTCCACCGTCATTGCATTGATCGAGCTGCTTCGTTTCTAAAATGAGATCACCTCAGACGATCTCCTCCACCACTCAATGTAACCGAACTCACTTTATAACTACACAGAGCTCAATTTGGAACAAGATCACCGCTAACTCTACATGATCTCACTTGGTATTGGCCTTAAGTTGCTATGTGCATGGTTCAACTTGGTGAGTTGATCTTATGTACGTTCCATGGTCACCAATCTCCTATCCTTCATCCCATTGATTGAGCTTATCAACTCTTCTATCTACTTGGTCTCAGCACCTTTGTTTTTAGATCGATACATTGAGTGATTTCTCTAACCATGATAGTGTGCTGATTCAATTTCATGAACTAATTATTTATTTTGACTCACTGTCCATGTCACGAGCTCTCAATGACTCAACTAATGATCTACTCTACCCAACTCGATGTTACTCCACTGAGTTCTAATCCATGCCCAACTGAATCGCCATCCCGCTCACTGAATAACTTGTCTCTAACTATGAGCTCCCTTGCATTCTACTATGGAGGGATTATATCCATGCCCCACCGACTCTGCTCAACCTTATTTTTCATTTCACTGAATTGAGGTCTTAACATTCTTCCATATGACCTAACTCCATGAGCTACTTCAACTCGTCACCTAAAATCCTTTGCTCATTACCATCCAGACCGAGATACTCTTTTTGAGCCCCAAGTTTCCATTATATAGATGGATGAGCTACTGAGTCACATATCCCTTATGTGAGCTTGTCAATCCTTGAACATGTTGTCTCCAAGCTTCATAGCTCGTTAGACATCAATGAGCTTAAATCCATTTTCGTTGCCAGACTGTACACTAAGCCTAATTCCATGGTTGTGAGCATGCTCATTCACCTCTGTTTACCAAAATTTGAATGTTATCCTCTATTCATTCTTCACTGAGTAATCCACCAAAAAATTCGTAGCACAACTTGATCATGGCTCGATCAAATATCGAGATCACAACATCTCGTGACCATGACCTAGCACCCTAAGTTCCTCACCCACTTGACCTCCTTATGTGACCATCTCTGCATCAACTAGGTATCTTGAGATTCATTCACAATATCGGCTTCAATTCATGATTGGTTGGCTTGTCTCCAAATCAAATCCTGTCGTGCAACAATCTCATGTTCAGTGATCCTAACAACCGAATCAGTGGAGTGATTTCAACGTGTCTCCCTAACATCTGCGTAGATTTCTCTTAACTCTAAGTTTATCTTCCAACCAATGACTCATCCAACTAAGACAACTGCCCCCCTTACACAACCATCTATTTATTATAACTCATCCAACGAATTAAATGATCAAATATGTAATTCATTGCACAAACTCCATGTCATGTTTTGTGTTCACCGCTTCTTTTGATATACCACATTGAGCTCTCTTTGTTGAGAATCTTGGAATCATTAGTAATGTTCATGATATACCATACAAAACACCTTGCCAGATGAATATCATAGCATCACCCGCTTGTCAGCACATCCCCTCGATGAACCTAAGCTCCCTTGGGAAAAAATCCTTAGACCAATCGTTCCAAACCTCCACCATGGCCAATCTCTCCCGGATTTCCCATGTCAACAACTGAAGTGTGGAATTTCGGCTCTATTTGGCCAATTTGACTGGAAAGAGACAAAAATTTCCCCGACTCAATGTCACTTGATCACATATGCATGCACAATCACTCTTAACATGGCTCAACTTGGTGAATTTTCTCTTGATCTCCACAAGTATGCAAGAGTGTGAAAATCTTACCTTGGCTTGCCACTCCCAAAATCTCAAACTTGGCTCCAACTCAAACTTCTTCAACCGAGCCAATTTATGAGTCAATATCTAAGCTCATCCTCCCATGTGTAAGGTGAATTTCTTCTTTAACTCTAACTCACCATGTTTTCTCTCTGTAAATTATTTCCTCAAGACCGAGCTCAGTCATTTTTGTCACATTTTCTACTCCGTTCATACCTCATATTGTTTGTTCTACCCAATGCTCAAGTTCTACATTGAGACACTAATTTAATGACTCCATCGAGCTATGAGTTGAGCCTACCTACGTATGTAACTTGATTGTTTCACGCTTCACTTGTTCACTACAATTCTTCTTCTATCGCCAACCTATCATCGTTAATGCATGTCACACGCGTATTTCATGAGCCTATGTGTTTTATCCAATACTGATCCATTTGTAGAGTTATTTTTGATGACCTGGTTCATTCAATGATTCGAACCAAAACATAACTTTTCTATGTAGAACTTGCCCCAAACCAAGCTCACCACGTTGAGCAACTTGCTTTTGATGATCCCTTTTCATTTCCTGATCTATGCACCCCTTTGTCGAATGATCTTGGCCTTACTCGTGGCTTCAACACATTACACTTTTCGTGTGATACATCGAGCTCTGTCTAGCACTTATTTATGCTGAAATCATTGTACATGCTCCTAAAATTGACTTGGAGACACAAATCTCTCTTACCATGTTGCTTTGAACTCATCTTCCATATGAGAGCTACCCCATTTTCCTTTATTTGGTTTGGATCAACTGAGTGAGCTAAACCCAACTGAGTTCAACCTCCACAAGCTCCCACCCGATCTATGTTCTTTCCTCTGAGTTTTGTTTTATTAAGACAATAGATGTTTTCCCCTATGGAAAATTTTGATATCTTTTTTCAAGCTTGATGAGCCATGTTCCGAGCTCAATATCCTACATAGTAATGAATTGAACAAACTCACCTCTCAATGATACATAATCAAGCCACCTATGATGTTCAATTCCTATTTGTCATTAACTCCTTGTAACACTAAGCTAGATCATGGCTAGACCATCATCACATTTTCACCTAGAGACATGGCTTGGCCTTCAGTAATCATGGTCTATAATCTCCTTGTGCGAATAGATCTTCACTTCCTATGTGTAAAATTGGATAACATTTTTGATGACCTCTCGGGGATAATTTTTTGATAAGCATGATTCCATTAACCTTAAGTCATCCATTGGGAGTGGAGTCCATATTGGACCTGAATGCAATTTGATTTTCTGTGATACATCCCAAAATCCCCTTGAGCATAGACAATCTTGGACCTCCTTGAAATTCTCGGCATTAAGTATACTAAATTTGTTGAATTCTTGGCATCTATGGAACACTGCAGAATTTTGAATGAAGTAGCATTATGAAAATATTATGGAAACTTTGAAATTTCCTTCCCTTGAGAAACTTTTGAGGATGATATAATGTGCAAGAACAACACAAAAATTGACCAAAAAGGAAAGAAAAAGAATGGCAACACACAATAATGTGCATAAGAACTTGGACTAAAACACCTAACTAAACTATACAGGGGGTGGAAGGCTTCTCAAAAACAAGCTTTGAGATGTATCCAATTCACAAGAATGTGTAATTCTTCTCCATTGATCTTGGATAGACAAAATGAATTCACCTCTTTACAACTTGTGATGATATATCACTCGCTCCAGAGAGCGTCAAACTTGGCGTGCTTTCCTGGCTTGAGCCTTGTCTTCATCCCATTTGAGAACTAAGTTTCCCTCTTAAAAACACCTGCCGGACGCCTTCTTGTTAAAATTGTTCTTAACCTAAGCCTAATGTTGCTCCAAAGTCTTCATAGCCTTGCTCCATACTTCTTCGAACTCTATGAGTTCTACAAACATAACTGTCAGAGGATCGTTCTCCATAACTTCAAGCTGATGAGCCAACTCCAAAGAAGGTAACTCTAAGGAGAGCGGAAGTTTTTCTTCTCTTCCTTATATAAGCATGAAAGGAGAATTCCGAATGGCTCTTTTAGGTGTGATTTGATCTTCCCATAAGGTAGTCTTATGCTGTGTATGCCAAGTCCTCCTGTTAGTCTCCATTGTACACTTAATAATCCTTATGAGGTTTTTGTTGGTACACCAAGCCAATCCATTTCCTTATGGATAGTAATTTGATGAAGTCTTTACGTAGAACCCATTTTTAAACCGCCCATTCACTCAACTTCATACCAAGAAAATCCATTTCGTTGTTTGAAGTAACTGTAAATGGAACACCAAACCCTATCATTATACCTTGCAAGAAATTATGAATTTCCTTCTCATTACTCTCCTTCAATGCTACTACCTATTTCCATCAAGTAAAATAGTCCATTGTAGTTAGGACCCATTTACATCTGTCTCTAGATGGGGGATTGATCATTCTGATGAAATCTAACCCCCATTAAACAAAAGGTTGATCCACTTGAATTGGATGTAGTGGAAGAGCTGCCAACTTCTACTTGCCTGTGAAAAGGGCACATTCCTTACACTTTCTTACCTAGAGATGAGTGTCTTTGAAAAAATCTAGCCAATAGTATCTAGCTCAGATGATCTTGGTAGCCATTGTTTGTGTTGAATAATGTCCTCTAGATAGGCCACTTTGAAACTCTTCTAGTATCTTACTTACCTATTCCGGTCTTACGCACCGAAGGAGAACATTGTTTAAATCCTTTTGAAAGAGAACTTTATCTACCACAACATATGGAATAGACTAAAGATGGAAATTACATCTTTGGTTTTTATCCATGTTCACAGGATATACTCCTGAGAAAAGGAAACTATTCATTTTGGATAACCAGTCAACTTGATCATCATTCTCATCAGTGTTTAGGAGCATCGTGTCCTCATCACCTTTTGATTCCATGTTTTCCCACACGTTGTTGACACAAACCCTTACCTCTCACAAGTTTGATAACTTTGATATGTACATCATACTCCATCAAATTCATGATCCATCCAACACATTTTTCGTTCATCTCTTTGTTCAGCAAAAATTCCTTGACACCTAGATGAGACACCATCAGATCAATTTTGTTGTTGTAATACATGTGCTTGAATTTATTCAAAGATCGAATAACAAAAAAGAATTGTTTTTCAACGAATGAGTATTTGAGCTCGTATTCTTTGAGGGATTGACTGAAGAAAGCAATTGGTTGCTCCATCAGGTTGTCATTTTACTGGGCAAGGATACCTAAAATGCTCTCTTGACCTGTAAAAGCATAAAGGATAAAGTCTTTATCAAACCTAGGGCTCCCTAGCTTGGGAGCTTCAGAATTGTCTATTTTGATGGTTAAGAAACTCTCTTATCCTTCCTATTTCCATGAGAATGGAATGTTTTTCTTTAGCATGGCTATCATTTGTTTAGCTAATGTCACAAATTGAGGGATGAATCTCCACACAAAATTTATGGTTCTTAGAAAAATCTAAAGACCCTTCTTGTGACTTAGGAGAGATAAGGACATAATTGATTGAATACAGGCTGGATTGATTGGAAGTCCTTTTGCTAGAACAACATGCCCCAATAACTTTCCCTTGTGCACTACGAAAATACACTTCTTGGGATTAAGTGAAACCCCAAATTCCCTACACCTTCATAAAACCTTCCTTAGATGCGTGATGTGATATTATGGATGCTTAGAATATATAGTTATGTCATCTAGGCAAACCAAAATGATATCGTTGATTAGTACTTTAAATCCCATGTCCATGGCTCTTTAGATAGTAGCCCCAATTGGATAATCCGAATGGCATTTTGTTGTAGGCATATGTGCCCCACTTAGTAGTGAAAGCCATTTTTAATTGGTCAAATTCTTGGACTAAAATTTTATTGTAACATGAATATCCATCAAGAAAAGAAAATCTTTGGGCTCCTGCCACCATTTGAATAATATGACCCATTGATGGAAGAGGACTATGGTCTTTCAACGAGGCACAGATCAAATCCCTGAAATCTACGCACAACTGAATCTCTCCATTCTTCTTCCTTATGGGCACCAGATTTGCTACCCAATAGGAGTGCTTAATGGGAAAAATAATACAAGCATTGATGAGTTTCATTAGCTCCTTTCTCATTAGTGGCTCAATTTTGGGATTAATTGGCCTTTGTTTTTGACAAACTTGCTTGGAATTAGGATCCATTTCAATGGTATGTTGTGCCATACCTAGATCAAAACCATGCAGTTCTTTATATCTCCACGCAAAAATGTCATGATATTGTTGACAAAGTTTGATGAAATATTCTTTCTCTTCGGAAGTACACACTTTTCTGATCTTTAGAAACTTCTCATGCCCTACCTCGACTTCCTCAAAATCTTCTTCTTTGATCACCATGTTAGAGCTTTGTCTTTTGGCTAGATCATGTGAATTGAAAATGGATTCCAGAGTGACTAAGACTTTTTGTAGTTTGTTTCTTTTCAATTGTATAATTTGATCGCCATACGACTCTTATAACTTATCCTGATTTCTTGCAGCAAACTCCGCCTCTTCTTGTAGGAAAAGGACAATTTTTTTGTCACTATCAAACACTTGTCAGCTACTCACATTATCAGGGACTATAGGTTAAACCATTATTTTGAAAAATTTCTGCCCTTCCTGTTATCACCGAATCACAGCACCCTTATATTTATACAAATGCATGTACTTGGACTCACAGTGTGATTGGATAACATGGGTACTATCTCCAAGTTGTGGGACTTGCTACTTGAGATAGACCTCCAGAGAAAGCTGGTTCTTGCTCCTAAACTACCTACCACATTCTACTCTAATGCAGGGTAAGCTAACTGTTCTAATCTAAATTTCCAAGGAACCAAGGAGAGAGAGTTCATAAAATGAAAGCCTACACTAAAGCGGTGATACACTAGAAAAGGAGGGTGTGTGAGAGTATCTTTCCAATGTGTGAAATAAAGAAGCAAAATGCACACTAGAGGGAGTGATAACAGTTCTCCATAATCTAGCAAAATGCATTCACAACAATATTCCAAACACACACAATGATAATGGATCCCTGCAAGAACATAATAATAGACACAATATTCTTGTAAAAAGATTAAAGGGGCAAGAAGGATGCAAGAAAAAACAGCAGGGGAAGATACATCTACAACTTATATTTTATTGCTTCATGTTATGCACAGTTCAATCTATTACAAAATAAGGGCCTGTAGCACATTGGCTTCACAAAGCAATTTTGACAGAGCTTTGCTATCTAAAAACTACCCCCTTTTACAATGAGCCCAACACTCCAATTTATAGAAAAAATGAGAAGAGAAAGAGAATGGAAAATGGAAATCCTGAAATCTATCCTTCAACCACTTGTAAGAGGCATTAAATGGAGTAAAATGATTATATATTACTTGCAAAAGGCACCCCATACTGTCCCAGGTGCTGCAGCAGAGAAAGAATGATGACCATGTCTCTTTATTGCACTCCCAACCACCAAATAAAACACTGTTATGAACCCAACCACGTTTTATAAAAAATATCCATCAATATATCATCAAATCTTAAATTTATTTATTTCTATGCGTCGGAATAGGAGCCAAAATTCCAACGGTACCAATTTTATGTGATTTTGTTGAGAAATGCAATTGTTATGGCCTTCTGAGTGCGGGCGGCTATTTTGGGTCTGGCAGGTGTTTTTTGTCATTTGATGGGAATGAGCATTAACTGACTGGAGCCGAATATGTTTCATTTATTTAAATATATCTACCCTTATTAAAAATAAGAAATCTAGAAATTGTGGCGTAGAGGACGTCGTGCTCGTTCCAGAAAGTCCAATTTTGTGAAAATCGGAGCTCGGAGTCAAAAGTTATGGCTGTTTGAAGCTCACGGGTCAAACGTTGACTTTCCTTCTTTGTTGCCACTATTTCGGAAAATAGGCCGATTCACGTCCCACCCGTACTTTTGTCCCAGCTGTCCCGGATGCATTCTCCTGCATCAGCCGATTTGGGCTTCCTTGTCTCTTTCTGCGGCCTTTTCGCCTTTTCGTGTCCCATGCGTACTTTTGTCCCGACTGTCCCGGACTAAAGTTTCCAAACTACCCGAAATGGACCGTCTTTCGGCAAATCGGCCGATTCGCGTCCCACGCATACTTTTGTCCCAGTTGTCCCAAACCGCTCAAAACAAAAACTTGATGATTTTTCTTGCTTTCGGCCGATTTGGCTTTTCGCGTCCCTCGCTTCCCGACGTCCCAGCTGTCTCGCAGATCGCTTGGGACAAAAATGTCCGACTTAGCCGATTTTCTTTGTATTTCAGCCCTAAGCTTGGTACGATGAACCTCGATACGACCCGCACTAGTACAACCCGAACCCTTCAGATTTGAAATGCTTTAAAACAATCTTGCAACCTTATTCTTTGCATTTTTTCCGTTTTTTCTAACTCGTTGGGATTTCTTCTTGGATGGGAGAGTTAGGAAGAAGCCGAGGGAACCCCAAAAACAGGATTTTTGGCCTCGAATCAATCTACTTGCTCAGGACTAAATAATTTGATGCATGTTATCAAAATTACCTTGAGGGTGAATTTTGGATAAAACTTCCTTCATGATATCAAGAGTTATGTTGTATTGTGAGCCAATTTTAGCAAGCCTATTAGCATCTGCCCAAACATTCCTGGCTCAAACTTCATTTCCATGCCCCGAGCCATAACAACTTGATCATGGCTCGACCAAATATTGAGATCACAACAACCTGTGACCGTGACCTAGCACCCCAAGTTCCTTGCCCTCATGACCTCCTTCTGCGACCATATCTGCATTGAATATGTATCCTGAGCATCATTCACGAGCTCGGCTTCTATTCGTGATTGGCTGGATCGTCTCCAGTTCAACTCCTATCGTGCAACAATCTCATGGTCAGTGAGCCTAACAACCGGCTCAGTCAAGTGATTTCAACGTGTCTCCCTCATGCCTGCGTAGCTTGCTCTTAACTCCGAGTTTATCTTTCAACCGATGACTCGTCCAACTCGGATGACTACCGCCCCTTTCACAATGGTCTATTTGTTATAACTCATCCAACAAATTAAATATCAAATTTGTGATTCATTGCATGACCTCCGTGTCACATTTTGTGTTGACCGCTTCTTTAGATATACCACGTTGAGCTCTCTTCACCGAGAATCTCGGAATCGGCAGTAATGCACATGCTATCCCTGATGAAACTCCTCATCGGATGAATCTCATAGCATCAAAATCCTTGGACCAATCGTTCCAAACCTCCACCATGGCCGAGCTCTCCCGGATTTCCCACGTCGACAACTGAAGTGTGGAATTTCGGAACTATTTGGCCAATTCGACTAGAAAGAGACCAAAATTTCCCGAACTCAATGTGACTCGATCGCATATGCACACACGATCGGTCTTGACTTGGCTCAACTTGGTGAATTGGATCTTTATCTCCACAAGTCTGCAAGAGTGTGGAACTCTTACCTTGGCTTGCCACTGCCAAAATCTTGAACTTTGCTCCAACTCGAACTTCTTCCACCGAGAGAATTTGTGAGTCAATATCTGAGCTCATCCTCCAATGATGTCTAAGTTGACTTGCTCCTTTAACTGCAACTCACCATGTTTTCTCTCTGCGAGTTATTTCCTCAAGACCGAGCTCGGTGATTCACATCTTTGTATTCGTCACATTCTGTAATCCGGTCATAACTCATATTCTTTGTTCGTCCCAATGCTCGAGTTCTACAGCGAGACACCAATTCAATGACTCCGTCGAGTCGTGAGTTAAGCCTACCTGTGCATGTAACTCAACTATTTCGCGCTTCACTTGTTCACTACAATTCTTCTCCTACCGCCGAGCTATCATCGTGAACACATGTCACCAGCGTATTTCATGAGCCCATGTGTTTTCTCCAATACCAATCCATTCGTAGAGTTATTTTTGATGACCTGGCTCATTCAATGATTCGAACCAAAACATAACTTTTCTCTGCAGAACTTGCCCCAAACCGAGCTCACCACGTTGAGCAGCTTGCTTCCGATGATCCCTTTTCATTTCCCGATCTATGCACCCCTGTGTCGAATTATCTTGGCCTTACTCGTGGCTTCAACACATTATTCTTTTTGTGCGACACATCGATCTTTGTCTGGCACTTATTTACGCTGAACTCATTGTACATGCTCCTACAATTGACTTGGAGACGCAATTCTCTCTTACCATGTTGCTCTGAACTCATCTTCCATATGCGAGCTACCCCAGTTTCCTTTATTTGGTTTGGCTCAACCGAGCGAGCCAACTCCTACCGAGTTCAACCTCCACGAGCTCCCACCGATCTGTTTTCTTTCCTCCGAGTTTGGTTTACCAAGACAATAGATGTTTTCCCCTATGTCCGAGTTTGATATCCTTTTCAATTTTGATGAACCACGTTCCGAGATCAAAATCCTACAAAGTAATGACTTGAACAAACTCACCTCTTCATGATACATAATCAGACCACCTATGATGTTCAATTCCTATTTTTCATTGACTCCTGGTAATGCTAAGCTCGATCATGGCCCGACCATCATCACATTTTCTCCGAGAGACATGGCTTGGCCTTCATTAATCATGGTCTACGATCTCCTTGTGTGAATAGATCTTCACTTCTTGTGTGTAAAATTGGATAACAGGTCACAGTAAAATATAGGAACTCAAGTTGTATAACATAAGAGATAAAGTAGGAAATATAAGGAGGTTTTCGAATAAATAAGTATTCAACACAAACAAGTAGTGAAAGAAATGTATCAAGTGTATCTAGGAAATAATGATAGTAGAATAATACATAGAAATATAGATTAGTGTTTCCAAAAACACATGTTGTAGTTATTTTAGCTAACAACATAACATATAAAAAAATAAATGTAATAAATTGTAAAGAAGAAATGGAAAGTAATTATAACTAAAAAATCAAGTGAATGTGGTAAGTATATTCCCCAAAATATTAATGGAAATGAGAAGGGAACAATCTAACATCTACCCTTATGTATTAATCTATACTTGTAAATATTATTTAAAAAAAAATTATTTATAACTCAAATATAGAAGAGGAGATGATGAATTAGTTTTAAAGGTTTGAACAAAGGAGATGTAGATGTGTAGATAGGTGGAACATGGTAACCAAAAATAAAAATTCTTTTCAATTTATAATGATATTGGAATCAATCGTAGTACAGGTTCACACCACATTTCAAAGAATCGTTACAAACTTTTGACCTTTTTAGATAGTTCTTTAAAATTATGCAATAGGATAATGTAACTATATTTATACCTTGCATACTAGTAAAATTTCCTCAATATAAGTCACTCCTAATTGTAGAAATAAGGAACAAACTATAATTAACTGCAACAAATTGGTAACCCTAGATAGTTGTTATACCCTTTATCAAAGCATTAGATAAAAATGATAAATCACTTGTATGGCAAATGTTCGTTTCTGATTTGATCATATTACATATTATGGAATGTCTCATATATTTCTATAAAATATTGATCTAGCATGACCATATTCATTGTCTTACTTGTTTCTCAAGTAACCTTGTGCCTTACCAAGCTCAACTATTGAAATCATGTATTCCTCCTATCAAATTGTCTCTGTGTTTACTAACGCATTAAGATTTTCTCGTGTGTTCGTTATTTGAATTGTTTGTAGGTTTAATGGCATAGGAGGCATTATTTGTGATCTAATTGCATACACATACCTTTGAAGATAGGGACCCTAGCGTTTGGAACATAGAGTGCTGCAATTTTACAAGTTTGAATTTCTTTATATTTTCAAAATACAATTCTACCTCCTCGACCTGAACAAGTAATATATGAATCATTTGGGTCCATGCGGGATTTATAAGAAGTTTTGTAATTTCAAACAAATTTGCAAACTTCAATTACACATCCATGCCCTGGCAAAGGAATATTCCTTTGTTTGCTAACTTTTCTGTAAATTCAAAGATAATGTAGATGTGAAAATTGCAAGTTCTCCCCGAGGCTCGATAAAGAGAATATTGAACGCGAAAATACATAAAGCAATTTTTTGTAATTTTGTAGTTTGAAAATTTGTAATTTTTGCAATACTACAAGTTACACTTTCACCTCCGAAGTCCAATAGTTTTACTGTTTGAAACTTTGTCGTTGTTGCAAGACTAGAAGTTGTTCTTTCACCTGCTTATGAGAAAGACATGCTGTGACATATACTGGCATGATATAATTGGGGATATTTCACAGCCCCATCGTTGGTAGTTTTGTAATTATTTTTAATGCTACTAATTGCTCTCCTACCCCCGCCAGCTTGAAGGAAAGGAAAAATGTAAATACCTCATGAATCATAAAAGAAAAAAGTTGTAAAACCACGTATGAGGACCAAACAAATGAGCCAGTAAAAATACACTTATGTCTGATGTGGATAATATATCCTTGTGTAAGGCCCATATTCAAATGCAATTTATCGAAGCAATGGTTATATATGTGATTTTTTTTGGATATATGGCCGTCATTAATAAGAATGTGCGAAAATAATATATGGTTGCATTACATTTCAAATCCCGCACTTTGCATTAAAATTTTGAGATTATGAATAATCCCTAATTTCTATAATTTAATTGTTCAAGAATCACTTATAAAGCCTCAATGATTTCTTTGGTAATTTTTCTAGTGTACATGAGAAATAGAGATTCTTTTTGTTCAGGTAAGTTATTATATGACGTTTATATGATTTGTTTGCTATTGTAAAGTTTGGTTGTGAATTGTGTAACAACCCAAAAATTCACACACAAACAACACAGTGAAATACAGGATAATTTTTTTTTGACTTGCTTCGACACATAACATGACACAACATGTCGTCACAAGGTTACTACCAACTCTGGGAACCACTTGTTACGAGGATGACCACAAGGTCAGCACGAAAAACATTCACACTCAAAAGGATAATACACTTCTCTTTTTGACAGAACAACATAGAAGTCCAACCACATGACACTCTCACAGCTAGGGCAAGCCACAGTAAGAAATGATTGAAGGTTATTTATTTTGATAAAACACCCTTTAACTCATGACTTATGTTTTTAGAAAGATTCAATATATGATTCGCACAAATTCATCTTACCAACTGAGTTATTTTCTTATACACTGTAGGGTAGTTCACTTAAAGTCTTCTCCTACTTGCTAAATCTTATTATCTTCCAGAAACTAACCATTGTTTTCCCTTAAGCTTGTTTAAGAGTTCACCCAAAAGGGGTAGTGTTTACTGGTTTAGCTAGGGATATCATGTGTTAATAATTTCACTTTGCAAGGATAGTCTCACTCTTGATTACTTAAGGCATTGTTTGTTCTCAAGGGGGATTTCCTCCACAACATATTTCTTTGAATAAAACTTTTCGGTAACATCTGTAAGGAAAAGCCACCCCATTATAACTTACATAAACACATCAATCCAAAGTCTTAGAAAGATTTAAATTAACACTTAATTCTCAAGATCAAAGTTTTACAATGCTTATGCCAGTGTAATGATTGAATATCATTTCTCACCAAGGTAAGTTACTAGTCAAATTACAAAAAAAAACAAAACAACTTCTTCACGTAATCTTCCGAACAATTCCAGGCAAGAGGTCAAATAAACTCTTTGCAAGCAAAGTTACACAATTTACAACACATAGAACATTTTTACAAAGAACTTCATAGTTTGAACTGATGAAACTTTTACACTCTTTTCCTTTAATCTACTCACATAATCCATCTGCACAAATATTTACTGGAGTCAGTTCGCTAGAACTGAGCATGATAAGATATAAACCTCACCTAATAATTTATGCCATCTAGCATTTAAATAAATGAAAGTTTGCAATACTCCTTATCAAATAAATTTCTAACATACATTTAAAACTTAACTGCACATCTCATGATAATACATTTCCTACTCATTAATGTTCACTTCTTTAAGATCTGCTTACATAAGGACACAATTCCAAGTGACTAGATATACAACCTTAACCATGCAATAAATCATACTTAAATTACAGTAATAATAATAACGCTCACCTAATACCCTCGACCTACTTCACATATATAAGTATCCAACAATATTATCTTTCAATTAAATAAAAGCACCAACGACATTAAGTTTATATAATAAATACAAGTATCAATCTTATATTATTCATCGATATTACCCAAGTATCAAACCTTCATAGAAAATCAGTGATATGTAAGTATAATTTGGATATTTATCTCACAATTTTAAGAATATACTTATGTTAACAAGGATTCCACCAATCCACAAGTTCATATATTATTTAGGTATCCCTTTTGGTTGCTTATTCCATGTCTTTATATGTTTCTATTAGTATAAGGGTCCAACTCATCGGAATGAGTTACGATCAACAATATTGTCATCTTTTGCTAATATGTCAAAGATACATTTGACTAACTAAGATATGTAAGTGCGGTCCAAGCCACTATAAATACAAGTATCAACATTACTCAACTCCCAATTGAGATGCAAGTATCAATTTTTAGCTAACATAATAATCATCGTAAATGCCAGAAAAATATTCCACTCGTTAACCAAGTATTGAAATAACATATTTATCCTTACTGGTTACCTGATAACATAATATACCCTGTTATATAATTTAACCTCCACTTGCATACCCCAATTTATGGGTATTAATTATTGTTCTATAAAATGAAGTTAAATAATTTCAGGTGGACTTATATCCTTACTGTCATACATGGTATGCACAGTCCCATTATGGTAGTTGTCACCTTTACTTAAGGCTATGCATGACTCCATTTTGGGGTAGTTATCTTAACTTCCCTATTCATCTGTTTTCCTACCAAAAAAGTCTTTCGACAAGCTTCAAGGTCAAAGTATAAGATAAATTTATAATTTCATATTTCAAGCATTGCCTGAATTCATATGCATGAGGACATCACATATCAATCAAACTTTAAGAATGTCGACATTCATGAGAGTTCGATGTATCCAAATTACTTTAACCGATTCAAGATCCAAGTAGTGCCTCAAAATTAAGCCAAAGAATTATCCACACAGGATAATGACTTGCGTGCATAACATATTCGTAAAGGTCATAGAAAACCCATTAACGCATGCTTCAGGAGGGTTCCAATCTAATAATAAGCTCATAGTAATAATAATAGCAGAGGGTCTGGTGAGGGGTTTTCAATAATCCCCAAGGTAAATGATAATCGAATGACTCAGATGGAGCTATCTAGAAAGACCAATAAAACTAGTATGACTCTTCCCAAATAGAAGCCCCCAATCCTAATGGGAGTTTATATTATTATAAAACCACAGTAAAATCCAAATACAGTCATATCGGAAATTCCCTTTTTCAAGCCATGTTCTACGATAATATAAACAATACAAGAAAAATTATAAACCTCATTCACGCTCCATAATATTTTCTACAGAAACCATCATTCAAAGGAAGAACCAAGGCAAAAAGATAAACCAACATTATAAGATCAGTAGGCAAGAATCGATGTAGAGATTTCTTCTACTCAAATAGTAAATAAGATAAACTGTAAAGGAGGAGAGAGATCAGTTCATGCAATTATGATTAAAAGTCATTCGAAAACCCATTTCTTTTTGGGCATCTCTTTCAAGAAAGAGTCAATATATGTAAAAGCATGTTATAAAATATCCAGGGTCCAAACGCTACTTATTTAGTAAAACAAAAACACATCAACATTCCAAAAGAAACCCACATCTACAGCATTCAAACAAAATTGCAGATATTGATTTATCTAAATGCTAAAGGAAATAAATCATTAAGAGAGAGGGTTAGTCTTATCATGCCTGTTTAGAATTCTTCCAACCAACAAGCACGTCGACCAGGGCTCGGGCAACAGCAACACAACCTGCGCAACTTCTCTTCCTCAGCCTGGCTGAAGGTCCATACTCTGTTAACGGCCATGCTGCTGTAACAGGCCAGAACCCATGTATCCACATAGAATTACAGGCACCTGGTAGGGTAAATGCAATGAACGGCAAGCTGCAAACATTTTGCAAGACCCAGCATCACACAAATCTTGATGGTTGTTTGTGCACCTTGACAGTTGTCCAAAATTTTGGTTCTTCAGTCATCGATTTAACTGCCTTCAGCAAAATATGTCTCCCGAGTCCTAATTTCAAAGCCCGGATTTCAACAACAAAAGAGGGGTTTTAAGCATCAATGTCTACTACACTATTGTTTTCATGAATCCAGATACGGAGCCTTCACAAATCTGAGCACATTAACAATGCCTATTGCAACGAATCACATCAGTATGCTGCCCCCTTACAAGTGGCAATATCTATGCAAGGGGAGCTCAAGATGATAAGCGTATTGGAATGCAGTATCTTGAAGCCATTAAGTGCCTTAAATCACAGGGATTTCAGCCTCTATGGACAATACATATATCCTATGTTCCCGATGAAGAGATTGGCAGCACGGATGGGTCAGAGGCCTTTTTTTTTTTTAAATCCATGGAATTTGAGAATTTACACGTGGGTGTTGTGCTGGATGAAGGACAGGCCAGCCCCAATGAACATTACAGGGTTTTTATGCAGATAGGATACCTTGGAGGTTGATTATTACAGCTACTGGAGCTCCAGGTCATGGGTCTAAGCTCTATGACAACAGTGCTCTTGAGAATCTGATGAAGAGTATGGAAGAACATCCTCATTTTCTAAGGACTATTTTTTTATAATTTGTAATAGAAGAATTTTTTTTTATGTTTGATAATACTTTGTTGTAGCCAACTAAACTTGATACAGGCCGTACGGTAACCTTTACCAATCTAGCTAATAGGTCGTTGCAGAGTTGCTTCATCTAAACCCAACATGGAAATGCCCCCTTTCAGAAGAGCTAGTAATCGAATGCTATTGATGGCAACTGATCTCAAGATTTAATCAATGTTTATTGAGCTAGAAAGAACAATGCAAAAGTTCATTAAAACAGCTAGCACCCGGTTCACATGCCAAATAAATGCCACGGCTAAGATATTCATGATCACTGTCACTTGATCGATTTTGATAAAAATACCTTGAAGGAGAATCCCGAATTTGAGGATGCATTCTATAATGAACAGATAACAACATAGTTGGACAACCTACCTGTTGGAAGCACTCAAAAAGGCTTCTATCAACTGCAACATGCCTGTTGCCTGGCTAATCCCTGTTGTAGGCCATTGCTGAGGCTCTCCGACAAGAACACACCTCGCAACACCCAATGAAAGTGGAGGTAACACACTTGCTACACTAGCTTGTAGCTTCATCTAACCACCATATCGAACCCAGCATTCACGTAGCAACCAAGAGGTAGAGAAAACGTGCTAGGATAAAGAAACGCCCATACGCAGAGGAGGAGAAAACAAAAGAAAGAAGAAGGTTCGTGGCAGGAAACAGGAACAAAACTGCACAAAAGGACAAAACAACACTCAAACACGTTTCCCTCCTTCCAATGCCTGCAGCCCAAGAAAAACATGCCCAACACTCCACCTATACGCATTGAATAAACGGATCCAAATGAGATCAAGGTGAAGAAAATCAGGACTCCACCGACTCCCATCTCCCTCACGCAAGGGAGAAACATTAAATACCATAACTGTTTGTAGTTCGGTGGTTGGGAGGAGTCCAAACGCCATTTAAAAACCACCTCCAATCCGTGGTGCCACCACAAATCATACTCTTCCTCATTTGCGCAACGAGGCTCGACCAGCGGGAGCGACAAGAAAAACAACAGGATAGTTTAACAATAACAGAGGATGATATCGATAACAATCGATATAAAGAAAATAATAATAAAATACAATCGTTGATCGATAATACAATCATAATGTCATTATTATTATCATTATTATCATTTTACAGCTTGTAAAATTATTATCAATTATAGTCATAATGGTCAGCAATCGAGGTCGACGAATTTAAAAGGTATATTATTATTATTATGGGCATCTTCTTTTTAACTGGACATGCCCTAACAAAACCCAAACGTTATTCCAACTGCCTACAAGGCTTCGAAGACACAATTTTCATTAAATAAGGGAAAGTAACGATCGTTGCGGAGGCCAGCGCAGGAAGCATTATACAGTCCACACACAGAGGTGTCAATAACGACTCAAGAAAGCAAGAAGGAGAGGGAAGGTGATAAAACATCACTAAGACATGGTCCAAGACATCGGAATTACACACAGTCGTTCGACGCTCAACAGAAAGGGGTCACTGCGACAAGAACTAGGGTAGATGCCGAACGGGGGATTACAAATTGAGGGAAGGTTTTATGTCTTTAAGTATTATCAATCCATTCCCTTAGTAATTTATCTACTCTCTTTTCCAAAAACAGTGAAGATGAAATTAACCAGTGTCTCTAAAAAGAACGAAAACAATATTGTTCAAAGCCAGAAAGACCTCAAAAGATAATAACACAACACATTTGATAAGATGAAACGAATTTACCAGATAAACTGTACAAAATGATTTACAAAAAAAGAGATGAAATATCATATATGTAAATCCATCATAATACTATTATTTGACTCAAAAATGAGGATATACATATAGGAGGATGAAATTACAACCACTTCCTAGATCAGTGGTGAATAACTCCCACTAATTGATATTGACAGTTATGTTAACTCCAAAATACTAGTAAGCTACCTCCACATAACTGGTAAGCTGACTCGACACTAATAGTACAATTAACAAAGCTAATGACATAAGTGTAGCGATAACCCAAGTGCAATAATTATCTTGATAAAAAATTAAAAGGTAAAATTACAACCTACTCTAAACACCCCCCCTGTAAGTATGGTTTAGGTGGGAGGAAAAGAAGGTTGTTCCTAGTAACAAGGCTTGATGAGGTACCCATGTACAATAACTTGGAAAATGGAAAATCGTAGGGTACCCAAAACAAGTAATTATAAAGTAGAGAGAAAATGAATGTTGCAAGATATCCGACGAATATTGGCTCAAAAAAACTCATATGATGTTGAAGATGTTTGGTGTGAAATATGGTCTGAATCCATTGCTCGATCACAAAACTCAAAAACAATTGATATTGTGATATAACATAATATCTCCATAAAAGGAGACCATCAATGGAGTGATGTCAAATGTCCAGGAAAACACGAAACATAATTTGATCAACTATTACAAATAGGTGTGCCACAATCCAAGAACAATAACAAAGGAAATACTAAACATGAAATAACTCAATTGTCTATAAAAGCCAAGAAAAATTCTAAATTCCTCCTTTTCTCACACATTAACTCACTCCAAATAACTTTATTTAATGAGTAAGTCCACTATTATTTAAAATTTCTCTGCCCACAGATGAAATGAACGGTGAAATGAACTGATTTAAGAAGCCCAAAACATTTTCAATTATTCAAATTTCTCATTAGATGAAGAAATGTCATGGTATGCAAGGGGTGGTTACAAATGTTGAATGGTGGTTATGTGACTCCCAGTGCCTGCAGGTGATAGTCCCGCCACAAATATGGCGGTTACACAATTGTTAATTTGTGAAGACACGTAGTTCGGTAACCACTACACAATTATCATAAGGAATAGAGCATCAATTTTCTTTTTTTTCATTCGAAGTTGTTTGGATCACTGTCATCCTAAGTTAACATTTCCATAATAATGAAACATGTTGAGGGTATGTATTTCAAGTTTCAATAGTAGAATACACATAATTAAGTATTTTTAGATCCATTTTTTTATCATTGATTGAATGTTACTATGATTGACAACCCTATTTGAAAATTCTTGAGTGGATTTAGATGTTTCTAAAATATTTTTTAAAAGGATGTTTGATTTATTATGAATGATGGAGCTAGATGTATTTACCTTGTAAGAGGCTTTATACTTGTAGAGGATTACTTCCCTAGTGAATGTAGTTGTTCAACTGTGAGATTTAAGGATCCTTTTGGTTCCTATACCAAGTGATGGAAATGATTATACTATTGTAGTGTAACGTGATTTATCAGTTAGAAAATGTAGTGGTGTTTACTTTATTATATAGGGTTTGGTAGATGAATTATCAAGAAAATGATTACCCAAAGGGATTATAAGAACTAATAAATAATATGAAATCGAAACCAAAGTTGGAGAGCATGTTTTCAAAGACCATACAAGTTTACCAAGATATGATATAATAATTTGAAAAAAGTGTACAAACCATTCTAGGGATGGAAAACATGTAATGTTAAGTTTACAACTCATAACATAATGTTTGTTTACGTAATTGATGCATTTTACTCTTGGAATGTGACGATATGTAAGTGTGTAGTGATAACCAATGTAAAACAGATACCTTTAATTTTTAAAATAGTAATGAAAATGTTGTATTTATTTTAGCAACAATCCATTGTAAAAAATTGTTACATCAAAAAAGTATATTGTAAAGTTTGTGTGTCTATAATAGGTCTCCAAAGGTAACTCATGGAAAGGAAGGACTTAGAGAAATTGAATGAAATGAAAAATAATATCAAATTGAAATATTATAAGGCGGATATTTTGGTCCAAAACAATATAAATTGGTCATGACTGACCTTATAAGTGGACATTTGTAGACATGTACAAAGAATATGGATTTTGTTAATTTAGTTGTCAGAATATATTGACCATATTGGTGTTTATGAATAATAAATTTATACAAGATAACTCATGTTATACTGAGAGGGGATATAAAAACAAAATTCATAGAAAGAGTGCATTTTCAAAATGAGCAGTGTCAGATGGTAAATTATAAAATTTAATTGTCTACCACCCCAAACTACCTCATCGCTTTCTCCCACTAATATACCTCTCCTGTATGATAAAAACCATTCCTCTAGTCACATAGTTCATTTGATCATGTGAGACTCTATTTCATCCTTGAGTCATTCATATAATTCTCTATAAAGCTTTCACATAATTTCGATAGCGGCCAAACTATCCAATATATCTTAATAGGAGGGTTTTTCCAAGACATTATCTCCTCAACATCACTAACCATGATGTAAATATTTATATATGGGCCCAATCATCCCTCAAAATTCTAACTACATAATGTTTATTTTCTCATAATCCCATGTACGTATCACTTTAATAAATGTTACAGAACCTCCATGGATCTCTAAAGTGAATCTTTATAAATCCCTATATAAGTGGGACAAAAACATTGTGGCCACAAATATTTTTTAAGTCCATTATCTTATATAAACTAGAATTTATACCATAATTGGTAGGAATTTAATACCCTACCACTATCCACTACCACAAAGGAAGAAAATTGCACTACAAAAACTTCTACAACTACGGAACACGTGTTGAGATTATAAAACAGATTGATCATCTACTTTGCAAGGCCCCATGTGCCAAAAAAAACATGTCCTTAGGAATTTGAAATAGAAAATACTTTAGTAGGAATTATAAGATCGACCAAACCAATAGTAATCAAAAGATAAGTTTTTGTCCAAAATAACCCCCTCGGACTATTTTGACAACATAAAATGAAGGAACATAGTGTTCCATAGGTTCTCCTTACCCACGGAACAAATGAGGAAGGTTCCGGGACATTGAAATTATATTGTTGTGCGGAATTAGTTTAGAGAGGGCCATAGAAATGGTCTGGAGCTGGAAATAGAATTGTTCTAGAGATTAAAGCCATGGAACTATGGGAACGGGATAGAGACTTAAGAAGATTTCCGCCTGAGTAAATACCTTCGTGGCATACCTCATGGAAAGAATGAGAAAGTTTTAAATGCGATTAAGGTTACAATATTTGAGACACTGTCCTAGTGTTATGAGGATTTCCCAACTATAGTGTTTTACGGTTTCCAAAAATCCGTGGAACGAGCCCAAACATAGTCATAGCTAAAAACGCCGCACAATCAAGAAATAGACAACTTGTGACATTTAGAGATTGTGAAATGACAGAGTGCAGAATTTTTTAGGGCCATTTGACAAGGAATATCTACGAGACATTTAAAAGAGCCACAAATGTCTTAAAAACCAAAGCCAAATCGATAGAACAAGTGAAATAAATACAATCATCCAAGAATATGTGGAACAAAGGATTATCTTACGTGTGGTTGGGATTTGTTTTTAATGATATAATTTACTACATGGATCCATTTAACACATATTTGATTCATTAGGAGTGTCTTGCAGAGGCCTTTCAAAAGGAGGAAACTTGGTAAAGGATGATCAACTAAATTGGGAAATTGAATTTGTGGAGTTTTGGGACATTTCACATCGCTTTCAGAAGTTAGAATATATTATTTTCGGTTCGTGAGATGCTTGTTTTATTCTCCCTCACGTATAAATTCTTTTAAATACTTACAAAAGAGAATATTCTTCCCAAGAACAACCCAAATGATGATAAATGGTTATATATGTAATACAATTAGAAATTTAGCTACATCACATTCCTTCATCTTCTAGATTTCTTGGGCATTCATTGATATATAAGTTGATGCCCATCCAAAAAATATACCTTGCTTGTAATGGAAGCACCAAATTTATTAGCCAACATTGCACGTGGGGGTTACCCATTGGAGGAAGTTATGAAGGTTTTAACAAGGAATTACTAGCTCAAGCATATCTCTAACATCTATTGATCCCCTCTCCTCTCAACTCTTATATAAAATGTAGCATGTTTCTTTATAATAAGGATCCTCTCTGGCTTAGTAATGTTATTATGTAAAATTTTTAACATAACTAAGGAGTCACAAAACTGTGGCATGTATTTTATAAATCACATCACCTTCTAAGTGATTGTAACAGTCTATGTATGCTTACAATAATATTATGATGTTAATTGTGGCTCAAATCTGCCCCTTGTCTCCATTATTGTCTTCTATCCTTTTGTTCTTTCATGCCATTTTTTTCTATTATACAGGGTTACATGTTGATTTAGTTGCAGAGTTGGAAAGTGGTGAGCACCTTCTCCTCTAACCTTGCATTCAGTCTTCTTAATACTCTAGTGATCAAGAGATAGTGATTGTTTTATCTGGTGCATCGCCATCCTTTTTCTCTTTTTATCTTAGTTTCCCTTCATGCATTTCCTTCTCCCTTTTCACTTCCAGTTTAGTTCTTATCATTAGTTTAGGATTGTAAGTAGTGTTTGTGAGAGGAATGATAGGAATTCGGCCTTATCCGAAGGATGCTATCAATTATGTAAGTCCCACATTATATAGATCACCCCATGTTTTTCTAAAATCTTGGATCTTCTATGATTGAGAAAAGGTTTCAAGTATCAGCTACAACATATTTATATCATTTTACTAAGTGTTGTCCCTTTAAAATGCACCCTTTAGAGAATATTTTGATAACTCTCCTTTCGATTGACAAAATGCAAACACTCCTAGGTTTTAGGTGACATGTATGTTGGAGTGAGTATCCAAAGATGGCTTTTTCCCCCATTGTATCACCTAAACTATTTCTATCTCTAAGGCTACTCTATTATAGCAAAATAAAGAAGGAAAATGGAGGAGGAAAGGAAGAGAAAAAATTATAAAGGGTATGGTGATAAACCAAAATAAGTTGAAGTTATTAGATTTATTGGAATCACATAGATGAAGCACAAGAGCCACACACACCATACACTAAATACAAGTGGTTGTGTCAAAGAAATAGAGTTTCATAAAGAGATTTGAGTTAAATTGTTAGAAGATAAAGAAGGGGCATTAGTTTTTTCTCCACATTAAAATCATGCATACAACTTTTTAAACACAATCTATGGAACTAAAAACATAACTAACATGGAACTTAAAAAATTTAAACTTTTAAACATCAATTATATATAATTATATAAAACTAACTAACATGGAAATAAAAAACTTTAAAATATTGTTAAAACATTAATTGTATTATTAAATTGTATAATATCATAAATATAGAAAAAAAATGAGATAAGAGTATATAATCTAAAGGAGTACTGAAAACCAAAATGTTAAATGATTTTAAACACACACAACTACTCACAATAACTATATCACTTTTTTGTTAACTATTGCACAAAGCTTTAGATAGAGTGACACTGAATAAAGCTGAAATATAGTAATCTACAAGAACATTCTAGATAAAAGACAAAAATAAATATAAACAACATTACGACATAACCAGTAAACGCAAAAATGTTATCACCTTACAAAACTACATACGAAAATTTAAAGCACAATTAGCCAAACACTAATTTAAGAATATTTAATCTATCTCTCTCGTTTATGAATTATATTTATGCTAAAAACTTCTTATCAATTTTGTGAATGAATGAATTATATTATCTAATATAATAAATGCAAAATGACAAGGAAACTATATATTATATAAAATAAAAACTTAATTGCATTATTAGTACAAAAGAAAATTTTTGACTAAAAATGATAAGTATAATTTTATAGATATAAATGTATTGAGCACGAGTTTTGAGAGTTTAAATGGCGATTTTGATAGGAAAATTTCCTCATAAAAATCACTTTCATCATTTAAGACGAAAAATATATCAATATTTACATGTTAGCCAAGTTATAGCCACATAAATTCATTAATGCTTACTTATCCTAAATGTGTTTAATGCTAATGACACAAATTAATTACATAACAACATCAAGCCATTAGATTTTAAAAGTGAGAGTTCAAACAGATATTTAAATGTGTTGATGCTAGCTACTATAATATTGCATCCAAACATCATCAATATTTTATTTTGCAAACCTGTTGCTGGTACTTTTTGCACTAAAGTACATCAAATTAATATAGAATAATATATTTTTCTTAAAATGGAACATGATTATTTTGAAGTTAAATGGTCCCCACTTTAATGCTAAATTATTTTCACTTGTTTGTATGCCTAAATCATAAAGCATTACATATATATACACATATATACATATATGTACATATATCTATACATGTACATATATAAATATATATACACACACACACATATACACACACACACACAGATATATATATATATATATATATACATTGGTTGTCTTGAAATCAAACTATTCTATAATATCTACATAAATTCTTTTGTTTAACTATTTTTTTTCATTAATTGTTAATAACATTTAATAGCTAAATATTTGGAGTTATCATTTAATTTTGATTGATTTTTTTAATGATTTCACACTTCACCATGTCACTAGTTTTCAAATAAGACTAGCATTTATACTTTTTAGAAATTAAAAAAAATCAAATGATAGAGTTTTTCCAACCAAAATATATGTTTAAATTATTATATTTACATTGGGCCTAGTTTTGATATACCTACAAATGAATTCTCAATCGATCAGTTGATCTATATAATTGGAAAAGGGGTTTCTAGTACAACCAACTAATGAACAATTTCATGTATGGATGGGTATGATTTGTGAAAACCTTGTAAGAAAATGTAAAATTATTGTTGAAATAGTGATGTTGGATTTGTGATAACGCATAAGAAAATAAAATTGAGAAACAAACAAATATCAAGAATCTATAGTGAAAAATTAATGTGGTGTAAATGGAGAGAAACATTAGAGATTGATATGGATAGTTTTCATTTGAGAATATACATAAATTAAAAATAATAATTGACATAAAATTTAAATATGTAAAATCACGGGAGTGAATCCATTAAGGTGTACCTTGCATAGGTTAAACAAGCTTAATTATTGGATTCTTTTTCACTAAATAAGAAGATGTTTTGCAAGTCGTAGACGCCAGATACACTTAATGTAGTACATTTTTATTACATTATAATAGGTTGGGATGTGGGTTGCTTGAATTTTCTATTCTAAATTATCCTTAATTGAGAGATCACTTTTTCAATTTGAGCATGTTAGTAATGCATGAAGGATTTTTATTATTTTTGAGCATATTACTTATCACATGTGTCAATATTTAATTAATTTGAGGTGTGGTCTAAATAATTTGATGTGTGTCCTAAATGTGTTTAAATGATTGAAAAGTGTCAACAATTCATGTTTTCTTAGTCATCTAGGAGAAAACATTCCAAACATACGATGTGTGCTTTGATTTCAATTTCTTAAAGTAATTTGTAATGAATAATAATAATAATAGGTTTAATACTCCATGTTGTCACTATTTTTTGTGTATATATGGCGTATAACATATTAGGATTCCACATAGATATCCTATCTCTTGGAAGATCCTTAATTTTGTCCTCTCTTTCAAGATCGCAAGTTCTTTAATATGATAGAAATACATGTTTATATAATCTTTTAATATTTAATATTCTCAGGGTTGTGGAGATTGTAGGATTAAGACACACATCAATATATTATATCTCTCAAGGAAATTTTTTCATAAGGTTGACATTTATTAGTATTTTTTTGAAAGGATTACCAATGACAAATATCAACTTGCACAATATCATATAAGTGAGAATTTTCAACGTTAAAAAATAATAGAAACATCCTCTTGAGAAAAAATTCATAAAGGTGTAACATGTGTCTTAATTTTATGTTATAGTAAATTGAAGGAACATATATATATTTTAACATTAATATATGTGATTCTATAGATTAACAACACATTTTCATCGTAGAGCATCTTGATAATGAATACTTGAAAACAATATTTGACATAAAATATTTATAGAGAAACAAGATGGTGCTTGTGTATTTTATTAATATCAAAATCAAGCATTACAAACAAATGAGAGAGCTGCAATATTTATAGATATTGAACAACTTTCTATCTTATCCACGATATATGGAAGCAAATAAACTAATCTAAGAAAATATGCAGAAATAACATATTGCCCCTAACTACCCCTATTACCCCTAATGGAAATCATCTAGGAAAAAAATATGCAAGATAGAACATGTTCCCAAAAACATTGGGATGAGAACACTACCACTGAGTTAACTAGCAACTACGGATAACTAATACATATTGACATAAGTTTAAAGTATTTAAGTTAAATACTTTAACTTATTATATTTATTCAAATATCAACTAATGATCAATTATGCTAAGTTTCATTCCTAACATTCCCCCCCTTAATTTAACATGGTATCAAGTAAAAAGGAGAGAAATTCTCTAAAAACCTCAAATTTACCTTGAGCAAGTGGACTTTGTGAAGACATCTACACGTTGCATATCTATTGGGCAATATTGGAGTTGGATGTTTTGGTTCTAAACAATGTTCATGAATGAAATGTACCTGCACCTCAATGTGTCTAGTGCACTCATGAAAAAATGGATTCTGAACAAGTTTTACTACTCCTTCATTATCAACATGTAGGATAGTTTGATCTTTCTGTGGTATTCCCAATCCTTCAAGCATAGGTTTGAGCCATATCACTTCATAGAAAACTCCACTTGTTACACTATATTTTGATTCTTTGGAGGACCTTGAAACACAGGTCTATTTCCTTTACTCCCCCATGATATCGATCTAGGATTTCAAAAACAATACAAATCCTAACGTGGATTTCCTATCATCTATGTTTTCCTGCATGATCTACATTTGAATATCCTATCAAGAAGAATTTATTCTTCTTCTTGGATTCTAGGCCATAATCAATAGTTCCTCTGATGTACCTTAGTAATCTGCTTTGCTGCTTTTCAGTGAGAAACCCTTGGTTCTTGCATGAACCATGAAAGATAGATGACTGCATAGCTGATATCTAGCCTACTGTAACTCAAGTAGATGAGACTCACGATCAAATACTGATATACAGTTACATTTATTTGTGGTGATGGATTTTTTTGAGACAGTTGAAGTCTTGTCTCCATAGGTGTGGAAAATGGCCTTACTATGCATCATATTGAATTTCTTGAGCATTTTCTTGGCATATTTAAATTTTGACACAAAGATATCATTTTATCTTTTCCAAAATTCAAGTCCAAGACAATAATTCAGAAGCCTGAGATCGGTCACGTCAAATGATCGTGTTAGATATTTCTTTGTTGAATCAATTATCTTCCCTGATCCACCAGTGATGACTAGATCATTGACATATACTACAATGATCACTATCTTCCCCCCTTGATTTTTGAGATAGAGATTAGGATCATATGGACTCCTTTTGAATTCATGTTGAAAGAGATGCACGTCGATTTTTATGTACCATGCCATGGGAGACTGCTTTAGACCATATAGTGATTTTTATGAGTTTTCATACCTTTTCCTCTTTACCTAGTATGACAAAACCTTATGGTTGAGTCATATAAAATTCTTCCTTTAAATCACCATTAAGAAAGGCACTTTTCACATCCATTTGGTGTATTTTCCAACCAAATTGTGAAACTAGAGAAAATATTAACTTGAAATTTTTTTTATCTTAGTTGTAGGAGCAAAAGTCCCCTCTTAATCAATGCCTTATTTTTGAGCATATCCCTTAGCAAATAGTCTAGCCTTATGTTTATCAAATTTTCCTTCTGCTTTGTACTTAATTTTGAATATCCCATCTATAACCAATCATCTTTTTCCCTAGTGGAAGATGCTGTAAGTTGCCACGTATTATTTTTCTTAAGTGACTTATATTTTGCATCCATAACATCTTTCCAAGGTTTAGACTGTAGAGCTTCTGAAATTGAGGAAGGTTCAACAGTTTCAAAAACTTTACCCATTAAGGCCAAATTGACCTCATTTCGAGCCATTACTTCGAGTCCTCATTCCAGTGGTATATGTGTCAGGGACACTATCCAATTTTACATCTCTAATCATACTTATATACCATTTAGGCATACTTTTTGTGGTTCCTCTGGGAGGTTGAATTTCACCATCTTCCCCATCATCACTTTCATCATCAAAGTGATTACTATCCTTTTTTTTCACTGTAGGGATGATTTTTTCATCATGTGAGTGTAAGGTAACAACATGTTCTTCTTTATTCTCAAATAACTCAACATCGCGACTAGTGTATACCCTTTTTATTCTTGGATTCATAAGTTTATAGCCAAGTGCTTCATCACTGTATCCCAAGAAGATAAGTTTTTTTTATTTCATATCAAGATTAGGTATTTGTTTATGAGGAATTGTGCATATTTGATTTACATACAAAAAATCTAAGGTGTGAAATAGATGGCTTATGCCATGACCATGCTTTATGAGGTGTTAATCCATCAAGAGTTGCAGTGGAAACTCTATTTAGTAAATAGACTGTCATTTTAGTTTCTTCGGCCCAAAATTATTCTGATAAACTTGCATCATCAATCATACATCGCACCATATCCATGATAGAAAAATTTCACCTTTCAACAACACCATTTTGTTTTGTGTTGTGTAAGGAGGAGCCATTTGATGATGAATGCTATGTGTTTCCAATAAAACATTGAATTAATTGTTGGTGTATTCCCCCCCTCGATCTGAGCAGAGTGTTTTTATTTTCCTACTAGACTTTGTTTCAACAAGGGATTTGAACTTCTTGAAAGTTTCACAATCTTGGTATTTGGTAGAAAGATAGTATATCTATATTTTTCTTGAAAAATCATCAATAAAGAGCATGAAATATTGAAACCCAGAGTGGCTAGGTCTCATTAGTTCTCACAGATCGGTATGCACCATCTCAAGTTTTTCCTTAGCCGAAAATGTACTATGTTTTAATGGTTCTCTATGTTTTTTTCCTGCCAAACAATGCTGACATTTACTTTTACCCTATTTTAGAGGTGGTAAACCCCTAACCATGTCGTATCGACAAAAGGTGTGTCCAAGATAGCAAAAACTCACATCTCCAAGTCTTTGATGCCATAGTTGAGCTGAAGATGTATCGTTGGCTACAAGTTCTTGATAATTTCGTTGAAGAAAATCCAACTGCAACATTCTTCCCACATTCAAATATTTTGAATTTTTTTTGAGATTTGTGACTTTTCTCAAATTAGGTACATATTTTTTACCGCCTTTCAATCAAAATAAATTTTGAGATTGTGATCTAACACAGATAAAGCTTTTTTCTTAAACCAGGGACATAAAGAACATCTGTAATTTTAAAATTATGATTCTCAAGTGGTAGTGAAATGGAACCAATGCCTTCAACATTGTATGATGTATCAATCACCCAAAGAGACATGATTTTTGGTGGGAGTTTTACTTAGCGTGAATAACCAGTATTTGTTTTCCTGTCATGTGTCGAGTTGGACCTGATTCGGACATACCAAATTTGATTTGTAGAATTGGATACTTCATTTGACTGTGAAGAATATAGGTAGGTCATCATGATCAAATTAATCTCCCTGTTTGGCTACATTTACTGGTTGATTTGGTTTCTTTCTTCCACTTGTTATTATTTTGTCCTTGTTTACTCTATTGTTGACCAAATTTTTTTTGTTGGTAATTAATCTTTTTACCACCTTGATGATCCTTGTTGGAATGTGTTGTACCAACAAATTTTTAACTCATGTCCTTTCTGAGCACAAATAAGACATTTTTTGGTACTTTTGGCCTTATTGAGTATTACCTTACTTCTGTGGTTTTTTACTAGACTTACCCTATTTTTTTCCTTTTTGATTAGAAGCAAGTCCTTGATCTTCAGTTTCAGTAGTTGAGTGAATAACTTCCTCTTGTTGTAGTATATTCACTAACTCTTCAAAAGTTGTTTGACCATTTATGTTTAATGTGGTCACAAAAATCCTATAAGAAGGAGGAAGATCTCTCAATACTATAGGCATAAGTGATGTGTCAATTACTTCTTCTTCCAAAGCTTTAAGTGATGCACACAAAGTTTCTACTCTTCTAAAAAACATTTCAACTTTTTCAGTTGGTTGCATTTTCAAATTCAATAGTTGACTTTCGAGATGAAGTATTGTGTTCTTATTTTTTGACTCATATACTATTTTCAACTTGTCCCAAGATTCTTTTGCTATTGTGGTCTCACAAATATGAGTTTATACCTTATCTGAAACACTAAACAAGATTATTTACTTTGGTTTTTGATTTCCACTATCAAAGGTATCTTTTTGTGTAACATCTATCGCAGATCTTGTTAATGTACTAGAAACAATGGACCATATATTTTCAAAATCAACTTTTGCACAAATTTTTTTTCCATGCTAGATAATTATTAGAATGCAAAAGTTGAGATTCTAGGAAAAAAAAATTTGATGCCGTAATTGCGACCATTGTGAAAATTAATAAACAATAGAAGAAAAAAATCAACACTTTTCCCCCCTGAAAGCATGCACACCCCCACAAAACATATTAATTTATTTATTTTGGCCTCCTTTTTTTCCATGTACAATGAATTTTTGGCACTATTGGCCCTATTACAAATTGGCTCTACGGCCAATTTACAAAAATAAAATGGCTCTCTTGGTCGATTGAAAAAATATGTAATCCCCCCCCAACCTACCTTGTCTCGATCAGCTTCATCTCCTTCTTGGCGTGGAGGGTGGAGCTATTAATGTGTGATGTGAAGGAATCCTTTGGTGGCCACACATGCTCATTGATTGAAATGTTGACTTCACCTGCTGTTCACGTGGTCTCCTATCGTGTCTGTCCAACCACGGATGTTTGTTTTGCACTCCATCAAATGCTGAAACAAATGAATCACTATAGCAAATTCTGGATAGTGGATTCATTAATGGTGAAATGAAGGTCTGTCACCCTGATGTTGCAAGGGTGGGTGTGGGTCTCAAAATCGTGCTGTACAGGTAGCTTCAGTGGAGCGCAGAACTGAAATTCTCCTAGGAAAGTGCCGTGAGGAAGTGCTTGGCGATTTGCAGCAGCTACAGGGTAGAGAAGTAAACTTATCTCAGAAAATCAGTGGCCTCCAGAGAGAGATAAGTTTGATAGCTACTGCAGGGCGATCCCAAGGAACCGTTGGTGTTGATCTTGATGTTCTGGTTACACGCGACCATAGTCGTGATCAGTTGTTGCAAAATCTTGTAGCTGTAGTAGAAGCCTTTTTGAGTGCTCTAACAAGCAGGTTGTCTAACTTTGTTGTTATCTGTTCAGCATCGACTGCAAACATCTATTCGGAGTTGAATGTTTTACACAGCCCAAAATCAATTTGTACCCGAAATACAACTCAGGTAGTTGTTTTCACTTTTGTGGTCAGAGCAGAAGCATGAAGATATGAGAGAGAGTTTCCCAGCTGAATTTAGGAATAGCAAGACCACTGATAGGCTTTGGTACTGCAGCTAAGGCTGACAACATAGATCAAATGAAGCAAGCTGTTGACATAGCTTTACAGGTCGGGTACAGGCATTTTGACACTGCCAGTATTTATGGCACCGAGTCACCCTAGGGGAAAGCCCTTTTGTTTCCTTGAGGCGGATCTGTTTCAGATCAAAATATAAATGAAGCACGTTTGGAATGCTGTAATAACGGCGATGCCTAATAATCCTTCTCGTATGCAAATCATCCCATTACTCCTTGCATTTATGTGGTCACTGTTGAATGCTCATTTATGCACTGCGTTGTTCACAAGATCGGGAGGAGGTGAGGGAGCTCTGAGTCCACAAGATGGGGCTGCCATTGCAGTTGCACTCAACAATCTGATGACACCTTACAAAATCAGCACCTCTAAACTAAACTCAACGCATCTGAATGTGATCGATACATCTGGAGGGTAAGGACATCACCCGTGCTTCCACGTAGTTTAAAACCTCTGTAATTATCAGATGTGGAGCAAGTTTTTCTATTGAGATAGTATCAGCTCAATTTGAGGAGGATTAGGGCTTGAGTGGCAGGTAGGCTGTGGGTATTTAATATCAAGAGCTCTTGCAACTACTTCATCATCTGACAAATATCCTTTCCAATGTTGGAAAATGTTGCTTCACGTCGTTGGAGTAGATTAGACGCAAACTGTTTGACAAAATGCTTCAAAGAAATTTTGCTTAGCGTGGAGGATAAAAGTGATGTTAATTTAAGCAAGCTATAATGTGTGAGACTTCCAATGGTAAGCATGAATCAACTTTGATTTTAGTTTCTGGAATGTTTTCTTTGTGCACAAATTGATGGGTAAACTAATGTAATAGTGCGTCCTAATGGCTTTAAAAAACTAATTGACAATGGCTTAAATAGGAAAGCAGTTCATGAGTTGTTTGAATAGTTGAACGCAAGACTTTCCGATCTTGTTCTAGATGTAGTTCAAGAATTTTGCGCTTGTTACCTGTCCAAGTTAATGCACCAAATTAAGCACAAAAACCCTGAAAAACCTCAATGAAATCGATACCTGATGAAGATGTAGACGGATGAGGAAGCCGATGTAGACAAGACGGGCGTAGACGAGCAATTTACACAATAGATCCGAGTAACCTGCAAAACAACGGTGCTTGACAGAAAAAGATGGCGTTGTCGATATTTAGGTGGGACTCCCGAGAGCGGGTCCGGGAGTGATAACTTCCTTGGCGATGTCAGTCCAACTTTCAATAAAAAAAGAAGCTCATTATAAAGATGTGATTGATTCATGACCACTGTTGTCCTCAACGGATACGCGGGAACTTGAGTACGAGGTGCAGCACGAATGCGAGACCTTGGGCGTTGGGCTGATGGAGGAGGAGAAACACCTTCAGGGGATGCAGATTGCAGGAAATGACAACTCGTGAGTCTCGATGTTGAAAATGGAAGATGGTTATGATAACGTTGGGTTCTAGTGGCGATTATAGGACCCTGTCAATTTGAGAGGTGGCAAGATCAGGCGGCGTGGAACCACTAGAGGTCTGAATGGAGGTTGAGGTCGGATGCGGCTATGGGAAAGGAGGTGGGAGGTACTTGTTCCTCCTCCTCCAGCAACAGGTATTCACTATTCTAGAAGGTTTTTGAAACGGCATTGGAGAGCTTTACATCCTCAGTATTATGACCCGGGTACGGGTGGTAGGCACCAAATCCAAAATCAGAGTAAACCAAGCAGAGTTCACTCCTTCGGGTTATATGGTTTAATAGGAGGAGGGTTATAGATGAAGATTGGATAAGTTGATGAAGGATTCGGTGTAAAATCTGGTAGACGAAGATGAGGATGGAGATGATGAAGATGGTTCTTTTACATTTAACGACTGCCGAGGTAAAAGAACTTGCATGTTAGGTTTAAACAGTTTTATTAGGGATCCTCTTATTTGTTTGGACATTTGGAGGAGCAGTCTTGGGTGCTTGGGATGGGAGTAAATGAGACATGATTCACTTTGGTGGAGGGGGAGCCCCTAAGATAGATTTTGAGGAGGATGGAGATGTGGACAGATTTTGCGGTCTTGGGAGATAAAGGGGATTGCTTAGTCGGATTTACGGATGATTTAGATAATATTGATTCGGATGAGGAAGAAGTCCTCAAGGTAGGTGTAATAGGAGGAATATAGGGTGCTTTGGTTTTTGGTAATGAAGATGAGGATCTTGATAGAAGAGGTGGCATCTTTTGGGTAGGTAAGTCTACTTTTAGGGGTGTTGATGAAGAAGAAGATGATGACTTTGATGGATGTGTAGAAGAAGACACCTTCTCAGTGGGCAAATCCAATCGTTTATGGGGCGTAGAGAGAGATTTTTGTAGAAGAGGACCAAGGGTCTTGATGGTTCGAATATGGGTTTTCCTTTTTCAGGGATGGTGACAACTTCCACGGCATAAGGTGACTGTAACCTTTTCGGAGGAAGCAGTGGGATGGTACTGATGGTGTAGTGTTAGATTTTGGTTGTCGCGGTTTAGGTTGAGGAATCGAGTGTGCAGGTGTTGGTGTTACTTCTTTTGATTTTTCCTTACTAGGTGAAGTAACACTATTGATGGGAGAAGGGAGTGATGAAGAAGGAGTGCCTTGCGGAGAGAGAACTTCTGATGTAGTAGGAAAAGAGATAGGAAGGGGTCAAGATCGAAGACACTTCCGTCGAAGTTGGCACAATTATGGGTACATTCACCAAAAGGCATAGTTGCGACGGGAATGGGAGCAACGGAAGTAGATGTGTCCGTAGTGGAAACTCGGAGAGATGTGATTGCGTCGAGCATTGACAGAATGTCTGATGATGAGACAGATGAGGATGACACTGTCTCGGGTATAGATGGGAGATCGGACAAAGGAGCGGAGAGAGATGACTCCGTGTTTAGCAATGTAGGAATATTCAAAGGTGGGTTATCTGAAGATGGAGGAATTCTAGTGATTGGTGAAGTGGAAGAAGGTTCTGATTCGATTGCTGCGTTTGTAGATGACGTGGTTTCAGAAGCGGATTCTTGAGTAGAAATGAAGTTGATAGTGTGGGTGTTTGGTTTTTGAGATTCCGAAGAATTATGATTTGGGGCATGATTGGGGAAGGGTTGTTTAAAAACGTCCAGTGCTTGATTTGGGGGAGCATTGGGTTATCTAGACTAAGCTCGCCTTTATCAATGAATTTTTGGACAAGATTTTGAAAGTCTGACATCGTTCGATGTCATGACCTTTGGTTCTGTGATAATGGCAGAAATTGTTTTCCCTATACCAGAAAGGACGTTCGTGACTTTCATCAATATCCCTAATGGGTGGAAGTTCGATCATGCGAACTTCCAACATTTTTTCTAAGATAGAGGCATATGATTCCCCCAAGGGAGCAAAGGATCGTGATGATGAAGCCCCTTTCCGAGAAGATGAGGAATCTCTTCGTGGTGGTTGATTAGGAGTACTATCGGTTCTTGATGTTTTTAATACGATAGTATTTGTGGACCTTGATTCTTATCTTTAGAGGGGGAAGAATTTGGTTTGGTGAAGCGAGAAAAATCGGGTTTCGATTTAGAGCGAAGTTTTAACTTCCCTTGTTCAATGGCGCGAGATTCAAGTTTGCGTGCCATCGTAAAGGCTTCTTCGAAGGTGTGAAAAGTTTGGATCCTTAACGTGGAAGAAATGTGACTAGCACAAGATCGGGTGAACAACTCGATTTGTTGGGATTGAGGAAGGGAGAAAGACAATTGGTTGATTATCCCTCTCCAACGAGCGACAAAGTCTGCAATAGACTCATCGTCGATTGGCGAATGTTGTAAAGATCTGTAATTGAGATCTTATGGGCAATATTTATTGAAAAGTTTTCAACAAACATCTGAGCCAATTGAGAGAAGAAAATAAGGAATGTTGAGGGATGTTATTGTACCAGTCCAAAGCGGGACCCACTAGAGACATAGGAAAGGTACGGAGCATGAGTTCCTGATCCTGGACGATAAGGTAGCAAGCATGTTTGAATGCTCGCAGATGTTGTTGGGGGTCTTCCCGGCTATGAAATTTTGAGAATTTGGGAAGTTCCCATTGGGGAGGATAAGGCTTAAAAGCCACTGAAGGGTGAATGGGTTCATTACACACCTCTTCAAAGGAATATGAAGGACAAGCTCCTTTGGTGGAGGCTTCCAAGTCTGTAATTTTCTTGAAGAGAATTTGAACCACATCAGATTGAGGAGTAGGCACATTGGTATGTCCTACATAAGGAGCAAGTGATGGATGTTGTTGAGGTGTCAATGGGGGATTGATTTGTTGATTGGTGGGATGGTAAGAGGAATAACCAGGTGTTTTGGGTGACGCCTGGTGAGGTATTTGTTGTGAGGGTAGCTTGCATATAGGCAGGCTGTGAGATAATAAGTGGTTGAGAAAATATAGGTTGGGTGACGGATAGAGCCTGTGATTGGTGGACTCCTATGTTTGTTGATTGAATAGGGACAGATTGAGGAAAATGGGTGTTGGTTAGATTGGACATGTTGGGGAACAAGACCTGAAAGGGGCCTTCTACCGCCGAATTTGGTACCAAGGGTGCTGATACTAGGGGATGGGCGAAGGTCACAGTTGCTGGAATATTGGAAGAAAGATTGACCGGAGGACGAGAAGTAGGAACCAATTGACTAGCCGAAGGGGGTTGGCTCATGAAGAGGTACTGACCTTGAGACACAATAGAGGGCATAGATGAATTAACAGCGATATGCGGGTGCACAGACGCACTCGTTATCGCCAAGGCAGAAGACCTCTCAAAGGTAGGTTGAGGAATAGTTGAGGTAACTGCAGTATTAGGAATAGGTAAGGCAATTTGAGAACTAGTCAACATGGTTGGTGGAAGAGAAAAAGGAGGCACAAGAACCTCCCCCTTTTCCGTGGTTCGAGATGGGAGAGAGGATGAAAACTGTTCTACATAGGCCTGGGATGAACCACGAGGATAATCGTACACTTGTTGGATTGGTGGTCCTTGATCAGATATTCGAATGGACTTGTGTACTACGTAGTCCATGAGGGCTACCGGATTGCAATCAAGAAGAGCCTGAAATTCAGGATCCCCGCGAGGAATAGACTCCAAGTCAGAAGATATTTCTGATGGACTAGGAGAAGCTGGACGTGATGGGATTGTTTTGGCTTGATGGAAAGGATTATACGACCATGAGGGGGAACCCACTAACAGTGGTCCCGAGGAAGATTGGAGGGGTGCCGAAACATCCACGCTGGTGGTGATTTCGGAGGAAGAAGGAACCTGTTGGGCCATTTTCCTAGATTGTGACCGGGTGATAACCGTCATAAGCAAGCAAGAAAGAAGATTGTCCTAGATAATGCACAAACAATTCAAGCAGCGCAAGTGATTATCTCCTTTAAATTTTGATGCTTTTAAGAAAAGAAAATGTTAGGGAAGGCTTTTTAGAACAGGAACTACTCAGATAGCCAAACTAAGGATGGTTTGGGTAATGTGTGGTGAGGAGTCCCGAAGGCACTTCAGTAAAAGACCGGTACGTGGCTTGATATAGGGGCCTACCCCCGCACTTCACACACCGCTGCGATAAGGGAGTCGGGTGCTTTGCCAATATATACCAAAATCTTCCGTGAATTTATAGCGCGGCCCGAGTGCCGCGTAGGCTCTTCCTCTTGGATATCACTTCCAAGTAGGCGAGGCTAGGGAAGGAGTTTTGTTTAGATGCTTTATACCTAGTGATTTTGGCTTTGTGTGCAAGGGTGAAAAATAAAAATCAAATAGTGTCACTACCGATTTTGATCAATTCTCCAACCTAATTAAGACTAGATGAAAAAGCATGCAGCAATGACAAAGAAAAGGTTCTTTTTAAGCACTTAAAACGAAATGTTTGATTTCGATGAAGACAAGTCAAACAAATTCTTTCCCAAATGTGATTAAGTTCCTTTTAAGCACCAAAGATTGAAGTGTTTGGATGTGATAGACAACCAACAAAGAAATCCTAAAAAGGAGAAAACACCGAAAAAGAGGAATACCTGTAGGTTTAGCTCTCCAAGGTGTGTGGACTTCAAAAAGCGCGTTGTTGAGCTCTTCCCCTCGAACAATCCCACGAGCAAGCAAAGTGGTCCGCAAGAAAAGATCAAGCAAACAACAAACAAGATCCGGAAAGATACATCCAGATAATGGTGAAACAAAAATTCTTCTAAAAATAGAAAAATTTCCAGATAATGATTTCGCCTAAAAAGCAAGATTGAAATGATGAACAGAAATGCTCAAATAGGACCGATAGAAATCAGTGAAGAAAAGGAACAAAGTTCAAAACTAGAAAAGAAATGAACTTACCAATAAGGGACTTTGGTTGGGTCCCACCGAGCGTGCCAAAATGTAGTTCAAGAATTTTGTGCTTGTTACCTATCCAAGTTAATGCACCAAACTAAGCACAAAAACCCTGAAAAACCTCAATGAAATCGATACCTGATGAAGATGTAGATGGATGAGGAAGCCAATGTAGACAAGACGGGCGTACACGAGCAATTTACACAATAGATCCGAGTAACCTGCAAAACACCGGTGCTTGATAGAAAAAGATGGCGTTAGGAGATATTTGGGTGGACTGCCCGAGAAGCGGGTCCGGGAGGTGATAAACTTCCTTGGCGGATGTCAGTCCACGTTTTTCAATAAAGAAAAGAAGCATACATGATAAAAGATGTAAATAAAGACTAGATTTTCTGATTGCAGTAATAAAACAGAAACTGAACAGCAGACAGAAAGTACAGAAAACAGGGAACCGCGAAATAATGCTGGATTTGTGTTACCTGTGACCTTTTACCTGTCTGCAGTGAAATCGGCGTCGACTGGGTAGAATCGGCGGCGACTGATGTGATCGGCGTCGACCGGGAATAATCGGCGTCGACTGGATAAGATCAGTGTCAACTGAAGGCAGACTGACCAATCAGGGACTGCGCGATAAGATTCGGGGATTGGAAGGTGAATGTAGTCTGCAAGATGTGCCGAAGATGGAGAGACGCTGGAACAGAGTGGCTAGATGATGGATGGTGGTGTATGATGTTGATATGATACAGGCAGAGTAACGGTGCTCCTCTCAGGGATTGATTAGGACAGGATCTGCCCTAACTGAGACAATTGATGCTAAAAAGATCTCTCTTTCTTGCAACCTAAATCTTTCTCGCTCTCTGTTCGTGCGTAAGTGCTTTCTTTTGCTCGTTAGTCTCTTTTTCGGTCCTTCGAACTGAGCTATGGACCTGCTTTTATAATCGGCGCCGACCAAATGGGTCGGCGCCGATCACGGAGAAGACTCCCGAGATGGCCAAATTGATCGATTCGAGAAAGGCAAGACTTATCCCGACCACGGGAAATATCCCGCTTAGGGAAGATTTAAAAATGGATGTGATGCATAGATAGAATAAATTTGGGGTGGATAAGTGATTAAGATGCATGGGAAGAAGCGTAATTAAATATTTAATATTTAATTACTCATGGGTAAGATGTGATGTGATGAATTAAATTTAGAGTAAGTGATTAAATTACAAATTGGAAAACTATCCCAAGGGGATAGTTGGTGACGCGAACGTGCCCCAGGTTACCTAAGTAGGTAAACGAATATGAGGGACACTAAATTGGATAACCAATTTTAAGTGTCTACACTTGTTGTATGATGTAACCCATGGAAGAGTAAAAGCATATTGCAAGGTCATGCAAAACCTTGTTAATTATTCCAAATTTCTGTTGCTGTTTCATGGAATTACATACTGGAAATTAGGGTTAACTGCTCTAGAATGAACTTTCTCCTTCTACCTGTGTCTATGCAGTTACCGGAATGGTTATTGTGTCTTTTGCATGGTATTTGGGACGCCGAGTGAGGTGAGAAGCGTGAATTTGGTGGAGAATAATTTTGGGACTGCGGGGAGAAGTGGCGTCTGCGCATGCGTGGCCATGAGATTTAGCGTTTAAAACAGCTGCATGTTAAATCTACTCTTTGTAATAGTTTTCTACCTTCTTTCAGTATCTTGAAATGAATTTTCTTTCCTCTTGAATGGCGCCTAGACAAATGTTTTCGTGGTTTTTTATATCGCTGCTTGATTGTGTTGGTTTTCCCTTTAAATCTCGACCCAATTTCACTGATTTTGCTTGGAATGTTCTTTCCTCTCTTATAGCTTACTCTATTTCATACTTGTCTAAAAGGGTTACTGCAATTTTGAGTAATGCAGTCTAGTTCGTAGGGAAGGAAACATTATAGGGTTTCGTTGCTTATATGACTCTCTTTTAAAGAACTCTGTGATGGTAATTATAATTGAAGGCTTACTATATGGAAGGTTAAGCCTTCATATCTCTATTTGGGTTGAATATATACGTATTTCCTGTCTAGGGCTCTCCTTGTTTTGCTAAATGGTACATTAATAGTGACGTTGTGTTCTAAAACTTGTTTAAGCCTGTGGGCATTCCTTACTTTTTGTTTAATTAGAAAATGGCATTAGGGTTTTGTTTTAGAACTGTACATGGTTGACTGTTGTACCCAGTTCTAGAGGATGAATGACCTGACATCTATTTTGGCCTCTACGTGTTGAGAGAATTACTTTACCTTCTTCCTGGTTCAAACTCTTGTGTGATTAAAGTAAGGGGGAAACATTGTAAGTTTTATTGAATGAAATCTCTTCAAATTTTACTAGGGGTCACGAGCAAGCTATTAATAGCTGGACTGAAACAAAAGTTGTAGGTGAATCCATGGTATTGGACTCGTGAACCCATTCCTGTTAGATGACAGCTGATTACAGTGATAATATAATAGGTGGCTATTATATTCATCTGTTTGATATTTGCTAGACCTTTCCCTGATAAGCCCACATGGATCGGGTAAAATTTCCATCTTCTATACCATTGGCAAGGAGCTCATAGAACTTCTAGGCCTGACTGCACTGCGTAACCTTCCTGATGGATATGTGTGTTGGTTCTTATTTTGTGCTTGTACTCGTGGTAAGGTCCTTTGATTCTGGGGCATCAATGGTGTATTACCCACCGTGTATCGAATCCCTTTGTTTTCGAACTCGAATATCTTATACTTCAACTTGGTTACTAAAAGTCCCATTTTGTGGCTTTGTTAAGGAAATCAATTTTTATCTTTATTTTAAAATACTTATTGACATTGTCGGAAATATATAAAAATTATTAACTACTTTTGGGTTTAGCCTTCCATTACATTATGAAGAGAAGTTGACGATTAGGATAAGGTTTGTTGGAAGAATAATGGCCCTTTTTGTGTCTCATTTGTATGCGTTTGGAAGGGTGGATTTGTTTTGTTAACTAGTGCTACGTTTAAGAAATCCTATAAGGAAGTAGTGGTAAACTCCTTGGTTAAAACTGAAACTATAGTTGTTTTCTTTTAGGGTGTCGAACCCTTATTACTATGAAGCCTTTCCCTGGGAGAATTGGATAACGTTGTTTTGTTTCGCGCCTACGATCATAATTAGTATGTTTTGTCTTCTCTTGGACCCCCTTTAGATGGATGGATTGAGTATTGGATTCCAATCACGTAAACCATAGGATCACATGAAGAAATATCAACCCTCTTGATCTTCTTGTTCCTAACCCATAAGGTCTTGCCTTGATTTATGTAATTTTGTTCTTACTGGTATTTTGACTTTCTCCTTGTTGGATGGTTTAGATTTCTCTCTCATGTGATTAATCTTGGAGTTGTGGGTTGTGTTTTAATCCATTTCTGAATTTAGAACATTCCTTTCTTGATATTGTTAAATGTTAGCTTACTGTTGCAATGTGTAGCCTTAACATGCTCAGTTCTTGCGAACTGATTCTAGCTAGTATTTGTGCAGATGGATTATGCGAGTAGATTAAAGGAAAGAGTTGTAAAGGTTTCATCAGTGCAATTTATGAAGTTCCTTGTAAAAATGTCCAATGTGAGGTAAATTTTTGTAATAGTGCTTGCAAAGGAGTTTAGAAGACCTCTTGCCTTGGGTTGTTCTGAAATTGCGTGATGATGTTGTCTTGTCCTTCTGTAGGTAAACTGGTAACTTATCCTTGTGAGAAATGGTATTCAATCTTTACATTGATATGAGTATTGTAAAACTTTGATCTTGGGAATAAATTGTTAAGTTAAATCTTTCTAAGACTTGGTGACAATATTTTATAAGTAAAGTAAAATGGGTCGGTTAACCCTTAAGAAGCTAAACAAATAATAATTTTATATTCAACAAATAAATGTAGAGGTGATCTACTTGAAATCAAATAATTCCATGAGTGATCAAAATGAAACCATCCTTTGTGAAGTAAAAATTTTATAACTTGATATCCCTAGCTACACTAGCGAACATTATCCTTTTTGTATGGTGAATTCTTAGAATGATCCTAAGGTGAAACAAATTGTTAGTTGATATAAGTTAACAAGATTTAATAAGTAGGAGGGATCGGTTTCGAAACCACGCAATCTATCCCTCAACCATTTGAAAGGTAAATTGTTTTCTTTTGTAAAATCATCCAGCGAAGCCTAAGTAAAATAATTAATAATTACGTATAAAACCTCAAGCTCCAATTAAACCTCAGTAAGAACTAATGATGTCTCAAGGATGAACTCAATTGACCTTCTTCCTTTAACTTTATCCAAGGTACCTCATAATTTTCTCTTAAGTTGTTGAACGTGAACCCATGTTGTCATATGGGCATGAACAAGTTCTAGTAGCGTAAGTGTTAATAGATGGCCTTGTGAAATTAAATTACCCCTTTCTCTAAACAAACGAATTAAGCAAATGAATGTCATAATAGAGAAGATTAAAAATGATTACTCAGTGTAAAAAGAATAAACTTAGCTTGGTAAGATGAATTATATGAATCATACCTTGAGCATCCTTGAAAACGTAAACTAAGAATTGCAAGATGTATTTTTAAAATAAATAATCCTCAAGAATATCTCATTGTGGATGGCCCTAACTGTTAGTGTGTTCTGTGGATGGACCTCTATGTTGTCATGTCAAAAAAAAAAGTGTATTGTCCTTTTGGGTGTGAACGTTTCCGTGCTGACCTTGTGGTCATCCCCGTAACAAGTTGTTCTCAGTGTTAGTTGTATCCTTGGTGACGACATGTTGCGTCATGCTACGTGTCAAGCAAGTTCAAAAAAAAATTATCCTGTCTTTTACTGTGTTGTTCGTGTGTGTGAATTTGTGGGTCGTTACACTTGGTATCAGAGCATAGGTTCATGCTCTCGAACCTATGGGCCGGATTGGTGTTATATGATGATGTTACATGGTGGTGGTGGTGTTACATGATGATACTGCATGATGATGATGATGTTGCATGATGGTGGTAGATATTGGAAGAGTAATGTGCTTTAAACGTGATGTGATTATTGTCGTAATTGTGATATTGTGAACGCACATGATGGGTATGTCACCTTGTGCGTGTTTGTGATCATGTTGATATGTTGGGGATGGGAGTATTCTCTCTCCTTCTTGTGGATTCTAGGAAGAGTTCACGTGTGAATTATTGTTTGTGATGTGTGAAAAGAATTCTAATGTGGATGACGTAGTGTTGGAGCATTGCGGCATATTGTGATATGTGGGTGTATCAATGTGTTGTATGACTAGTTTGATGTTAAAAGAAACGAGTTGTATCATGATGTTTTTATCTTGTTAGATGAGATGTGTGTATCACCTTGTTATGTAGCAATGGATGTTATGTTGTGATGTACTATGTTCATCGTATGTATGATTGTGTAAATATGTAATGCTTCAAGTTGTGATTTTGGGTCATACGGTGAGTGTATGAACCCTATCGTATGGTGATTGCACTTTGGGTGCAGAAAGTGGTAAAGTGATGTGTTACACTCAGTGAATGTATGATCGTGATCTACCCTGTATATGTACCATATGTAAGACGTTATGGTAGTTATGTGTGTGCCACCGTTATGTTAGTGATGTTGTTGTATGTTATGTTGTGAACCTTACGCTAACCGATCCTGAGGGAAATCGGTAGAAGTGTATGTTGAGAGTGAGGAATGGTGTACCATGGGTCAATAACTCGAGCCAAAACTCAGTTTAGTAGATAACATGTGATTCTTTCCTCTCTCCCTATGTGGTTGTATGTACGCAACCTAAGTGCAACTATGACTATGTTTAGCCTTGTCGAAGTGGTGGCGGGATGATTCAGATGGAGGTGATGATAGTGGTATTATTGATATGTATTTTACGAGCTGAGGCTCGATGTTCTGAGTGCTAGCAACTCGTTGAGTACCCCTTTGGTGGCTAGATAAGGCCACACAGTTATCGTAATGTGACATCATTATAAGTTGATTTTATTCGTAATTGATTTTTTTTTCTTTATTTTGTAAGGACCAGCAGCTTTTCTTGATTGCAATGCTTTACAATTTTGGGCATTTCCTTGGTTTGTGGCACTAACATGGGGATTTTGATACTAACTATGGCCATTTGGCCATTTATTTTTGCTTGATTTTGGGTCTTCTTTTAAATTTGGAATTTTTACCGCCTTGCCCAAGGCTTGTACTTTGCCACTTGGCACTTTGATTGGATTGTTGTGCTGGTTCTATTGTCGTGATGTGTGGAATAGGGTCATGGGATGCACCATGGATTGGTTGGACCTATGGACCCGCTTCATTGTATGGGGGTACGCCCCAAGGAGTACATATAACTAGCGGGTTGTTGAACCACGCGTTATTATGTCACTTGGGTTAGGAGTGTTCGAACTCTATGTGTCTTGGACCATAGGGTCAACCGGCCTCCTTGAGGGAGGCCTAAGAGACTTGAGGGAGGCATAAGAGTATGAGGGAGGCATTTGAGGGAGGCATAAGAGTTTGAGGGAGGCATAAGAGACTTGAGGGAGGCATAAGAGTTTGAGGGAGGCTTATGATATTTGTCTGTATGGTTGATGTTTCAGGATATATGTTGATTGTGATGTTTGGTAGTGGTATTTTGATGTATGTGTTACTCATGTCAGATGGATATGTGTTGTGATGTTGTGGTTATGTCATTGATTCCCTTGTGGACACTATGTACCTGTAGCATGGTTTGGTGTTATGTGAGTCTTTCATACGATGGAAATTGAGGAAATGTCTGGTGGATTGTAGTACTCTTTTGTTTGAGTATTTGGTATGTCAGTCATTGATGTGTGATGAGTACTATGTTATGTGGAGTGTGCCTATTCTATTCCGTATTTGAGTAACCTTTTTGTGGTGTAATACAATCATGAAGTATATACTTGCGTGCTTGTGAATCTGTAGGTTCTTGTGAACCTGATAGGGTGTTGTGTTAGCAGTTCATGTTGGGCACCCACAATAAGGAATAAACCAAAACTCTTCAATGATGAAATTTTAAAAGCAATTAAACTAAGAATAATGCTAATGGAAAGAGACTAATGAAATGATGAACAAGAAAGAACTGCCAATCTTCACAGAACATTGAAAGTTAAAAATTCTACCAAATGTTCCTAAGGCTACCTTGTGACCGTGCTTTAATCAACTAAAATTTCAAACCATAGGGTGTGTTTTCTTCTGTATCTATCCCTTGTTGCGTACCACTTCCTTTCCTCTGTGTAATGTCACATCGAGGACGATGCTTTCTTAAGGGGAGGAGAATGTAATGCCCCCCCCAACCTACCTTGTCTCGGTCAACTTCATCTCCTTCTTGGCGTGGAGGGTGGAGCTATTAATGTGTGATGTGAAGGAATCCTTTGGTGGCTGCACATGCTCATTGATTGAAATGTTGACTTCACCTGCTGTTCACGTGGTCTCCTGTCATGTCTGTCCAACCACGGATGCTTGTTTTGCACTCCATCAAGATGCTGAAACAGATGAATCGCTATAGCGTGTTCTGGATAGTGGATTCATTAATGGTGAAATGAAGGTCTGTCGCCCTGACGTTGCAAGGGTGGGTGTGGGTCTCAAAATCGTGCTGTACAGGTAGCTTCAGTGGAGCGCAGAACTGAAATTCTCCTAGGAAAGTGCCGTGAGGAAGTGTTTGGCGATTTGCAGCAGCTACAGGGTAGAGAAGTAAACTTATCTCAGAAAATCAGTGGCCTCCAGAGAGAGATAAGTGCGACAGCTACTGCAGGGTGATCCCAAGGAACCGTTGCTGTTGATCCTGATGTTCTGGTTGCACGCGACCACAGTCGTGATCAGTTGTTGCAAAATCTTGCAGCTATAGTAGAAGCCTTTTTGAGTGCTCCAACAAGCAGGTTGTCTAACTTTGTTGTTATCTGTTCAGCATCGATGGTGCAAACATCTATTCGGGGTTGACTGTTTTACACAGCCCAAAATCAATTTGTACCCGAAATACAACTCAGGTAGTTGTTTTCACTTTTGTGGTCAGAGCAGAAGCATGGAGATACGAGAGAGAGTTTCCCAGCTGAATTCAAGAATAGCAAGACCACTGATAGGCTTTGGTACTGCGGCTAAGGCTGACAACATAGATCAGATGAAGCAAGCTGTTGACATTGTGGCATAGCTTTATAGGTCGGGTACAGGCATTTTGACACTACAGTATTTATGGCACCGAGTCAGCCTAGGGGAAAGCCCTTTTGTTTCCTGGAGGCGGATCTGTTTCAGATCAGAATATTCATGAAGCACGTTTGGAATGCTGTAATAATGGTGATGCCTAATAATCCTTCTCGTATGCAAATCATCCCATTACTCCTTGCATTTATACGGTCACTGTTGAATGCTCATTTATGCACTGCATTGTTCACAAGATCGGGAGGAGGTGAGGGAGCTCTGAGTCCACAAGATGGGGCTGCCTTTGCAGTTGCACTCAGCAATCTGATGACACCTAACAAAATCAGTTACCTCCAAACTCAACCCAACTCATCTGAATGTGATCGATACATCTGGAGGGTAAGGACATCACCCGTGCTTCCACGTAGTTTAAAACCTCTGTAATTATCAGATGTGGAGAAAGTTTTTTCTATTGAGATAGTATCAGCTCAATTTGAGGAGGATTAGGGGCTTGAGTGGCAGGTAGGCTGGCGGGTATTTAATATCAAGAGCTCTTGCAACTACTTCATCATCTAACAAATATCCTTTCCAATGTTGGACAGTGTTGCTTCACGTCGTTGGAGTAGATTACGCGCAAACTGTTTGACAAAATGCTTCAAAGAAATTTTGCTTTAGCATGGAGGATAAAAGTGATGTTAATTGAAGCAAGCTATAATGTGTGAGACTTCTAATGGTAAGCATGAATCAACTTTGATTTTAGTTTCTGGAATGTTTTCTTTGCTTGCACAAATTGATGGGTAAACTAATGTAATAGTGCGTCCTAATGGCTTTAAAAAAAAAACTAATTGACAATGCCTTAAATAGGAAAGCAGTTCATGAGTTGTTTGAATAGTTGAACGCAAGACTTTCCGATCTTGTTCTAGAATCTAGACCCAAGAGTAAAAGCATATTGCAAGGTCATGCAAAACCCTGTTAATTATTCCAAATTTCTTAGGAGTTGTTGCTGTTTCATGTGAATTACATACTGGAAATTGGGGTTAACTGCTCTAGAATGAACTTTGAGGGAGGCATCCTTCTGCCTGTGTCTATGCAGTTACCGGAATGGTTATTGTGTCTTTTGCGTGGTATTTGGGATTTGCCGAGTGGGTGAGAAGCGTGAATTTGGTGGAGAATAATTTTGGGACTGCAGGGAGAAGGGGTCTGCGCATGCATGGCCATGAGATTTAGTGTTTAAAATAGGCATGTTAAATCTACTCTTTGTAATAGTTTTCTACCTTCTTTCAGTGGATCCTTGAAATGAATTTTTATTCTTCTTGAATGTGCGCCTAGACAAATGTCTTGTGGATTGTAGTACTCTTTTGTTTAAGTATTTTGTATATCAGTCATTGATGTGTGACGAGTACTATGTTATGTGGAGTGTGCCTATTCTATTCCGTATTTGTGTAACCTTTTGTGGTGTAATACAATCATGAAGTATATACTTGTGTGCTTGTGAATCTGTAGTGTCTTGTAAATGTAGAGGTGATCTACTTGAAATCAAATAATTCCATGAGTGATCAAAATGAAACCATCCTTTGTGAAGTAAAATTTTTATAACTTGATATCCCTAGCTACACTAGCGAACATTATCCTTTTTGTATGGTGAATTCTTAGAATGATCCTAAGGTGAAACAAATTGTTAGTTGATATAAGTTAACAAGATTTAATAAGTAGGAGGGATCGGTTTCGAAACCACGCAATCTATCCCTCAACCATTTGAAAGGTAAATTGTTTTCTTTTGTAAAATCATCCAGCGAAGCCTAAGTAAAATAATTAATAATTACGTATAAAACCTCAAGCTCCAATTAAACCTCAGTAAGAACTAATGATGTCTCAAGGATGAACTCAATTGACCTTCTTCCTTTAACTTTATCCAAGGTACCTCGTAATTTTCTCTTAACTTGTTGAACGTGAACCCAATGTTGTCATATGGGCATGAACAAGTTCTAGTAGCATAAGTGTTAATTAGATGGCCTTGTGAAATTAAATTACCCCTTTTTCTAAACAAACGAATTAAGCAAATGAATGTCATAATAGAGAAGATTAAAAATGATTACTCAGTGTAAAAAGAATAAACTTAGCTTGGTAAGATGAATTATATGAATCATACCTTGAGCATCCTTGAAAACGTAAACTAAGAATTGCAAGATGTATTTTTAAAATAAATAATCCTCAAGAATATCTCATTGTGGATGGCCCTAACTGTTAGTGTGTTCTGTGGATGGACCTCTATGTTGTCATGTCAAAAAAAAGTGTATTGTCCTTTTGGGTGTGAACGTTTCCGTGCTGACCTTGTGGTCATCCCCGTAACAAGTTGTTCTCAGTGTTAGTTGTATCCTTGGTGACGACATGTTGCGTCATGCTACGTGTCAAGCAAGTTCAAAAAAAAATTATCCTGTCTTTTACTGTGTTGTTCGTGTGTGTGAATTTGTGGGTCGTTTCACTTGGTATCAGAGCATAGGTTCATGCTCTCGAACCTATGGGCCGGATTGGTGTTATATGATGATGTTACATGGTGGTGGTGGTGTTACATGATGATACTGCATGATGATGATGATGTGCATGATGGTGGTAGATATTGGAAGAGTAATGTGCTTTAAACGTGATGTGATTATTGTCGTAATTGTGATATTGTGAATGCACATGATGGGTATGTCACCTTGTGCATGTTTGTGATCGTGTTGATATGTTGGGGATGGGAGTATTCTCTCTCCTTCTTGTGGATTCTAGGAAGAGTTCACGTGTGAATTATTGTTTGTGATGTGTGAAAAGAATTCTAATGTGGATGACGTAGTGTTGGAGCATTGCGGCATATTGTGATATGTGGGTGTATCAATGTGTTGTATGACTAGTTTGATGTTAAAAGAAACGAGTTGTATCATGATGTTTTTATCTTGTTAGATGAGATGTGTGTATCACCTTGTTATGTAGCAATGGATGTTATGTTGTGATGTACTATGTTCATCGTATGTATGATTGTGTGTAATATGTAATGCTTCAAGTTGTGATTTTGGGTCATACGGTGAGTGTATGAACCCTATCGTATGGTGATTGCACCTTTGGGTGCAGAAAGTGGTAAAGTGATGTGTTACACTCAGTGAATGTATGATCATGATCTACCCTGTATATGTACCATATGTAAGACGTTATGGTAGTTATGTGTGTGCCACCATTATGTTAGTGATGTTGTTGTATGTTATGTTGTGAACCTTACGCTAACCGATCCTGAGGGAAATCGGTAGAAGTGTATGTTGAGAGTGAGGAATGGTGTACCATGGGCCAATAACTCGAGCCAAAACTTGGTTTAGTAGATAACATGTGATTCTTTCCTCTCTCCCTATGTGGTTGTATGTACACAACCTAAGTGCAACTATGACTATGTTTAGCCTTGTCGAAGTGGTGGCGGGATGATTCAGATGGAGGTGATGATAGTGGTATTATTGATATGTATTTTACGAGCTGAGGCTCGATGTTCTGAGTGCTAGCAACTCGTTGAGTACCCCTTTGGTGGCTAGATAAGGCCACAAAGTTATCGTAATGTGACATCATTATAAGTTGATTTTATTCGTAATTGATTTTTTTTCTTTATTTTGTAAGGACCAGCAGCTTTTCTTGATTGCAATGCTTTACAATTTTGGGCATTTCCTTGGTTTGTGGCACTAACATGGGGATTTTGATACTAACTATGGCCATTTGGTCATTTATTTTTGCTTGATTTTGGGTCTTCTTTTAAATTTGGAATTTTTACCACCTTGCCCAAGGCTTGTACTTTGCCACTTGGCACTTTGATTGGATTGTTGTGCTGGTTCTAATGTCGTGATGTGTGGAATAGGGTCATGGGATGCACCATGGATTGGTTGGACCTATGGACCCGCTTCGTTGTATGGGGGTACGCCCCAAGGAGTACATATAACTAGCGGGTTGTTGAACCACGCGTTATTATGTCACTTGGGTTAGGAGTGTTCAAACTCTATGTGTCTTGGACCATAGGGTCAACCGGCCTCCTTGAGGGAGGCATAAGAGTTTGAGGGAGGCATAAGAGTTTGAGGGAGGCATAAGAGACTTGAGGGAGGCATAAGAGTTTGAGGGAGGCATAAGAGACTTGAGGGAGGCATAAGAGTTTGAGGGAGGCATAAGAGACTTGAGGGAGGCATAAGAGTTTGAGGGAGGCTTATGATATTTGTTTATATGGTTGATGTTTCAGGATATATGTTGAGTTATTGTGTTGTTTGGTAGTGGTATTTTGATGTATGTGTTACTCATGTCAGATGGATATGTGTTGTGATGTTGTGGTTATGTCATTGATTCCCTTGTGGACACTATGTACCTGTAGCATGGTTTGGTGTTATGTGAGTCTTTCATTGATGCAAATTGAGGAAATGTCTGGTGGATTGTAGTACTCTTTTGTTTGAGTATTTGGTATGTCAGTCATTGATGTGTGATGAGTACTATGTTATGTGGACTGTGCCTATTCTATTCCATATTTGAGTAACCTTTTTGTGGTGTAATACAATCATGAAGTATATACTTGCGTGCTTGTGAATCTGTAGGGTCTTGTGAACCTGATAGGGTGTTGTGTTAGCAGTTCATGTTGGGCACCCACAATAAGGAATAAACCAAAACTCTTCAATGATGAAATTTTAAAAGCAATTAAACTAAGAATAATGCTAATGGAAAGAGACTAATGAAATAATGAACAAGAAAGAACTGCCAATCTTCACAGAACATTGAAAGTTAAAAATTCTACCAAATGTTCCTAAGGCTACCTTGTGACCGTGCTTTAATCAACTAAAATTTCAAACCATAGGGTGTGTTTTCTTCTGTATCTATCCCTTGTTGCGTACCATTTCCTTTCTATGTGTAATGTCGCATCGAGGACGATGCTTTCTTAAGGGGAGGAGAATGTAATGCCCCGCCGCCCCAACCTACCTTGTCTCCGTCATCTTCATCTCCTTCTTGGCGTGGAGGGTGGAGCTATTAATGTGTGATGTGAAGGAATCCTTTGGTGGCCGCACATGCTCATTGATTGAAATGTTGACTTCACCTGCTGTTCACGTGGTCTCCTGTCGTGTCTGTCCAACCACGGATGCTTGTTTTGCACTCCATCAAATGCTGAAACAGATGAATCGCTATAGCGTGTTCTGGATAGTGGATTCATTAATGGTGAAATGAAGGTCTGTCGCCCTAACGTTGCAAGGGTGGGTGTGGGTCTCAAAATCATGCTATACAGGTAGCTTCAGTGGAGAGCAGAACTGAAATTCTCCTAGGAAAGTGCCGTGATGAAGTGTTTGGCGATTTGCAGCAGCTACAGGGTAGAGAAGTAAACTTATCTCAGAAAATTAGTGGCCTCCAGAGAGAGATAAGTGCGACAGCTACTGCTGGGTGATCCCAAGGAACCGTTGCTGTTGATCCTGATGTTCTGGTTGCATGCGACCACAGTCGTGATCAGTTGTTGCAAAATCTTGCAGCTGTAGTAGAAGCCTTTTTTAGCGCTCCAACAAGCAGGTTGTCTAACTTTATTGTTATCTGTTCAGCATCGATTGCAAACATCTATTCGGGGTTGACTTTTTTACACAGCCCAAAATCAATTTGTACCCGAAATACAACTCAGGTAGTTGTTTTCACTTTTGCGGTCAGAGCAGAAGCATGGAGATACAAGAGAGAGTTTCCCAGCTGAATTCAAGAATAGCAAGACCACTGATAGGATTTGGTATTGCGGCTAAGGCTGAAAACATAGATCAGATGAAGCAAGCTGTTGACACAACTTTACAGGTCAGGTACAAGCATTTTGACACTGCCAGTATTTATGGCACCGAGTCAGCCTAGGGGAAAGCCCTTTTGTTTCCTGGAGGCGGATCTGTTTCAGATCATAATATTCATGAAGCACGTTTGGAATGCTGTAATAATGGCGATGCCTAATAATCCTTCTCGTATGCAAATCATCCCATTACTCCTTGCATTTATACGGTCACTGTTGAATGCTCATTTATGCACTGCATTGTTCACAAGATCAGGAGGAGGCGAGGGAGCTCTGAGTCCACAAGATGGGGCTGCCTTTGCAGTTGCACTCAGCAATCTGATGACACCTAACAAAATCAGCACCTCCAAACTCAACCCAACTCATCTGAATGTGATCGATACATCTGGAGGGTAAGGACATCACCCGTGCTTCCACGTAGTTTAAAACCTCTTTAATTATCAGATGTGGAGCAAGTTTTTCTATTGAGATAGTATCAGCTCAATTTGAGGAGGATTAGGGCTTGAGTGGTAGGTAGGCTGCAGGTATTTAATATCAAGAGCTCTTGCAACTACTTCATCATCTGACAAATATCCTTTCCAATGTTGGACAGTGTTGCTTCACGTCGTTGGAGTAGATTACGCGCAAACTGTTTGACAAAATGCTTCAAAGAAATTTTTCTTAGCGTGGAGGATAAAAGTGATGTTAATTGAAGCAAGCTATAATGTGTGAGACTTCCAATGGTAAGCATGAATCAACTTTGATTTTAGTTTCTGGAATGTTTTCTTTGCGCACAAATTGATGGGTAAACTAATGTAATAGTGCGTCCTAATGGCTTTAAAAAAAAACTAATTGACAATGCCTTAAATAGGAAAGCAGTTCATGAGTTGTTTGAATAGTTGAACGCAAGACTTTCCGATCTTGTTCTAGAATCTAGACCCAAGAGTAAAAGCATATTGCAAGGTCATGCAAAACCCTATTAATTATTCCAAATTTCTGTTGCTGTTTCATGGAATTACATACTGGAAATTAGGGTTAACTACTCTAGAATGAACTTTCTCCTTCTGCCTGTGTCTATGCAGTTACCAGAATGGTTATTGTGTCTTTTGCGTGGTATTTGGGACGCCGAGTGGGTGAGAAGCGTGAATTTGGTGGAGAATAATTTTGGGACTGCGGGGAGAAGGGGTCTGCGCATGCCTGGCCATGAGATTTAGCGTTTAAAATAGGCATGTTAAATCTACTCTTTGTAATAGTTTTCTACCTTCTTTCAGTATCTTGAAATGAATTTTCTTTCCTCTTGAATGGCGCCTAGACAAATGTTTTCGTGGTTGTTTATATCGCTGCTTGATTGTGTTGGTTGTCCCTTTAAATCTCGATCCAATTTCACTAATTTTGCTTGGAATGTTCTTTCCTCTCTTATAGCTTACTCTATTTCATACTTGTCTAAAAGGGTTACTGCAATTTTGAGTAATGCAGTCTAGTTCGTAGGGAAGGAAACATTATAGGGTTTTGTTGCTTATATGACTCTCTTTTAAAGAACTCTGTGATGGTAATTATAATTGAAGGCTTACTATATGGAAGGTTAAGCCTTCATATCTCTATTTGGGTTGAATATATACGTATTTCCTGTCTAGGGCTCTCCTGTTTTGCTAAATGGTACATTAATAGTGACGTTGTGTTCTAAAACTTGTTTAAGCCTGTGGGCATTCCTTACTTTTTGTTTAATTAGAAAATGGCATTAGGGTTTTGTTTTAGAACTGTACATGGTTGACTGTTGTACCCAGTTCTAGAGGATGAATGACCTGACATCTATTTTGGCCTCTACGTGTTGAGAGAATTACTTTACCTTCTTCCTGGTTCAAACTCTTGTGTGATTAAAGTAAGGGGGAAACATTGTAAGTTTTATTGAATGAAATCTCTTCAAATTTTACTAGGGGTCACGAGCAAGCTATTAATAGCTGGACTGAAACAAAAGTTTGTAGGTGAATCCATGGTATTGGACTCGTGAACTCGTTCCTGTTAGATGACAGCTGATTACAGTGATAATATAATAGGTGGCTATTATATTCATTTGTTTGATATTTGCTAGACCTTTCCCTGATAAGCCCACATGGATCGGGTAAAATTTCCATCTTCTATACCATTGGCAAGGAGCTCATAGAACTTCTAGGCCTGACTACACTGCGTAACCTTCCTGATGGATATGTGTGTTGGTTCTTATTTTGTGCTTGTACTCGTGGTAAGGTCCTTTGATTCTGGGGCATCAATGGTGTATTACCCACTGTGTATCGAATCCCTTTGTTTTCGAACTCGAATATCTTATACTTCAACTTGGTTACTAAAAGTCCCATTTTGTGGCTTTGTTAAGGAAATCAATTTTTATCTTTATTTTAAAATACTTATTGACATTGTCGGAAATATATAAAAATTATTAACTACTTTTGGGTTTAGCCTTCCATTACATTATGAAGAGAAGTTGACGATTAGGATAAGGTTTGTTGGAAGAATAATGGCCCTTTTTGTGTCTCATTTGTATGCATTTGGAAGGGTGGATTTGTTTTGTTAACTAGTGCTACGTTTAAGAAATCCTATAAGGAAGTAGTGGTAAACTCCTTGGTTAAAACTGAAACTATAGTTGTTTTCTTTTAGGGCGTCGAACCCTTATTACTATGAAGCCTTTCCCTGGGAGAATTGGATAACGTCGTTTTGTTTCGCGCCTACGATCATAATTAGTATGTTTTGTCTTCTCTTGGACCCCCTTTAGATGGATGGATTGAGTATTGGATTCCAATCACGTAAACCATAGGATCACATGAAGAAATATCAACCCTCTTGATCTTCTTGTTCCTAACCCATAAGGTCTTGCCTTGATTTATGTAATTTTGTTCTTACTGGTATTTTGACTTTCTCCTTGTTGGATGGTTTAGATTTCTCTCTCATGTGATTAATCTTGGAGTTGTGGGTTGTGTTTTAATCCATTTCTGAATTTAGAACATTCCTTTCTTGATATTGTTAAATGTTAGCTTACTGTTGCAATGTGTAGCCTTAACATGCTCAATTCTCGCGAACTGATTCTAGCTAGTATTTGTGCAGATGGATTATGCGAGTAGATTAAAGGAAAGAGTTGTAAAGGTTTCATCAGTGCAATTTATGAAGTTCCTTGTAAAAATGTCCAATGTGAGGTAAATTTTTGTAATAGTGCTTGCAAAGGAGTTTAGAAGACCTCTTGCCTTGGGTTGTTCTGAAATTGCGTGATGATGTTGTCTTGTCCTTCTGTAGGTAAACTGGTAACTTATCCTTGTGAGAAATGGTATTCAATCTTTACATTGATATGAGTATTGTAAGTTCAAAAAAAAAATTATCCTGTCTTTTACTGTGTTGTTCGTGTGTGTGAATTTGTGGGTCGTTTCAAAATATATTAAATTTTTTTAGGCTCTTTAGCCTCTTTTGAAATACAAGCAATCTCTAATTTGTTTAATTTTAATGAAACAAATATTATTAACATCTAGACCCTGACGTAGAGCTCACAGAAATACACACTTTAAAAAAAATGGCACCTCAATCCGAGGTACCAGTTGAAAGTTATGGCTATTTTAAGTTACGATTTCAATATCTTTTTGGGCCCCGTTCCAAAAATGGAATTTTTTTTATACTTTTGATGTTTTCCATGACGTCCAAAAATATATATTTTTTTTAAAAATACTTTTTTAACTGAACGTAGATGACAACTTATGTGCATGCGTAGTGCATTTTAGGGCACAACTATAGTTTAAACCGCTTTGCTTATGCATTATAATAACCCTTGGATATTGTTTTCTTTTATTGTTTCTCTTTGTATGCAGCTATTTTTTTTGCTTGGAGGTAACTTGTTGTTCCTTCTTCCAATGTAGATTTTTTTGGTTGTAGGTTGAAAATATTATCCACGTTCAATTTGTAGTCTTTGTTTTGGATGCAGGCACGTTGAAGATTGTTCAAATATCCTATCTTCTACTCCTTTGGTAGGTGCAAGTTCACAGAGAAACTGCCACATTTGATTGGATATCCTTATTTTTAATGCTCAAATATAGAGAAAAGGAAGAAGAAGTAATTTGGGGAGCTTGAAAAGATTTTGTCCCCACAGATAAAAATTATTGTATATATATATGTATATATTTTAAATGCTTCTAATTTAAAAAAAATTACACGTATAGGTATTTAAAAAAAAAAGATAATACAATGTTATCTTTTACAAGAGAGTTACATCTAGGTCTACAAGGGCCTGTGATTGCACCCCAGGTGTTCTTCAACTGTAAATCAATCTGTGAACCGGGTGTGGATTCGGATAGGGGTTGTGAAATGGCTAGGGGCATCTATGGCTCATCCTAGCTCTATAATTTCTCCATATATCCCCTAAACTTCCCTAAAAATTCCTTCACTCATCTCTAGATCAGAATGCTACGCTGATACCAAATCTTGATAATGAATACTTGAAAAGTATATTTGACATAGAAGCTTTATACAAAAACAAGACGGTGCTTGTGTATTTTATTAACATCAAAATCAAGCATTACAAACAAATAGAGAGCTACAATGTTTATAAATATTGAACAACTTCTATCTCATCCATAATATATGGAAGCAAATCAACTAATTTGAGCAAATATGCAGAAATAGCATATTGCCCCTAACTTCCCCTATTGTCCCCTCATGGAAATCATCTGGGAACAAAATATGCAAGATAAAACATGATCCCAGAAACATTGGGATGAGAATACTATCACTTAGGTAACTAATAACTAAGGATAACTAATACCTATTGACATAAGTTTAAATTATTTAAGTTAAATACTTCAAGTTATTACATTTATTCAAATATCAACTAATGATGAATTAAGATAAATTTTATTCCTCATATAGCAGTAGAAAATAGTGAAATAGAATAGTGACATTAAATAAAATGACATACTGATGAAATTTCATAGCACAATATCCACTCATGTGAAAATTTCATAGTTCAAGCAAAGTTAAAGGAATTTTCTATGCATAGAGACAAACCTATAATTTCATATTTTATAAAATTGAAAATAAATGAAATTGAAATATTATTTCTAAGACTAGTGTCTTTTATCTTTGTATATGATAATATATTTAGTCATCTTTTGATATATTTGAAAAATAAGTGTCATGCTTTAAATAAGGATTTGTTATATGGACTTTGAGTGAAAAAGAGAATTCCTTTAATTATTAATATAGATATGGACACACATGGTAGTTACATATTTGACATATAATGTATATGAATATTCTAGGTATTGAAAACAATAAATTAATTTTCCAAAAAATTAAAATGATTTGAAATTGATACATCATTTCTAAGGCTTATGAGCACTAGTTGTCGATATGAAATATATCGTGATGCATCTGTTAATCTATTTTTAGAAATTTGGTGTTTATGATTTACAAAAAAAATTCTTAAATGGAGTTTAGATGACACATTTAAAATTTTAGGGAAACATCGCAAAAACTACAAACCTATGTGCTCTCAATAATAATTGGAATTCAATGATAGTAAAATTGTACTCCAATAATTATAAAATTTTAATTGAATAATATTATAAGTAGAATCCTATATTAGGAATAATAGATTCCAATAATGGTGATAACATAATCAAATAATGAGAATTGCATAATCCAATGGTAGCAATAATGGAATCCAATGTAGAATATAAAAAACTAGCATCTCACAAAAATGTGGAAATGGATGTCAAGAATAAGTTAAATGTGTCTAAATTTAATAAAATGATAATTTAATGTGTTATAACTCTTAGGATACTAACATTTTTTTCAACTAATAATTTTGATATGATCCTTCTCACTGTCTAATTGTGGCTCATTTACACCATCACCCACTTGAGCTACACTTTGTTCTTAGTGTATCTCTGATATAATGTTATTTTCCATGTACCTTCTAAGAATCAAACCTAGGAACTCCCTTGTGCATGGTCAAGTGCTCTAACATTTGAGCTACTAGCTAAATATTTTTAAATTCTACATGATTATTCCACATTGTATTCTCTGTGAAATAATTTTCCTTGCATAAAAGCTACTTTAAGTGTAAAATAATTAGTTTGGGTCATGTTGTGGCCATTTTTTAAAAAAACTTTTCGGAAAATGTGGGCCAAAAATTACCTACTATGAAAAGGAAAAACCCCTAATATGCCAAAAATTACCTTATAAAAAAAACACTTAGGTGGGCCGCAATATTTGGGTGCCAAATATGCCTTCATAAATTAAGGCTCACTCGAAATTTTGACTTATTCTATAAAGCATAGGAAAAGTTATTAAACTTCTAAGACCTAGTCAAAAGCAAAAAAAACATTGGGAGCCAATTTTAGGCCACTAGATGAAGGAATACGACCCTGAAATATGTGTCAAAACACTCACAACCTTTTAGAATTTTTGGCTCTAACATAATACTAATGTATATCTACCACCCTATAAAATTTTAAGACAATCTAATGGTCGGATCAAAAGTTATGGTGTCCACAAGTTATGTTGCCGCATCATTCTCCCTTGGTTGAAAAGAATTCAGATCCTGTAAATTCAATTGATGGAACTTATCTAATTTTATACTCAAAGAATTTTTCCATGCAATTCAACCCGCCAATCAAATCCTCTTGTCGTAACCCTCCACGACAAACAAGAACATAAATCTTGATGCAGTTACTAACCTATTGAATCATAGATAAAAAAATTCAAATGCACTTCATAACTCACCTAAAATTTCGAAGCAGTAAAATTACAAAATATCAACATAAAACACGTTAATGTTCTTTATAATATTCTAAAATCATATGAACATCCTTTAATATATCCATCAGATAGTTTTCACTAAATCTAACATGTAAATTCATGGAAATGGGGGCCAAAGGGGGGTCTCAAATTGACATTGTTTTATGAAAAATAAGAAATTTCAATTTGTATGAGTTATTTGAGATAGCTACACTGAAAATTTGAAGATGTTATAAAAACATGATGTTCGGAATGAATAGTGTTCACATTATTATTAGTGTGTGCAATGATAATATAATTATATAAGTGATGTAATTGTATAATTACTCACGTCAAATGAGTAATTGGTTAGTAAGTTCGTTGATATATTGTTATAACAAATGTATAAACAATATATCAATATGGGTATGTTATTGTTTTGTATACTTCTTATTTTATAGGAAGTTGTTTAACTACATTCTTGGCTATATAATAAGCCCTCCATTGTTGTAATATATATAGATCTTATTTGAATATCATTCACATTATGCTGTGATTTCTCTACAAATCTACGATATTATTTTTCATTTGGTACCAAAGCAGGGATATCTATGAGATTCAGTTGGGTGATATTCAACTTTGTTTAGGACCTGCATTGTCCTCTTCCTTCTATTTGCAGCGACCGGTCATACGTTTCCTAGAGAAAGGTGTGAGAAACGTATTGAAGGTAGAATGGAGAGGAATTACTGATGTCTCCAGATGTGCATGCATATGATCATTTGTAAATGGTTACGGTCCAACAAATATTTGTTATCATTCACGTGCATCTATCCTTAAGAACATTTTAATCTCTATGCGGCTTTATAATCCACATTACAGGTGTCTGATGTACATGTAATTGCACTCATATTTCATTATAGATCTGTAGTCCTATACAAGGCGGTGTGGAAAGATTCTTATGAAAAATAAACTACACATATATATACATGTAGTCTTATATTGGATCACGTATTGCATTACATTTACTCTTACCACCAGTTAGCGTCTCTCAGAGCATCATTGAAATTTTTATTCAACCCAAAACGGATTAACTTTGGAATCAGGATTCTCATAACTGCATCGAATAAGGGTTTCAACATATTTATATGAAATGGATCTTACGGTTAACATTTGAGTTTGATCGCCTCATCACAAGCCCATGATTTTACACAGAAAAAGCCATTATGTGTCTTTCTCTGCATCGCTTGGCCTCCTCAACAGCGACTGCCACTCTCTCATGTTCCATTCTCTGAAGACATGATTGAACAACGCTATCCTTGGCTCCGATAAACCTCCACTCGACCCGTATAAATTTATAGGAGTGATGAGTTTCAAGTTTTAGGTTCCATTTGTCGTCAAAAGCAACAGCTGGATCTTATTGGTTCCAGCTTATAACTTCCTCATATCCTCACGTATCCAGCTTATAACTTCCTCATATCCTCACGTATCTATCTATTGTAACTCCATAATCAACTCGAGTTGTGTTGTTGTAAGTCTTCATCTTAAATTTCTATTTTTTATAAGAGTTTTAGGCACCGATTATTTATTTATTTTATAGGTAATGTCCATGGTAGACTAGTAAAGTCTTCGTAAAGTTTTATTCTATAGTAAAGTATAAAATGACAAAGATAGAAGTTTATATCACGTGTTGCATTTTTGTCTCAGTATTGACTTAAAGTCTTGTAGTCCTTCATTATTGAGTCTGCCACATTTTTCATTTAGTATCTTATAAAAAATTGTCAAATTTTGTGTCGTCCTAAAATTTTTAAAACTAAAAAAAATAAAATTGCATTACGGACATATTTTCTGTGTTATCCAACATCCTGGCAACCATTGATTCTCAAAAGTTTAAATTTGTTGAGCTAGCAACATGATACTGGAGGATGGAGGCACATGAGGAAGGAAGACAAGAATTGTCCTCTCGTTAGTCGCCAACAATGGGGCCGCACAAATGGTTTGGTGATATGTGTGCAGTGTGGTTTCTATTTTCAATGCATTTCAATGTTCATATTTGTAGTGTGATGGTTTATTGAATAAACCCCTTTTCAAATTTTTTGGAGGAATCATGTTTTCAGAATAATCACTTTTGGGGAGGAGAAGATTTCAAGGTAGACTCAAGGGATGGTTATCCAATTAGTGTGAAGGTTTTTGGATCTTGGAGATCCAGAATTCAGGCACCCAAGGAGGAAGGGAAAGTCCCATAGGAACCTAAAGAGGAAGGGAACATTCATGCATAATTTGGCTCGACACTACGCCTTTACGAGAGTAAAGAGATAATCTATGGTGTTTGTACCTGGTCTAAGTAATTCTTTCAGGAGGTTGTTCATCTTCTTCGAATATGGTTATTCGTCATGTTCACATTAAGGGGGTGAAGATTAACTATTAAAATAATGTTCACAGTAAGGGGGTGAATGTTAGGAATGAATAGTGTTAAAATTATTGTTAGTATGTGAAATTATATTATCAATGATAATATAATTATATATGTGATGTAATTTTATAATTACTCGTGATAAATGATTAATTGGTGAGTAAGTTCATTGATATATTGTTATAACAAATGTATAACAATATATCAATACAGGTATGTTATTGTTTTGTATACTTCTTATTTTATAGGAAGTTGTTCAACTACATTCTTGGCTATATAATAGCCCTCCATTATTGTAATATATATACAAAGCTTATTTGAATATCATTCGCATTATGCTTTGATTTCTTTGCAAATCTGCTATATTGTTTTCACATGAATTGTAGAATTTCAAGTCTAGTTTTTAAACTACTACTATTTTTCGAAACGTTTTAACTGTAGGTAGGTTAAAGAGATAAAATTCAAATACATTATCCAAATTTTTTAGCATACATAGTAGATATTCAATCGTGCCCACCCCCATTTTTTAGCACTATTTATTAAATTTTTAAAAACCCTTTGCTAGAAAGATAGATAGGATCTTCTAATTTCAGATCGAATTTTTTTATATAAAAATGGTGACTATTTTTTTAATGATTTTCCAAGTAAAATTTTTAGAAATGTTGAAAAATAATTTGTAGGTAATTGTGCCCCACCCCCAATAAGTAACTCAAAAAAGATCAAAAAATAGAATATTAGTTTTTGAATATGTATAATTTTAGTCTTAGTTTGGGACTACATTTTTTTTATTCAATTTGAAGGAGTGAAAAAAATGATACATAATGAAAAATACTTATTTATAATCGTTAAAAAAAGAGGTATATAAGTCATAGTTTAAAATAAATAGAAATGGAAACCTTACAATAATTAAGAAAATGTAAAAATTATATATTTTAAAAAGATAAAATTTTGATTTATGTTGTAGCTATATTTTTAAGGAAGATATGGATCTTGTTTATAGGATTTATCGTAGTGGAAAAGGAATTTATGAATTTTCAGACAAAAACCTGCATGTTGTTTTGTTTTAATAGTTGTAGGGCTTAGGGTCAGGAAACCAAAGCATTTATGAGGCTATTGGCACTTTCTTCATGTGCATAAATTAAGGAATGCATTTGTCCTATAAAGTTTCCATTTATTATTCTTTATTATTTTTTATAATTGAAATTCATTTTAGTAAATATAAGAAATTAGGGTAACTCTGCACCTTATGGTACTAGTCTTGCTTCTCCATGAGTCATTGTTTAGAAGATCTAGTTTTTCATTATCTAATATGGTCCGTACGTAGGTATTTTTCAGTGTTTCATCATTCAACATAAATGTTTTTGGTTTAAATTGTATAATTAATGTCTATTATGGGAAAGTATATGGTAATTGTGATAGGGGTTGGGGCCTTTTGGAACTGTTACTAATACTTTTAGGAGTTTTAGATGTGTCAATAAGATTTTACAAACATCATAACTCTCATAGTTAACGATAGTTTCTCAAAAATATGGACACACGATACGCCTTATAATACATAACAATTAAAAACACATAAATGTTTTTGTTGATTTAAATATCCTTGATGGAGTCTAAAAATAGTACTCCTAATATTTGGATTATTACAATAATCAAATAAATTCCTAAAGTTATTACAATGGCATGTCTCCATGACCCTTAAGGATTCACACTTGTTTAACATGACTCAGCTCGTCTCTTGGCACTCTAACCCTTCAAATTTTTTAATTGACTCATTTATGTTTTCTTAGGCTCTAGATTTTTCATAGTTGGAATTTAGTGGGTGGTTTCTCTTCACAACTCTTTATAACTCTCCTATTACATGTTTTTTCAAAAAATCTTGTCATGTGTCCACTATTATTATGTGTCAATTAGGCACTAACCGAAGGATATAAGATCAAACCACATGATTGTACCATTTAATTTTGTAAACATTACAAAAACTACCGTAATGTAAAACACTCTATGTTTCCCTTGCAACTTCATGCATGCATTGTGAAATTTTTCTTATGCAATCAACAGACATTATATAAATGAATTTTTGCAAAAATAATCCATCACCTCCCTTCATAATCATTACTATCAGCAAAAATTTGTGTTATAATTTCATTTTTCCACTATCCTTCTCACTATCCTTGAGTATGACCATACTTTTACTAGAATTATAAAAAACATATAACAAATCCAATTCCCCTGTGATCACTCTTGCATCAAAAATTGCATTTTAAATTTCAATTAAATTGACTTTTTTATTCATGTTTAGAGTTTTAATTTTCCCGATGATGTAAAAAAAACAACATAAAGTTCCAATTAGTTTCACATGGTTCAAATTAATCAACATTTATTCTCTTATTGAGACAATCAAATAACATTGCAATACATGTTGTAATTTTCAAAAAGTTTGCAAATATAACATAGTGGAATCAAACTCAATGTCTTTTTTAGATTGAATCATTGGCATTAATGGTATATACATGAAGATAATCACTTTGGAGATTGGAAAACTCTTTTGGACCTATTATAGCTTCCTGGATTTCTTCCTAGGTTCCTATCCTAGACTGGATAATGTCTCGACTTGTCGCTAATGGCATACATTGAAAAATCCACTCTCAATTGGATTCTACACTCTCAAATTTTTGTGTGGTCATTTTTGTTCACATTCTTCAACTCCTTAGCTTAGAGTGTTGTCTTCTTACACACTCCTCTTAACTCTCTCACCTTTCCAATGGGGTCTCATTGCTTATGCACTTAGTTGTGCATGATGGTAATCTTAGACTCCACCTTTTGTGTGCCTTTCCTTATTAAACTAGGTAATCTTATGTCCCTTATCTTTAATTTTCTCTACCACTTCATCCTACATATTTTTGTAATCTTGTAGATACAAAATTACATACTTGTTGTAATTATCTATTCTTGATTATATACTTCTATTCATATGGTTCCTAAGTAAGAAAAGTAATAACTAACTCATGTCTTTGGGCACCTTTACTTGCTTTATGTTTCTTCTTTTAGTCTTGAACTCTAACTTGCTCAATTTATCTTTACACATTTCAGCATTTTTCATTCTAGACACTAGTGCCCAGCTCGAGCACCAGTGCCAGGAGCCCCTATCCCATATGGGTGCCCTTGTTCTATTAGTATTTTACTTAATTTTTTTGGGTCCTTTCCAACTGTTTGAGAATCTTATATTTTTGTTAGTCATAATTTTTGGGGATGATTATGAAATTCAAGAAAATAAATCATATAAATATAAAGTTATGTGATTATAATAAGGGATTAGACACTAAGAATCTACTATCTCCACCTAAGGTTGCATCCATCAAAGGCGTCTATAACTCCGTTTGCATCCATATAGATCCATTAAATGGGACAAAGGTTAGTTCCATCTGCATCACACTTCATAGGAGGGGAGTCTTACCTTTCCATTCATACATTATTTACATTCTACATCTTGTTACTTGCTCGTTACTTTAAGTGATACATGCACAAGAGCAACCTAGGGAACAATTCCGCACACACACACAAAACTAGATTAGGTCTGAGCTGTGGTGCAATGCTCAGTTGTAAGTCCACCATTGTGGTGGATGAAGACACTCAAACCCCTAATTTTTGCATCTTTATCTTTTATCATTTGATGTCTATTTGAGGGTTTTCTAGGTGTTATCCTCATTGCAGGTTTACAACCCCTTCGGTGTTCTAACAAAATCATACATGCTATGAAAAGTGAAGAAGTGTGAACCTCTTGTGACACCTCAAAGGAGATTTTTGAAGCATATACCCAGACCAGGGTTCCTAGAAACCATGCTAGGTTTCCTAAGGGTAGCCTTATCCCTCTCTAGGTGTAGATACTTGTAGTTTGATCAAAGCACTATTATTCCTAATATTTTGCTAACAATCCCCCCTCCTTGCAAATTGATTTCACCTTGTTAATTAGACTCCTTTAAATCAACATTTACGACATTAATTTGGTCGTATTTCTCCTATAAACCAATTAATGGGGTTAATATAGTCCCTTATTGGCTAAACCCTCTTCTCATCCTCTTCTATACCACTTTTAATAACTTTCTAATCTATCAATCCATTTCATTAGATTGATTAAGCCTCTCACAAGTCTCTCAAACCCCTGATTCCTCTGTAAATAGGATTAACTAGCCTAACCTAGGTTAATTACCCTAAACCATGATTAACCTATTCTAAGTCTATTCATATCTTACTTTGACTCACTAATAAAATTTTTGACTCCTTTTTAGTGCCACATGCACCAAAAGTCTCCCATTTATGAAATTGGAAAACTATAAATAGGACTAGACCCCCCTCTCATTTCTAAGAACTCTCCTTCTTCCTAACATAAACTATAGCATTTTGCTTAGGGTTTGGAGCTTATTTCATTTATTTATTGAGCTATTGCATGCCATTGTAATACACACACAAGCATTGAGAAAATGGAAGAAGCATTGGCCTTGAATCCATTAATGGTGAGCTCACATTTTCATAATCACATAACTGATTGCTTAGAATCTACCTAGGTTCATTTTTAAAGCTTTCAAGAGTAGATGATTACAAAATATGCTAGATTTGTTTGTTTCTCTCAAGATTAATGAATGCAAAGTGATGAATCCTTGTTTATCTCTTATCTGATGGTCCATTGACTAGTTTTTTAAAATTCTTTGGGGTTTCTTTCGAGATTATTACCCCATGTCTATGGCTTTTACAAATTTTCATTGAACATGTTTGGCATGCCTGGTGTGACACGAATTCATCCTCAATTAATGGAGTCATTTTGAAGCTTTTATTTCAGTTTCTAACTTTTTACATGTTTTTGTAGGGTTAAATATTTTGCCTTGGGATTTTTAGCAAGGTGTTATGTAGTTAACCTTCATTTTCATGCTTTTTTGTTAAATTTATATTAGAAATTGCATTTAATCACTAAATTATACCCTATTGACACTTTTAGAATTTCATTTTCCATTTTTTGGTGGATTTTCAGGTAGGCGCACATAGACCTTTCTACCAGTGCAGGCACCTGTTGACTGTCATTTTTTAGTAGAGGTATGCAGGAACCCAAATCCATGCATAGGTACCTGATAGCAAGCACACATGCCCAAATCGTGGTGCACATACAATTCTGCCAGCGTTAGAGACCCTGTAACCTGTCATTTTTACTAGGTGTGTAGACACCCAAATCCACTCGGAGGCACCCTGGTGTGTTCTTGGCCCTCCGTCAAAAAATTACTAGGCGCACACACACCCAAATGGTGGTGCATACACCATTTTAAATAGTGCAAGCACCCCTCTACTAGTGCACATGCATTGTCATAAATTTTACTAATTTTTTTCTTTACTAGCGCAGGTACCTATTCTTTGGTACAGGGACACTTATGTTAGTGCAGACATCTCTCGGGTGGGGCAAGCACCCTGAAAACTCGATAACTTTACACAGAGGAGCGTTAGAAACCATAACCCATGTGCACATGCCCAAGTAGGCACGCATACACCTTGAAGGGTGTACATGTGTCTCTATTTGATCTGGATTCATTCATATAGTTTTTAACACTCTTGGTTTAGGTCATATCTTTTGGCCCGTTCACATGTTTTCAGAGTTTTGAATAGGCATCGAAAAAGAGCATGAAGCGAAACTTGCGAGGGAAGTTCCAAAATTAATATAACTTTTGGTATCATTAATTTTATGATCAAACTCCCAAACTCCCTCAGAGACCTCCAAAAATGCAAAATACTAAAAACCGTTGAAAAACTACTAAAAATAGATTTTTTGGAATTTTCTAATATTCTTAGTTTTCTAAATTTCTCATAGGGTTCTAATAGTGGTTTTACAATTTTATTTTCATTCATTTTTTTTCATACTAACTTAGTTAAATCGTTTTCATCTTTATTTGTGAAATTTTGAAACATGTATGCTCTTCTCTTGCACCTTTCTAGGTGATCTTTGGAATAAAAAGTGTTTCACTACTTTCTTCATACTTGCAAAATAATTCAATTAGATTTAAAAGTTAGTTAAAAGGAAATTATTTTCATAATCTACTTAAGTAATTTCCATTTCTTAAAATTTTTGCATGAGATACCCTTGTTGTGTATGCTCTTTTTTTGCGTCTGAGGACGATATGTGAAATAAAAAACATCTTATCTCTTTTATATGATGTATTGGAAAATTACTAATCTTGGTATATAGCACCAAAAAAACTTGTCAAAGAAATAAAGAAGTCGAGACAAAACAAAAAACTTAGATAATACACGTGTTTTCATGTAGGTTGTCAAATGGTGTGCTATTTAAAAACCACATTAAGTTAAGAAAGATTAAAAACAAACCATTTCACTTAACACTGTATTGCAGGTTTCGGAAAAGGGTTTGTCCCTATCCACTCAATTGGAACATAACCCCTTTGGCATAATGCCTTAAGCTACAACAATGGGGGTGGTTCCAAGAACCCTAAATTAATCCAATGCTGAGTAACCTCATGGATGAAAGAAGAAGCACTCCACTTACCCACTTGATTAGATTTTTACATCATAAGTAAGAGTCAATTTTTTTCGTATCGTGACCCCAGTGAGAATACGCATGAAAGCACTAGTTTCTCGTCAAATTTGAAGGTGGTAAAGTAAATCCGAGATACTCCCCAATTATACATTACAACTTTTTGAGTAAATTGAGCTTGTATTCTATACAACTTGTGACACATAGTTGAGAGATCTTATTTGGGAATCCATTCTATCTTGGATGCCACTTTCCTAGTCTTTTGTCATGTCAAACCATCACAAACTGAAAACTCACTTGGAGTCTGAACCTTGTTTATCTAACAAGGTAAAGATCTGACATAAGTTTGAGCTAAGTTTATTTCATCATAAAATTAAACAACATCTCATTTATCTTGATTTCATTCTCACCTTCGGACGAGGCAAAACTCTTCCCAAGTGATTACTAGTTTATTATCACCTTTTGATCTATACCTTTCATTCTCGCTGCCTATTTTTTGGGGTGAGAAGGAGGTATACCGCACGAGTCTTATCAAAAATGGTACTCACCACTTTTTTGTTGGGTTGTTAAACTTCTAAAGTGCACAAGCATGTTTTCATATCTTTGATAGTTCTTTGATCTTGATTTCAATATCATCTTCACTTCTGTAATTTTGCTTCATCATTTATCTTTTCTTAGGTTGATATTTTTTCTCGCATTCTAGTTACATAATATTGGTACTTACGTCTTATTTTCAATATCTTGAGAACTTGATATAAATCTTTGTATTGTGCGGTTACGTTGCTTGCGTAACTAAAAATTTCTTGCTATACTCATACTTTGTTTCAGATCTGACGTCATCTAATTATTTTTTGACAGTGTCGATATTGCCTTATATATACCAAAATAATGTCATCTTGATACTAACACCTTGCCTTTCTCAGTTAATGTAATAGGATGGTGTTGTTACGATATACATATTCACAACTTCCATTTTTTTAGAAAACTTAGCTTTCATCGGCATTTAAACTAGTTATAGTATACCTTGTCGAGAGATTAAGTTAGTACCAATTTAGTATTTAGGCCTTGTTGGAATTCTAACTTGACCCTACGTATTGATAGGGATATTGTCACTATCTGCTTTGGACCCTTCACCAAGAATCATAGCTAGGGTATAAACTTGGAAAAATGAAAATTAGAGTGACCATTTCATTTAAGTGATGTGAGTGTTATTTGAATGATAAAAAAGGACTATTATAATATTACATCATGATAAAAAGGAGTGAGGATCACGAGGGATGACATGCACATCAACGAACGTGTGAACAACAACATGAAGAGATCTCCGGAGGAGTGAGCATCAACCGAATGTGCATGCAAATATTTGAAACACGGGAAAAACTTGGTTAAGCCATAAAACTCTCCTCTATCTCATAGATCAAATGGGGTGTACATATAGGAGGTGCTGAGTAACCCCCAGTGTTGTAATCATGATAACTTGAGTAGAGAGCGGGAGGTTACATTCCTAGAATAGAAGTGTAACTCCCAATGATGCATATGACGCACTGATGCACTAATGCACTGATGCATAAGAGAATCTCATAATGACCCCCTAAATGACACATGGACCTATGATCTCACCTAAGTGAGATGACTCACCTAATGATGTGGAAACTAATACACACCAACACGCCCCTTCATCATAACTTAGGATGATGGTGGCAAGTTAGAAATGAGAAATGGGGTTCTGGCACAAGGCCTTATAAGGCACCCATGTACAAGAAAAAGATCCCAAGTAGTGAAGGAAAACCCAGTGGGAAAAACATTCACCACAGGAGAAAAAAACACTCTCTAATATAATAAAGATGCCAAAGATGGGTCCCAGCTATAGACGAGCCTAAAAGGGTACCCATGTACAAGGAGGCAATCTCTCGAAAAGAAGAAGAAGAGAGAAGAAGAGGGAGACACGAGGAATACAAAAGATGCCACAGATGGAACTGAACTATGCAGCTCTAGGAGGTCTCCCAAAAGAATGTCAATGATGAGATCCTCTACCTCTGGACTAAAGAAGAGACACCCACACCGAACAATGTGCCTACCCTTAGGAAGGACAAAAATGACGTGTTGGAAGTCTGCCCATTCCATGAAGGAAATCGAAGGTAGTAGCATGAAGAACTCTGAGTCTAGTCCACGAAAGTGTGACATAGGTCTAGTGAGTGAGTGCCAAGGAACTGAAGGTAATGCCACATGTGGAGAACTATCAGAGTGTGAAGAGTGAACCCGTGTAGAAAGAATTTCCATGTGATGTGAATGCAGTAAAACATCCCCCACAACAAATAGGGGATCCACAGTTAAGGGTGGATCAATGAAGGTCTTTGGAAATGTGGAAGTGAAATGATACCTGGAATGGGAACTCCCAACAACAGAGATGATGAACTCCTCCAAGGAACCTATAGATGGATGAGAAACCTGAAGTGCATCACAAGTAGACTCTGTTAAAATACGACTAAGGCCATGTAGATACTCATCCTAGTGAGGGGGCTCAACAAACAGAAGAGTGATGTCAGATAGGTATGAGTCATCCAATGGAGGTGAAGGGGTGGAATGGGGCTCACACACTGGAAGTGGAAAGGAGGCAGGTGTGATGATAGTATGAGGCTGAGTAGAAGACTGCTTGCTATCTGATGAGATGTGGGGGGTGACAAGAATGTCTCGAATAGTGAGAGAAAGAGGGGAAGAGTCCTTTATAGTACTCTCGACATCATAAAAAGATGTATAATCCATGTCATCAGAAGTAGAATCAAGTGAGTCTATGTCAGTGGAATGGCCATCACATGAAGAAATGGAGGAGACAACTGAATATGTAGCAGCAACAAAAGCGGTAGTATGTGAAGGGTCTCCATAGAGGTACTGAAGAATGCTCCAGACACGGTGAGGTGTATCTGAGTGTGCCACATGAAACTAAAGAGAACGAGAGACATGCATCATCATGTGACCAAAGACATGGTCACAAGTGTCGAGAAATTCCTCTAGATTATGATGATCAATGGGTGCAGGAACTGACCTAAGAAAGAAGGGTAAAAGACCCTCATGGGTGAAGTAACATTCCATGGAAGCACACCAAGATGAATAGTTCCCTCTTCTGGTGAGAAGTGGCAGATGCTATAAAGTGATCCTATGATGCTAGATGAACGTCTCGAAAGAGCACTCTCCATGATGAAAAATGCAAGATGCACAAAAGTAAGACATCGGACTTGGCTAATAATGCGTCTGCCTGTGAAGGCCCAGGAGTGCATTCAACCCCCCCAGAATGCAGCACTTTATAAAGTATATCATTTACAAAACTAACAATGTCATCATGTAATTTGCAAGAAATTATTCAACTTTGACTAAAGAAGCACTCAAAAACAAGCAGGGGGTCAAAAGTTATGACATTATTAAGATTCCCGCAGCTGATGGAAAAAGTCAATAAATGCTACAAATTGATTAAAAAAGTGCCCAAAATGGGTGCAAAGGGTGTCCTGTGACTACTCATTTGAAACGACATGAAATTTTAGTACGGGTTTTTTTTTTACTATGAGGGGGTATTAGCCTCCTGCCAACCTCGAACCTCGCCCTCCATCTTCAATGCTCATAGGAGGGTATTAAATACAATAAAAAAACCCTAATTACAATGCCAATACTGAATGTTTTTTTTTAACCACCTTAAAACATTAAAAAACGAGGTGGAAGGAGGGCCCACGTTGGAAGTGGTAGGTGGAGAGTAGTAATTTTACCAGCAAAAAAACATTGAACGTGCTATTTTTAACATTCAATGATCAAAAACAAAAAACTTGCCTTGACCAAGTGAATTTAAATGTTGAAATGAGCCAGGTGTGGACTGTCACCACGTCTCAAACAACCGCCACATGTTGAAGAAACAACAAAAAATGGTTATAACAAGGCTGGAGCTGAAACGACTGGAGTTGTGCATTGATGGGTGGTGGAAGTTGCAGGAGCAAACATTGGAGTAAAAAAAAAATTTATGCAAAAAAAAAACACAGGAGGTGCTGGGAGAAATGCCCAAGGTAACAACAATGTGCAAGCTCAAGCAGAGGAAAAAATGGGCTGAGCAGAAAGCTAAAGATCCACGTGTGGAAGGTCTGTGCTAGGTTGGAGATGTCTGGAGGTGCGTGGAGGTTGCTGGAGGTGCTGCAGATAATGATCCATGTGCTGAAGATCCTCGGCGAGTCAAAAAATGTTTTTCCAATTAAAAAAAATGTAGTTCGTTGTAGGAACTTGTGATAGGGTTGTGGAATGATCCAAACACACCAATAGATGCACACGGAGCAGGATGCAAAGAACTCAAGTCTGAGTTGTTTGAATGCTAAGAAGCTAAACATGGCAGAATGAACATGGTTTGAATGCTGAGCAATACAAAACACATTAAACCAGGTGAGAAATCAACCTGTAGACCAGTGCACGAGGTGCAAAAAAGAGGTAGGGGGTTTTGACATGGCCAAACTGTGAGTCAAACAAAATGAACCCGAGAAACTAGTCCATAAAACACCAAGTAGAATTAGTTAGATAAGCACGAGCATATGTATCGAGCCAACGTTAGACCAAAAAATGACCTCAGGAAGCAAAACCTGAACTTAGATCTAATCCCTCAAACAGCACCCAAAAAATGTAAACCACTTCTGAAGACCGCATGCAAAATATGGAAAACCACGAACAACCCAAACAGAGGTATAAACGCCCGAATCAATGTAGGAAGAGAACTGTCAGAATTTCCATCACGACACACGCACGAGAATATAAATATCATGCTAAAATATGGAAAACATGCACAGAAACATTAATGAGTGCATGGATTCACAAGATTTGCTCTGATACCATGAACTATGGTTTAAAACCCATAAGCGAGGATCACAAGGGATGATGTGCACATCAACAAACGTGTGAATGGTAGCGTGAAGAGATCTCAGGAGGAGTGAACATCAAATGAATGTGCATGCAAATATTTGAAACACGGGAAGAACCTGGTTAAGCCATAAAAATCTCCTCTATTTCATTGATCAAATGGGGTGTACATATAGGAGGTGCTGAGTAACCCCCAGTGCTACAATCATGACAACTCAAGTAGAGAGGGCGAGTTACATTCCCAGAATAGAAGTGTAACTCCCAATGACGCATATGATGGACTGACACTCTAATGCACTAACGTGTAAGAGAATCTCATAATGACCCCTAAATGACACATGGACCTACGATCTCACCTAAGTGAGATGAATCACCTAATGATGTGGAAACTAATACATAAAAACAATTTCAACATCACATCAAATGAATTACACAAAGATATGCCTAGGTTTCACATAAAATTTTGAAGGCATTTAGATGAAATGTCATATAACTTTGACTAGTGATGCCTAGAATAATGAAGATGACATCCAAACCAAATGATTGCAACTTAGGAGAAAAACCTTTTGAGTCTTTCCCATTTAGCGGAAACAACTTAACACTTCTCTTGTCATAGGTCAAGGACACAGAGCCATTGATTGATCATAGCAGAGAAGAATCTAATTCTTCTAAAGAAAAAAATCAATTAGACCTAGGTTGATTTGATGATCTCCTTAATTATAATAAAGATCAAGTGCTCACAAGATTCTTACAATTAGGGGCTAAGCTTCCATAGGAACATGAAGTAGAAACCAAGGCCATTAATCATAAAATAGAAGAACGAAGGTCCCTCTTAGATATGGATAACCCCTTTGATGTAGAGCACACTTCTACTTCTAGGAAACATCGCAACATCACTGAAGGAGACCCATCTAATCCACTTGGTGATCCATGATGACCTTATTAGAAAGATTAACGTAAAGTGAATATTGAGTGCAAATTCTAACTGCATCCCAAGTTCGATGAGGAAGAGGATCCTTTAATTCAAGAAGATATCCTTCAAAAATAGATCCTAAAACTAAGCCAAATATTAGTAAACTTAGGCTCTTCAAGTAGGAACATATACAAAGATAAACTCAAAACAAAATATAGTGAGTTCCACTTTGATATGTATAGTGAAAAGACCTTTAAAGTGGCTAAGGCACAAAGACTAATGTCACCTAGAAAATAAGAACTCATTGAATGGAAATTACAATAAATGAAAGACATGTTTACTATGCTACAAGAGGGAAATGTAGGACATAGTAGGAAATATTTGTATGAAGAACTATGCCCTTCCCCCTTCGATAAGGACATGTAACAGTAACCCTTCCTAAAACATTTTATGGTTCCTAAATTGGATAAATATAAAAGCAAAGGTGATCCTCGTGATCACATAAAAGACTTTTATATGGCTTGCTAAGAGGTCATGTATAATGATAAATTCTTAATACAACTCTTGCCTCACAACTTAGGGGTAGTGGGATTGGAATGGTTCTTTAGCATACCCAAGGGATCCATTACAACGTGGCCCACGTTAGCATAAAAAATTGTATGACATTATTCCTACAACATGGAAAATGATATCACAATGAATGACCTTTGCAATACAAAGTAGAATCCCAACGAGACATTTGCATGCTTTTTTCAACAATGGTGATGGTTGACACATCATTTCCCTTATTCCTTACTAGAAAAAAATCTAGTAAGCATATTTGTGCCTAACTTGAACCTAGATATAGCCTTCAATTTACAAATGCATTGCAGCTCTAACTTTGAAGAATTCATAGAGAAGTACAGTCAAATCAAAAAGGCCCTCATTGGAAAGGAAACACTTAAACCAGTTGTCAAAGATAAACATGAAGAAAAATCATTAGATAAACCAATGTTCTTCAACAAAAACAAACATGTCATTGGAGATGGAAATACAGACTCCAAAAGATTCCAAACCATGTAGACCAGTTTTATTTTAAAGCTCTCACAAGGACCTCGTCCCAAGGAACCCACTAAACCTGCATGCACACCGTTAACAGAATCCCTATTTGCTATACTAAAGAAGTTAGATGACGTAAAAATGGTGGAATACCCAACCACGATGGTACCATACCCATAAAATGCTTTAAAATCCAGTTGGTTCAAAGAGCATGAGTACTGTGACTTCCACCGTGTTAAAGGGCACAAGTCAGATAGGTGCTTGAGACTATGCCATTACATATAAGACCTCATTGAAGAGAGAAAAACACTATAGATTCTCCCACTGAATTAGGACAAGGTCTAAATGAGAAAATTGCTATGTTCAAAGAGCCCTTTCCTAACCATGCAGATAAAAAAGAAAAGAAAGCTAGATCACGGAAAAAATTCCAAAGAGTATCAAACTATTGCTTATGTTTATCCCACTAATGATAGTCCCTTTAATTCCCTCATAGGATGTATTTTTTCATCTGATTAACAAGTCAATACTATTAGGATCTTAGAAAAGAGGTGTGTAGTAGGGACATGATGTGCTCATATGATCATACCATATCCCCTACCTAACCCTCAGGAAGGTCAGTACAATCTAATAGAACACTTAGAGAAGATGCTTGCTAGGATATCAATATTAGATCTCCTCAAAATCTCTATTGCCCATAAAAACATATTGTATTAAAAACTGCAAAGTTTGGGAGTCTCCGCCAATGTAGATCACATACACATCCAAGCCATGATTGTGCACCTTGACTCTAATGATCATATCACTTTTGATCGCGTTGCAATCCAATGTAATGACCTAGAACACAACTTACCATTATATATAGAAGTAGTTGTTATCCGCCGCAAGATCAAGAGAGCACTTGTGGATGATGAATCTAGAACTTTAAACATTTGTACTTTTAAGATGGTTAAGAAGATAGGCCACTTAGAAATGGATCTAGGTGCCAAAACTATTACAATCATGGCCTATGATAATGAGGAGCGAGAGTCAGCAGTCACTATAGTAGTTCCAATATAAGTAGGGCTGACTTGTCATGATACAACGTTCCATGTCCTGGACTTGGATCTACCATAAAACATGCTCTTAGGAGGCCCATGGATTTATGCCATTCCTTAAAATTTCCATCAATGTATCAAAATGTGCCATAAATTACATATAATCACCATTTAGGGTGATCTAGAACCATTTACACATTGCATAGCCTTGCAAAAAATTTCCTGTGCAGCTTTTGAATGCCCTTATGTAGCTATTGTGGTTCCTTTACAAAAAGAGGCTATCAAGGAACATGGGGATCTAGATTCAATCACTCCTTGTAATCAACACTTTCCTTTGATGGTTAACCCTTTCACATCATGGGAATAAACGTCAAAAAAATATGGCCCAGGTGAGCCGTTCACTCTTGAAGAAGCTTTATTAATATCAAGTTTATCAGTGTCACCCACGACACATGGAAAACCCTATTTTTAGTTCAAAATAACTCGGGATCAATGCCCTAAACCATTGGAGAAATTCATTGCTAGTGGATTCTTATCGGAGGAAAATATGGTATAAGATCCCACCGGTAGAGTACCTAAAGGTACCATGGCTTCCCGCCATCAAGCCCCTCTATATGTCAAAGGCCACCACCATATGATGTACATCACAAGTTACGATGGGTTTCGATGTACAATCAATATGCTCAGAAGAGGAACCTAGAATTCCTAGTTTGGAGATATGCTATTAAGAGAATATGGAGATATATTTGTGTGGTCATAAGAATCCATTGATATTCCTGGTCTGGACCTGAACTTGGTCGTGCACAACCTTGTTGTACACCAAGATGCAAAACCCATCAAGCAAAAGTTGAGAAAGATGCACCCTCAAATTGCACTCCTTGTCAAAGAGGAACTGGAAAATTTATTAGTTGCTGATTTCATTCAATCCATTGACAATTAATATTGGATATCTAACATAGTCCAGGTTCAAAAGAAACCCATTGGAATAAGTATTTGCACTAACTTCTGCAAAATCAATAAGGAATTTCCCAAAGATGACTTCCCTTTCCTAATATTGACATCATTGTTGATTCCTCCTCTAGTTATGAAATTTTTTCCTTAATGGATGGTTTTTCTGGTTATAGCCAAATCAGGATTGTAGAGGAAGTTCAACATAAGACAAATTTCATCATGTCTTTGGGAACATTTTGTTACAAGGTCATGCCTTTTGTACTCAAGAATGTCGGGGCCACCTATTAACATGCAATGACAGTAATATTCCATGACATGATGAATGACATCATGGAGGATTACGTTGATGATATTTCAGCAAAGTCCAAAAGTATAGGAGAGAACCCTGAATTGCTGAGACGTATTTTCTAGCGTCTCTGGGATTACAAGGTACATTTGAATCCTAAAAAGTGTGCATTTGGCATTTTTAAGGGAAGCTTCTAGGTTTCATAGTTTCATAGAGAGGCATTAAGGTAGATCTTGCAAATATTACACCTATCATAGAAATACCTCCAACTATAAATCTAAAACAACTAAGAAGTTTACAAGGAAAATTTCAGGAAATCCACGGTTTTATTTCACAACTTCTGGATAAGTGCCACCCATTTACTCATATCCTCAAAAAGGATGTTGCATTCAACTTGGCACCAGAATGTCAAAATACCTTTGCACTACTTAAACAATAGCTTTTCAACCCACGCATACTCATGCCACCTACCCCATTCAAACCTCTCCTCTTGTAAATCTTAGCTAACTAGTTTTCTATTAGTGCAATGCTTGCCCAATATGACCTAGACCATAGAGAAATTATATTTTATTATCTTAGACCCACCTTGATTGCATACGAGCTGAATTACCCGCAGATTGAAAAATCCTTCTTAGAATTCATCTTCACCTTTCATAAACTTCATTATTATCTCCTTAAGAGTAAACCAAAGATAATATCCAAAGTTGATCCTCTCACATACCTTCTATCCAGTCCCACTCTTACAGGACGAATGGCTAATTGGATCATTCACCTAAGTGAATTTGACATTGATTTTGTAAATCAGAAGTCCTTCAAAGGACAAGTATTGGCTGATTAGTTGGTAGAAGCTCCTCTACTAGGAATGGAACCTTTGTGTCTGGACTTGCCAGATGCATCCATGATGTATGTTGAAGAATATATAGAATGGAAAGTCCATTTTGATGGATCATTCACCTTCCATAGATCCAGGGTAGGGGTAGTGCTCATCACTCCCACAGGTGAGGTTATTCCAAGAGCAGTCTGTTTGGGATTCCCTTGCACTAATAACATTATAGAGTATGAGGAACTCATTGCTGGCCTCAAGTTGGATATCACTTGGAATATTAGATAGCTACGAGTCATTAGGGAATCCTAACTTATCATTAAACAAGTTAATGATGAGTATAAGGTTAAAGATGAGAAACGTGTTCCATACAAGAAATTGGTTGAAACCTTTTAGGAGTATTTTACAAAGATTATATTTGAGAAAAAAATGAGGTCACATAATAGATAAACAGATGTTATGGCTACAATTAGATATCTCTTACGCAATCCACCTAAGGAGAGAACAATGCCATTCTTTATAGAGCATTTACAAATACCCGCATACGACATGTTGTAATCTTATTTGGCATGTGAAATTGTTGGTCCATCCTCCCCTTGGTATGACCCTATATTTAGATACCTACAAGATGGCACATTTCCCTAGGACATTACCCATTCAGAGAAGAAATCCCTTATACATTTTATAGCACATTATACCCTCTTAGGAGTCACCCTTTATCATCATGGCTATGAGGAGAATCTGATTCATTGTTTGGATGTTACTAACTCATTCCACGATATTAAGGAAGTACACGGTGGTATTTGTGGAGCACACACTAGTGGTATGTTCTTGGCTAAGAAGCTCTTAAGGGTAGGTTATTGTTGGCCCACCATGGAAGTAGACCGTTAAAATTTCGTCAAGAAATGTGAGCTATGCTAAAAGTATGGAAACTTGATACATGCACCATCACAGGATTTTCAACCTATCAAAACACCTTAGACATTTTCTAAATGGGGGCCTCGATCTCATAGGCAAGATCCATCCTTCTTCTTCAAATGGCCACATCCACATTATCATTGACACTAAGTATTTTACTAAATGGGTAGAGGATGTGCCTCTTACTTATGTCACTGGTGCACAAATTTCCAAATTCATCATGAATCATCTCATGTTCCATTATGGTATCCCTTCCACCATTGACAAATATAATGGTAAATCCTTCAAGAATAAAATGGTTAAGACATTGTGTCAACGCTTCCATATTCAACTCAAATGGTCTACCCCCTATTAACCCCAAGGTAATGTATAGACCAAAGCTACCAATAAAACCCTTTTACGAATCATGGAGAAAATGGTAAGTAAGAATGGCTGTAATGTGCACTTATAAATACATCCCGCCCTCTACACCTATCCAACCCTCCATCCGCACTGCTAATGGTGTGACCCCATATTCAAAAGTTTATGGCACTGAAGCCATAATAACCTTTGAAGTGGAGCTTACCTGAATGAGAATATCTCTCTAGGAATATCTTGATAAGGATGAAGACTATAGAGTATCTCGGCTAGCAGAGTTAGAGTTATTGGATGAAAAATTGATAATAGAACTTAATCACCTCAAGGTTTACCATAATAGAGTATCAAGATGATATAATAAATGGATCATTCATTCTAAATTTGATGGAGGTGATCTAGTGCTGAAAAAAAAAAAACACCATTAAAGACAGAGAAAAGAAAGGTAAGTTTAAGGCCAACTGGCTAGGGCCTTATGTTGTGTTTGCTAAATATGGGTCAGGAGCTTATAAACTAGCATATTAAGATGGTGAAGAAGTTATGGAACCTATAAAATCCATGCATCTCAAACACTTATATGCTTAAGAATGTGTGTGAATATTAGATAAGAACTAAAAATTAGAAAAAAAAGAGAAAAAAAACGCAAAACATGGAAAAATTAGGAAAACGGTAAAGAAAAAAATAGGTCATCCACATGTGTGAACCACACAATTGTGGTGCAGTGGGCATATCTTTGGGTAACAATAGATTTCTGACACTTGAAGAGTATTCATCAGTCACAAGCCACTCTTGCATCAGGACATGTAACCCTCGCCGCTTTCTAGAAATAACTTCCTTTGCTAGGTCTGGGAACCCTACCGAATCCATCTTCGTCGAGTCGTGATCTAGCTTATTTACTCTTATATTTGCATGAAGGATGGGCCTTCAAATATTTTCATCTAACGCTGGGGGCACCTTCATGTTCCACTTTCTCATTCATATGCATGTGGCATTATGCCCTTTGTATATTCCGACATCACGTTGGGGGCATCCATGCTTCTTTATCCTTGTACATTGCTTTCGGAGCATGACCTTAGAAAATACTAAAACATTCATAAAATCCCCCTTCTAGGGAAAAAGCTTCAAAAACATTATACTATTTCCTAGGGAAACCCCGAAAACAATTTAAATAGTAGCTTGAAAAACTTATCTTTCAAGATAACCCAAAAACATTAAATAATATATCAATGTTATCCATCAAAAACAAGGTAGTGATTTAATTAATTTTTAGTTTTCGGTTTGTATAGTTTTGATTGAGAGTACCTTTTCATGTTGTATGATGGTTCATTTTCTTACCTTAGATTAGATCTTGTTTGATTTAATCGTGTGTTGCATTGAGTTCATTTTTATCTTTCATACTTGTAAAATATCATTATGTTGTATGCATCTATTAGGACTCATTTTATTTACTTAAATTGAATACCAATTTAATTTGTTGTTGGGATTTGCATGAGTTCATGTCTAGTTGTATTTCATGTTATTTTTAATGTGTATATTTGTTTAGTTTTGTTAAATTTTTCTTATTTCTTTGTTTACTACACATTTGTTTTGTGATCACATCCATCGTCTATCATTCATTGCATACAACATCATCTATTGCATCATATATACAAAAATGCTAAGTTTTACGTCATGCATGTATACTGTTAGAATCATCACATATCGTATCATCAATGGGGGAAAGAGGGGTTGTGCATGATCACAAATATATCCCCCCTGCACCAATATCATCTAATATCATCCCAAATGATAGCATCTACCAAAATATCTCATGTACAAAATGTAGGATATCATCTAAATCACCCTCATGCACTATTTTCCACCTAACGCTTATCTCTTCACCCTGGGGCATTTTAAAATATTTCTGAGTTCTTCTTGTCTTCTATTTTTATCTAGCCCCATGATTATTTTTAAATAATTATTGTTGTTTCATTTGTCTTCTTGCCAAGGAATTTTATTGCCACCCCGGCGCCTGTTCTCTTTTCCTTGGGGAATTGTTCACATGCTTTTAGGTGACCTTCCATTTCCTAAATTCCTGTGACGGATCAAAAATTTAAAAATTATAAAACCATTCAAAAATCCAAAAAAATCGTAAACACTTCAAAAATGGACTAAAACTGGTAAAAAGTTCATTTGCAACTGAAATTTGTGTCTCTCATATGACACTCATCTCATATCTTGCGAACATTTTCAGATGTTTAGAAATAATGACTCATGGATCACCTAACTCTATAATCATTTACAAAAGCTACACTTCTTACTTTTTCTGTACTTTGGGGCACTACCAGTTGCGTGGTACAATTTTCATCGTGCACATTTCTTTTCTATTGGACCCAAGTTTCCTCCATCCTTTCCCTTGCATATACAAATTTCTATGGGAATAATTTTAAACCCTTTTCTTTTATCAAAACATTAGGGACTACATCTCGATAAAAAATATTCTTGCAACCATCTCAAGCATTATCGGTTTAAGTGTGTGTGATTGTACTTATTTCCCTATTAAGTGTGCTTGTTTACTTCTCCTATTGCATTGCATGTTTAAACCTGTTGCATGGATTTGTTGTTTTAGTAAGGGAAGATTATTTGTATCTTGGATTTTCATGTCATTTTACGCTTTCATCCTATGATCACATATTAATAAGGACCGATGATGAGGATTCTAAGAAAAATGATGATTACAAATTGTTTCTGTAAGCACTGGTTTTTGGATAGCTCAATATCCCCTTTTCTTGTTATTTTCTCATCTTCTCTTCACACTTTTCTTTCTTTTTTTCTCTTTTTGATCATCAATCGAGTTCTTCCATCACCACTTTAACACTCGAAGGGGCATCCCTTTAGCTAACTATTTTTTCTTCTACAACTTCAAAAGAATTCATTTGCTTATGTTTGTCTACTTTTCTTTGAAGTGACGTAGCTTACGTCACCCCAAAGAGTAGCAAATGTAGACACTTGTATTTTGATCAAAGAACTATTATTCCTAATATTGTGCTAACTACCCCCCTCCTTGCAAATTGATGACACCTCATTAATTAGGCTCCTCTAATATCATACGTCCAAGGTACGACATTCTTTTGGTCGTAATCCACCAGTATAAGAATCAAACTAATGTCCATTTCAATATAGTCCCTTAATTAGGCTTGTTTACCCTAATATCTCCTCCTAGGTCCATACCAGGTTTATAGTACCAAATTGTCCTATTCTATGCATACATTTCTTAGATTGATTAAGCCATTCACAAATATCTCAGAACCCATAAAGAATCCTCTCTAGAATTCATGATACATGCTTCTCCTAGCCTAGCTTCATGCATCAAACTAAACCAAGTGGTTAAACCCTCTAAGCATAGTCAAATCCTTCACTTTTAATCAAAATTAGAATGATTTTTCTCCCTTTTAGTCCCACATGCACACAGGATTCTCACAACATCTTCTGAAATAGGTGAAATGGAACTATAAATACAAGGACTAGATGTCTCTCATTTCAGCTTCGACACCTTCTACCTTTGAGACTTTGCCAACCTATCACCCATAGCAGTTTTGCTCAAAGGTAGAAGCATGGATCTTGATTCCATTTTTTTATGTGAGTTATTAGCTTCTCCATCTTGTACTCCATAGATCCTACAAGCTTTAGTAGGAGAATATGTAGTTACAAAAATTGTCCTTGAAATCCATTAATAGGAGATCTCATTCACCATTTGGAAAAATGACACATAAGTGCTTGCTTAGAATCTGCACTAGGTTAATCATTTTGGAAACGCAACATTGTAAGAAGTAGAGCATAACATAAAAATGCTAGATTTGATTCATGATTAATGTATGAAGAAGTGATTAATCCTTGTTTATCTCTTATCTGATGTTTTATGAATAGACTAGTTATATTGTGGAACCATATTAGGTGTTTCTTTACATATTTTACCCCATGTCCTCATAGCTTTCAAAATTTTCATGCATACACTACCAGTTTAAAATACAAGGAATCCAACCTTGTCTTAAACCTCTCGCAAATACTTACAAAGATTTGATTTTTATAGGCTATAAGATCCCAAGGTACAACCATCTTCGTTTGGGACAATATAACCAATGCATATAACATCCTTGCAAGTGTCCTTTCTAATCACCTTACAAGTCACTACTTAAACCATCTTCTTAATTCATTGTGTGCATACTTCATTGTTAATCCTGCTTGGGTATGTTCATTTCAGTACCCAAACAACTCCAAACCACTCATTATGGATGCAGGCTATTAATTTCCATTCATGAGAAGTATCAATGCCAATTTGAAGTGAACCCAATCACTTTCATTTTTAGAATCCTAATTTTTCCATCATGATTTTTAATATGCCTCACATTTTTTTGTCTAATTGGACTTGGGAATGCATAAGCCTTATTACAACTATTTTTGTTCTTGAAAATAACCTATAAGGCTCCATACATCGCCTAAAGTTATACCTTTCAACATGAAATAAGTCGGGATTGGTCACATATTTTCCTATGAAAACTCCCTAGTCTACATGATTCCCCAAAGAATAACACCTGCTCCACCATTGGACTGGTGAAGCCTCTTTAACATTATGCTCCTTTCAAAACTAAATTGCAGTGCTTGGATGAGAATCCTGAATGCACTTACATCTGGAACCAAGGAGTTAAAATCCAACATGCGCTAAGGGTACTTCATGACAAGGCTATTATTGTTTCAAATTTTAGGGCTCATCAATGATTCGTAGGTCCTCTAAGAGTGGATACTTATATCAGCCATTATGGCAAGTCATGTGTTCCACTTAGGATCCTCTGAAAAAACATTAACTTAGATCGCAATATGGGCATTACATGACATATTTTACACGGGCATGCAAGTCCTTAGACATTAACCTATGGCCGATATTATTTATGCTCAACTACTATGTGATCAATTGGATACGAAATTGAAAAACTATCTATTTGAGTATGAATAACTATTGTCACCATTAGTAGATCGTCAATACAATTGACCATGTGAGCATGTATTTGTTTAGCATTTAAATGGATTGGAATGGTTTAAGATTTTATGTTCTTGGTAAGTCTTATCTGAGGTTCAATACATTTTTAAGTTATGGGTTTTATTTCATGACATTTTTTTCGATGATAGTGAACGCATTATTAGTCAACTTTCCTTAATCTTGGAAAACATGCATTTTAAAAAAAAATTTGGGGTTATGTAATCGCACCAGCTGGATGCGTGTATGTAGGATTTATGTTTCACCTCGGGAATAAAGTCAGTGTGATATCAGAGCATGGAGTCTATTTTAGTAATTGCATACTCAATGTATCAGGATATGTTCAGGATATTTCAATAGACTTGGAGTCTGACCCTTTTTGTAAGGGAAATTGCTTTAGTGGACCCATACAAGTATAAGTAAACATATTAATATGATGAAACAGCTAGAAAGATTAGAGTTTAACACTAGTCATAAAATGAGTAAATTTTGTATACCTAAAGTAGATTAATATGTTAAGGTATTGATGTTTACTTGGAAAAAATAATGAGTTAAGGCACATTGAATTCCTGAAAGATGAATTGTAATTCATCATTTACTAAATAATGAGATGAATTTTATTTTATTTCAAGGAATAGGAAGTGTAATGGATTATGTGTTAAAATTTGGCCATTAACTAAGGTAGCCAAAATGTTGATGAAAATCATTGTGGGAATTATAGATAGCAAATTAATTTGAATGTCCATGAGGTAGAAAGGGAGATCTCCCTTATCTACCAATTGAAGTCATGAATTATAATATTTCAGCTATGAGGCATGAGGGGAAACAAATCCCAACTTGAGTTGCCAAGCAAATTGTTTTACTAACTTTGACTACATATACTCAGGGTGGAAGAGAATTAAATCATTTTTAGCCATTCCATAAAAAAATGTTTATAATTTTAGGGACAAGTTGGCATGCTAGTTCGTTCACGTCTAAATTTTTTTTTTTGCATAGTTCACCACATTGAGGGAAAAGAGTAATTTCCAACCTTAACTATTTTTCAATTGTGAGTGTGAATAAAATGAATCTAAGAGAATCAGTTTATTACATTACATTTTCTAAAATGAGGTTGAAAATATAAATGTAAAATTAATGTCTAATTTTTCAATATGAGCTTAGAATTGGTGATTCAATTCTCTCTAAAATTGTTTACCTATGTCTACCATTAGAAAAAATTTATTGGAAGTTTTTAGTACATTTCATTTCATCAAGACAATTTTATAAGAGAATAAAATAAACCTTCCATTCGCATGATAAATTAGTTTATAAGTTATGATATATTGGGAGGTTCCTGCTAGATTTTAGAGCTTCTGTTAATTTTGTTTGATAGAATCACCATTACTATTAGGTTCTTTCCCAGTGGATGAAAGAGAGGCAAACATTTTGGGCTTCAAAACCTTTTTCTCACGAGTGAGTCAAAAAAGATTATCTAATTCCCCTCTTGATCAATTATTAGACATGACTAATGACGTTGAAAAGATGATTCTTCATACAACAAATGGTAGGCCTCCCATTCTATGGGAAAAATCAAGTTTGAGATTGTTAGGAGAAGATTGAAAGATATCCCTAACCAAGTCACCTTCTATTGTAAGGATAACACCTCCTCCTCTGAAGAAGAGTGTTTAATACCTTGACCAATTCTACAGGCTACATGAAGATAAATCTCAAAATCAATTAAGCCTTATTCTCCTATGATTATTTTTGTACAGAATGAGGGCTACGAAAAAAATATGTCCCCATTAGCAGAAGGGTGAATTTCCAAGGAAAAGAATCCCATCCCACTACCACCATTGAATTTTATAGATGTCATATCAAAGTAACTACTCATTATACTAAGGACAGAGTTAGAAAATTGAGGTAGAATTTTACAAGATCAAAAGTCCCATTGTTTCTAATTTACACAGCATGATTGCACTTATATTATACGGGAGAAACTATATGTTGCAAGACTATCTTTGGAGGAAAGAAAAGAAGAATAACTAAAAGGAATGATAACCAGATTATTCCAAGCCAAGAACATAAGATGCTAATCAAACATCATGCATTCAATAAGATGAAAGTGAATTCGCCATAATAAATTATAATAAAACCTTTGCAAACAAATGAGCAGCAATCTCATATATTATTATGGAACTCTATGAAAATATAATGAGAATGGGGCCTTGCTTATATAGGTAAGGAATAACAATCTAAGAACTAGTCAAGGTCGTAGATCAAGCCATAAATCAAAAGAACTAGTCAAAGAACTAGTCAAGACCATAGATCAAGGAAATAACTATACCTAACAACTAGATAATATCTCATAATATCTAAATAAGATAAAAATAAATATCCACACACATAAGTGGGTGAGGATAAATACAATAAAGGTAAATAAAGTACCTAGGTGAACATGAGCTAAGGTAAATACCTACTCTAACACCCCCCTCAAGTGAAGCAAGGGGCCAAAATAAAAGTGGCATATCCATAATATGAGTCCCGGAAACTAGGTCTGATGAGGTACTCATGTACAATATATCCATGAAGAAATCTCGAACCAAAAGAAGGAAAGAATCCTGCTAGAAGGAAAGATAAATAAGAAGAAGGAATGATGTTCTCATGAACACCCCCAAGGAATAACTTCTGAAACCCCAAGCATGCCATGATAACTCAAGGTAGCGAGGTGATGCAAAAAGGCTTCATAAAGATGTCTGCAACCTACTTCTGAGTCGGAATGTACTCCAATCAAAGAACTCCATCCTGAATGTGCTGACAAATGAAGTGGATGTGTATCTAAATATGCTTGGTCCTGTTGGTGCTCAAATAGGTTGCGAGAATGTGAATTTACACTTTGGTTGTCACACCAAAGTACAGTCAGTGAATCCTGTGGGAATCCAAACTATTTCAATAACTGTCAAAGAAAAAGAATCTGCTGACTTGTTGTAACTGCTGCCCTGTACTCTTCCTCTGAAGATGAAAGTGAAATAGCCTTGTTTCTTTTTGCACGCACAAGCAACTAGAGAAGAACCAAGACAAAAAATATAGCCAGAAGTGGAATTCCTGTCATCAATAGAACCAACCCAATCTAAATCTGTATATCCAACCAACTAAGTAGAACCCCTAGTGTAGTGTAGTCCAAAGTGGGAAGTCTCCCTGCAAATAACACAAAATCCTTTTAGTATCCTCCTAGTGATTACTATGAGGAGAATGAAGCAAACCGAGATACAAGCCCTACTGTAAATGAAATATCATGGTGAGTATGGGTCAAGTACATGAGACTTCCAACCAACTTCCTATACAATGTAGGATCACAAAGTGGAGTGGTACATGTGGAAGTAAGAGTAACCCTAGAACTAAAAAGGAGATGGACTAGGATTGTAATCAGCCATATCAAAGCACCTGAAGAAGATCATGGGTGTACTTTAGCCTAATCAAATGAATCCCTGAATCTATCTGAGAAATTTGCAAACCAAGGAAATAATGCAATAACCCAAGATATTGTCATGTCAAACTGTGTAGAAAGAGCCCTCTGAATAGTCTGAATGTGGGAAGAAAAACTTTACCAGTAAGTAGTAGATCATCAACATACAAGACAAGTATCACAATATCCTCACCAACATGCTAGAGATACACTGTATGATTAGAGTGACAATGAACAAAACTAGTAGATAGGAAGAAAAGAATCCATCTTCTCATACCAAGTCCCATGAGGGGCTTATTTGAGACCGTACAGAGATATCTTCGGAGCCTACAAACAAGAGAAGAGTCCTAGAAAAATCCAGCTAGGTTGCTCCATAGTATATTTCCTCTTGTAAATCTCTATGTAAGAAGGCACTCTTCACATCCATCTGGTATATGGGCCACCCTTGTGATGTAGCAATAGAAAGTACAAGGTGTACAGAATCCATCTTGGCAATGGGTGCAAAATTCTCAGAGTAATCAATACCTTGAACTTGTGAAAAACCCTTTACAATAATACGAGCCTTATACTTATCAATGAACCCATCAGCTGCATATTTGGTTCAGTATACCCCACTTACACCTAACCATATTTATTCCTTTAGGAAGAGATACCAAAATCCCAATTATGATTCTTTGATCAAAGAAGAATATGTCAACTTCCATCGCATCATCCCACTCATGTATCCCATGAGCCTTTGAAAAAAGAGATGTGGATCACTCAAGAAACTACCTGACACAAAATTCCAGAACCTGTAGAATGTGCATGATGATGTCTAGTGGGTGGAAGATCATGTATGAAAGGTGCTACCTTCAAAAACTATAGTATGAGCCCACTTAGGCATAGTGACAACATTAGTGGGAATAGGATCCTCAATGGCATCTATAACCTCCTCAGTCAATCTCCTCAAAGAAAGGATCCTCAAGATGAGATGTAGAAGAAGAATAATTAGGCATGGAAGAAGATGAAGAATCATGAGGAGTGAAGATCTCATCAAACTAAATACATGTGTTCAAAAAAATAACATCATGAGTATCAAAGATCTAAAGTTCGATAAGTTCTCATGTCCTCACAATACCCTACACAAAGATCAAGGGTTTACTCTTCTTATCCAAAGTATTTCCTTTTCTTATTTGGCACAAAAGCCCAAGCATGTCTCCCAAAGACTCAAAAAAATGAGACATCTTGGCTTAGTGTTGGACCAAGCTTCCTCTGGAGTCAAATGTTCAAGTGTTTTGTATGGTGTGTGATTCTGAATGTAGTTAGCACAATTAACTACTTCTACCCAAATAGATAGGAGGTATATCTCTATATATATATATAATGCATCATACAGTTAGCCATTTCCTTCAAATTTCTAGTCTACCATTTCTGCTAATCCATTCTGTTGTGGAGTATGAGGAATATAATGTTGGTGAATAATGCCTTGAGTTGCCAAAAATTCATAAAAATCGTTACTTAAGTACTCCCCCCCATTATCAGTGCGAAGGTTCTTTATGCTAATAGAAGATACTATTTCTCTGACCAAATCCTTGAAGACCTTGAAGTGTTAAAAAACATCTAGTTTTGTTACTTGAGAAAATAAACCCAAGTATGCCGTGAGAAATTATCAATAAATGTAAGTGCATACTTAGCACTATTGAAAGATTGGTGTAAGAAAAACCATCAAGTTACTATGCACAAGCTCAAATGGTGAAGAAGCTCTCTTGGACAAATTCTTAGGAAACAGGATCGTGGTGTTGTTTGCCTGAATTCACAACCAGAGACAAACTCCCTCAAGACAAGTAAACTCTAGGAATACCATCTACCATACCATGATTTCTCAACTCCTTCAAATATTTGTAATTGAGATGTCCAAATCTTTCATGCCAAAGCTTACTCTCTGAATATGACATGAGAAACCGATTTTTTCCCTATAGAAGAAGTGTCATCAAAACCCTCAAAGAGATATGGTCTTGAACTATGATCAACAACACCTTGAGCAACAAGTGAATAAGGCTCCAACAAAAAATTCATCACTTCTGCCCCATGTGGTGTAAAAGTCACTGTTTTCCCCTGACCAGAATGACAAATTTGATATACAGAAAGCAAATTTGTAGTGATGTTAGGAACATATAGTGCATCTTGGATATTTCCACCATCAAGTTATATATTAGCATTTTCCCTCAATAGAAAGAAATGAAAGAATCTCCAACCTCAATTTTGGACGTAGAACTCAAACCTATAGAAACAAAAGACTCCTTGGAAGAAGTCATGTAATGAGAAGCACTAGAATCTATAACCCAATTTTCTGCAAGTGGTGACTGAGATCTTCCAACAACATTAAGTTATTTTCCATGCTGATTAGAAGGAGGTGGAGTGGAGATAGAAATTTTGTGTTTCTTGACTACATCCTCTAAGGCTTACATTCGCTTATAACACCTATTTTCTTCATGATTACTACCCCCACAAAAAGAGCATGAACGGATAGAATTATTCTTGGATTTAGAAGACTCCTTGGGTTTTGAGTTGTTTTCTTTGGGTTTAGGAGCATTCTGAGATGGAGAAGGTGTGGATTTGGTTATACCATTTGAGTTTTCCCTTGCCCTTAGGATTAGATGCAACTAATGCCTTTTGAGAGGTGGAAGACTCAAGGTGAGATAATTTGGATTCTTCCTTAGGAAGTATTTCAAAAAATGTTTCTAAGTTAGACAGTTTGAAGGTGTCACCTAAGGCATCCATGCTAGAGAAAAAAATTAGAAACAAAATATTTGGAATGCTCCTCTCAACTTGGATAGAATCAAGTAAACACACTCTTCATCTTTCTTATCTCTTCCACTCCCCTTCAACTTTGTCAACAAATGCTTGAACTTGGTAAGATAGTCTATAATTGTTGGAAAATCTTCAGGATTAAGAGAGAGTGATCTCAATTTCAAGTTGCATGGCTCTCATATGATCCACCTTCCCAAATAAATCCTACTAATTTCTCCCATATTTTGAAAGGAGAGTCACAATTTTCCAAATGAAATAAAATAATGTCACTTACATAAGTTCCTATCAAACCCATACACTCATCAAATTTGCACTGGTACTGAAATTTCTCATATTCTCTAGTGAGCAATAGTTTTTCTGAAGAAGTTAAAGCCCATAATCCTTTCCGCTTAATTATTATCTCCATTCTTGGTTTCCATGTGTGGTAATTATTTTTTGTTAATGGCTCAACTTGATCAAATGCATAAGTAGATAAATAATCCACTCCCAAAAATAACCAAAAAAATGCAAGACCCAAGCAATACAAGAAAACCCCCCAAATTTTATTACTTTATAATGGGTGCAAGTTACAATAAGTCACTTTATACTTATAGTTTAATTCTAAAAATAAAGATTTTCAAAGGAAATATCACGAAAAACAAGCAATTTTGCATAAAATGACATTCAAAACTGAGTTACCGATCAAATGATACAATGCTTTTTCCTTCACCATAAAATAAAATGAAAGGGGGATAGAGTTAAGCACCTACTAGTAGGAATCACAAGCTTTAAGCCATAATATGACAATATCATATGACCAGGGGCTAAGGATTTTAATGAGATGGGCCTTGCTTATATTGGAAATGAATAATAATCTAAGAACCAATCAAGGTCGTAAATCAAGCCATAAATCAAGGAAAAAACTAGTCATCAAAGAACTAGTCAAGTCCATAGATTTAGGAAAGAACTAGTCATCAAGGATCTAGTCAATACCATAGATAAATATCCACACACATAAGTGGGTGAGGATAAATACAATAAAGGTAAATAAAGTACCTAAGTGAACATGGGTTAAGGTAAATACCTACTCTAACAGTGACTCTTATCACATTACCCCTCTATTACACACTCGTGTTCTTCAGGTTCCTACATGAATGTATAGGTATCTATTACAATAAGAATCCCATTTCATCGATGCATTAAATTCTCATATTGATTCTTACATATATAAATTTATATCACCATCTATATTTTTCCACAATACAGTCTTTGAAATGCAATCATCATCTAGCATACTCATCACCATGCACTTGAGGGGCATCGTACTTACTCCCCCCATTTTATAGCATCATCAGCTATCCTATATCCTAAACACATCACATCTAGTTCTTTACATTCATCATATGCATATGCCCATGTCATCATTACCCGATGACACACTCTCTTGCATCGGCTCACACTTGACTATTATGGGAATCCTATACACATCAACCTCACACACTACACAATAGATACTACACATTAGATATATTTAGACATCTTACATACATACATCCTATATCCTATATCTTACATCTTATGTCTTACATTTACTATGCATCTGCACATCTTATTTGATCTACGCATCTTCCACTATATACTATACATCCTACATTACACACTACACATTACACTTCAATTGACTATTTCTCATCAACACATGTACTACACATATTACATATCATGTTCATCTACGTATACATATTTTACTCACTCCCCTGTGATGCAATTTAGTCCCTCGGTCCATACTCAACTATCTAGGGTATACAACTCAAATGGACCTCATAGTACTCACACATTCAACCATTCATCCTTTTTCTCATGCGACATTCCTAGATTAGTGATATACACCATAGGATATGTCATCACTTCCTCTACCATCATCTTGTGATATACGATTTATGCTAAATCATCACTTTGTATAACATTATTTATTGATATGTGATTTTTATGATAAATCATCACTTCTTCCATTATGTTGTTGTGATATACGCTTTAGGATGAATATTCACACATTCTCGTACTTCATCTCTATGTCACATATCATCAGTACACATTCATCACATCATGCTAAACATAACATATGATTCGACCAGTTCCTGGCAATGAACTCTCATTTATGGTTCATTTCTTGACTGCTGAGGGGGCATAAATAAATGTACCTCACTGCATATAATTCCATTCACTCAGGGGGAATCCAGATCCTATCATTTAATCTTCATTCCATTCCTTCCATCTACAACATATTGCATATCTTGGTCATATTTATTTTTACTTACATTTACTTGTATATGTTCACTTTATTACACTAGCTAAATAGGTATCGTGTATTTCATTATATTTATCATACAAATATGTGCATTCACTTATTTTCTAGTTGTTATATTAGATCATACATGTCCATTGCACACAACATGGATGTTTGGCACAATACCTAGTACCAGTTCCATATTGGCTCCTGGGGGCATCAACTTTTGTACACTACAGGTGCTATTGTTTCATTTTTTTTGTAGCACACTACTTTATCATATTCTACACACTTTGACATACTTTTTATCTTTATAACATTCTAATGGGTGATTCATGTGAATCATTTGTTTTGCAAGACTATTTTCCACCATGGTTATCTATTATATTGCTTGCACTCACTTGTCAGTGTATGCCATTATTTGCGGGGTTTTTCCCTTTTTCTTGTTTCCACACTTGTATTCCTTTGGCTTTGTGGACACTGATTATCTTGTAACCTATTGAGTGATGTCCCATGTTTGTAACCCACTTTTCATAGTCTACAATATCTTCTTACGTGTTTACTTGCATCTTGGCATATACATTGTCTACTAAGCTTACATGTCAACTTTTATATGAGTATTTGTCTTTTCTTGTACTAACACTTGTCTTTCCTAGCCACAGTTTTATGTGTGTCTTGTTTTATAAAAATCACATTCCATTCCCCTTTAGGGGCATAGTTCAGTACAGTGGTTGGTCCATTTTTTGGACAACATACTCCTTCTGCAATGTTACATGCACCCCAAATAAGGGGGAAATAATATGGTTTAATCAGTCACCACACATAGAGTTACACATAATACTAGTACAGAAAATTTTTACTTTCAGACGAGGATCAGAATATGACTTGGGTCCTTGGTACCTAACGTCCTTCCATGAGTTCCAGAAACAGGGAGAAATAAAATGGTCTTTCCTGAAGTGCTAGTAACCAGGGGACAATTACATAGTTCTTCGACATTTCACAAAGGCTTTTGACAGGGTAGAGAGTCCTTTAGCACTTGGCAAAGAATAAAACTAGTAGATAGAAGAAATGAATCCATCTTCTCAAACCAAGTGCAAGGGGTTTTCTTGATACCATAGAGAAACCTTTCAATCCTACAAAAAAGAGAATAATCCTGAACAAATCTAGCAGGTTGCTCCATGTATATTTCCTCTTGTAAATATCCATGTAAGAAGATAATCTTCACATCCATCTAGTATATGGGCCACCCCTATGATGTAACAAAATCCATCTTGGAAATGGGTGCAAAAGTCTTATAGTAATCAATACCTTACAGTTATGAAAAACCCTTTACAACAAGAGAAGCCTTATACTTGTCAATGCACCCATTAGATGCGTATTTGATTTGGTATAACCACTTACACCTAACCATATTTCTTCCTTTAGGAAGAGATAAAAAATCCCAAGTATGATTCTTCATTAAAGAATAATACTCAACTACCATTGCATCATACCACTACTATACGTCACGAGCCTTTGAAAAATATTGTGGATATGAAGAAACTGCCTGACACAAATGTCCAAAACCTGTAGGCTGATGATACCTAGTGGGTGAATATCTTGTATGAAAGGTGTCACCTCAGAAATTGTTGTATGATACCACTTAGGCATAGTGATAACATTAGTGGGAATAGGATCCTCAATGTAATCTATAACCTCCTCATAAACCTTCTCAAAGAAATGATCCTGAAGACAAGGTAAGGAAGAATATTTAGGCACGGAAGAAGATGACGAATCATGAGGTGTGATGCACTCCTTAAATTGAGCATGTGTTTGAAAAATAACCTCATCAGTATCATGATCTAAAAGTTGATAACCTCTCATGTCCTCACAATACCCTACCAAGATCAAGGTTTTAATTTTATTATCCAAGGTTTTCCTTTTCTACTTTGGCACAAAGGCCCAAGCATGGCTCCCAAACACTGGAGAAAATTAGACATCTTTCTTAGTTTTGGAACAGGTTTTCTCTATATTCAAATGCTCAAGTGCTTTGTGTGGTGTGTGATTCGGAATGTAGTTAACAAAATTAACTACTTCTTCCCAGTAAATAGGAGGTAAATCTATAGAACACATAAAAAAGTTAGCCATTTCATTCAAAGTTCTATTCTTCTTTTTTTGTAAGCCATTATGTTGTGGAGTATGAGGAACAGAATGCTGGTGAATAATGCTTTAAGTTGCAAAAAAATTAGAAAACTTATTATTAAAGTAATCCTTCCCATTATCGGTGTAAAGGTTCTTTATGCAACTAACATATTGTTTTTCGACCAAAGCACTGAATACTTTGAAGTGTGAAAAAACATATCTTGTTTAGTTGAGAAAATAAACCAAAGTACGCCTTGAACAATTATTAATAAAGGTAAGTGCATACTTAGCTCCATTAAAAGAGGGGGTAGAAAAAACCATCAAGTCATTATACACAAGCTCAAGTGGTGAAGAATCTCTCTTGGAAAAATTATTAGGAAATAGATCTTGGTGTTTTTTCCCTAATGAACATCTAGAGAAAACTCCCTCAAGACAAGAAAATCTAGGAAAATCATCTACCATTCCATGAGTTCTCAACTCCTTCAAATATCTGTAATTGAGATGCCCAAATCTTTCATGCCAAAGCATACTCTTTGAATTTACATGAGAAACTGTTCATATCCCTATAGAGGAAGTGTGACCAAAATCCTTAAATTGATATAGTCTACAACTATGATAAACATTTCCTTGAGAAACAAGTGAATGAGGATCCAAAAAAAATCGTACTTCTACTCCATGTGGTGTAACAGTCATTGTTTTTCCTTGACCAGAATGAAAAATTTGTTATACAAAATGAAATTTTTTGGTGATGTTAGGAACATATAGTGCATCTTGGATACTTCCATCATCAAGGTGTATATCACCTTTTCCTTTACCAAAAAGAAAGGAAGAATCACGAACCTTAATTTTAGAAGTAGATCTCAAACCTAAAGATACAAAAGAATCATTGGAAGAAGTCATGTGATGAGAAGCACTAGAATCTATGACCCAACTATCTAAAAGTTGTGGCTGAGATCTCCCAATAGCATTAAGTTATTTTCCACAATTATTAGAAGGATGTGGAGTCGAGATAGATTTTTTTTGTTTCTTGACTGCATCCTATAAGGCTTTTATTTTCTTATAACACATATGTTCTTCATGACCAATACCCCCACAAAAAGAGCATGAAAGGATAGATTTATTCTTGGATTTAGAAGACTCCTTGAGTTTAGAGTTGTTTTCTTTGGATTTAGAAGAATTTTGAGATGGAGAAGGGGGTGAATTTGGTTTTACTTTTTGAGTTTCCCTTGCCCTTAGGATTAGATGAAACCAATTCCTTTTGAGTGGTGGAAGACTCAAGGTGAGACAATTTTGATTATTCCCTAATAAATTTTCACAAAATGTTTCTAAGTTAAGCTTTTTTAATGTGTCACCTAAGGCATCCATGTTAAAGAAAAAGGTAGAAGATTTGGAATGGAGTAAAAACACTCTTCATCTTTCTTATCTCTTCCATTCCCCTTGAACAGTGTCAAAAAATGCTTGAACATGGTAAGATAGTCTATAATTATTGGATAATCTTCAGGATTAAGAGAGGTGATCTCGATTTTAACTTATATGGCTCTAATATGATCCACCTTACCAAATAAATACTACAATTTCTCCCATATTTTTAAAGGAGAGTCACATTTTTCCAAATGAAGGAAAAGACTATAAGTTACATAACTTCCAATCAAACCCATACACTCATAAAATTTTCATTGGTACTAAAATTTCTCATATTCTTTAATGAACACTAGTTGTTTTGAAGAAGTTAAAGCCCATAAACCTTTCTGATTAATGATTATTTCCATTCTTTTTTTCCATGTGTGGTAATTATGTGATTTTAATGGCTTAACATCATAAAAATCATAAGTAGATAAAGAATCCATTCTAAAAAATCACAAAAAAAATGCAATACCCAAGCAATGCAACAAGACCCACCCAATTTTTGAAATTTTATAATGAGTGTGTGTTACAATAAGACACTTTATAATTATATTATTTCAAATGAAAAGATCACAAAAAAACAAGCACTTTTACAAAATACGACACTCAAAATTGAGTTACCGATCAAAAGATACAAGAACTTCAATATTATGCTCTACTTTTAATTTTAGTTGCCACTAAAACAAAATAAAATGCTCTTACCTTCATCACAACAATAAAATTAAAGGGGCCTAGATTTAAGCACCTACTAGTAGGAATTGCAAGCTTTAAGCCCTCATATGACCATATCATATGACAAGGAGATAAGGGTTTTAATGAGATGTGCCTTGCTTATATAGGAAGGGGATACAAATCTAAGAACCAATCAAGGGCGTAGATCAAGACATAAATGAAGAAAATACCAAGTCATCAAAGACAAGTCCATAGATTTAGGAAATAACTATTCATCAAGGATCTAGTAAATACCATAGATAAAGAAAATAAATATACCTAATGTTAGGCCTATGTTAGTGTTAACATTATTTGTAATATTTTATTATTATATTATGAGTTGTTTAGAAACAACTCATAATTATAATAATTATTATATGGTTTATTAGTGAAGTTGTTAAAACAACTTCACGTATATAGTGAGTTGTTATAGGAGGGTTCCTATTTTATTGGAAACTCTCCCCCAACATATTTTCTTTATATCAGCTGGAATAATATACCAAGATAACAGATTAATACAATGAAGAATATTGTTATGTTAAATACTTGCAGTCTGATCCAAATCAATATTTGGTATTAGATCAGGCTTGTAGATCCTGTGAGAGAGAAGAAAACAATCATGAATGTGTTACATGCATCCAAGGAAAAATCTTTATAAGATGCAAGGGAAAATATGATGAAAAGTGTTTCTTGGAAAAAGTGTTAAAACCCAGGGCATGAGCCTTGTTAAATAATGCATATGGAGATCCTCGTATTTATTTTACAAATCTTGTGTGCATGCATATGAATGTAAATACTCAAATTTTTCCATGGTCTCTTCTAATTGGGCACTTCGCATCAGCAAATATTCATGTGCTTATATTTATTGGCTATAAAATCATCTTGATTAGTGCATACTGGTCCTTCAACAGAGATTTGAGAGTGCATAAATAGGTCGAGTACTAGAGAAAATGGGTACCTGATATTACTTCAGGAAGAACCGTTTCTATTCATGTGGTGATATCTCATCAATTAAGATCCTGTAAGTTTCAAGCTTTCAATTTGTTTCCTTTGCATTTTTGTTTTAGTAAAATCTACAAGATTTGTAAATAGTTGTGCATCTTCCAAGAGTTTGACGTACGCATTCTTCACCAAGGCATCATCGTCACCTCAATTTGAATGCCTCTTCTTAATTGTGACTTGTCTTGTTGATGAAAATTTATAGTCGGTGAAGAAAACAGAGATCTTCCAGAATAGAACACTTCCTCGATGTAAGATGCTTCAGATTATTCTATATTAGAAAACCCATTTCTACACATGTTCTAACTTGAGGTGAAGCATCATTTGAATCTCAAGAATCATGTTGAACGTGTTGGTTAATCCTCACATTTTGCAGTCTAGATGTCATGTGTGATTTGGGGGACTCTTGGCCAATATGCATGGAATGGTTCCTTTGAAATTAAAATGCATGGTTTGTGATTTAAGGTTGTCCATTTAATGACATTTATTTTTTGTTTGATAGTTATTATAATCAATAATAAGTCATCAGGGAAGTGTTATTTTATATAGTCTAGATTATATTGTCTTTGTACCATGGTGAAGTTCTACCATAAGTTTAAGATAGTGATTTTTATCATATTAGTGAAAAAAAATTCTGAGTCATGTGTCTAATGTAAAATGTCCTAGAAATATTTTTAATATATGGTGAACCATTAGTCATCAAAAAAATCTTTGTCGTTAAGTGTCATGTGTGTCAAGTTAAAAATTCATAGTCAAATTTATTGTTGAGTTCACATATGGAATTTCCAGTTAAGTTACTTGTCAAAATTAAGAATTTCATGATTGTACAGTCAAAGTCATATAGGTGAAATTTTAGGTTTTTCTATTTGTCAAAATTTTTGTTTCTAGTTTTATAGTTGAGTCATTTCTGTAAAGTGTTAGTGTAAAAGTTGTAAAATTAAAAAAATATTTGCCTCATGGATGAATTTTTGGTTGAACCCAACATTCGATTAGGCATGTAATTGAGATTCAAATTCACATTCTACTTAACTAGCAACATAATACTGGAGGTCAGAGGCATCAAAGGATGGAAGGAAATTAGCACCTCTCATTAGTCACCAACAACGGGGTTACATTCAAATTTTGGGGTAGTATTTTATATTATTTCAGTTGTGTGGTGTGTGCTAAATAAAATGGTGTGTGGTTTCCTTCCCTTGTTTTGATTCAAATGAGGAGAATTACATTTTGGAACATGAGAACAATTGTATAGGAGGGAAGATGAACTAGATTGATCCTCTGACTACAGAGATCCTTCGACTATCGTACTTCTAACATCGAGCGACCAGTGAAATATAGCATTCACTGAAAGTGAAAGCGAGAACTGTTGAGTTCGTGTATGTAGGTGAATTAGTGGACATTTGGTCATCTTGTATGGGGTTCAATATGGTGAAGTATATTGGTCATGTGTAGCAAGATCTAGATAGCAAGTTTCAAGCCAACAATATGCAAACCTAAAAAAATGCAGAGGCATATGATTCAGGTTCCAGTTCTATGGTACATTTTTTCTGTGTTCACATTAAGGGGGTGGTATTAGTAAATAATGTTTATACTAAGGGGGTGAATGTTAGGCCTACGTTAGTGTTAACATTATTTTTAATTATTTTATTATTATATTATGAGTTGTTTAGAAACAACTCATAATTATAATAATTGTTATATGATTTGTTAGTGAAGTTGTTAACATAACTTCACGTATATATTGAGTTTTTATAGGAGGTTTCTTATTTTATAGGAAAATATCCCTCTATATATTTTCTTTGTGTCAATTGGAATAATATATGGAGATAATAGATTAACAAAATGAAGAATATTGTTATGTAAAATACTTGCAGTCTGATCCAAATCAATACCTAATAACTAGATGATATATCCTAATATCTAAATAAGATAAAATAAATATCCACACACATAAGTGGGTGAGGATAAATACAATAAAGGTAAATACCGTACCTAGGTAAACATGAGCTAAGGTAAATACCTACTCTAATAGTGAATCTTGTCACCTTAGCCCTAGATGACACACTCTTGTTCTTCTGGTTCCTACATGAATTTATATGTATCTATTACAACAAGAACCCCATTTCATCGACGCATTCAATGCTCATATTGATTATTACATACATACATGTATATCACTGTCTACAATTTTTCACAATAAAATCTCTCAAATAAATTCATCGTCTAGCATACTCATCACCATGCACTTGGGGGCATTGTACTTATTCCCCCCATTTTATAGCATCATCAATTATCCTCCATCCTAAACACATCACATCTTGTTCTTTACATTCATCATATGCATACACCCATACCGTCATCACCCAATGACACACTCTTGTGCATCAGTTAAAAGTTGACTATTGTGGGCATCCTATACACATGAACCTCACACACTACACAATAGATACTACATACTAGACACTTTTGAAATCTTACATACATAAATTCTACATCCTATATCTTACATCTTACGTATTACACTTACTATGCCTCTCCACATCTTATCTCATCTACGCATCTTCCACTATATACTATACATTCTACATTAAACACTACACATTACACTTCCACTTGATGATTTCTCATCAACACATGTACTACACATATTACATATTATGTTCACCTACTTATAAGCACTGTACTCACTATCCTATGATGCACTTTAGTCCCTCAGTCCATACTCAACTCTCAAGTGCATACAACTCAAATGGACCTCATAAAAATCATATATTCAACCATTCAGCCTTTTTCTCATGTGACATTCCTAGATTAGTGATATAATCCATACGATACATCATCACTTCCTCTACCATCATCTTGTGATATACGCTTTATGCTAAATCATCACTTCATATAAAATTATTTAGTGATATGCACTTTTTAGGATAAATCGTCACTTCTTCCGTTATGTTGTTGTGATATACACTTTAGGATAAATATTCACACATTTTTGTACTTCATATCTCTGTCACATATCATCACTACAAATTCATCACATCATGCTACACATAACATATCATTCGACCATTTATAATGGTGCACTCTTGTTTATGGGTCATTCTTTACTAATGAGGGGGTATAAATAAATGTACCTCACTACATATAATTCCATTCACTCAGGATTCCATTCCTTCCATCCAACATATTTCATATCTTGGTGGAATTTATTTTTGCTTACATTTACTTGTACATGTTCGCTTTATTACACTAGCTAAATAGATATCTTGTATGTCATTATATTTATCATACAAATATGCATGTTCACTTGTCTTCTAGTTGTGATAATAGATCATACAGGTCCAGTACACACAACATGGATGTTTGGCATAGTACCTAGTACCAATCCCATAGTGGCTTATGGGGACATCAATTTTTGTACACTTCAGGTACTATTGTTTAATATTTTTCATAGCACACTACTTTATCATATTCTACACACTTTGACATAATTTTTATCTTTATAACATGGTAACAGGTGATTCATGTGCATCTTTTATTTTTCAGGAATATTTTTGACCATGGTTATCTGTTATATTGCTTGCACTTGTCATTGTATGTCATTATTTCAGGAGTTTCACTTTGTTTTGTGTCCAAACTTGTATTCCTTTAGCTTTTTTGACCTTGATTGTCTTGTGACATCATGAGTGATGCCCCATGTTTACAACCCACTTTTCACAGTCTACAATGTCTTCTTACGTGTTTAATTTCATCTCGGCGTATACATTGTCTACTTAGCTTACATGTTATCTTTTACTTGAGTGTTTGTCTTTTCTTGCACTTACACTTGTCTTTCCTAGCCACAGTTTTATGTGTGCCTTGGTTTCTACCAAGCACATTCCGTCCCCCCTAAGGGGCACAGTTCAGTACAATTGCTGGTCCATTTTTTGGGTGACATACTCCTTCTACAACATTGCATGCACCCCCAAACAAGGGGGAATCATATGGTTGAGTTAGTCACCACACAAAGAGTTACACATAATACTAGTACAAAATAATTTCAGTTTCAGATGGGGATTAGAATAAGACTTTGGTCCTTGGTACATAATTTCCTTCCCTAAGTTCTAGTAACATGGTAAAATAAAATGGTTTTTCTTGAAGTCTCAGTAAACAGGGGATAATTACATAGTTCTTCGACATGTCATAGACACTTTTGATAGAGTAGACAATCCTTTAGCACTTGGCATTTACACAATTTCTTTTATAGGGTAGATATTCCCAATATACACCATGTGCAATGGCATTTTATATAGCGGGAAGCTGTTAAAGGTTGTGGACGCCACCATAAAAATCTCCCAACACTTATTCTATTACATTGGCATCAGATCACCCGAAAAAAAATGCGTGCATTGATGACATTTACATGATCCTTTGTACACTCTTTTATCATTATGTATAAGGCACACATGTTCCTATTTAACATTTTCAGCATATTCTTTTACATACTACCTTACGTGCTTTTTATACATATTCATGTGTATTTGAATACTTGATCGTATTCTATTTCGTAGGTCTGTCTGTATGGGAAGTAGGTATTTAACATCAGCAAAAATATCACACACATCGACACCAACAAGGGGTAAAACACCACATTCACACACATGTTTCTTCCATAGGTTCATTTTCATCACCTTTTACAATTTTTCATCTTTAGAATTTATGCTCCTTCCTTTTTAGCACTTCACACTTTTCTAGTCCCTCGACACACTTTATACATAAATATAAATGGATATTAGGTATGCATCTCTATCTACTTTATGTTACTAATGTTTTCACTCACCATAATAAAGTGGGGGAAAATTTAAACAAAAAATAATGAACTATGGGTAATAATCTAGTCTCGATTGCATATTATTATTTATATGGTTTTTAAGTAAGAAAATTACTAATTAAACCATGTCTTTGGGCACCTTTCTTTGCTTTATACTTCTTCTTTCATTCTTTCCCTCTTACTTGCTCAGTCTATCTTTACACCTTTTGGTGCTTTTCACTCTAAACAATATCACCTAGCCATGATGCCAGTGCTAGGTGCCCCCATCCCCTCTGGGAACCCTTATCCTCTTTGTACTTTACTCACACTTTTTGGGTAATTTCTATCCATTTTAGCATCTTATCTTTTTGGTAGTTAGCCTTTTCAGGGTTAATTACAAAATTCAAGTAAGGTAATCATAATAAGGGACAAATCACTAAGCATCTACTATCTCCACCTAAGGTTACATCCATAAAATGTAGCTATAGCTCCATTTACATCTTTATATCTCCATAACAAGGGGCAACTATTGTTTCATCTGCATCACACTTCATAAGAGGGGACTCTATTATATCCATGCACATATTATTTACATTCTACATCTAATTACTTTCTTGTTAATTTGTGTATCCTATTTTCATATGGGGAAGTGTTGAAGACTATACACTAAAAGTAATGTACAATCTCAACAATTTTCTCTCCAAGTTTCAGGGTCGGGCCTACCGCCGCTGATAGTAGGGGTTCAGGGGCGCAACCCAATATAAAAATTTGTGTCCTCAAAAAATGTGTCTAATATCTTGGGAAATGTTCTCTTGTCATATGGGCAGTTTTTGCCCATGGTTTTTTTACCCACGATATTGTTAAACTACTTATGAAGTTGCATATTGATGTAATTTTGATAGGTAAGACTTATTACTGTAGATATGTGTGAGTTCAAGTGTGAATTTAGGGGAGTTTGTTAAACACAACTCCAAACAGATCTGGGTATTATATTGAGAGAGATTTAGCTTGTAATAAAATATGAGGAAGATATTCTTGGTGGAAGTAGCCCAAATTGGGTGAACCATGTTAAATACTATCTATATTGTGTTCATTTATTGTCTAAAATTTTATTTCAGATCTGTATTATTTTCTGCATATTAGTTTCTACTATTGCGATTCTGTGTGGGATTGTTCCACATATTTTGTCCCTTACTTCCTAACAATTGGTACCAAATGCTGGTTTGGTTTGGTGAAGTGTTGAATCATAGGGAAATTTTTAGCTTGAGTGGGAACTATGGAAGATAATGGAAGATCAAAGGTTGATAAATTCAATAGGCATAATTTTAGTCTTTTGAAGATAGAGATGAAAGATTACCTCTATCATAACGATCTTTATATTCCGTTGTATACGAAAGGGAAAAAAACCTCAAGGAAGATGGATGCAGAGTTGGATTTTCTAGATAGGAATACACTTGGAACAATCAATTTGTGTCTCACATATTCGTTATTATTTAATGTTTCAAATGAAAGCACTAACAAATAAATTATGGATGCATTAGGGAAGTTATATGAAAAACTCTCTTCCTCTAATAAGATATTTTTCATGAAAAAGTTGTTTAATATGAAGATGTATGACAATAGTTTAGTAGCAGATCATTTGAATTATTTTAATACGGTTGTAAATATGATATTTTTTGTTAGAATAGAATTTGATGAATAATTTAGGGATTTATTAATTTTTTACTCCTTAACTAAGAGTTGGAATAGCCTGGTAATGGTGATAAGTAACTCGGTTATAGATAACTAGAACTAGAATTTTGAGGACATTGTAGGGGTGAATCCCGATGAGTAAATGTGAAGAAAAATCTTTAGAGAATCTTCTAATTAAGGGAATTATTTGACGGTGGAAACTAGAGGGAGAAATAAGAATATATGAAGCCGTGGAAAATCAAAATATCAGGTAAGGTCAAAATCCAAAAAGCAAGATGGTATGCTAGCACTGTGGAAATTTTAGGCATGCAAAAAAGGACTGTTGGAAGATTTGGGACAAGAAAAAAATAAGGAGGTGAATGAGGCAATAGGAAATGTCTATTAGGAAGCTTTGATCATGTCTTTTCACAATATTTTTGAATCTTGGGTTTTAGATTCAGGGGCTTCTCTCCATTGTAATCTATATATGCATTATTTTTTTGATTATATTCAAGGGGATTTTGGGCATGTTTTTCTTCATAATGATGTTCCTTGTAGTATATTTGGAAAAGGTACTGTTCAAGTTTAAGATGCAGAATGGGAATACATGGTTATTAAAGGATGTCATACCTATTCCTACATTAAGACGAAATTTGATAGCGGCAGGGAAGTTGGGAAATGATGGTTGTAATGTGATATTTACAGTAGACTCTTGTAAGGTTTATATTATCACCAAATCATTGCACTGTCTGAATAGATAGTTGATGGGTAGGGAATTCAATGTGATTAGGTAACATGGGATCACCTCTAAAGCAGCGAGACTTTGGCTTGTGGTGAATCTCCGAAGAAGGCTAGATTCCTCTCGGAACTAGAGATTGATGGAAACATAGTAAAATCCCTCCTAGAATTGATTGATCAAATTTGATCACTTTAACACACATTGATTGAAAGTGGGGCCCCGTGGCCGATTTAGTCACCCAAAGAAAAATATGAGTCCTAAAAATCTAGAAAGGGAAATCTTATAATAGACAACCATGAACCCTTCCAGAACACCATTACTACTTCTTAAACACAAAATTTTCCAGCAAATTACCTAGCATGCTCACAAATGAATTCTTTAGTCTCAGTGTCCAATAAGCCCTCATCATCTAATTTTTCCAAGTGTCTAAAAATTGGATAAGATTTTTGGCGACCTACCGAGGATGATTGCCTCCTAAACATGATTCCAGTAGCCTTAAGTCATACATCAAGTATGGGGTTAATGTTGGAATCCTAGAAATGATCTAATATTTTGTGACACATCCCAAATTTTACTCGGGCATGATTAATCTTGAATTCTCTGGTAATGCTAGGTTGGAAACATAAAAAATCCAACAAATGTGTGACATGTTAAGTGCATTATGGAATTTTGAATGAAAAATTTGAGAAATTGGGAATATCCTGAAAATATCTTTGAAATTTTAACATTTCTTCTCTTGATAAAATTCCACCGATGAAACAATATGCAAGAACAACAACACACACAACAAAAATGTGTAGAGAACATGGAGGAAAACACCTAACTAAAATGTATAGGGGTGAAAAAATCTCGAAAGAAAGATTTGAGATGTATCCCATTCACATGAATGACAATTTTTCTTCATTGAGCCTAGATAGATGAAACGAATTCACATCCTTACAACTTTTGGTAATGTACTTCCCACTCCAGAGAGCATCAACCTTGGTGTGCATGCATGTTTTGGCTCTATCTTCATTTGATTTGAGAAATAAATATCCTTCTTGAAAATTCCTGTCAGACACTTTCTTGTCAAAAGATTTCATAACCTAAGCCTTGTTCCATACTTCTTCTAACTCCACGAGCTCAACAAACCTGACTATCACATGATCACTCTCCATAACCTCAAGTTGATGAGATAGCTCAAAAGAAGGTAATTCCAAGGATATCAGAATTTTTTCTTCTATTTCATATACCGGCATGAAAGGAGAATTATTGATGGCCCCTTTAGGTGTGGTCCGATCTTCCCATAATGCAGTTTAAGCTATGTGTGCCATGCCCTCCTATTAGGTTTCATCATGTGCTTGATAATCCTTATGAGGTTCTTGTTTCTAGACTTATCCAACCCACTTCTAAATGGCTTTCTTGATGGCTTCAAAGATCTCGTTTCCTTCCTTTTTCCATGAGAATGACATATTTTTCCTCAACATGGTTGTTAATGGTTTAGCTAAGGCCAAAAATTGGGGGATGAATCTTCAAAGACCATTGTGGAATTCCTCCAAAATTTATAGTTCCCAAAAAAATCTTAAGACCCTTCTTATGACTTGGGAGAGATAAGGACATAATTGAATGAATCCTAGCCAGATCGATTGAAATTCCTTTCATTGAAATAATATGTCCCGTCAACTTCCCTCATGTACAACAAAAATTTCTTTTCAACAAATGAATATTTGAGTCAACTTTCCCTCATGTACAACAAAAATTCATTTCTTATGGTTGAGTGAAACCTCAAACTCCCTGCACCTCTTGAAAACAATCCTCATATGTGTAATGAGATCTTCTATGTGAATGCTTGGATTACACGATTATATCATCAAGATACACCAAGATGATGTTGTTGACCAATTCATTAAATGTCTTGACCATATCTCATTGGAAACTAGCTCCGACATTAGATACTCCGAGTGGCATTTTGTTGTAGGCATATGCACCCCACTTGGTAGTGAAATTTGTCTTGAACTGATCAAATTCTTTGACTAGAATCTGGTTAGAACCAAAATATCCATCAAGAAAATAAAATCTTTGCGCTTCGGCCACTGGTTGAAGGATTTTTTCCATTGACAGAAGAGGATAATGGTCTTTCAATGACACATAGATAAAATCCCTAAAGTCCACACGTAACCAGATTTCCCCGTTCTTCTTCGTCATAGGAACTAGGTTAGCTACCCAATAGAAATGCTTGACCAAAAAAATGATGCAAGCCTCAATAAACTTGGTCATCGCTTTTCTCATTAGTAGAGCTCTCAATTTTTGGGATTAACTGGCCTCTATTTTTTTACGGAATGGATTGGTATTAGGATCAAGTTCAATGGTATGTTGTGCCAAACCTAAATTGAAGCCACGTATATCTTTATAACTCCACGTAAAAACATCATTACATTCTTGAAAATTTTTGATGGAAAGCCTCTTTCTCTTCTGGGGTACACACTTTTCCAATATTTAGGAACTTTTCATTTGCTACCTCAACTTCTTCAAAATCATCCTCTTTGATTACCAATTTAGAGAATTTTCTTTTCGCTAGATCGTCTGAATTAAAAATGGAATCAAGAGTAACCAATCCTTTTGGCATCTTGTTGCTTTTAAATTGTATAATTTGGTCACCATATGATTCTTGCAGCATATGTTGGTTTTTCACGGAAAACTCCGCTTCTTCTTGCAGAAAAAGAATAATTTGTTTGTCACTATCGAAAACTTTCCAACTACCCACAATATCAAGAACTGTAAGATGAATGACCATTTTAATAGGTTGTAACTCTTCTTCCATGATATCAATAGGTACACCATATTGCGAGCCAACCATGGAAAGCCTATCAACATCTAGATTTTGATTTCTAGGGACCGTGTGGATCTTGAAAGCCTCTAAATATTCAATCAAATCACATACTCTGTTCTTCTAAGATCTTAGCAAATCATTTTTTGGATGATTCACTGTCACAAAAAATAATTAAGTATTTTATTCCCTTCTTTTGAGCCAGCTAAATTCCTTGCACAAGAGCTTCATATTTGGTAACATTATTGGTGCAGCTAAATTGCAGTTGAAAAGATGAGAAGTATTTATCTGCTTCTAGAGAAATTAATATGACTCCAATACCTGCTCCATTTTTAGTTCTAGATCCATCAAAAAATAGTTTCCAAAGTCACTCAGATTTTTTTTTTGTGTTAACAAGTTATGATATAACTACGCCTTCTTTAGGGATACAATACGTGCCCAACCCCATCTCTTCTAAAAACAACAAACCAACTTATTCTTCTGCTAATGCCTCAGTGTAGGGATAATACCATTGATCTGCACTTATCTCATCTAGCATAGTATTAGGGACTTCTTCCAAAAGAGTGGGGTGTTTGTGATTAACAACTTCTTCCTCTCGATCCTGAATGGTATAATTCCCATTTATAGGACGAGTGGTATAAGGCTCTAAATTATTATGAAAATTTGGTTCTTCCCTTATAGTTATTTTAGTTCCATATCGATTCCTAAGGATCATATGCGACCAATTAGCTGACAGGTAACTGTACGCCGGAAAGTGATAGGCGAGCGTGGGAATCTACAAGTGACTCTTCTGCATACCCGACCTCTCGAGGTCGTGCCGAGACAGCCGGTGGGGGTAGAATATGCGTGGGATTCAGACACACTAGTTAGGTAGTCTAATGTCTTTGACACGCACTAGTGGAATTTATGAATCTAAGGTAAAGAAGGCCCTTCTAACTTAGACTGGTGTGATAGATCGATCAGCAAGGATGACTGCTCGAAGGTTCCAATCAATATCGAGCTCTGGCATGATTCGATCTGTGGGTTGTGGAATATGTGGGAAATGACCTGGGATAGTTTCGTGTATGTCAACTATTGCTGTGAAGAGGTTTGGTTGAGGCACGATTGGCTCGAATATGTATTCTCTGGGATCCCGAGGTCTAGTGATTGTCATACAAAATGAAATGTAAATCTAACTTATAATAGAGAAAATTCTAACTACATAGAATAAACCTAAAACATATATAACTTCTATTTTTCTAAGAAACATTTTAAGAATTTAAGGAAAGCAAGCTATTTAAACATATCTAGAAATAATAACTAAATAACAATTTAAAACAAACAAGATAACCGAGTGTAGTTATTTGCCTGTGCGATTTGTAGATTTATTCTAAATAATGTAATAACTTTCCTAATCTACTTGCAAGATTCTCGATCCTACCTCATAAGTGAGGAGTGAATCATAGTCTCTCAGAAACTATCAATCCTCACACCTTCCCTAGCAATATCGAGAATAGAAATTCTACCAAAATAAAGCAATTAACTATTCTATTTGATATGATTCTAACTAGAACTTTGAAAGTTAAAACCTGGATTCTGTAGAACAGTGGCGAATCTGATGGTGTGTGTGATCTTGTCACCTCAGTATGATCTCCTCATTCTTTCTTGTTCACGTGGATCCAGAAAAGCGTGTAATGTTAGCATCGACAGAAATAGATATTGGGACAAGGACAACTCAGAATGCAGACTGAAAAATGTGAGTAGGAGAGGAATAGCGCAAGAGTACAGAGCTTGGCTTATGCAATTCCTAGCGGGATTTTATTGCGAGTCATGCAACGTAAAGCGACCAGAACCTGAAACTATCCTATTTGAAGAGAAAAACCTGCAACTTTAATGGCTTCCTAAGCTATTCTACTCCAATGGAATGGATAAAACAACAACACTGTTTGCACAAGCTGGATATGTGGCTTACCAACAGCTAAACAAAACTAACTAAGCCTGCAAGGAATTAAAACTATGGATTCTAAACAAGATAAAAGACTGAACTATGAAAATTAGAGCATGAAAGTGAATGAAGGGCCGACCTGGGTTGGATAAAGCAGCAACACTACTTGCACAAGCTGGATATGTGGCTTACCAACAGCTGAACAAAACTAACCAAGCATGTAAATGAACTAAAACAAGTACTCTAAGCAAAATTATAGCTAAATCTAATGCAAATAGAAATTCAGAAACCAACTTCAGGCCTTTTTCTTGAGCACAAGCCACTTATTTATAGCTTTCATTCACCCAAAGATCAAAACCAAACTGAACTCTAAAAACCATAAACAATGGCTAAACACTATTCCAGGGGACCAAAAACATAAATGCATGCCCAAGTAGGCAAGGAAAACCTGGTGAAACATTGATATTTTATGTGAGTCACGTCAAAGAACTTTCTGGAAAATGCGTGCAGGACTGCCACTCTGAGCAGGGCGGGGGTTACAGGACTGCCGCCCTGATCAGGGCGGCGGTCACGAGACTGCCGCCCAGGCAGGGCGGCGGTTTCGTAACTGAAGGGAAAAAGGCCAAGAAAAGAGGGGAAAAGAGGGAAAAATGGGAAAACAAAGGACGCGGGGGCTAATCGGGGCATGCGGGATGTTAACGCATACTCCGAGAGCTTTTCCGGATCCTGAACACCTTGCGAGGAGACCTGTATCATCATTGGGGCACTTGTTACACTGTTTCAGTAGTACAGTACCTTACAATTTAGGGTACGTACATATTGCCCCCTCAGAGAATCGTTTTAGCCATGAAGAGGCATAAAACGGTGGGTCTGAGTATGATAGTCCCGAAATGGGAATTTTAGAAGTTATACCTTACTTGTCTATGTGTTGAAATGACACCATCTGAAATTCCCGCTACCTGCAAGATGAAAAGAGAACTCAAGTGCAGATAGATACAATAGTTTGGAAAAAAAACGCTAAAATAATAGGGAATGAGAACGTACCATTCGTGCGGGGATAGGGACTTACCTCCATCAGCACTCCAAACTTGCGAAAAAGTCTTTTAAAACGAATCAGGGTGTTATATATATGAAAGTGGGCCCATTTTCCTATTCATTTGCGTGAGTTGATTTGATTATTTTTGAGCTCTGGTGCCCACGGTGATGGTTTCTCGCATGAGTAGAGTCGAAACGTTTGTAGCGAGATCATGATCATGCCTCCACGTGCGGAACACCGCCCCGCTAGATCACAGGTTGGTTTTCCTTCAATTTTGTGTATTTCCTCCCTTTAATTTGAAATGTTAAATTTGTTGTAATGGGGGGGTGATTTTTGAAAATGCTAGTGTTAAAAGGTCCATCTGGGGGGGGCGCCTATTGGGTAGGCTCCGTTTTTAGGTTAAATGGTCTTTTTTTGCTTGTTTTTAGGATTTTTAGATTAAAAACTCGCGTGGGTTTTCAGACCACGACTACCGCCCTGGCCAGAGTGGCGGTTACATGACTGCCGCCTTGTTCAGGGTGGCGGTTACATGACCGCTGCCTTTAAGGCGGCGGTTATAAAACCGCCTCCCTGCTCAGGGCGACGGTTTTGCACAGAATGCAAAAGGAACTTATATTTGAGATTACACTTATATTTTTTGCATTTCTACGTGTTTTTATGACTCTCTCAGTATTGTTCATATATTAACTTGCTCTGTTTTGTGTGTTTTTGGGTGTATGCAGGCGAGAGAGGAGTACATTAGATGGAGCAGAGAGAGAAAGAGTGTGATTGGCTCTCAGGGGTACTGGATGCTCTCTCACAGGATGAGGAGGACACACTACAGAGAGTTGGCATATTGCGCATATCACGCGTGCCCCATGTTGCACCATCTAGTCACATCCTTTGTGACTTATTTTCTTACTGGGATGCAGATCGGAACATCTTCCGACTGCCAGGGGTCCGTGGTGAGTGGACCATCACATTAGAGGACGTTTACCGCATTCTGGGGGTCCCGATCATTGGGAGGCTTCTTACATTAGAGACAACAGGCTCCCGGGCACAGATTGCACAGTGGGCAGCATATATGGGAGATGCAGTCATTTCCATGGGGTCGAAGAAGGGGGTGAGAGTTCAATCCATTCCTTCTTTGCCTATCCCCGTATTTCGACAGGCCATCATGGGGATCCTTGCCTCAAGATTGATTGGGGACAAGGGAGGGGACACACTATTATATTGCTGGGCCCCCATCATTGCACAGATAGAGGGGCATGGCCAGATATACGCGTGGGGTGCAGATATTCTGGGGACCACCTACCATGATCTATATAGGGTGGTCCATTTACAGGGACAGTCATTGAGCCACCCAACTCTAGTCATGAGTTGGGTGTACGAGCATTTTATCCCCTATGGCAGGGGTGTGGAGGTGGCAGACCTTGGGGCTGTGAGGGCAGCCAGATGGACGGACATGTCAGTGCTCAGAGCACCTCATCAGCCAGTTGCCTCCCTTACTACTGCAGACATGGAGGCGACACTGTACCAGCTTATGGCCGGCATATGGGGTGAGGAGACTCTTACCCTGATCTCCTGCTCCACCACAGGGCAGCTTATTGATCGAGTGGGACGAGTGGAGGTACATCCTTTCGGTCGGGTTCCTCAACAGTTTTGCCTTCCATATATGGGCATGCTTCCCCCAGTAGCACCAGTTTATAGATCATTTTGCGAGGCCAGAGGGGGGCCTAGAGGCTGAGGTTGGACAGTGATCACTCCTGGTATTTCCCATTGCAGCCAGGAGGATAGTTTGTGCTGGAAGGAGAGCTGCTGCACCTCGGGCACCTTTACTTCAGATTGCTGCAGCTCCTGCTCATAGTAGCGATGACTCCATAGATATTGACTCTGACTCTGAGGAGCTCATAGAGGGAGGGTCAGAGGAGGAGACTAATGATAGCGATCCTGAGTGGCATGACACTCAGGACATTATGCAGGCAGAGAGGGCTGAGTAGAGCGTAGAGAAGGACACTCTAGTTTCAGAGCAGCCACTCTCTCAGGGCCATGGTGGAGAGGATGAGTCAGTTGCAGGGCGACATGTTGCTCCTACCACGGGAGCAGCCCCTCAGTCGGCAGCGGCATCCGCGGCAGGTGCTGGCCCCAGCGACCCATCTTGGATGCCTGGGGATCCGAGTAAGTTACCCTTCTCCTTTTTAATGTTTATATGTATGCTCTCCTTAGTTGTTATTGTCATATCTTTAGCCTCTTGCTTGGTTTTTTATTCATTTTTCTCCTTTGTTTGCAGAGACTGTTGACAAGTGGCGGGATTTGATCCGCAGCGTATGTACCGATTCCCTGATAATCCCCATGGATAGGACCCATGTGGAGCTATCCATAGATGCTGGGGAGCCCTCAGTAGCTGGTAGGCATACTGATGTCTTCACTCCCATTTGGCACATGGCCAGGATGGTGTCAACCCTCCGTACAGAGTTAGCGGGATATAGGACGGTTGAGCACCTCATGAGGAGCCATTCTCGTGATGAGACCGCGACTGCCCCTCAGGACCCTGAGCCCTCCATACATTCAGAACGCCGGCGTAGCCGGAGTCCTAGGCATGGGCGTGCACCTTCGGAGGGGTCACGTAGGGATTGAGAGGCCTCTTGGCCCTCATGTACTTTGTATTATATATTCTTTGTATATCACGGGCTCTTTGAGCATTTTGACCATGCTTAGAGCATGATGGCATTGTATATAAACATTAATTATTTATATATATGCATTCATTTTTGGATCAAAAGCTTGGCACTCATGTTTTCCTTTCTATTTCCAGTTTCCTTGTGTATACTATGATGTATGTTTATATGCTTTTTAGAATGTATGAAATGGAGAACAGATGATGCACATGTTTGCTTTCTTTTTTTGTTTCATGATGCTGATACATGATATTGTAGATATATTGTGATTTTAAATCTTAGCTTCTGTGAGCAATTTAGATACCTCATGTTTTTTTTGCAGAGTGATGAATATAACCAGCGTGATGAACAGATTAACTTTCCCCACTACTAACTCCACGCAACTAGTAAGATGCGAGGGCTCATCACCAAGAGCTAGAAAGGGCACAAGTTATGAGGTGTAGCTGAAATGATAGTGATGAAAGATAGACAAAGCTTTGGTGGAACCAAATTGGATGCTACAAGCCAACTCCACTTGAGTGACTCCATAGTTTTGGGTGCAACTTGCTTTGCGGTTTATCTAGACTTAGACTTGTAGATGGCCGCATAGTAGACAAAATATGGGTTTTTAGGATTTTAACTCTCTTAGAATTTTGAACATCTGATTCATTCGTTTTTGACTCAAAGTTTGAATTGTTTGTTTATGACCTTTTAACGTTTGCTTTGTCAAGAGGACCCCGTACACTTTTCCCCATGCTACTAGTAAGAAGCGTGGGTTTATCACCGTGGGCAAGGCATAGGCGAGTAAGGGCATTTCCATCCTTTCCCAACCCTACGTCACTAGTAAGAGACACAAGCTCATCACTGAAGGTTGGTGGGGCAAGGAAATGTGTAAAATTAAAATTTTCTGTTTAATTAGTTGTTGACTTGCTTATTTGAGTAAAATGTCAGTATGTGCTTATTTCCAAAGAGATGTATATATGGGATAGATGTGACACCATGAAGCTTCTAGAACAGACCATAAGCAAGACACCTATCCTAAGAAGAAATCAAAGTGAGAACAAACTTGCAGATCTTGGTATGGTTACCATTAAGACTTTGTCATGTCTGATTTTATTTGATAAAAGATTTCGAGATGATTTGATGATGTATGAAGATGGAGAGGTATGATTAAAGAGCTTTATGCCAAAACATCATGAGTTTGTAGTGAACTGCTTTGAGAATAGATTCCTTGATCACAATTTATGTAAGAAACAAATGGACAAAATGATCTTAATCTATATGAAGATGCAATGTAGATAATTATACAAGTAGTGCTAGTTGCTTATGCGTAGAACCGCTTGAGGTACAGGGAATTGACTGTTTTGCCAAATTCCTCACCTTCTAGCGTACATAAGAGGTAAGCACCATTTCCGTAGTCCTTCATGACTCGGTATGGACCCAACCACTTGGGCCAGAATTTCCTTCCTTCACCGGTCTTCTTATCAATCCAGTTGTCTAGCCTTAGAACTAGATCACCTTTGTATATGTCGCGTTCATAGACCTTCTTGTCATACTGCTGGCACATTCGGTTAGCATAAGCTCTATGTTGTTGTTTAGCATCTAACCTAGTTTCATCTAGGCTTTCTAGTTGGGAAAGACATGCTTCTCTGTAAGCGTCTTCATCCAGAATCCCTTGTAGTGAAATGCGGAGACTGGGTATTTCGACCTCAAGCGGGAGAATTGCTTCTGCCCCAAATACTAGTGAGAAAGGAGTTGCTCCCGTTGGTGTTCTTCTTGAGGTTCGGTGGGTCCACAAGGCCAGATATAACTTCAAATGCCAATCTTGTTTGTTTTCTTTCACCATTTTAAGGAGAATGGCTTTCAGTGTCTTGTTTGTCGCTTCAGCCTGTTCGTTGGCTTGGGGATAATACAAGGAAGCCGTATGATGGCTTATCTTAAATTTATTGCATAGTTCACGAACTTCTTCATTTTTAAAAGAAGTTCCATTATCGGAGATAATGATTTGCAGGATACCGTACCTGCAAATGATTTGGTTCAAAATGAACTTGGCGATCACAGAACCAGGTACAGTAGTAAGAGGCATGGCCTCCACACATTTGGTAAAATATTCAGTGGCCATGATTATAAAATTATGGTTGTTTGTGGATGAGGGAGAGAATTTCCCTATTAAGTCTAGACCCCATGTAGAAAAGGGCCATGGAGTAGCGATTGGTTGTAGAGATTGTGCTGGCATGTGGATCTCATGAGAGAATTCTTGGCACTTACGACACCTGCGTACAAACTCTATTGCGTCATGTTCTAGAGTGGGCCAGAAATAACCCATTTGATGTATTTTTCGAGCAGTGGCGTAGCCACCGAAGTGGCCTCCACATATTCCACTGTGAGATTCATGGAGAATCTTCTTGGATTCTTCCGTGTCGACGCATCTTAGGAGCATTCCATTGAACGCCCTTCGATAGAGAACTTGCTCTATAATGACGTATTTAGCTACGATTATGCGTAACCACCTTCTTTGTTGCGGTGTAACTCCTTCTGGGTACGTATGGTCCATGATATAATTAATGATATCAGTGTACCAAAGACACTCAGAGATAGAGGATCAGGCTTCGATGTAGTATACGCACTCATCTGGAAATTCTAAATCTACTAAATCACCTCCATCTAATGGGTTGTCAGCTAACCAATCTGTGATGATTTGTCCTTTAACCGACTTCTGATTTACAAATGTTAATTCGAATTCTCCCATTAAGGTTATAAAACGTCTAGCCTTTTTAGACAATGACCCTTGTGTGAGGAAAGTCCGTAAATGGTCATTTTTTACCATGACCTTCGTTTCTTGATTCAGCATACAATGTCTTAGGCGTTTAGTAGCAAAGACTATGCCAAGGCATTCTCGTTCTTCCTATGTATAGCGTGTTTCATAGTCGAGCAGCGTTCGGCTGATGAAATAAATTACGCATTCTCTCTTGTTATCATCTTCTTGGGCCAACATACAGGCCATCGAGACATTGGTATCTCGTGAATATAGAATTAATGGGCATCTAGCTTAGGTGGAATTAGCGTAGGTTGTGATAACAGGAAACGCTTAACTGCTTCAAAGGCTTTAGTACAGTCTTTGGTCCAATCAATGCTATATTCTTTCTTGACTAAATTATTGATTGGAAGAACGGCGAAGCTTAAGTCCGGGATGAATCTTCGGATTGCACCCAGTTTTCTGAGAAATGATCTGATTCCAGATTCATCTGAAGGTGGAACCATTTCAAGGACAGCCCAAATTTTGGTTGGGTCAACGTCTATCCCTCGTGACGATATGATATAACCTAAGAGCTTCCCTCCTGTTACACCAAAGACGCATTTCTCTGGGTTTAGTGTGACTCTGTATTCTATTAGATGTGAAAGAATGACGCGGAGTACTTCGGGATGGTCACAACGCTTCTTGGCTTTAGCCAATAAGTCATCTACGTAAGATTCCACGATTTTATGAATTAGATCATGAAATATGTATGTCATGGCCCGCTGATACGTGTTCTTGAGACCGAATGGCATAACATCATAGCAATAGGTTCCCCAAGGAGTTATAAACATGGTTTTTAGCTTGATCTTGCTTAGATATTCTGATTTGATTGTATCCCGAGAATCCATCCATGAGAGACAAAAGTTCAAAACCAGTTGTTGCATCAACAATAACATTTATGGATGGTAATGGGAAGTTGTCCTTAGGACATGCTTTGTTGATATCTCGAAAATATATGCAGATGCGTATCTTTCCATTCTTCTTGAGAATGGGAACGATGTTAGATACCCATTGGGAGTAGTCAACTGGCTTGATGAATCCTACCTGAAGGAGTTTTATTACCTCCTCCTTTACCATGAGAGCTACTTTGGGCTTCATGGGTCTTGATTTTTGTTTAATTGGCTTTGCATCTGATTTAGTGACGAGGTTGTGCACCGCAATGTGGGGTGCGACTCCTGTCATCTCCTTATAATTAAATGCAAACGCATTCTGATGTTCTTTGAGGATCTGAGTATGTATTTATACTTCTTCTGGGGTTAACAAAGAACCTAGTTTCAATATTCTCAGTTCATCTTCTGTCCCGATGTTGACATCGAATTTTTTCTTCAATCAAAGAGGCGTTACCCTCTTCGAACTCAGGTGGTGCTGGCGGTAAATCCAAATCATCCCCATTTTCTACTGCGTATATGCTAGGTTCCATTTGTGAGGGATGATCCATCACGGGATTTCCGAAGTAAGAAGATGAATGTGGAATTAAGGATAAATATAGCATATGATAGGAGAGATGTAGTGCTGCATAGGCATTTAAATAATCCCAAGTAGCCACATCACTATCAATACGATGTAGGATGGTAGATTCACTTCCGCTTGAAAGGGGATTTGTCATTGTTTTTATCAATGGTTCATCACGAATGGACACCGTGAACCGAGTATCTTCTAACTCATTGCTTGGGGTAAAACGTGATGCCGAATTTGCTATTGAATCGGAGGTGTTGGAGAAGATTTTTCTCTCGCAGAATTGCTTCAATGGATATGAAGTTAAACACCTTGCTTAAATATAATACGGCTTCTTTGTAAAGCTACAAGTGTTCGGATTTAGTTTCGTATACTTCAAAAACTTGATTTGCCACTAATTGTGAGTCTCCTAAGACTCTGATGTTATCAACACCAATTCTCTTGGCTAAGGTGAGGCCAAGGAGGAGGGATTCTTACTCAGCGCCGTTGTTTGTGCATTCAAAGTTTAACTTAAAGGTGAACGGGAGGAATTTCTCCTCAGGCGAAGGAAGAATTATACCTGCCCCCCGCTCTGTAACGACATTTAGCTCCGTCGAAAATGGAGAGTCCAATACTTAGCCGGGAGTATAGATGTTGGGGCATCTGCTGCGTTTGCGCACTCTACTTCTACCATGTAGAGGTCCTCTGTTGGAAGGGAACCAACACCTAGGGAATATCCTATGCCTACTGAATCAAATGGTAAGAACATTGGTAAATCTTGTTCTATTAACTCAACGATTTTTGCAATAGTCCCTAATGATACCGTTTCTTTAGCTTTATCGTTAGGGGTTGGGGTTGTTTTGGCTATGCTGATAGTTTCAAGATCCGTTGTAGGTAACAACTTCTCCTCTGGTTTTGGGTCAGTGGGTTTATTAAGTTGGTTTGTTGGAAGTTCAAATTATGAGTGCACACCTGGTCTTTTCTTTAAATCAGCTAGGTGTAAATCGAAAGGTTTTGGATCACCTTTGGCTACAAATACCTTTCCTAGATGTAAGAATCTTACTTCTTGAAATAACGTAGAAGGGATTGCCTTCATTTGGTGTATCCATGGCCGGTCGAGTATCATATTATAATTAGTATCCTGATCTATAATATAAAACTTAGTCAGGATTGTTTTGCATCCTAGGATGACTGGGAGTATTATAGTTCCTATCGAAGTGGCTTTAAGGCTATCATAGCCTCTCAATGTATTTTGAGTGGTGGAACAGTTTGTTTCCCCATATCCTAGTTTTTGGAGGAAAAAGAAAGGAACTATGTTGACTGCGGCCCCATCATCAACCATTGCCCGTTTTATATAGTTATTATAAACCCATACTTGTAAGTGTAAGGTTGGATCACCTCGGCGTGTGATCTCAGCATCTGTGGGCATTTTACTTGTTTCGAATGTGAATTTGACATCCTTTTCCGGATGCCCCGGAGGGTGGATATCAAAATCTACGTGATTTACTTGTGTTTCAGGAGGTGGAGTGATGTTAATTAGATGACCTAGAACTAATGCTTCTAAAAGAGCAGCTCTGTGAGGGGGAGAGTTCTTTAGTAAGTCCAAAAATGAAATGTGTGTGAAGCTCTTTGTTAGGTCACTAATTAAATCATAGGCACCGATGGGGTTTTCTACTATTTGCTGACTCTTATCTGTTTCTGGCAGATGACTTGGGCTCGGTTGAGAGAAATACTCTCGTGCTCTTGTTATAGCTTCGATAGGTAGTTCAGCATCTAGTTCTACCAAGCTGACTATCTTGGGTCTCGGTTGACTTCCTAACTGTCGCACAACTGATGGATTTAGTGAAGTCGAGGCTTCATGATCATTGTTTCCCGGCATTGCACCCTTGTTCATCCCAATTGGATTTAGTCTGTTATTATCATGATTTGGGAGTGGATCGTTAAAGATCTTAAGAGGAGCATTCTGAGGGGAAACTGCCCCTACGAGCATATTTGGTGGTGATGAGACGGGATCTGCCAAAAATAAATCTATGAAGAACTATCTTTGTTCTTCTAGAAAACGTTGCATGAATTTATTGTAGTCATGACACGTTCTAGTATCATGACCCCAAACCTTGTGGAAACCACAATAAGAATTGGGATTGTAATTCCTGTTTTGTTGGTTTGATGTGTATTGTGGCCTAAAATTCTGATCAAACTGTTGCCTATTAGGATTAAAATTTTGCATTTGTTGTTTCTGGCTTTGGTTTTGATAACCAAATGAGTTTTGGCTTGGCCCTTGTATAGGATTTCGCCGTTGTTGTTGTTGCTATGGATGGTTAAAATCCACTATATTGATTGTCAGGGTAAAGTTGTTGTTTCGTTGGTTGTTTGTTTGTGATGGAGTATTGACAACATTTACCCTCTTGGGCTAGTCGGTTACTCCATCCGTTGTTACACCCCAATTTTTGTTAAGGACTTTGGGTCCTTGGTTGACATTCGTGGTAGTTGTAGTGTTCTGGCTAGAGGTGATTAACCTCCCGTTCGCTCCATATGTCTTGCGACCACTATCTATTGTTGCTTGATCTATTCGAAGAGCACTCTCAAGTACTTCATCGTAGGTTCTTAGTGGGAATTTTTGGACTTCTTCCTTCACCTCTCTGCTGAGAGAATGAAGGAATAAATCGCATAGTTCCATCTGATCCATATTTGGAGTGTTTGCTGAAGAATAAAGAATTGTATGCCACCTCTGGATGAAATGGGTGACAGATTCGTTGTGTTCTTGTTTGATGTGTAAGAATTCCTTGATTCCTGTTCTCAATATTTTCTTCATGTCGAATGCCTTAATGAATTCTGATACGATTTGTTTAAATGAATGGATTGAGGCTTCAGGTATTCTATAATACCAGTCGATAGCAATGCCTTCCAAGGTCTTTGGGAATATTTTAGCAACAACCCCATCCCAAGGGAGTAGTTCTCGTATGGCTGTAGCGTAAGCCTTGATATGTGCATTTGGATCTCCCTCACCCTTAAACTTTGGTAAATCGGGAAGAGGTCTTAGAAGCATGACGCTTCGTATGGTGAAATCCAAGGGCTCTTTCAAATATTCTGAGTATGTCCCTATCGCATATGTTTCGACCATTAACGGTGCCTGTTGAGGGAGTGGTGGTGGGATGGGTTGTTGATATGGCGTAGCGTATGCATTGGCAGGGGCATAAGCAAGTCCCTGTGTTTGAGCAAACATGCCGGGAGAGGAGAACATATCTCCTTGTGGTGATTTGGAGTACATGTTTAAGTATGACGGGGTATTGTCTAGTAATGGATTGTTTGGTACTAGATCGGGAGGAATGGTGTTAGAGATGATGGGCCTTGTTGGCGTTTGTTGTAGATATTGAGGAGGCATGCCTAACGTGCCTACTCCTGTGAGGAGATCTACTTGGCTAGGGTGGTATGGAGGATTGGAACTTCCTGCTTGCATGAATGGAGAATTTTGACTTGCTTGAGCAAGTTCTAACCCTCTCACTTTTTCTACTAACGTTGAAATGACTTCATTTGGTGAAGTCACGGTGCTTTGCCTTAGCGGTGTTTGTTGTATACCATGGTGTTGTATAGACATGTGATATCCTATCATGAACTGATCGCTATCTTGCCAAGTTTCTCTGAGAGTATTTCCTATATACAGTGGCATAGAGGTATTTTCTTGAAAAGAGATCTCGGGTTGTATTTGTAAACCTCCTATAGGTGGGTACATACCCCGAGAATGTTATTCACTCCTAGAATAATGTATTGACTGTCCATCATCTAAGACCAGGTATGGGTCAGATTGCCTACTAATTTGTGGTCTAAGTAGCATCTGAGGAGATGAACCAGATTCTCTGGTAAACGTCATATTGTTCAAACCTGAAGGCTCTGTTTGTTGCGTTCAAGGAGGGTGATCTAACTCCTCAGTTTGAGAAGATGAATTATATCTGATTCTTGGGGTTTATGTTGACAATTGATTAGTTGAATAGTTGTCACCCCATACTGAGAGTGAGGGTAATGATTGCCTATTCTGTTAGGTGTAGTATGCCTCGAGACCCAACATGGGTCTGCCATATGCATCGAATCCTGACATATTCGGGGGGTATATAAATACCTGCAGAATAATGGGAAGGAACGAAGGTGATTTGTGAAAGAACACGTGATACCATGACTCCGAACGAGAAAGTAGGAAGTTTACGTCAGATTCACTAATTTTGTTTGCTTCACGTTGGGTTCACCAATTTTGTATGTCAAAAAAGTGACAGGCGAGCGTGGGAATCTACAAGTGACTCTTCCACGTACCTGACCTCTCGAGGTCGTGCCGAGACAGCCGGTGGGGGTAGAATATGCGTGGGATTCAGAAAAACTAGTTAGGCAGTCTAATGTCTTCGACATGCACTAGTGGAATTTGTGAATCTAAGGCAAAGAAGGCCCTTCTAACTTGGACTGGTGTGATAGATCGATCAGCAACGATGACTGCTCGAAGGCTCCAATCAATATTGAGCTCTGGTGTGATTCGATCTATGGGTTGTGGAATACATGGAAAATGACCTGGGATAGTTTCGTGTACGTCTCCAGATAAGGTCATATGGTGGATGGTAAATACAATTGACTCTACGGATGATTCTCTGGCCTAGTCCAGCATTCTCTAGCTTCATTAGCCGCTATATCTAGTAAGGACAATTGCTCGATGATGATGGGTGGAAGTGAAGTGGATCTGAATACCAAGGTGCGTAGGCTAGCGTCTATATCTGATTGACTTATGGATTCGTTGGGCTGTGGGATCTGTGGATCACAACCGTAGACTCTTGGTTGTTGCGGTCCTGCTATGGTCATGAAATCAAGTCCTAATTCCTAATATCCAGTAATCGTATGCTTTCTCAGCTTCCATGTTTAGGACCAATAACTGTGTGATCTTCTCAGAATATCTCACAGGCGTTCGTGTAACCTGGATCCTTAAACTAGTATCTACGTCTGTGAGAGTGTCTCCTGCACCTGGCTGTGGGACCAAAGGATCACAACCAAAGGTTTGTTCTCTTTCAAACCCTTCTACAGTCATGTGAATGCTTTGCCTAGGGCAGTCTGTAATTTGGTTGATTTGACCAAAACATGTGCGCTTGGTCGTCTTCTATGTTTAACCCTCTCAACTGAGAATTGATCAGTTGCAAATCTGTTGTTGTTTGGAACACTTGTATTCTAAGATTTTGGTCTTTGTCAACTACTGCTGTGACGAGGTTTGGTTGAGGCACGATTGGCTCGAATATGTATTCTCTGGGCTCCCAAGGTCCCATGATTTTCATATGAAATGAAATGTAAATCTAACTTATAACAGACCAAATTCTAACTACATAGAATAAACCTAAAACATATATAACTTCTATTTTTCTGAGAAACCTTTTAAGAATTTAAGGAAAGCAAGCTATTTAAACGTATCTAGAAATAACAACTAAATAACAATTTAAAACAAACAAGATAACGGAGTGTAGTTATTTGCCTATGTGATTTGTAGATTTATTCTAAATAATGCAATAACTTTCCTAATCTACTTGCAAGATTCTCGATCCTACCTCAGAAGTGAGGAGTAAAGCATAGTCTCTAAGAAACTATCAATCCTCACAGCTTCCCTGGCAATATCGAGAATAGAAATTCTACTGAAATAAAGCAATTAACTATTCTATTTGATATGATTCTAACTAGAACTTTGAAAGTTAAAACCTGGATTCCGCAGAACAGTGGCGAATCCGATGGTGTGTGTGATCTTGTCCCCTCAGTATGATCTCCTCGTTCTTTCGTGTTCACGTGGATCCAGAAAAGCGTGTAATGCTAGCATCGACAGAAATAGATATTGGGACAAGGACAGCTCAGAATGCAGACTGAAAAATGTGAGTAGGAGAGGGATAGCGTAAGAGTACAGAGCTTGGCTTATGCAATTCCTAGCGGGATTTTATTGCGAGTCATGCAATGTAAAGCAACCAGAACTTGAAACTATCCTGTTTAAAGAGAAAAACCTACAACTTTAATGGCTTCCTAAGCTATTCTACTCCAATGGAATGGATAAAACAACAACACTGTTTGCACAAGCTGGATATGTGGCTTACCAACAGCTGAACAAAACTAACTAAGCCTGCAAGGAATTAAAACTATGGATTCTAAACAAGATAAAATACTGAACTATGAAAATTAGAGCATGAAAGTGAATGAGGGGCCGACCTGGGTTGGATAAAACAACAACACTGCTTGCACAAGCTGGATATGTGGCTTACCAACAGCTGAACAAAACTAACCAAGCATGCAAATGAACTAAAACAAGTACTCTAAGTAAAATTATAGCTAAATCTAATGCAAAGAGAAATTCAGAGACCAACTTCAGGCCTTTTTCTTGAGCACAAGCCACTTATTTATAGCTTTCATTCACCCACAGATCAAAACCAAACTGAACTCTAAAGACCATAAACAATGGCCAAACACTATTCCAGGGGACCAGAAACATAAATGCATGCCCAAGTCGGCAAGGAAAAGTTTGTGAAACGTTGATATTTTACGTGAGTCGCGTCAAAGCGCTTTCTGGAAAACGCGTGTAGGACCGCCACTCTAAGCAGGGCGGTGGTTACAGGACCGCTGCCCTGATTAGGGCGGTGGTCACGAGACCGCCACCTAGGCAGGGTGGCGGTTTCGTAACTAAAGGGAAAAAGGCCAAGAAAAGAGGGAAAAAGGGGAAAACAAAGGATGCGGGGGCTAAGTGGGGCATGCGGGATGTTAACGCATACTCCGAGGGATTTTCCAGATCCCGAACACCTTGGGAGGAGACCTTTATCATCATTGGGGCACTTGTTACACTGTTCCTGCAGTACAGTACCTTACAATTTTGGGTATGTATAGTAACCACCCATCTTGGAAGTGAAATCTCATGATATGAAAATGGTGAAGAGAGGAGGAATATGGACGACTAATATGTCTTGTGAGAACAAAAAAATGGAACATGCGTGGATAGTAAGCTTGAGTTGTTTGATGATTCAAACAGTTTGAACTACTCTACCATCCAACTGAACAAATCCTTTAGAGACTAGTGTATATTAGATTACTAACATGTCTGTAATTTTCTTGACATGACTGAGCTACTGGGACAAGAATGGATTATGTAATTATGTACCAAATGATCACCAATGTTTAGGGAAATATAGAATGGTGACGGTTTTTTCTCCTTACGAATAATTTTCCCTTCCAGTTGACTCAAACTTGTATCCATTGTTTTTGTATGACCTGATGATCCATCAGTTGTACCAAAAATTTTCAGAGCCTCTTGTAACAAGTTTCTTTAAGTTAGATTTTCTTTTGGCAGTTTCTTTCTCGCATCTTTATCAACTGTCGCTTGTGGCCAAGACTGTGAAGTGGATGCTTGATTCTCTTTGGAAGGTTGAGATTCCATTTCCCTCTTTTTGGAGCGTGTATTTTCTGCTTCTAACGAAGAATTTGTGTTCAACTAGAAAAAATCTTCTCTTTTCCAATTTAACAAATTAGATTGTTCAGGGGCATGTGGTTGATCTATCACCTCCTGTGTAGATAAAATTTCTGTTGGCTTTGGCAGAGCATATACAATTTGAACCATAAGGGACTACCTGAGAACTTCATTAGGTAAAATATTTTTATTATGGGGTTGATAACAAGGATAACACCTTTCATAGTCTTAAAATAGATTATTATGGATAGGTACAAGGGCTCTAGAAGACCTAAAAGCAAGAGGATTTGTAAAGTTAAAAGGCTTGATGTTCACAACTGTATTTGTAACTTGATTTTGTGATTGATTATTTCCTTGAAAAGGTGGGTGGTTAGCCTAGTACTATTGATTTAGGGGTTGGTAAGGAGGAGCATATTGAGATTTTTGCCTCTTGAGTGCTACGAGTTCATTCCTAAAAGTTTGTGTTAGTGACTTGACCTCAACCAAATCATTTGAAGGGGTCGGTGAAGACATAGCTGATGCAGCCACAACTGGTTGGCTAGAAGTTGATGGAACGAGGGAAATAATTGGTTGATAACTTGAAAGTTTAGAAAACAAAGGCATGGGAGGTCTGGGTGCAATCTTCCCTACTTAGACCAAAGAATTTTCAGCTCTTATTTCAACTTTGTAAGAATCAAGAAATGTAGTCCCTCCCATGGACTAGATCATAACTACCACATCACTGTTTAATGCTCATAAATAATATAAAAATGTATTATTAGGAGAAGGCTTTATGAGTTTTGGAATCCTATTCCAATTCTTTTGTAATCAGAAGTTGAAATCATTCATGTATTCCTGAGGAAATCTCTTTATAATAGTGATTTGTTCCATTAGTGATAGGTGGTAACTATTTTCCTTGAACTATTTGCAGAGCTTCTCTCCAAACTCGTCCCAAGTGGTTATAGTGACAACTTCTAACCCAGGAAACCATTGAAGTGTTTTTCCCTTTAAAGAAGTGGCGAGGAGTTTGACTGCAATGTTGTCTTTTGAAATATTATGTACTGCGTAAATGTTATCTACATCAAGGATATGTTCCACAGGAGTAATATGAGTTTTCCATTTGTAAAAGGGAAAATTTTTGAATGCCACACCAAGTATAGGATCACATTTAGCCAACTAGAGATGACTACTTGTATTGAAAGGAGGAAAAACTTGGTTTCTTGTAGAGCATGCCATACCAACGAGAAGTTGATTATTCCTTGGTGGAGGAAACCTTCTATAAGGAGGAGTTGAATGACCACTACGTGGTGATTCTACAACTGGTGATGTTGAAATTCCTCTTCTCCTTCTCCTTGTAGGAGACAAGGATAAGTCGATATGTTTATAATTTCCTTATCCTCTCGCAGAAGATCTTGTTCGAATATTTCACATATGCTAACACACTGAGATTCAAAATACAAAGATATGGAGTCGTTAGGAACTTTGATTTGTGTAAGTGTGAAGAGAAGTACCAACTTTTCTCCCACCTAGCATGCCAAAAATTTTTATTGCCAAATCACTGCACCCTCCGATTAACCAGTTAAGGAGTACGACATTCGATATCATTGGGTAACATGGGATAACCTCTGAAGCTATGGGACATGGGCTCGAGGTGAACCTCCAGAGAAGGATAGAATCCTCTATGAACTAGAGAGTCATGGAAACATATTAAAAACCCTTCTGGAATTGATTGATTGATTTTGAACTGTCATCACCAATCCGGCACTATGATAATTCTTTACTGGGAACTCCTCGTGCTATGATTATTTACTAATGCACATCTTTTAGTTTTTTATATGGAATCTAGAAACACAACAACAAACATAACACAAGAATACCATAGACTATGATAAGAAGGAATGATGATAAATCTGAAATATAAGTGTAAATTATAAGATCAACATGAAATTGATACAATCTCACCCATGAGGTACTTCAACTATTACTGACTTCACTTTCCTTCCAACAATAACTATGGGAGCAACTTCACAATTACGCCTCTTAATGGCTTTTTTAACACACCTTCAAAATGATGGCTTCCTTTACACAATTACTCATACAATATTTCTCACTACTTCATTCTATGCTAAATGAGGGGGGTGGCCTCTTTATTTATAGGAATTCAGGCTTATCCACCCTATCTCTAAGATAGGATAGGAAATCTCTTCCATCCAATCATATTCCATGCCTAAACTATTGCCTTTACATGTAGGCTTATCTTCTATGATAAGATAAACTTTATCATCTCACATGGGTTCCACCTTTTTAGAATTTTCCACAAATAAAATACATAAAATATTTATGACATCACTCTTTGTCCTTATTACAAATATAATATTTCTAATTCCTAATCATGTAGACCCTACTTCTCTACTTATCCTAACTTTGACATTTTAACATTATCGGACCACTTACGACAAATATTTACTTTTTACAACATTCCTATTATACTTTGACTGTTACTATACTCTACATTATTGGCGGCATCGTACTGACGGTGCCGTTATATTCTATTGTATGCCACTACTAATTATACTTAATAACATCCTATTCCTAATACATACATTAATAAAATAAAAATTACGAAAGAAAATTTTAATGTTGACATTTTCCCCCTTCCTAACTTCTACTCTGTCCTTGGAGTAGACTCTTATGGACATTCTGAAACTGGTGCTTGGAAAATCTTTAACTTGTCATCGTTGACCCATTTCGTAATGAGAGTACCATCCAATTCCTCCAGTCGATATGTACCATTTTTGTGCACAACGGCAATTTTGTAGGGCCCCATCCATTTGGGAAGAAATTTTCTCTGCCTTCTTTTTTTGTATCTAGAATCATATACTAGAACCAAGTCATTCACATGAAATGGAGACCAACGAATCTTTTGATCAAAGTATTCCTTCTACTTCATTTTCTTCTTATAGCTTGTATCCTTCGCTATTTCCCTTATTTCCTCTAGCAAATGAAGATGCACCAACCTTTCTTTTACTGAATCACTTCCATCCATCCTTTCCTTTTCCATAACTCTCACAGTGGTAATATCAAACTCAATAGGAAGAAATGGGTCATTGCCATAAGCCAACTAAAATGGGGAGTATCCTGTTGCTGACTTTGATGTTGCCCTATATACCCATAATGTTGCAAGAATCCTTTTATAACACTTATGTACCTGGAAGGCTGCATCTTTTGCTAGAATTTGACATAACACAAAATTTGTTCGTTCCACCTATCCATTTGTGCTTGGCTTGTATGTTGTTGCCTTCCTATGCTTAATAGAAAACTTGTTTACTAGGGCTTCTACCATGTCATTAATGAAGTGGTTTCCTTGTTCTGTTACAATTTCTAATGGACAACCAAATCTGGTGACAATGTGTTCATATATGAACCTTGCCACTTCATCTCTAGAAGTTGCTTTCAATGGCCTAGCTTCAACCCTCTTGGTTAAATAATCTGTAGCAACTACAATATACTTATTTTGGTGTGGGGTAGTTGGAAGTTGACCTACAATATCTATTCCCCACTTTTCAAAGGGACCAAGTGGAATAATAGGGCATAATGGAGCTGATGAAGTCTTACGGTTACCATGTGTTTGACAAATATCACATGTCTTACAATAATTATAACAATATCTAAAAAGAGTGGGCCAGTGATAACCTGCATCCAAGATCCTTCTTGCTGTAAGTTGTCCAGAGAAGTGTCCTCCACATGTACCATTGTGGAATTCTTCTATCAGCTCCTTCCCTTGATCACGTCCAACTGCCCTCTTGTACTGTCCATCAAGTCCTATTCGAAATAATACTCCATGCAGAATAGAATATGGATGACTGGCTTGAGTAATCTTTCTCTTAGTATTTGCATTGGCACCATCAGGAAACTTGAATTCATTTAGATAATTCCAAATATCTATGTATTCACTAGGGATTTTGTCAAGGGATAACAATGTTGCATCTCGGAAATCATCATCATCACAAGATGAACCTAAACCATCATAGGCTCGAGAGAGTGCATCTGCATTGACATGCTTCTTTCCTGGCCTATCTATAATATCAAATTCAAATTCTTGTAGCAAAATTATCCATCTTGCTATCCTCCCTGATGGGTTAGGCTTATTTACAATATATTTTAGAGCCTGATGATCTGTTACAACTATAAATTTCTTCCCTAGCAAGTAATTTCTAAACTTCTTTATAGCAAAAATGATAGCTAGAGCCTCTTTTTCAGTTACAGTATAATTTACCTCAGCACTGCTCATTTGTCTGCTCCCAAAGTAAACTGGATGATCATTCCCATTTTCATCCTTTTGGCTCAGAGTACTTCCTAGTGCTGCATCTGAGCCATCAGTATACATAATGAATGGCTTGCTCCAATTTAGATTCTTTAAAATAGGTGAAGACACCAAAGCTTCCTTCAGTTGTTCAAAAGCTTCATGCGCCTTATTTCCTGGTTCATAAGTAACATCCTTCTTCAAGAACTAGGGTTAGTGGCTGTGCAATCTTTGAGAAATTCTTGATGAACCTTCTATAGTAACCCACATGGCCTAAAAATGATCTCAACTTACTTCTATTCATAGGAAATGGTAACTGGTTGATTTTTGAAACTTTCATCAGTGAAATCTATGACCAATACCATCTCTCGATACAACATGCCCTAAAAAAATACTTTTAGGGTTTAAATCTAACCTTTGAATGGGTCATTTTGTGTTTTTATTAACCTAAAAGTTCTTGTATTGTGTCAGGATATTCCCAAAGATTGCCATATTAACCTTTTACGCCAAATACCCAGATGCCCAAAATTGTTATATTCTGTCGTCAGGATTTGTCTGCGAGAAATTTATATTTAATTATTTTAAGCCCTGTTTGAGGGTATTTGCTCTCTGTTTTAACTCTGTTATGATCGAACATATCATTATTACCTTGTACCAGAAGTATTTTAACTAGGAATAAGTTTTGGGCTTTATTTGTAACTTTTGGCAATTTTTCGTGTTTGTGTTTGATCCCGTTTCGTTTTCTGTGAAATTTCTCTAGAACAATTCCTTTATCGGGTAAGCCCGATTTTTGGCCTGGAGAACATATACGCACGTTGTGCCCAGATGAAGTCACCATTAGAGGTCTGGTTCACTGGGAAAAAGTGAAGTCGTGCACGGAAAAGCCCCTGCAGGGATGGGCGCATTTTTTGGAAAACAAAGGATTTAAGCTGCAATGGGAAAAATACAAGCAGCAGACAAGGTGAGAATTTTATACCTTCCTAGTAGGGTACTTTTTCCCGTGTTATAAAATTCCCTTAAGATGCAGTGGGAAAGTTAGAGGCCGTAGGTAGGTAGGAATTTATTGCCTGCCTTGCAGGGTAAAAATTCCCATGATAAAATAAAAGGAAAGTGACTTAAGTGAACTCATGGGATTTTATGTGCCTGCCTTGCAGGGTAAATAATCCCATTGTCAAATTCAAATCACGTAAGTGGATCATGGGATTTCCGGGGCTGCCTTGCAGGGTAAAGAAATCCCATTGTCAAAAATTCTTAAAAATAGAGTTCTATTATGCAAAACGTGAGACCCACCTTGGGTGAATAATAATGCATTAAATAAACATTTGTTAATATTTATTCGCCCAATTTTGATACCCAGGCTTGTGGAAAATTCAACGAAGGGAAGTGGACATAAGGAATTTAAAAATAGAATTCCAAAATTAAATAAATTTAATTTATTTAATGCAGCCCCTTTTGAGAAGAAATTAATACTTTTTAAAGTATTAAATGATTATATTAGTTCCTATTTTCAGTAGCTATGGTCAAAGCACACTGTGAAGCTTAAGTGAAGTGAAGTGTGGATGATTAAATTGAATTAATTTAATTGATTGGATGGCTGGCCTTAAACATGCTATATTTAAAAGAGAAGAGCTTGATTTTTAATTAATTAATTGCATTTAATTGATAAGGGCAATTATTAATTATAGAATTGTGGGGGTTATATAAGCATGGGCAGCCATATGGATGAATTATTTAATTCATAGGTAAAGAATTGCAGCCAAGACGAAAAGTGTGCCCCCATTTGAAGAAGGATTTTTCTCAGGGAATGTGGAAACAAGGCATTTGAAGAAGGATTTTGCTCAGGCAAGGTGGAAACAAGGCATTTGAAGAAGGATTTTGCTCAGGCAAGGTGGAAACAAGGCTTTTGAAAAAGCTTTTTGCTTAGGAAGGTGGCAACAAGGATAAAAGCTTCCATGCTTTGGCACATGCTTTAAAGGAGGTTGATCTTTGTCTGCATAATTGTTTGCATAAGTGTTACAGGTGCTCAGGAATTCATTACAGGTGCTTTACAAAGGAAAAGAAGCTCTAATCAGTGTCCAATACATTGCATATATCCTCTGAATCTAAAGAATTGTCCAGATCTGCACTATTTTTGAAGAATTCCAGTCAAATAAGAAGAAAAAAAATGTTCAGACAAAGATAGACAAAGCTATGGTGAAGAAAGATGAAAAAGAAAGCACAACAGAGCTATGCATCACTTCTAAATTTGTAGATACTAGAGACATAGATCTAGGCTTGAAACCTCTTGATGAATTGATAGATAGATCCAGAGTAGGAAAGAATTCACTCATGCGTGTAGGAAAAACTTCACTCATACGTGCAGATTAAAAGTAGTGGAATTATTCGAGTTGCAACTTTCCCATCCATAGCCCAGTTGCCAAAGTTTGTTATGCAGGTGCAGATCCATATCCAGATGCAGATGCAAATCCATATGAAGATCTAGATCCAGATCTCATAGTTGCAAAAGCTTCCACGAACAAAATCTTCATCCTATTGTTTTGAATACAGCCCTTGAATAAGTCAGTGCATTGAAAATTCCTTCCAAGATCCTGTGCATGTGCTCCCATCTTCTAGTTGAAGCCTTCATTGAATTTTCATTCACCCTGAGTGCTTTCCAGAATTTTTAATTGCTCATATGCAATTAAAAATAAGGATGATGAGTTATCTATGGCCAACCTTACACTGATGCATGTACAACAGAAGAACTAAAAAAGCTTCAAAGGATAAAAGAGAAGACAATGCGAAGGCAAAATTCCAGCTTGCTTCCAATTCCAACTGCTTGCCATTCTAGTTTGCTTCCAGATCCAGCTACTCCTAGATCCAGTCTGGTGAGAATTAAAGGCAAACAAATCAGCTATAGGCAGACATGAAAAAGGACAAAGTCAACTTTCATCTTCCTTCTTCTTTCTTCCGACAAAATCAGCTTTCCTCTTCCTTCTTCCTTCCTCCGAAAAAGTAATTGAGCAATCAATTAAAATATACAACTTAAGTGATTGGTTTAAAAGCTATTTCTTGAAGAAGTTAACTACTTGGAGATAGGTGGCACGTGAAAAATAGAAGGTTTTATTTTTAGTTACAAATCATACATGTCACGCAAAGAGGAATTCCAGGAAGATGGATATTGCCAGTTGTTTCTTTCTGACTTCCACATATGCTAGTTCAACTAAAAGCTTCCAACTTGTAATTGCCCCTCTACATTTTATAAGTAGAGGAAGAACCTTCAGGTTAAAAGATGAGGAAGAATTTGTAAGCAGCAATCTTGTGTTCTAGACTTTGTGCTGAACCCTTGAGAGCAACTTGGAGCAAAGGAATACAAAGGAGCAGATTTCAAGAGAACTTTGTGTCATGGTGTACTATGTTTATTACTTTTAATCTTAGATCTCTTGATAAACTTTGTGTTATTTTAGATCTGGATCTAGGGTTGCCTTTGTTTTATAATTTTTTGTATTCATATCTATTAAGTTTCTTCTATGTGCATGTAATTATCTCTGCTATCTACTAATTGGGATGCACATCTTCCCCCTTTCTTATCTGTATTTCCTTTACTTCCTTCTTCTATAAAATACTTCCTTTCTTGAACAGCTACTTACTTGTTGCAGAACTTCTTAGTTATGGTTCATGAACTAAGTGGTTAAAGTAAAACCCCTGATAGATAATCACACATTTTTATTGACAAATCTGACATGGGAGCCTCACCAGTTAAATGAGGGAGATTTATCTCATGACTGCCTAGGTTTGATGCTATGCAGAAAATATAGCCAACAGTTTTTGGTGACTCCGTTGGGGAAAAACTATCTTTGCAGATCAAAGCTTATCTACTGAAGATCAGACTATTTTCCATACAAATCTCAACCTGTCTGAATGTTCATTCACTTGATCCATGAAGGCGCAAGGAAGGACTGATCATTTCTTCAGATTGTAGGAGCAATTAAATTTCAATCATCCTCCTCAAGTTAGAAGCCGTAGATCTAGTCTTTCACCAAGAAGAAGAGTGCAAACACATCCAGATCCGGATCATCTTCAGCATAATCTGGTAGCTGGAATTATTCATCAAGTCTACTCTTGGAGAGGACGTGCCCTGTTTATCATGCTGAACCGAAACCCACTCGCCCCTTGCAGCGCTTGTTCTATGGGGTGCAGCCTTTGGACCTCTGAATCTAAATCCTCCTATGCATTATCTACCTAAAGGGATGAGAAAGAATTTTCTAAAATTCTTTGGAGATGGCAAGCAGAATCTAGATGACAAGTTGGCTATGTTTTTCATATCCTGTCGAGTGCTTGCAATCGAACATGAAGATGTATCTGTTAGACTCTTCATAGAGACTCTGCATGACTTGGCTGGAGAATGGTTCTACCAACTAGCTCCTGACACCATAACCAACTAGACTACTATGCGGAATACGTTCCTGAAAAAGATTCAAACTAGCTGAAGATTCCAGCACATTGATTACTCAGTTCACTCAATTGAAGAAGGAGCCATATGAGCACATGTGGGATTTTATTGCAAAATTCCAAAGATTACTATACAAAATTCCAACTTCTACTTCTCTGAATGATGAGAATCAAAAGGTGTTCTTCATCAACGCTTTACTTCCTGAAGTAAGCTATCAACTACGAAGAACACGTCCTGCTGACTTGTTAGCAGCCCAGAAGATGGCAGTTGAAATTGAAGATGACCTCATCATGGCTCGAAAGATAAAGAGAAACACTTCTAGAGCTGAAAGTTCATCCTCTGCTACTACTTCCGATTCACTATTGCAAAAGTTAGCAAATGAGATGATGCAGATGAAGAAACAAATGGCTCAAATGGCTCAGGGCAACAACACTGCCCCTGCTCAAAATTTCAACAACAACTGGAACCGCATTGCTGTTTCCCAAAAATTAGCAATTGAGGCTACTCCCAAAAATAATGTGGAGATGAATGAAGAAGACTTGGAAGCTGACGCTGATCAAATCGAAGATGATGATTTTATAGGTCCTACTGGCGACTCCAACATTAATTACCTGAATGACAAATTTGAACATGACGATGAGAAACTTCATGAAGATGATCATGGTCATACATATGCAGTACTTACAAGATCACAAACTCGCCAAGCTCAAGCATTAGCAAACGAGCAAAGAAGGGGCATCCCTTTACCTTCTTCCTTAGCTCCTAGAGATAAGAATGTAAATTCTTCATCTCAACCATAGAAAGCAGCTCAGGTATCTGAATCTATTTCTTCTTTTAACATTATTGATCATGCCAAGAATACTAAAGTTCAAATGTCAGAAGCTGAATACCTGAGAGCTTTTCCTAAGAAATAAAATAGGCTAGTCAAATATGTACAATCACCAGGACAATCCAATACATAAAAAGTCCCTTTTACCTAAGCCTAAAGATACTCCTCCACAAAACAACATTGCAGTTGTTAAACCCTCACCATATTTTGACAAGGTGGAACCTTTCTATATCTCCTTATTACTTAATGGTTTCAAATTAAGAAATTGTATTCTAGATTCGGGTGCTTCTAATAATTTCATGCTAGCTAAAGTTGCAGATGCTCTTGGGCTTACCTTGAAAAAGACCATAAAAAGGTGTTATTCCATAGAGAGACAAGTCCCTTTAATCAGAAAAATCAAAGATGCACAAGTTGTTCTAACAACTTTTCCTAACAAAAAATTTAAGATGACAATCTTAGTTGCAGATATTCCTGTCTCCTACAGGATGATGCTGAGTAGAAACTTCTACAAAGAGCTAGGAGGAGAAGTAAAGATGGATTAGTCCTGTGCGCATATTCCTATCAAAAGAAATTAACCATAAGCTAGAGCCAGAAAAGAAGTTCAGGTACACGGTTACAAAATCTGAGGATCCTAGATCTCAGATTCTTTTTCAGGAATTTGACCGCAGGGTCTATTTCTTGGAAATAGATAAAGACATTCCAGAGCCAGAACTTCGACCAGAGCCAAAGCCAGCAAAAGAAGAAGAAAAAGTTTGGACTTTAGAGTTTAAAGGCACCTGTTGTTCTTTTGGATCAGGAGTTGGCGCTCTACTAATATCTCTAGATCATGAGGTATTTTCATACTCCCACAAGCTGATGTTCGAGAACACCTATCATACGGTGGAGGATGAAGCATTGTTGTTAGGAATGGAGCAAGCTAAAAAGAAAGGAGTAAAACTCCTCAAAGCCCAAGGAGATGTTGAACTTCTGGTAAAGCAGGTTCGAAGGTAAAATCAAGTCAAAAGAGATAAGCTGGAGCATTACAGAGATAGAGTACTAACTGCCACATTTGATTTTGCAGCCTTCTCTATTGACTTCATTCCCATAAATCAAAACTCCAAGGAAGATTCTTTGGCTATCACAGCTGCACTATTGAATCCGAATAGACCACCATCCATATTCAGACAAGGAAACTATAAAGTGGAGATGGTCTACCACCCCAGAGTCCCTGAACAAACATCTGCATGTCTGCATGTTGAGGGGAGTAAATCACCACCACGACAAACAGTCAAAGAAAAATTTGATCCAGGTTATGATGATAGTAGTGGAATAGTCCAACCAAAAGGTAAAAAAATACCCAAGGGTTTGGAAACTTTCAACAAGCATGATCAGTACCTGAAGAAGAACAAAGAATATGGTGATAGTTCTTCCTCAGAAATATAGCAAATAAATCTGGGAATGAAGCAAGTTGATGCAGACTTACCCACCACAGAGAGAAGAAAGGATGAGCCACCACCAGATGAAGTTGATAAGGACTTGCCTAGAGTATTTGACAAGAAGGCCAGAGAAAGGAAGTTCAAGATCGGAGATTGGGTACTCTTGTGGGACAAGAGATATGAACCGAAGGGCATACACGACAAACTTGATCCACTTTGGAAAGGGCCCTTCATGATCAAAAGAGCTGTAGGAATGGATACTTTCTTCCTTACCTACCGGGATGGAATTGAGTTACCATTGCCTTTCAACGGGCAACATCTGAAGCTGTTCAGGAAATGAAGAAGCAGGGCAAAACCTATATGTACATAAATAAAACTTTGTTTGTTTTTCCTTGTTTTGTTTTTATTTTTTGTGTTGTGTTTGTTTGCCTGACCCCGTGCCCAAAGGACAAGATACGAAACCAGAGATGCTAGGATCTCATCTTTTCCCTTGTCATTCTGACAGAGAAAAAGATGTCCACAGACGGAGCCAACTAGGTGTACCCAGATTTCATCCTGAAATCTGTGACTACCCTATCTAAATTTTTTTCATACTTTTAAAATAATGGGTCGTTTTGTGTTTTTATTGCCTGAAAGTTCTTGTATTGTGTCAAGATATTCCCAAAGAGCCATATTAGCCTTTTTCGCCAAATACCCAGATGCCCAAAATTGTTATATTCTGTCGTCGGGATTTGTATTGCAGGAAATTTGTATTTAATTATTTTGAGCCCCGTATGAGGCTATTTGCGCTCTGTTTTAACTCTGTTATGATCGAACATATCATTATTCCCTTGTACCAGAAGGATTTTAACTTGGAATAAGTTTTGGGCTTTATTTGTGACTTTTGACAATTTTTTCGTGTTTTTTGTGTTTTCCCGTTTCGTTTTTTCTGTGAAATTTCTCTAGATCAATTCCTTTGTCAGGTAAGCCCGATTTTTGGCCTGGAGCAGCTGGAGAACATATACGCACATTATGCCCGGAGGAAGTCACCATCGGAGGTCTGGTTCACTGGGAAAAAGTGAAGTCGTGCACGGAAAAGCCCCTGCGGGGTTGGGCGCATTTTTGGAAAACAAAGGATTTAAGCTGCAATGGGAAAAATACAAGCAACAGGCAAGGTGGAATTTTGTACCTGCCTAGCAGGGTACTTTTTCCCATGATATAAAATTCACTTAAGTCTACAGTGGGAAAATTAGAGGCAGCAGGCAGGCGGGAATTTATTGCCTGCCTTGCAGGGTAAAAATTCCCATGGTGAAATAAAAGAAAAGTGACTTAAGTGAAATCATGAGATTTTATTGCCTGCCTTGCAGGGTAAATAATCCCATTGTCAAAGTCAAATCACTTAAGTGAATCATGGGATTTTCGGGGCTGCCTTGCAGGGTAAAGAATCCCATTGTCATGAAATTCTTAAAAATAGAATTCTATTATGCAAAAAGTGCGACCCACCTTGGGTGAATAATAATGCATTAAATAAATATTTGTTAATATTTATTCACCCAATTTTGGCACCCAGGCTTGTGGAAAAGTCAACAAAGGGAAGTGGACATAAAGAATTTAAAAATAGAATTCCAAAATTAAATAAATTTAATTTATTTAATGCAGCCCCTTTTGAGAAGGAATTAATACTTTTTAAAGTATTAAATGATTATATTAATTCCTATTTTCAGTGGCTATGGTCAAAGCACACTGTGAAGCTTAAGTGAAGTGAAGTGTGGATGATTAAATTGAATTAATTTAATTGATTGGATGGCTGTCCTTAAACATGCTATATTTAAAAGAGAAGAGCTTGATTTTTAATTAATTAATTGCCTTTAATTGTTAGGGCAATTATTAATTATAGAATTGTGAGGGTTATATAAGCATGGGCAGCCATATGGGTGAATTATTTAATTCACAGGTAAAGAATTGCAGCCAAGAGGAAAAGTGCGCCCCCATTTGAAGAAGGATTTTGCTCAGATAAGGTGGAAACAAGGCATTTGAAGAAGGATTTTGCTCAGGAAAGGTGGCAACAAGCTTTTGAAGAAGGTTGATTTTGCTCAGGTTTGCAAGGTGGCAACAAGGCTAAAAGCTTCCAAATTTGGCAGCATGCTTTGAAGGAGGTTGATCTTTGTCTGCATAAAATTGTTTGCATAAGTGTTACAGGTGCTGAAGGAATTGCATTATAGGTGTTTTTCAAAGGAAAAGGAACTTATATCAATGTCCAATACATTGAATATTTCCTCCGAATCTGAAGGATTATCCAGATCTGCACTAGTTTTGAAGAATTCCAGTCAAATAAGAAGAAAAATAATTGTTCAGACAAAGATAGACAAAGCTATGGCGAAGAAAGATGAAAAAGAAAGCACAACGGAGTCATGCATCACTTCTAAATTTACAGATATTGGAGACACGGATCTAGGCTCGGAACCTCTTGCTGAATTGATAGACAGATCCAGAGCAGGAAAGACTTCACTCATGCGTGCAGGAGAAACTTCACTCATGCGTGTAGATTAAAAACAGTGGAATTATTCGAGTTGCAGCTTTTCCATCCATAGCCCAATTGCCAAAGTTTGTTATGTAGGTGCAGATCCATATCCAGATGCAGATGTAGATGCATATCCATATGCAGATCCAGATCCAGATCTCATAGTTGCAAAAGCTTCCAGCACAAAGGCTTCATCCTCTTGTTTCGAATGCAACCCGTGAAGAAGTCAGTGCGTGGAAAATTCCTTCCAAGATCCTTGTGCAAATGCTCCCATCTTCCAGTTGAAGCCTTCATTGAATTTTCATTCACCCTGAGTGCTTTCTAGAATTTTTAATTGCTCATATGCAATTAAAAATAAGGATGATGAGTTATCTACGGCAAACATTGCACTGATGCATGTACAACAGAAGAACTGCAAAAGCTTCAAGGATAAAAGAGAAGACAAGGCGAAGGCAAAATTCCAGCTTGCTTCCAATTCCAACTGCTTGCAATTCCAGATCTTCTAGCCAGCTTCCAGATCCAGTTTGAATCAGCTGCATGCAGACATGAAAAAGGACAAAGACTGCAGCTTTCTTCTCTTCCTTCTTCTTTCCTCCAACAAAGTAATTGAGCGATCAATTAAATTATACAACTTAAGTGATTGGTTTAAAAGCCATTACTTGAAGAAGTCAACTACTTGGAGATAGGTGGCAGACGTGCAAAATAGAAGGTTCTATTTTTAGTTGCAAATCATACATGTCATGCAAAGAGGAATTCCAGGATGGAGATTGCCAGTTGTTTCTTTCCTCCGACTTCCACATGTGCCAGTTCAACTAAAGCTTCCAACTTGTAATTGCCCCTCTACATTCTATAAGTAGAGGAAGAACCTTCGGGTTAATAAGATTAGAATTTGTAAGTAGCAATCTTGTGTTCTAGACTTTGTGTTGAACCCCTGAGAGCCACTTGGAGCAAAGGAATACAAAGGAGCAGGTTTCTGGAGAACTTTGTGTCACGGTGTACTGTGTTTCTTGCTTTTAATCTTAGATCTCTTAATAAACTTTGTGTTATTTTAGATCTGGATCTAGAGCCACCTTTGTTTTATAATTCTGTGTTTATATCTATTGGATTCTTCTATGTGCATGCAATCAGCTCTGCTATCTACTGATTGGGATGCACATCTTCCCCATTTCTTCTCTGTGTTTATGTAATTCCTTCTTCTATAAAATATTTCCTTTCTTAAACAACTTCTTACTTGCTGCAGAACTTTTTCTTAGTTATGGTTCATGAACTAAGTGCTTAAAGTAAAACCCCATTGATAGATAATAACACATTTTTATTGACAAATCTGACACGGGAGCCTCACCGGTTAAATGAGGGAGATTTATCTCATGACTGCCTAGGTTTGATGCTATGCAGAAAATCTAGCCAACATGAACCTTCTATAGTAACCTTTGATCTCAACTTACTTCTATTCATAGAAATGGTAAATCTTTATTCAGTACCAATACCATCTCTAGATACAACATGCCCTAACAAAACACCTTTAAACATCCAAAGACACACTTTGTAGGAGCTTGTGCTTCATCAATCCTCCAACTACTGTTCCCATCTGATGCAGGTGGTCCAAGGAGAAATTGTACTCTGATGAAGTTCCCAATGTAGGGTTCAAACACTCTATTCATCAAACGCTGGTTTGACTGGCATTACACAACCCAAAAAACTCTATAAGAAACCATTCACCAAGGAGTAGGTGAACGTGGTCTTCAGCTGATCTTTCTCTGCTATACGAACTTGGTTGTATCCGCTATATCCATCAACAAAACTATAGCACTCCTGGCCAGCTACTTCGTCCAAGATTTGATCTGAGAATGGAAGAGGGTAATGATCCTTCTTTGTTGCCTTGTTGAGCTTCCTATAATCAACACAAATGTGTAGTTTCCCATTCTTTTTTATTGAGATTACAATGAGAGAAACTCATTCTGAATTCTCCATAGCAAATATGAATCCTGCATCAAGCAACTTATCTATTTCTTCTTTTACAGTCTATGGAAAAATTAGGATTCATTCTATATGGCATTTTCTTTATGGGCTTAGCACCATCTACCAGCTCAATAGAATGTTCTACCCAACTTACTTGACGGATTTCCTTGTAATCAAAAGTGAATAGGTGTATGTACCTTCGAAAGAGCTAGAGGTAGGATTCCTTCTCATTCTCCATCACAACATCACCAATATTTATTTGTTGGAGACAATCATCAATTTCTTCTTCACATAATTTTATGGGTTCATGAGTCGGTGTGACTGGAAGCGATATCCATGACTGAAACATCAACCTCACTTTCTTCATCTTCTGTGTCCACTTCACTAGTACTAGAGTAATCAGAGGATGTCCAATCATCAGTTTCATCACTTGAATCCACAGGTTCTGTCTTATGATGCCGAGGAATCACGTTTATCTTCACCGTCTCTCTACCACATCCAAGGGTCACGAAGTCTTCATTCCAGTAGTTTCTTGCATGAACTCTCCTTATCCATGGTCTTCCCAACAACATTGGGTACGCAACAGTACCATTTTTCATCACCTGAAAGTCTACCACACATACAACACCCATAACAGATATTGCCACATTTGAAACTACACCTTCTGGTTTAGTTTTTCCCTTATTTAATGACCTTAACATAAGTGTTGAGGGGCGATCAATTTTTAAACCCAACATATTCATTACAGACTCGGTCATTACATTAACTACAACACCTCCATCAACTAAGACATCATGAATTGAAATACCATTACATAATACCTCAACTTGTGGAGCATAGGGATCTGTCTCTGCCTCCAAAATAGGGACCTCAACCTCCTTCCTTCTGTCGAGCATTAAGTCCACTTCAGTAGCTCCCGTCTCTTCTCAGAAAGACATAGCCAAGAGTTGACCATATGTAATATTTGCAGGCCTTTTAGACAGATCTTCTAAGATGGAGTATGGTCCTTGTCCCTGTGAAATCAGAAAATCCTGCACACCCAACTTTCTTCTCCTATGTTTCTTACTAGTTTATCCTTTCATCTTTTTAGGATCATTTCCATCTTGGTTATCTTTTTCTTTCTTTCTTTTTGTTACAAACACATCTACTTCATTATTTATTCTCTTATCTACTACATCAAAAGAATTCACAGGTGCTTTTCCTTTATCATTATCTCTTGTACCAGATGTAGAAGCTCTATCTGGACAATTATACTTATAATGACCCTTTTTATAACAACCATAACATACGAACTTTAGAAATATTTCTTTTTGGACCTCTATCTCCTCCCTGATAACTAAATTCTTTTCCTTGAAGAAGATTAATAGTTAACTGGCCCATCTTCCTGAGCAGATCTTCATACTCAGTAGATGTACTAGGAGAAATATTTGTGCTCACCGAGAGTGGTTGTGGATTCTAGGACCAAAGGTGCTGGTGTAGGCTCTACTTTAGCAATAATTTCTTTGGGCTCCTCTTCCATGCTTTCTTCTTGCCTTCTTGCAATCTCCTTTGCTTGTTCAATGGTAGTTGGGTGGTCATACTTCAATCGTTGTCTGATCTCTGCTTCATCCCAAGAATGAAGTGCTTACAGAGGAGATTATCCACACCATTCATCAACCCATCCGCTAATCCTTCCTTCCAGATCTGGGCATCAAGCTTCCTCCTTAGCTCTAGAACACGAGCATGATAATCCTTATCTTCTCCTTCTCTCCTTGGGCTAGCTTTGTGATCTCGATCATGAGATCTACATATTTCTTTTGTTCACCAAATTCTTCAAGAAAACTTTTAGTTAATAAATCCCATGAGTTTTTCACATTATCACCTAGTGTTTCAAACCACCTAAGTGTTGAACCATCCAAAAAGGTAGGAAAAAATTCAGTCCATTGTTTCCTTCTTATGAGGCCATTATAAATGCAAGATCGTTTAAACTCTTGAATGAAAGAGGAAGCATCTTCATTAGATTGAGCTGAAAAAATAGGAATCTTCTCCGTTTTTAAATGTAACCACTAATGAAATACCAACTCACAAGTACAATCAACAAGACTTATGTGCACAAATAATTGGACTCACTACAATAGAAAGTGACTTTACATGTTTCTACAGTAAAATAGGAATGACCACGGTAAAACTTGACTTACTACGGTAAAAATTGACTTTACTGTGGTAAACACTATTTACAGTAAAAAGTGAAGTTACTGGGGTAAACACTATTCATGGTAAAAAGTGAAGTTACTGCAGTAAATACTAGTCATGGTAAAAAGTGACTTTACTGCGTAAATACTATTCACGGTAAAAAGTGACTTTACCATGGTAACTACTATGCATAGTAAAAACAACGTTACCCTCCAAATGATTTTCTGACTAAATGGGAATATCTCTCTAGAAAATCCACCAACGAGGAATGGTCCTGGCAACGGAACCAAAATGTCAACACGAATCCAACACTCTGATAATTCTTTCACTGGGAACTCCTCATGCTATGATTATTTACTAATGCACAGACTTTTGGTTTGGTGGATGTAATCTGGAAACACAACAACAAACATAACACAAGAATACCACAGACTATGACAAGAAAAAGAATGATGACAAATCTGAAATACAACTGTAAATTATAAGCTATTAACATGGAATTATTACAATCTCACCCATGAGGTACTCCAACTGTTACCAACTTCACTTGCCCTTCCAATAATGGTTATGGGAGAAACTTCACAATTACGTCCTCTTAATGACTTCCTTAACACACATTCAAAATGATGGCTTCCTTTGCACACTTATTCATACAATAATTATAATACACTACTTCCTGCTCTATGCTAAATGAGGAGGGGATGGCCTCTCTATTTATAGGAATTCAGGATTATCCATCCTATCTCTAAGATAGGATAGGAAATCTCTTCCAGCCAATCATATTCCATGCCTAAACTCTTTCCTTTACATGTAGGCTTATCTTCTAAGATAAGATAAACCTTATCATTTCACATGGGTTCCACCTTTTTAGACTTTTCTACAAATAAAATACACAAAATATTTATGACATCACTCTTTGTCCTTATTACAAATATAATATTTCTAATTCTTAATCATGTAGACCCTACTTCTCTACTTACCCCAACTTTGACATTTTAACATTACCGGACCACTTACGACAAATATTTACTTTTTACCAAACATTCCTTTTTACTTTGACTGTTACCATACTCTACATTATTGGCGGCACCGTACTGACGGCGCCGTTATCTTCTATTGGACGCCACTACTAATTATCACTTTGGAGAGTTGAAATGCTATTTGCTAATCACTTACATTACCATAGAGAACAAAAACCCTATAGAGGTAAATACTATTGGGGACGAAACCCCTCAATAGAATTCAGATTTGAGGATGAAAGTTGGGCCTCAACATGGCTGATTGGGTGACTTCATTTGAAGGTCATATTTGGGTCCCAAAGACATTTTCAGAGCTAGGGCACATTTAGCGAGCTGACCATTTTCCACTTCAGAAACTTCATTAGTAACTCTTAAACACAGAAATTTCAACGTAAATGGACCCAGACATTCTTCACAAAGGAGTTCTTCAAGTCTCAAGGACCAGCTAGGGCATGATTTATAGCCAATATTTCTAAGTGTGCTAAATTAAATAACATTCACCTTGTGGGTGGATGTTATGGTGGCATTCTAGAGGCATGAATGCTTGAACCAGGTATCTATACCAATCATCACACCAATGCTCATAATTTTGGAGGCTTCATACGTAGATGCAACATTGTGTTCCTAGTGGGCTCAGGCATATGGGATCTTTCTTTCCAGTGCACTGGAAATCATAAAGAATAATGTCCTTCCTGCAGACATTAAAGAAATTTCCATCTCTTGGATTTGGGTTCCAAAGAATTCAGTATTTTGGTGTTCTTGCATTCCTAGTAATTAGTATCCCATATTTTGGCATGAGATTTGGGTCATTTGAAGATCATAAGTTCGAATTGTTAATTTGTGGAACTTTTGTCTTCCCTGGCAACAATTCACCATAACTGATAAGTTTGTATTCAGGGGCCCATTTTACATTATTAATGTGAAAAAAAGTGCACATGCATTGTTCCCTGTGCTAGGGAATATCTCTCATTTTCAAGCTTGCTGCGATAAGGTCAAAATTTTCAGGTGTTACCTTTGGGTTCAAAAAAACCTCCATTGGTGGAGCATTACATTTGTATCAGAGCTACTCCATTCTCCCATCCCGTGCTACTTTGAAGAGAGGATCAATATTGTTTCATGGGTAGCATCAAGCTGAACTGGGAAATTTTTTAGATATCACTACTCCTAAAGGAAATTCCAAGAAAGGAAAGCCATGCAATGATGAGAGCTAAGGCTCTCCACCAACAAATTGAGTTGAGCTATTTGAACCATGTAGTGAGCTATATTGTGCAATTGAGCTGTTGAATCATGTGTCGAGCTCTTACTAAGCCCATATTTCCCATTGAGTTGTTCTTATAAAATGCCACACTCGGTATACATTGAAATAAAAAGGGCTTACCAAGTTGCTCAAGTAAGAGCCAAGGTATTCAGAGTGATGACTGATTTGTGTTACATTGTATACTAATTATCACAATAGTTACAGGGTCAAAATCTACTAGTTATCACCAAGCTATTTAAATGGTAATTGAGCTGCCATGCAGAGGAGCCAAGTTATTTCATACATGAACAAGTTTTACTCTAACTCATTGAGCCATCAAACGAGTTGAAGGATTTTGTGGAGAAATCGAATGAGAGAGGCCTTGGTGGCTCAAGCAACATGTGGGCTTAAGAAGACCGAAATAGCCGCAGGGAAGGAATTGTTTGGAAAAAGCGGAGTTGGAAGTCCCAAGTCACACTTGGGTTGTTCATGCGTATAAAAGTTGAAATTATCGCAAGAGTATAATGTGGAAAATGTGGGGGTCAATGGCCCTCATGGCCTAGTCAATGCAGTACAGGGAAAGCTATCCTAGTGCGAAGTAGGTTGGAGTAGCCTGCATGGCTCGGGGGATGTGAGTACAGCCTGAACTTGAAATCACTAAAATACTTGCAAGTGATTGGTGTGGAGAAGTTGGCGGTCAATGGCATACCTAGCCCGATCAATGGTGGATGTGTGAGGATAGAAGAGCTTGATTCATGAAATGTGGAGAAAGGAGGCCCACATAGTCCAAGTACCATGGGGACATCAGTTCCCCCAAAACCTGAAATACCTGCAATCTAAAGGAAAAGTGGTTGAATGCGGATTATAAGATCCTGTGTGGAACACCCCAACCCTAAACTTCAAATGTTCATAACATTTGGTCCAAAACTCTGATTTTTGTAGAATTGGACTTTCTGGGTGGGTGAAAATAAAAGAAACATCTCCAGCTCCAACAAATTAAATTCCTAGTTCTATAAAATGCAAGAAATCCCTGACAAACTTAGAACAACTACTCACACTTAGAAGGCCATAGATTTTGCAATTCTCAACAGATTTTCACAAAATTTGTCTCGTTGGAACCGTGACTTTGAGAAATTGATGAATTTTTTATGATGATTTTAAATAACAAGTTCTAGGTTTTGAACAGTGATTTTATTAATGGTTGGAGATGCATTTAATGAAGAATGGGAAGACATTTTTCATTGTTGCAAGTAATGGGACAATATGGGGTGCCTTTTGAGGGTCATCTATCATCATTTGGGCACATTTATGACATCTTTCAAGTGGTTAGAAAGTGGAGTTCTTGATTTACATCCCTTTTCTCTCTCTCTTCCAAAAACTCTATTAATTGGAATGTTGGGCTCATCCCCAGACAAAGGATAGTTTTTTCAATAGAAAAACTCTATCATGTTTATTTTTTGAAGCTGATGTGTTATAGGCCCTTGTAGTGGACTCCTTGCATGGTGATCTAGGAATTTCCTTTATAATAGTTTGGACTATGCATATTAATGAAACAATAGATTCAACTTTGTGGATATATCTTCCCTTGCTAAAATTTTTTCATTCGCCTTGCCTCTCTAATGTTATTGGGATTTTTTGTCTACTCTATACTCTTGCAGGAACCTATTATTATTATATATGCTTGGAAATTTGTTGTGAATGTTGTTATTAGACTATGGAGAAGTGTAATCACCCTCTCTAATATGTAGTTTTCTTCCATTTTCACACATTGGAAATTGTTCTCATTCCCTTATTTCTAGGTGTATCACCACTTTAGTGTAGGTTTTTTTTTCAAGCACTCTCTCTCCCTGGTCCCTTCGAAAATTAGATTAGGATGAGATATTTTTTCCTGTATTAGAGTAGATTGTGGTAGGTACTTTAGGAGTAAGAACTACCTTTCTCTTTAGGTCTATCTCAAGTAGCAAGTCCCACACTTAGAGATATTACCCATGTTATCGAGTCACACCGTGATCTCGAGCACCCACACTTATGCAAATCAGAGGTTGCTGTGATTTAGTGATAACAATTACATTCTTATGTGTGGGGGTGACTTAGGTATCATCTATTAGGGGTTCAAATTGTTATGTTACTTTTATTGATGATGGAACAAGGAAAGTTTTGGTATATTGTATTAGAAATAAATATGATGTATTTGACACTTTTGTTAAATGGAAAGCCTTGGTAGAGAATGAAAAAAATATTAGTATAAAATGTCTAATATCAGTTAATGGAGGGGAGTATTAGAGAAATGAGGTTACATACGAGACTACCTCTTTCCTATGAAGAAGTAGTGATCACATTTATGTACTTTATAAATAGAGTAACCTCAAGTGCTTTGGATGGAGGAATACTTGAGGAGGCTTGGTCTCATAAGATAGTTGATTAATTATTTCTTAGAGTCTTTGGATGTGAGGTGTTTGTTCATATTAATAAGGATGATAGGATGAATCTAGAGGATAAATCATAAAAATACACTTTCATTGGTTATGGTGGTGATGAATTTGGATATAAATGTTTGGGAATTAAGGACAAGAGAATCATTCATTTTAGGGATGTGGTCTTTAATGAGAAAGTTGGGTATAAGAAATAGTTGTAGGAAAACAAGGAAGAATCCAAGAAAGGATATGAAATGGTTGAAGTTATTCTAGATGGGAAAGTGACACATGAATTAGTTCAGGAACCTACTCAATAAGAACCCCAAACTCCTATATTGAGGAGGTATTCTAGGGTAAGAAGAGAACTTGAACATTTTTCTCTTTATCTTTATTATTTATTACTCACTGAAAGTGGAGATCCAGAGAGTTTTGATAAAGTAATGTAGGTAAATGCCAAGAAGAAGTGGGAGCAAGCCATGGATTAGGAATAGGAGGATCTCATGGAGAACCATACTTGTGATAAGGTGAAGCTACCCGAAGTAAAGAGATCATTATAGAACAAGTGGGTGTATAGAGTTAAAGAGGAAGGAGGAAAGAAAATACACAAGGGATGATTAGTTGTCAAGGGTTTTGTACAAAAAAAGGTATATATTTGATGAGATTTTTTATCCTGTAGTAAAAAAGACTTCTATTAGAACTATGTTTGGAATAGTGGTAACAAGAGAATTGCACTTTGAGCAGCTAGATGTAAAGACTACATTCCTCCATGATGATTTGGTAGAGGATCTATCTATACAACAGCCAGATGGCTATAATTTCAAAGGTAAAGAGGACATGGTGTGCAAACTGAAGAAGATCTTATATGGCCTGCAATAAGTTCCACATCAATGGTATAAATTTTTTGATAGATTCATGATGGAGAAAGGTTATATTATATGTCATTCCTACCATTACATGTATATAAATAAATTTAAAGATGGTAGTTATATTATCATGTGCTTGTATGTGGATGACATGTTGGTTGTAGGAAAAAACATGTAGGAAATAAAATTACACGAGAAGAAGCTAAGTGACTCCTTTTCTATGAAGGATTTTGGGGACGCCAAACAAATCCTTGGTATGATGATATCTTTGAATAGGAAGCAATGGATGCTAATTTTATTTTAGGAAGATTATATTAAGAAGTTCTTGGTTAGGTTTAATATGCAGGATTCTAAACCGGTTGGGACTCCTTTGGTAGACTATTTCAAGTTATTAAAGGAGATGTGTCTCAAGATAAAGTAGGAGAAAAATTAGATGTCCACGGTAAATTACTCATCAGTGGATGAAAGTTTGATGTATGCCATGGTGTGCACTATGCTTGATATTTCCCATACAGTGGGAGAAGAGAGTAGATTTATGAGTGATCCAAGTAAAGATTACTGACATGAAGTAAATTAGATCCTTTGGTACTTAAGAAGGACAGTGGAGAAATTTTTCTACTACAATGGATTAAACACTAATTTTTGTGGTTATGTAGATTCAGACATGGCTGGAGATTTAGTTAGAAGGAGGAGCACGAAAAGTTATATTTTTGATGTAGGTGGGACAAAAGTGATTTGGATTTCATGACTATAGAAGCTTGTGGATTTTTCAACCATGGATGTTGATTATGTTGTTTCCATGAAGGAAAGAAAAAATATTATTTGGTTACAACAATTTCTTGAGGATTTAGGACATAAGCAAGATAAAGGGAAGCTATATAGTGATACTTAGAGTGTTATACACCTAGATAATAACTATGTATTCCACTCAAGGATGAAGCATATAGAGTTAGAGTACCATTTCATTGGGACAAATTTGGACGAAGAGAAGTTGAAGCTGGAGAAGATTCATACTTTTCATAATCCTATAGACAAGATAACTAAGGTGGTCACAAGGGAGAAACTGAAGTTGTGTTCATCTTTGGTTGGTCTTCAGGATTGATGGTGAAGGGTTGAGAAGCTTGCTCAAAGGAAAACTAGTCTCCAATTATGATCTTATTACGTTTTGGAGCTTATTTTTATATGTGGAAGTGTTGAAGACAATACACTAAAAGTACTATACACTCTCAATATTTTTCTCACTGGGGTTTGGGGGCGAAGTCCCCGATAAAAATTTTCGGCCTCAAAAAACATGCCCGATATATCGGGAAATGTGATTTTCTCATATAGGCGGGTTTTTTGACCCATAGGTTTATGGGACGGTTTTGGCCCATGGTTTTGATACCCACGGTTTTGTAAAACTACTTAAGTAGTTGTCTATTTATATGGTACTTTGTGCATATGGTCAGATATAATGTAACATTGCAGATGTGTTTTGAGTTCGGGTGTGAATTCTGTAGAGTTTGTTGACCACATAGCTCCAAACAGATTTGGGTATTGTATTGAGAGAGCGGTGGCTTGTAATAAAATCTGAACAAGTAATTCTTGGTGGACGTAGCCCAAATTGGGTCGAACGACATTAAATACTGTATCTATATTGTGTCCGTGTTATTTTATTCTATATTTTATTTGAGATCTATAATATTTTCTTGCCATATTAGTTTCTACTGTTATGCAATTCTGTGAGGGATTATTCCGCATATTTTTATCCCTTATTTCCTAACAATTCTTGCTACTGTAAGTGTGATCAGGAACAAGACTCAATTTAGGGCACATTTCCTGCATTCACTTCTCACTGAACTTTTCCTTGTCAATTTTATTAGTTTTAGGTGCATTGCACAGTTCTAAGTCAACCCACTCTGGAGGTTCACCTCAGTCATAAGTCTGAACCCTCAACCTTGAGGTGTTCCCATTTTGTCACAGGAGATGATGTTTATTTGACCATTCTCTACCTGGGTGCTTTCTTCATGGGTGACAACAGTAATCTACAGTGCATCTTGAGGATTTTTGCAATGAGTATATTTAGCTTGCAAAGGTGATCCTAAGTTCTGAACCTCTTGATTCACTTGATAGGAGGTTTTTGTACCATATAACTAAACCAAGGTATCTGTGAACCCAGACTAGGCATGCTTTTCATTGAGAGTGATCCTATCCATATCCAGGAAGGCCCATTCCAATCAAATATGTCTAGAAATAGAGTTTTCCAATCTTCTCTGGGGCAGTCCTCCAGGGAATAGTTAGCCAAAATTGAGCTAGGACACACTTTGGTGACCTCTGTAGAAGCATTTAAGCAGATTCTAACAAGCTTATTAGCCAGGATTTCATATTTTTTGCATAATTAATTGGGTAATTATTCTCAGTATTTTTTTAGTTTACTGTAGAGTCCTGTCATAAGGGTTAGGTCATTGTTGTGGAGCCATTGTAGCCATAAGTTTGTAATCTTTTCTGCACTATTAGTCTAGAAGAAGCTTCTCTTGTTTCTTGTTATATTGTTCCTGAGATCTTGCTTCGGTGAGATTCAATAACTCTTTAAACTCCTGTAAGCTGCGTTCATCTAAGACATCCTCTAAGTCATTGGATTAACTCCTCTACAATGACTGCATTATTGTAGATAGTTTTTCCTAACCTGAATATTTCAGAGGCTATATGTTCAGAACTGAGAATCAAGGTGGATAATCACTTCATTTATATATCTATCCTGCTAAATTGTGAAACATGTTGGTATGTCAGGCCATGTTTGCCCTTTGGCAGATCGTGGTTTCCCAAACAGGACCAATGAGTTTATCTTCGTTGTTTATTTTTCACTAATGTAAGAAAATATTTCTATTACAAAATCCCTATGACATAATAACTTCTATTCACTAATACTCCGTGGTAAATTAGTGACAAACTTAGATCACTGCTGCCTCATATTGACCACATGAAAATGGTATTGACAGTTGTACTGGTATTGTAACAACAAATGTTCAACTGTTACAGAACATTAAATCATATGCTTAGTCTCATTGTACATGCACGGAAAAATGTCTAAATGCTCTGTCACCATTGTTCAATTAACACGAATTGAGAAAATCAGAGTAAAACTGTATAATACATCTACGCAAGAGTTGCACACTGTTAAGCATCACTCAACTTCTGTGTTGTACTGGTTTCCTAGATTTAAGCTATGCCAGTGGTGGTCTCACTTATCCATCTTTAGGCTTTTATCTCTATGAACATGAAGGCCAAGCAATGTCAACACATTAATGGAAGTTCCTATACTATATATACATCTGATGAATTTGGCATGGATTACTTGAAGTTAGGGAAGTGTTGTGGAAAGATATGTCTGACCCTTTAGTTAAATTAATTCATTTATGTTAGTAATCTAGGTTTCCTCTTGTACACAATCGAATTGTAAAGTTGCTAGTTAGATTTTAAATAGGATCATGCATGGTTTCCAATCAATGTTGCCTTTACTCCACCTTGAATAGAATGTCATTGGCACAATAGAAAAGATCCTTATATAATCAAGTTGGATGTTGAGTCAAAAGGTGGTCATCAAATAGTCAGAAGATGACCCAAGTTACTATCTAGGACTGGCCTACATTCATACACGAGCTAAATTTAATGAAATAATTCTAAGTACAATGATCTATTCCTGTCAATTGTTACCCAAAATCACATTCCCTATATAGTCACAACTGTACGAATTTCAGGAGATTATAATGGCCCAAATTGTCTTTCCAATTGAACCATATCACTAATTTTTTAATCTAGTGATATAATTAGGTCACATTAAATCCCAAATTGCATCAAATCGCAACTATTTATTTAAGGTTCTTGATGTTATTAAGGCTAAGTGTGTTCAATGAAAAGTTTCAAAAGTCATGGACATACGGTAAGAATCTCTAAAGAAACCCCAAAGGCTCTTAAAAAGCTAGTCAGTGGACCATCAGATAAGAGATAAACAAGGATTCATAACTTTGCATACATTAATATTGAAAAAAACAAGAAAATCTAGCATATTTAGGAATCCTCTACTCTTGAAAGATTTAAAAATGAACCTAGTAAGGATTCTAAGAAATCAATTTGTGATTATGAGAATGGGAGCTCACCATTAATGGATTCAAAGCTAATGGTTATTTCCATTTACTCAATGATTGTGTGTGTAGTGCAATGGCAAAGTAATAGCTCAATAAAAAATAAAATAAGCTCTAAACCTTAAGCAAAATGCTAGTTTATGCTAGGAAGAAGGAGAGTTCTTCAAAATGAGAGGGGGGGTAGTGGGCTATTTATAGGTTTACATTTGAGAAAGTGGGGGAATTTTGGTGCATGTGGGACTAAAGGATAAGCCAAATAGTTGATTAGGGATTCAAAGTAAGATTTGACTAGGTTTAGAAGAGGTTAATCATGGTTAGGACTAGTTAAACTAGACTAGGATAGTTAATCCTATTTAGAGAGGAATTAGGGTTTCAAGAGGGTTTTGAGAGGTCTAATCAATCCAATGAAATGGATTGATCATATAGGAAGCAAGTAGAAGTAGTATATAAGGGAATGAGAAGATTTTTTAGTCAATAAGAGGCTATATTATCTTGTTTAATTGATTTATAGGAGAAATACGACCAAAAGAATGTCGTAAACGATAAGTTAGAGGATTCAAGTTGATGAGGTATCATCAAATTGTAAGAAAGAGAATAGTTAGTGCAATATTCGGAATAATAGTACTTTGACCAAACTAAAGCTGTCTACATTTTCCCCTCTTTGGGGTGACGTAAGCTACATTACTTCAAAAGAAAGTAGACAAACATAATAAAATGAAATTTTTTGAAGGGGTAGAAGAAAAATTAGTTAGCTAAAGGGATGCCCCCTCAAGTGTCGATGTGGTGATGGAAGATAACTTGATCGATGATAAAAAAAAGAGAATAGAATAAAGAAATTGTTTGAAGAGAAGATGAGAAAAACAAGAAGAAAAGGGGATATTGAGCCATCCAAAAACTAGTGCTTATAAAAAAGAATTTACAATCTTCATTTTGCTTAGAATCCTCATCATAGGTCCTTATTAAAATGCAAGCATATGACAAAAGCATAAAATGACATGAAAATCCAAGATAAAAATAGTAATCCATTGATAAAACAACTCAATGCAACACTCAAACATGCAATGTGATATGAGAACTAAAAAAACTCACTTAATAGGGAAATAAGTACAATCACACACATTTAAACTAACAACACTTAAGATGGTTGCAAAATATTTTTTTATCAAGATGTAGTCCTAAATGTTTTGATAAACTTAAAGGGTTTTAAAATGATTCCCCAAGCGATTTTTATATGCAAGGGAAAGGATGGAGGACACTTGGGTCCAATGGAAAAGCAATGTCCATGATGAAAATAGTACTAGGAAACTAATAGCGCCCTAGAGTATAGACAAAGTAATCAACATAGCTTTTGTAAATGATTATAGAGTTAGGTGATGTGCGAGTCATTGTTTCAAAACATGTGAGAGACGTAGATTTCAACTAAAAATGATCTTTTTACCAATTTTAGTCCATTTTCAAAGTGTTTATGATTTTTTTAGATTTTTGAATGGTTTTATAATTTTTAAATTTTTGATCCATCAAAGGAATTTAGGAAATGGAATGTCACCTAAATGCACATGAAAAATGCCCCAAGGAAAAGAGAATGGGCGTTGGTTGGAAATAAAATGCCTCGACGAGAAGAAAAATGAGCCAACAATAATTATTTATAAATAATCATGGGGCTAGATAAAAATAGAAGACAAGAAGCACTTGGAAATATTTAAAAATGCTCCAGGTTGAAGAGATAAGCGATAGGTGGTGAATAGTGCCCGAGGGTGATTTAGATGATATCCTAAATTTTGTACATGAGATATTTTGGTGATGTTATCATTTGGGATGATTTTTTGTGTGGGGTGGGATAGATTTGTGATCATGCGCAACCCCTCTTGCTCCCATTGATGATAGGATATGTGATGATTAGCTTCGTATACATACACATGATGTAAAACTTAGCATTTTTTTATATATGATGTACTTATATGATGTTAGATGTGATAACAAATAGAGGTGAAGTAAATAAACACACAAGAAAAGGTTAATAAAATTAAACAAATATACAACCAAACCAATACAAACTGACACCTAAAAGTAATTTAATCACTACCTTGATTTTGCTGGACAACATTGATATATTTTGTAATGTTTTTGCCTAATCTTGAAAGATAAGTTTTCAAGGCTACTGTTCTAATTTTTTTCAAGGTTCCCTAAGATAATGTTATGAAGGTGTTTTAGCTTCATTTTAAGGGGGAATTTTTTGAATGTTTAGATTTTTTTTGTATCTTTTTCTGAATATTTTTGAATTTTCTAAGGTCATGTTCTTAAAGCAATGTACAAGGAAAAAAGAAGTCTAGATGCCCCTAGTGTGATGTGGGAATATACAAAGGGAAGAATACCATGCACATATGTATGAGAAACTGAAATGTGAAGGTGCCCCCAACACTAGATGGGAATATACAAAGGCACATCCCTCACATAGATGTAAGAACAAATAAGCCAAATCACAGATATATAAGATAGACTCGTTAGGGTTCCTAGACCTAGAAAGGGAAACTAATCCTAAAAACTTGTGAGAGGTTAACCGTCTAGATACAACAGTAACTTGTGATCGATGAATCCTCTTTGAGAGCCAAAAACTAGTTTTCACCCAAAGACCCGCCCACTATGTAATAATTGTGTGGTTTTCTCATGTGGATGACCTGCTTTTTCTTTACTATTGTCTCATTTTTTTTCATGTTTTTTTCTTTATTTTTCTAATTTTTAGTTCTTATCTAGTATTTGCACCACACTTAAGCATAGAAGTGCTTGAGATGTATGGAATTCATAGGTTCCTGAAGTTCTTCACCATCCTAATATGCTATTTTATAAGCTCCTGGCCCATATTTAGCAATCACCACATAAGGCCCTAGCCAGTTAGCCTCAAACTTACCTTTATTTTCTCTATCTTTAACGGTGTTGTTATGATTTTATTTTAGCACTAGATCACCTACATCAAATTCATGATGAATGATCCATTTTTTATATCCTCTTGATACTCTGTTATGGTAAACCTTGAGGTAATTAAGTGCTCTTATCCTCTTTTCATCCAATAGCTCTAACTCTACTAGACGTGCTACTATGAAGTATTCGTCCTTATCAAGATAATCTTGGAGAAATATTCTTAGGGATGGAAGATCCACTTCCAAAGGTATAATGGCTTCAGTTCCACAGACTAGTGAATATGGGGTCACACTAGTAGGAATGTGGATGGAGGTTTGATAGGCCCAGAGGGAGGGGGTGTATCTGTAAATGTAAATTATGGCCAGTCTTACATACCATTTTCTCCATTATTCATACAAGGGTTTTATTAGTAGCTTCGGATTGTCCATTACCAAAGGGATAATATGGCGTAGACCACTTATGTTGAATATGGAAGCATTGCCACACTTTCTTAACCATTTTTTTCTTGAAGGATTTACCATTATCAGTGAAAATAGCGGAAGGGATACCATAACGGTAGATGAGATGGTTCATGATGAACTTGGAAATTTGCACATTAGTGACATAAGTAAGAGGAAAAACCTCTACCCATTTAGTAAAATACTTGGTGGCATTGATAATGTGTGTGTGTCCATCTGAAGAAGCAGCATGGAGCTTCCCTATGAGATCCAGGCCCCATTTAGTACATGGCCAAGGTGTCGTAATAGGATGTAAATCTTGTGCTAGTGCATGTATCAAGTTCCCATAATTTTGGCATAACTCACATTTCTTGATGAAATTACAACAGTTTGCTTCCATGGTGGGCCAATAATAGCCTACCCTTAAGAGCTTCTTAGCCAAGACCATGCCACTAGTGTGTGCTCCACAAATACCACCGTGTACTTCCTTAATAACATGGACTGAGTTAGCAATATCCAAACAATGAAGAAGATTTCGGTCATAGCCATGATGATAAAGGGTTCCTCCTAAGAGGGTATAACGGGCTATATGATGGATAAGGGATTTATTATTAGAATGGGTAATGTCCTAGGGAAATGTGTCATGTTTTAGGTATCTCAATATAGGGTCATACCAAGGGGAGGATAGACCAACAATCTCACATGCCAAACATGATTCTGACATGTCGTATGTGGGTATTTGTAAATGATCTACAAAGAAAGGAATTTTACTCTCCTGAGGTGGAATGTGTCAGAGAGATCCAATTATAGCCATAACATCTCCTGATCTATTATGTGACCTCGGTTTTTAATGTAGCCAAATTGAGAACAAACCAGATATGCTGCAAATATTATGAACTCCAAAAGAAAATAGATCTCCTTCTTTGTTATCAAATAATGAATTACAATTTTTCAATGGAAGGTAAATAGGAAAACAACTCCCAACTTGATTTGCCAAGTAAACTCTAGCTAACTCTGACGAAATCTACTCTAGGTGGCGGTTTAAATTACTATTTTTAGCAGTTTACTAGAACGTGCTATTCTTAGTAAGTTCGCATGCTTATTCCTATGGGCACATAAATTGCCATGCATCTTCTACATCCCTAAATTATAGGAATTTCCAACTTTCTAACTCATAATGCAATTAATAGACTAAAACTAACTAATGCTCAAAAATAGGAAAAAACTAAACTATAACTTAAATCCTAATTTTTGGCCTCAAGATGACGGATTTAGGGCCCGAAATCGTGTAAAAAACTTGCCCCATCTGGTAGGTCCAGTTTCTTTTGCATTCTTCTCATCGAAACACGTGGTTTCAAAAAAAAAACGGACTCAAATGGACAACCGAAACTCAAGTTATGACCTTGTCAAGTTCCTGCTAATTCTAGCGCATCAATTTTTTTCTCAAAGATAATTTGTGTAAATTGCATACTCTAAGGTTTCAACCAATTTCTTATATGGAACAAGTTTCCCATCTTTAAACTTATACTCATCATTAACTTGCTTATCGATAAGTTGGGAGTCCCCAAGGATGCGTAGTTGTCTGATATTCCAAGTGATAGCCAACTTGAGACCAACAATGAGTGCTTTATAGTCCGCAATGTTATTAGTGCAAGGGAATCCCAAATGGAATGATCTTGGAATAACCTCACTTATGGGAAAACGTGATAAGCACTACCCCTAACCATGATCGAACCTCACAAGGGGGAAGAGTGAATGGATGCCCAAATGAAAACCATAGGAGCACCAACAAATACCATTATACAAAACTCCTTATACCTCCTAATCATTCATCCTCCTTATTCCTCCTTTATGCTCATAGAAATGCATCTTGGGAGGATTTTCAAACCCAAAAGGGTTTCCTCACCAAGAATGGGGAAAGGTTCAAGCCATATTAACGTTTCTCCCACCTCAAACCATATGAGTAGATGAGAAGGGACCTTCATGGCCACCAACAACCATGATCAACCAAATACCTCTCTCTTCCCTTACATTATATAAAAAACTATCAATCTGGTGGTGGAGAGAAAACAAACAACAATATAAACATTCAACTACATTAGACCATGCAACTGACCACACATCATTACACACACATTTTATTGATTCTAGTTAACAAGATAGGCACAACTTGGATAAAAGGAATCCTACCTCTATGATGCTTTCCAGGATTCTAACTTTTCCCCTTTGTCCAAGATTAAGCTCCCAAAATTCTCTAAATGTCCCCCCCCAAAAAAATGAGCCAAGAAGACCCCTTCCTTCCCACATGAGGAAGAATAATGGCCCAAAAGTTTCCTGACCAATGGGAAAGGTGACAAGATGTCACCCCCTCTCCCCTGAAGATTCAAAGATTCCAAAAACCAAATAATTAAGAGTAAACTCACCTTTTAGCCCTTATCACCCAAAATACTAAAATAAAACAAAGTGGTAACTTTTAACATTTTGTAGGAAACCATCACATGGATGGTGACTAAGAGGGCTAAATGAGAGCAAAACTTCCAAACCTTGGAAATAGATCCCCCTACCTATTAGGTAGGGTCTAAGGTCCCATTTTCATTAAGGGAACTCCCCAAACTCAAAAGGTGTCACCTAATAGCCCAAACTAACCCAATTATCGGGTTTGAGAGGCTATAGGCACAAGGGTAGAGGGTGTGGGGTCCACCCGAGGTTCACATGGGGTCCCCAGGCCCTTCTACCAATACAGTTACCCAAAACCAAGTGGGTTGATAAGGTAAACCCCTAAACTAGTTAAGTTAGTGAAACACACCCTAAACATAATTAATTGTACAGCCATTACAATTGAGTTCACCCATGTTGCCCAATGAAATACATCCTTCTTAAGGCCTCAAACATTTAGCATGCGTTAGGACTCAGCCCATGGGCCGCTGGTGCACAATTGCATAGCTCCGTGAAACCCATGCTCTCCTATAATCACCCGCACACTCATGGCGGACATTAACTCATCTAAATATAATAAACATCATCTACACATCACAAATTCAAACTTATAATGTCCCTGTTTGACAATTTATAGTGCAATGGACGCAATTATCTATGATAGTTTGTAACCTTGGCAAGATCCACAGATCTAAAATTACAACGACATACACTTAGGCTAGCATGAAAATTACCATTATGAAATCCAGAAACACTATATCAGTTAATCAAATCCCACAAGAACCAACATGCCAATAGACATCATATAACCCTGTTAGTGTCATCAACATCATAACAAATACAATATACGAATCTAGTAATTGGCGCTACGGCCCATAAATACCATAATGTCCATGAGGATAAAATACGTCTTAGCAAAATCCAAGATCAGCTCTCAATCTAAACATGTCTATGCAATAAAGGAACCAACAGATAACTAGAATATCAAAATGTGGGCACTACAATAATCCTCCATTATGTCATTCATTATGTCATGGAAGGTGACTATCATTGCACGCTGATAGGTGGCCCTAGAATTTTTGAGTCCAAAAGGCATGACCTTGTAGCAAAATGTTTCCCAAGGGCTGATGAAAGTTGTCTTATGCTAATCTTTTTTTACAATCTTGATTTGGTTATAACCTAAAAAACCATCCATTAAGGAAAACATTTCATAACCGGCAGTGGAAATAATGATCATATTAATATTAGGAAAGGGGATTTCATACTTGGGACATGCCTTATTGATGTTGTGAAAATCGGTGCAGATCCTTATCCCAACAGGTATCTTCTGAACAAGGACTATGCTAGATATCCAATCCTAATAGTCAATGGGTTTAATGAAATCAAAAGCTAATAACTATTATCCAATTTTTTCCATCAGGAAATTTTTTATCAAACATGACCTTGGACATGAGGAAATGGAGAGGTTGGTTTAGTCATGCGAGCTCACAATTCAATTCTAAAAATCACGTTGCAGGCAGGCTGAATAATTGAAATACAAGATTAACAAATGAATGGCCAAGGGAACATTGAATAAGATTAGAGCTCAAGTGGAAGAATAGAGAAAGGCTCGAAGTTTTTAGACTTCACATTTTTGGCATTTCGGGGATAAGGTGGGAAAATTTTGAAAAAACTCCGAAAGAGGAAAAATACCAAAATCTAAATTTCTGAAAGTCCAAAATTTTATACTTTTGGGTTTCGGGGTTATAGAGAAAGAGAATGGCCGGTCGGAAAAAAACGAGAAAAAATCCTGAAATCCAAAATTTTGAAAGTCTGAAATTTCAAACTTTCAGGTTTCAGAGTTTTGGAGATTTTGGTGGCTGCGAAGGGATGAAAAATGAAAAATGTTCGAAACAGGAAAGGTTTTGAAAGTTTGAAATTTAAGACTTTCAGGTTTTGGAGTTTCATAAATGTGAAATTTGGATTTTCGGAGTCTTTGGCGACAAAATAGGAAAAGTGACAAAAAATGTCTGAAATCCTGAAAGTCTGAAACCTAAAAGGTTTCAGATTTTGAAAATTCAAAATTGGTATGGGGTCAATGTGGCAGTATTTTTAAGCAGTTTTGGAGATTCTGTTTTTGGAATTTCAGAACTCTTAGGCTTCTTTTAGATGAATAGTAACCTAACTTCTGAAACCAAAATATTCGAAGGTATGAATTTCAGGATTTCAGAGGTTGCAAACATTTTGGACTGCAAAAAATATATATAAAGAACTCACATTTTTTTAGAATGAAACCCCGACCATCATATTTCCATAACTTTTGACTGGGAGCTTGGATTTTCATAAGAAAGGAATTTTTAGAAAGTGAGAATAATTATTCAAAATTAAGAAATGCATTCCACCATTTTAAGAGGATGTTCCATGTTTCTCATGTACCACAATATATAAGGTATGGGCTTCCTTTCTTACCCAACAAGAAAGATTACATAGAGGAATGGGTTTTGCAGTAGAACCCATCATTGTTTCAGGTGATTTCAATGTATTTTAGGGTGGTTAGAGAAAGAATTCAAATTCTTCTCTCTTTTCTCTCTCATTATTCCTATATATTGTAAAGAGGGGCATTTTTCAAAAGGTGGGACAATTTTTCTTTGCACCCTCCCTTCTTCTCTTGTCTATAAATGATCTTGTGGAGTTCAAACCTCCCATTTAAACTGTAAAATGCAATCTTGCCTCTTAGCCATTGTAATGCATTATCTAAAATCTTTTGAGGAATAATAAAATTTTGTGGGTGATTTTCAACCCTTTCCTCTATTCATTGCATCTTCCTAGTCTCTCATTGCAATCTTGGTTATCTGTGCATGGTAGTTGTATTACATTTTTATGGTTTAATGGAAAAGAAGGTGTTCAAAATTCCTTATGGTGTATCACCTCTATTAGTTTAGGTTTATTTTCTTGCAATCTTATTAACCATGTCTCCTTGGAAAGCTAGAATAGATTTTAGAGTAGATCCTCTACAATTTGAATGTGTACATCAGAATAGAAGAATAGGAACTGGCCTTCATCCGATGAGATTTCTCGATTACAAAGTCCCATACTTTGGGAAAAACTCCATGTTATGTAATCACACTGAGAGTTTCAATCCATCGAGTTGGAAACATTTAGGGGTGCTATGATTACACAACAACAATAAATTTTGTAGATATTCAATGACAAGAAGTGAAAATTTAGGGTGCATCTTTCTCAACTCCTATTTGATGGGTTTTGCATCTGGGTGCATAATGAGGTTGTGCATGACCAAGTATGGGTCCAAACCAGGCATATTGGCATATGACCATGTAAATATATCTACATGTTCTCGTAATAGTTCTAAAAAAATCTTCTGATCTTGAGCTGAGAGTGAAGCTCCAAACTTTATCATTCTAAGTTCCTCTTCTGAGCCAATGTTAACACTAATGGTTTCTTTTACAAGCATCTTAGAGGTATCTTCCATCTGTGTAGGATGAGGGATAAGGGTAAGGTCAACCTCCTTAGGTAGCTTGTCATCATATTTGAACAAATAGACCATTTTGTTCATAGGTTATTTTTTATGTTTGTTTACAAGTGTTTCAAAATGTTTATCGCTATGAGACTTGTTTTTATTCCTTGCACAAGGTGTCTCTGAAGTATTATTACTCTTGATTATGAGCTTCTTACTCAAGAGTCCACACATCTCTACCTCTTATCCGAAGTATGCATAGGTGTCTAGTTGAATTACAAATCGCTTCTTCTGATCCATAGCCAGAATAGAATCCCCGAGTCCCATGAATTATGCACATGCATCATTGTTCTCAAAGAAATTGATTGACACATGAAATTTTTGATCCCAATCTACAAGTTTGGGATATACAAGGGTTACTTGGAAATTTGTTTGAGGATTTAATCTAGATAAGGTAAGGATAGCTAACTAAGGAAATAGGTTAGTGGAGGCAAGATCCTCATAGAGGCTACATTGGGAATCTGCATCGCTAGTGGAATGAGATGTGTCTTCATCATGTTCAGAAGAGGTGGCATCAATCTTAAATGGTGGATCGTCATGTGGTATTATTCAAATACCATGCTTGTTTAAATTGAAGTGAGGGATAGGAATATGTTCTAATCTCTGTTACGGATTGAATCCACATCTAAACTAATTGTAACCCATGACATACATCATATGGTTTCCTTTGACATATAGCGGGGCCTGATGACATGAAGCCATGGTACCTTCTGGTACTCTACTGGTGGAATATTCTAACATATTTTCCTCGAATGAGAAAGTGCTAGTGCAAAATCATAGTACCCCCAAATGGCCTGAATTTGAAATGGAGAATTCTAGTGTGATTGCAGAACATGTGACCATCTCTCAAGCTATGGGACTTGCAAAGCTAAGATCAACCTCTAGAGAAAGTTGGTTCTTATTCTTCCTAAACTACCTACCACAAGATACTCCAGTGTAGGAAAACTAATCTATCTTAATCTAACCATTCCTAGAAGATAGGGAGAGAGAGAATACAAGAAAAAAGAGCCTACACTAAGTGGTGATACACCAGAAAGGAAGTGGTTGTTCACAAATCCAAACTTCCTGAAGTGGAGAGAGGTGAGCAAAGGAGAGGGTGGAAAAGATGCACCATAGACCAGACATGAAGTTCACACAGAACTCCACTTCAAAATCCATTAAACACAACTTCCAAAACCTTTAATAGACATCAAAATATGCATAGTACACCCTACAACAAACAAGAGGCAAGAAGAGATAATAAAATAAGTAAAGGATGGACAAGATGCATCAAAAAATAGATTCTATTGCTCCATAAGTCACACAGTACATCATCAGTTGGCAAGAGGCAAGAAAATTCCATTACAAAGCCAAGATAGGAGACTTAGATTCCACATTCTACCCTAAGGAAGAAAGGGAGAGGGGGGAAAGAGAGAAACAATGACCAACCATTTAAAATATGCCCCTCCTTTACAATATATAGAAACAGTAAGAGATAAAGGAGGGAAGAATTTGAACTCTTCTCTAACCACCCTTGGAAGATCATTAAATACACCTACCACAATGAATATTCTCACTATAACACCCATGCCCCCATTGTTGTCCCTTATCGGGAAAGAAAGAGGGCCATTCTTCATCATCGTAGAAGGTGGGAGACTTGACCACTTCAAAAATGGCGGAACAAAACATTAATGGTGGGAGGTGAGAAGCTAGTGCTGAGAGATTTCTAAAATTTCCTTTCCCACTAAAAACTAAGCTTTTAGTAGAAATATATGGTTGTCTGAAGATCAGGTGTGTGGGCTCACAATATTTAAAAGAGTCCATTCGTGCAAGACCCATGTGGCAACCTCGCGTGTCTTGAAGATTCATCTCCTTTATTTCACTCTTTAAGTTGTGTCAGACTGACAGGTTGTGGCTTCTATGGGATCCTTGGTTTCCTCTGCATTCTACCTAAGTCCCTCTTATTGGCGGAGACACTATGCCCAACACGAGACATGTGGAAGCTTCGCACTCATTTGGAAAATGCACCTAGATTTTTCTTTTGAACTTATGTGCAGATAAGACATGTGGAGGCCTCCGTAGGCCTATTGACTTTTGAATGGCCGACCTTACCTTTTTTTACTCTGACCATGTGGTAGGTTGGCACTCATTTGGGGAATGCCTTCTGGGCCATGCCTTTGAAATTCCGTTGATAAGACATGTGTTTCCTTCTGCGGCCTTGCTCTGTTCCTTTGTTTTTTGGATAAGTTCCTTTTGTTTGGCGGGGTCATATGTCTAACCTTGGACACGTGGAGGCTTGACACTTGTTATAGAATCCACACTTGATCCTTCCTTTGAAATTGCGTCGCTTAGACATGTGGCACCCTCCGCAGGTTTGTGACTTTATCTTTGGAGAAAAGACTCCGTGGGCTCATGCGTGCCTGCACTTGAAAACTATGCCTTTTTGCAAAAATTGAAAAAGTTTCAAAATTCCCCTGTAGACCCTCAGGCATGAATTTATACTCAGGAAAAATTTCCTCTGCGGCCCCGCAGACCCACTTTTTTAAAAATAAATCATGCCTGAGCTTTTCAACCCGCAATTTCCACTTTGAAACAGAAATCCTTCCTGGGCTCGTGGGCCTAAAATTAAAACTTTTTCTCCTTTGAAAAAATTACAAAAATTTCAAAATAGCTCCCACCACCCCGCTGGTCCACAATATTTCCATTGGCGAAAAATTCTTCCGCAAGCCCACCGGCCTGCTTTTGGCAAAAAATCCTTCCCAGGCCCTCCGGCCCGCCATTTATGAAATATGAAGAGTTAGAAGGACTTTGTTATATGTCTTGAAAGGGGAAGAAATTTCCTTTCTGATGGAAATGATTTTAGGGGAGCTTAAGTGCTTAAAATATACAAAAATTTAGATTGAATCACCAAAGGGGGAAAAAGGGGGTTAGTTGATCAAAAAAAGAGTGAGCTTATTTTAGACAACGAAAACCACTAGCAATGAAATTCTTCAATGGTTTAGGGCATTTATCCCTAGTGATTTTCAACTGAAAATATAGTTTTCCATGTGTCTTAGGTGAAACTGATAAATATGATTATTAATAAAGCTTGTTCAAGAGTGAACGACTCACCTGGACCATATTTTACCGACGTTTCCTCCCATGATGCGAAAGGGTTGACCAACGAGGGAAATTTTTTATTACAAGGAGTGAGTGAATCTTGCTCCATATGTTTCTTGATAGCCTCTATTTACACAGGAACAAAAATTTCTACAAAAGGGAATTTGAAAGTTACACGAGAAAAACTATGCAAGGCTCTGTAATGTGTAAATGTTTTTGGATCACCCTGAATGGTGATTACCTATCCTTTATGACACATCTTGATACATTGATGGAAATTTGAAGGAATGGCTTGCATGGAATTGATCCATGGGCATCCTAATAGCATGTTGTATGGTAGGTCCAAGTTAAGGACATGGAACATTGTATCATGAAAATTTGGCCCTACTTCCATTGGAACTACTATAGTGCCTGCAGAATCTCACTCCTCAATATCAAAGGCCGTGATTGTAATAGTTTTGGCACCTAGATCCATTTTTGAGTGGCCTATCTACTTAACCAGGTTCAAATTAAAAATTTTTAGACTAGATTCACATTCCACAAGTACTCTCTTGATCTTGTGATGGGTAATAAATACTTCTAGATATAAGGGCAAGTTGTGTTCTGGGTCATTACGTGGGATTATAACACGATCAAAAGTGATATGATCATTAGATTAAATGTGTGCAATCATGGCTTGGGGGTTTGTGGGATCTACATCGGTGGAGAATCCTGAACTCTGGAGTGTTTTATACAATATTTTCTTATGGTAGGTAGAGATTTTGAGATCTAAGATTGATATCCTAGCGGGCATCTTCTCTAATGGTATTATTAGATTATAATGAAATTCCTGAAGGACAGGTAGGTGATTTGGTATGATCAAATGAGCATGTTGCATCCTTTCCATACAAATATTTCCTAATATCCTAATAGTATTGAAATGTTCATCAGATGAACAAATACATCCTACGAGGGAATTAAAGTGACTATCGTTAGTGGGATAAACATACGCAACAGTTAGATAGTCATTGGAAGGTTTTTCGTGATCTGGCTTACTTTTCTTTTTATTTGAATTGTTAGGAAATGGCTCTTTAAAGATACCCATTTTCTCATTTGGACGTTATCTCAAGTCAGGGGGAGAATCTACGATGATTTTTCCCTCTTCAATGAGGTCTTGTATGTAATGGCTTAGTCTCGATCATTTATCTGTTTTGTGCCCTTTAACATGGTGGAAGTCATAGTACTCATTCTCTTTGAACCAAATAGGTTTTGGATCATTTTCTGGATATGGTACTGTTGTGGTTGAATATTCCACCATGTTTATGTTATCTAACTATTTTAGTATGGAAGATAGGGATTCTGTTAATGGCATGAACATACGTTTAGTGGGTGTTGTCGACAATTTTTACAATTATGTAAAAATGGGCAACTCGAAACTTTGTTACGATGAATGGTATTGATGAAGTGAACCTAACTAGGGGAATGGATTATAGTATCATCATGTTTCCAATTTCTTCAATTGATAATTACATGTAAGTTTCAGCTATGTGTACTATTACAAAATGTAACAAATCACATAGTCTTCAATTCCATGTTTGTCTAAAACAAGAGAACAAAAAAACCCATAAAGAAAGATGCATAACTGACAATATTACTTTTTTGTGACAACACATATGATTCCCATAATCACTCAATTAAGAAAAGAGAAAAAAAATAAATATGGAATGCAAGAGAGGCCAAAATCCTAAACCTTTTCTAACCTTTTATTTTTTGATGTGCAGGTATAGGTTGCAGTAAAAGAAGAAATATAAGCATGCTTCGATCTTTACTGGCATACAAAGATTGTATAAAAGAACAAATTCACAAAGTTCATCAAAGTGTAGAAAGGAGGTCATTTCATACTTTCAAAGAAGTAAAATACTTTAAAGCAAAATGAAATCAAAGGATGTAGATTCATCGACAATATGTAGAAAGAAAGACTAAACAAATAATAAGGAAAGAGATGGATTGTGTTACATACTTACTGAAAAAGAACATCTTATCAAGAAACAAAAAATTCAACTTTACAGACTAATCCTTTCAGAGTCATGATCAATTCACTCACACAAGGGACATGATTGAGAAATACCATTATGCATATGCTTAAATTAAGGAAGAGTTTGCATTCCAGAATAAAGTGTATGACTATTCTAGTTTGAATCAAATAATTGCATGAACTTAATGCTAAAAGAAGTAGCTATGGCATAGTATTGAAATAGTCAAATACAAAAGAAATTATATCATTGTTACATGTTTTCTTAAACAAGTGAAAGTATTCAATTAAGAGGATCAAACAATGCAAACTCACCAACAAAGATCACAAATAGCAATTGTAAAAAGAGTGATTAGTTCCAAATTCAACATCTAAGTATAAAGGTATCAGAATGAATGAAGACCTCAAATTCATAGGAAATTAAAGAAGATTATTACCAAGTACAGATTAGGAGAGTTTTGAATCATAGTGCATCAAAACATCAATTTATTAACTTGAGATAATGGAACAAATTATTTATGCTGCAAACAATGAACAACCATAATAAAGAGATTAAATTCATATATCTCCAAAACATCTTTACAGAGAATGGATCAAAGCAAGATTTATTTTCAAGTGTTACAAGAATAAGAAAAATGTCAGAAAATAAGTTAAAATCACTTTCAAATGTAGGTTACACAACCTAAATTGAAGAAGATATCCCAAAATATAGTTGGAATGGAACCTTTCATATTTGATCTAGAAGACATCACATAATGTAAGAAATATCATAGTACAAATTATGGAATATTATAGCATATAAGGTCAAATACAAGTACATCAAACCTTAATGAGAAATATGATGTATACAGTTATGGAAATTTTCTTCTTTCGGAGCTTATACAATGTACTTTTAAGTATTTTTAAGGTTTTTTGCATTTAGCATGGAAAAAAGAAGTGAAGATTCAATTGTCTTTGATATTGACATTAAAACACAGGTTTATAAATAAACCAAATAATATGAGCAGCAAGAGCCATTTCACTATGTCATGATTGTGAAGAAGATAGAAAAGTAAAGTATAGACTAACTGAGTGCAACTAAATGAAGCTGGAAACATGTCATAGGCTTTTTGAAATATCCCACCAAATAACAAATCTAAGCACAAGTTGTTTTTGAAACCGCCATGAAACCCATCAAAGTTAAATATTGGGCAAGGTTCCAACAAAAGAAAATATAGGAGGTTATAGAAACATAACTACAAATTAAAATGTAGAGCTCAAAGGCCGAGTACCCACTCTTACTAGCTCGAGATGAATGAACAACAATGAATCATTCAAGATAAGGAAATAATAGTAATTTTTTTGTTAAAAGGTATAAGGAAAAGTATCCTTGACAATGTAGAACCAGAACACGTTATGAAAAAGATGACGAGTGAATATATTGAGAACCCAAAAGAAAGATCGAGTTGGAAAAATGACAACCAAAGGGAGAATCAACCAAAATCTATACAAAAAAACCCAGTTCATAATTCAAGATACATATATGGTAGAAACAAAATATAGGGCATACATATGTGATCTATCTCGAATGCACAACTCCTTCACAACAAGATTTATATAGTTCAAAACCTAGGTTCTACAGTATGAGAATGGGAACCCAAGCTTCAACAGGAACAAAATGGTGGCCAAGGTCAAAAGAGATAGAGTAACCAAACAACACCGAGGAGCCACGCTTGAAGCACAAAGGAACTTAAATGCAAAGCTCAAAGTTTTGGCGAATATAATGGGAAAACCACTTAGCCATTTCACAATGCACAAAAACTAAACTTTTGCACTCAATAGTGAGAAACTCTTCTCATAAAATATGAGGATCTCAAATGCAAATAGCTCTATAGTTCACAAGAAAAAACGGCATGAACATAAAGTCAATAATCTAGCTCAAATTTATGAAAATCTAGCTCCACCGAGAAGGGGAGGTTAAATGATCAATTTAGTTAATAGAAAATTAAATGCAGAGTTGGGTTGGGATTAATTTACCAGAAAATATAACTGTGACTCAATATTTGATATTAGGATGGTTTTACAAAGATAGATTGAAAGATCCCTTCATTCATGGTGGTGGAAGTTTACAACAACTCAACCTAGTTCATAGAAAGGCATTATAAATTGAAACCCCAATTTGTTTTCCAAAATAGATTCAGAAATGAGAAAATCCAAGTTGAAAACAACACATAATGCTATCCACACCCATATGCAGTTCGAGCACAAAGGAAAATAATAGCCTCAGCTTGGAAAAAAAAGCTTGAGAATAGATCTAAGATACAAAGTAAAATCGGTGAGCAAGCACAAAAATTATAAATTATAGATTTCTTTTGTATTTCATCAATATTTATAGTTTAAGAAACTAAAAAATTACTTGAATATTACACAACGAGAGTAGTGTAGATCTTGGAATTGAAATAAGCTTAAATATATAAGGGAAATGACTTGAAACAAACAAACCCAAATCTAGGTTATTCAGAACGATCCATATTTATGTAAGATTTTTGTAATAAAATATAAAATATATCAATTCAGAGTTGAACTCACCAAGTTTTCAAAAACCCTAAAAAGATCTCCATATGTAGTAAAAGCAATTACACCTAGAATGCATTTTCAAACTAGGTTTCCACAAAGAACACATACAAAAGAAACATTTCAATTTATCGAAGCATATAGAGGCCAAGAACTATGACTAAATGTTCACATTGTTCAAGAAACAAATCTCACCTCAATGCCATCAAATGGCCAAGATATTAAGGCTCAAAACATAGCTCAAATGGAAAGAGAATGGTAGGCTTTTAATGTTTTCCACATCATAACCCTCAATACAAAGTAAAATGGCCAAATAATGATCATGAAAGAGCTTCTCAGAGCCTCAATGGGTTTCAAAATTCCAAGAAATCAAGCTTTGAAAGAACATATCAATGGTGGTAGGAACCTATTTTCCAGGCCTTCACCCACAGTGCAAAAAATGCAACATGGAATGAATTAGGTTTCATTTAGTTTTACCTCAACCGCTTAACCACTCACAAACCTAAATTCACCAATGATTTAAAGAATCGATGACTAAGATGTAAAAGTAACAGAATAAAATAAGTGAGGATTCAATTATCTTTGACATTGACATTAAAACACATATCTACAAATAAACCAAATAAGATGAGCACCAAGAGCCATTTCAATATGTCATGATTGTGAAGGATATATCAAAATAAAGTATATACTAACTGAGTGTAACTAAATGAAGCTAGAAACAAGTCACAGGATTTTTGAAATATCCCACCAAAAAACAAATCTAAGCACAAGTTGTTTCTGAAACCGCCATGAAACCCATCAAAGTTAAATATTGGGCAAGGTTCCAACAAAAGAAAATATAGGAGGCTATACAAACATAACTCCAAATTCAAATGTAGAGCTCAAAGGCCGAGTACCCACTCTTACTAGCTCGTGATGAATGAACAACAATGAATCATTCAAGATAAGAAAATAATAGTAATTTTTTTGTTAAAAGGTATAAGGAAAAGTATCCTTGACAATGTAGAACCAGAACACGTTATGAAAAATATGACGAGTGAATCTATTGAGAACCCAAAAGAAAGCTCGAGTTGGTAAAATTACAACCAAAGGGAGAGTCAACCCAAATCTATACAAAAAAAACCCAGTTCATAATTCAAGATACATATATGGTGGAAACAAAATATAGGGCATACATATGTGATCTAGCTCGAATGCCCAACTCCTTCCCAACAAGATTTATATAGTGCAAACCCTAGGTTCTACAGTATGAGAATAGGAACCCAAGCTTCAACAGGAACAAAATGGTGGCCATGGTCAAAAGAGATAGAGTTACCAAACAACACCGAGGAGCCATGTTTGAAGCACAAAGGAACTTAAATGCAAAGCTAAAAGTTTTGGAAAATATAATGAGAAAACCACTTAGCCATTTCACAATGCACAAAAAATGAACCTTTGCACTTTATAGTGAGAAAATCTTCTCATAAAAAATGAGGATCTCAAATGTAAATAGCTCTATAGTTCACAAGAAAAGACGACATGAACATAAAGTCAATAATCTAGCTCAGATTTATGAAAATCCAGCTCCACCAAGAAGGGGAGATTAAATGATCAATTTAGTTATTAGAAAATCAAATGCAGAGTTGGGTTGGGATTAATTTACTAGAAAATATAACTGTGGCTCAATATTTGATCTTAGGATGGTTTTACAAAGACAGATTGAAAGATCCCTTCATTCATGGTGGTGGAAGTTTACAACAGCTCAACCCAGTTCATAGAAAGGCATTATAAATTGAAACCCCAATTTGTTTTCCAAAATAGATTCAAAAATGAGAAAATCCAAGTTGAAAACAATGCATAATGCTATCCACACCCATATAAAGTTTGAGCACAAAGGAAAATAATATCCCCAGTTTGGAAAAAAATCTCGAGAACAGATCTAAGATACAAAGTAAAATCGGTGAGCAAGCACAAAAATTATAAATTGTAGAGTTCTTTTGTATTTCATCAATATTTATAGTTTAAGAAACTAAAAAATCACTTCAATATTACACAGCGAGAGCAATGTAGATCTTGGAATTGAAATAAGCTTCAAATATATAAGGGAAATGACTTGAAACAAACAAACCGAAATCTAGGTTATTCAGAACGATCCATATTTTTGTAATAAAATACAAAATATATCAATTCAAAGTTGAACTCACAAATTTTTCAAAAACCGTAAAAAGATCTCCATACACAGTAAAAGTAATGACACCTGGAATGCATTTTCGAACTAGGTTTCGACAAAGAACATAGAAAAAAGAAACATTTCAATTTATCGAAGCATATAGAGGCCAAGGACTATGACTAAATGTTCACATTTATCAAGAAACAAATCTCACCTCAATGCCATCAAATGGCCAAATATTAAGGCTCAAAAAATAGCTCAAAAGGAAAGAGAATGATAGGCTTTTAATGTTTTGCATATCATAACCCTCAACACAAAGTAAAATGGCCAAATAATGATCATGAAAGAGCTTCTCAGAGCCTCAATGGGTTTCAAAAGTGCAAGAAATCAAGATTTGAAAGAACATATCAGTGGTGGTAGGAACCAATTTTCCCGACCTTCACCCACAATGCAAAAAATGCAACATGAAATGAATTAGGTTTCATTTGGTTTTACCTCGACCGCTTAACCACTCACAAACCTAAATTCACCAATGAGTTAAATAATTGATGATTCAGATGTAAAAGTACTATAATATATGGTTCAAATCAATGAACCAACTTTCAATGCAAACCTCATATCAACCTAAGCTACCAGAAGATCACTAGTTAAGATACAGGAAGGTACCAAGATCGACGGTTGAGATCCATCATTGATTTAAACACAACTTCCATGCAACCACAAGATAACCTTGCATTAACCTAGCTCGATCCATATCTAGCATCAATGACAAAGCTCATTCTAGTACAAAATCAAAGGCTTAGATTCAACCAACATTTAAATTCCATCACATACTGATCAAATGTGAAGATTGAAAAGGATGGAAACTAATGGCTCAGATTAAGCTACCAGGTCCAACGCAAACTCTCAGTTACCCTCAACCTAACCATGGTTCCAATATGCCATCAAGAAAAAGAAGGTTCAATCCATTGTGGGAAGGGGGGAATCCTCAATCAATTAAAATATCATTGTCTTTACCTTTATAAGGTATAAAATATATGATGCCAAGAAATCAAAGGTGGCCGAATATTACTATTCATGAAATGATTATTCAAAACCCAAAAACTATATTCATATGGTAATGATAAATCAAAAGGAGTGTTGTGATCATATTATGACCATGAGAAAATCAAAGCATTTTTTTATCTAATCAAAAATATGATTTTTGATTAAATGTATGCCGAACAAGTCAATCTAAGGTCTTTATTACCTTAAACAAATCAAACAACTTTAGTATCTTCAAATGAGAAAAATAAGTACAAGTGGCATAGGAAATAAAAGAAAAAGTGTCTCTATAGCATGGCAGGATGGTCCCCATAGAAAGGTAACAAAGGAGAAATATTTTACCATGCATATGAAGACAAAAAAATGTCAACATCAAAGCCTGTAAGTGGTCCCCATACTTTGGGTGAATTTTGTAAGATGTTAAATCAAAGGAATTATCTTTCTCACATAAGGAGATAAACTTTTGCTTGTGCATCTAACGGTTAGAATCAAACAGTGCTAAATATATCACTGCAAGTGGATAAAATTGTAAGTGTCACATCAAGCACTAGAAGAAAGAGATTGCATGCACATTCGAGGATGCTTACACAACAAGCAAGGGATATTATTAGCCATATTATTAATCTTACTTTATTAATATAGATCAGTCAACTGTTGTTTGACTAGGATGCATTTTTGTAATCAAGGCTATTAATGCCACATTGTATTAGCATGTTTATTTTTGAAAGGAACGATAACTAGATCGTACCAAGCCAAGAACACAGATGCTAATCAAACACCACGATTAATAAGATGAAAGCAATTCTCTAGAATATCTATACATAAAACCTTTGCAAACAAATGAGCAACAATATCATATATTATTATGGAACTCAATGCAATACAATAAGAATGGACCTTGCTTAAATAGGCAAGGAATAACAATCTAAGAACCATTCAAGGTAGTAGATCAAGCCATAAATCAAGGAAATAACTAGTAATCAAAGAACTAGTCAAGACCATAGATTTAGGAGAGAACTAGACATCAAGGATATAACTATAGCTAATAACTAGATAATATCTCCTAATATCTAAATAAGAGAAATGAAATATCCAAACATAGAAGTGGGTGAGGATAAATACAATAACGGTAAAATAAAGTACCTAGGTGAACACGAGCTAAGGTAAATACCTGCTCTAACAATTTTATTCCTTTATTTATTCATAGTAAAGGATTAAAAATGGATAGATGGGCGAGTATAAATCTTAGTCTATTTTTAAGGTACATAGGAGGAGGAAAATTGCTATATATTGTGTGCAATTACAAGGCATAGGAGGAATTTTCTTACATAGGAGTGCTGAAGCAGATTTTGCCAGTTTTTTCCATTGAATGAGAATTGATTTCTGCATTTCCAATTATTTGTAGTGGTGTGTATATCTTATTATTTCTTCTGAATGTCAAATTCCATGATTAATCATCTTACCTTGCTGCAAATTTAGTAATTTCTACATAATATTAGTGTGCATGTTTTTCTTGTTGTATTGTTTTGATTCATTCCCTCAACACACAAAGTGTTTTGCCTTAATATTCTACTAAAAACTATTGGTTTGTACATTCAGAATCCATTCTCAAATTGATTGTGCTTGTACTCATTCAAAGCCCTCAATAATTTTGGTGTATCACCCCAGTTTTCAACTCATTTACAACCATCTTTTCACCCTTAAAACCCCTAAAAATTAGTTTAGGATACACAAAAAAGGAACATTCCTTGCTATCATAGACTCACCTCAAAAATAGGTATACCCACAGACCTAAGGTGTTTGCATTGTATCTATAAAAGAAAGAGATCTAGAGAAGGATTAGAACATCTGCAGTTAGCTCTATAGGGTGCACTTTTGAGAGATAACAGTTTTGGCACGCCTGGTGGGAAAAAGATGAGAACTATTATCAATGCATTCTGGAGATTGAATATCTGAAGCAGAACTCATATGACGACTCTATAAATCTAATTTCAGATCACTACATCATTTTTTAAACATCATCAATTTGTCAGTTGCAGTTTTTAGGTATTTTTCAAGAAAATCAGATCTTTTATTTTTCCGTTATTAGCTATTTTTGTGAGAAACAAACTTTTTTTTCATAATTTCAAAATTTTATGAGGTGCCATAGCCATGAACCCTCATTTTCAGTTCTATTATTAGCCAAACCAGCAGCCCCTTTATCAAATTTTCCCTTCAGATCAATTATATAACCCCTACCAGAATGAATATCCTTATGACCCAAACGTTGGAAATCAATATGATTATCAAAGTGATGATCATTATGTTGTTCAAGGTCAAAGTTATGCTGAGGGTTATGCTGATTATGAAAGGCAAAGAGATCTTGACATTGAGATTAATGAACCTAAGAAGCCATGTTTAGCTATAAAGAAATTATATGATGAATCATTATAAATGAAGGATAGAACGCATCAGGTTCGTAAGAATTTTTTTCCCATATATTCCCCTTGTCAACCAAAGCATCCCATTCATTAGTTTTCAAATTGTTAGGATGCTGCAATTCCCGCTTTTCCTTCCCTGCAATCATGTGTTGAACCCAAATTAAAGTGTCCACGTTTCCGTTTAGATGATGTCCTAAAAACAGAGTCCGTAGCCCAGCCCACTGTTCAAAATTCTCCAGTTAAGGTTGAAATTAGTCCCACTCCTCCTCATTTAGATGTACTTCTAGTCAAGGAAAGAGAGGATCAAAATATCATTTAGGACAGGTAATTAACTAAAGAAAACATTAGATTGGAATTTTTATAGAACATAGAGCAATGGGTTTCTAAATTTAAGTTTGATCATATTCTAGAGTTAGAGAAGCAACCTATTCAAAAAGTACAGTCTGATTTTTCAGCAGATCTAAAGCATATTAAAGATGATCATCAGTATTTGTATTCTGAGCATAGTGTGAATAAGGGAACCATGCTCCTACAAACTACTAATTCACCATAGTTGATAGAACTTCAATAGAATCTACAGATCAGTTTCGAAGATAAATCAACTGATCTAAGGGATGAGCATCATGTTTACAGCTTATCAGATTTTATGATTGATAACAGAAAAGAGAAAGATCAGTTTGAGAATGATCATGATCAAGCAATTGAGTGTGAAGACCCTTATTGTGTTGCATGCATGGATATAGTTGCATTATTAGGGACTTGCAATGATTCACAAGGACTATCAGATGATACTTCAAGTATTCATGAGAAGCAATCTTCCATTGAATAGGAAAATGAATGTTCAGGAAATATGGAAAATATGGATACAATGGAAGAATTTGAAAGTACTTGTAAAATATCAGTTATAGTAGTAATGGATCAGCATCTCGAAGAAGATAAACAATAGTTCTGAGATTCTAAAAATATTTTCAAATAGTTTAAAGTAGAACAATCATTTTATCATCTATATAAAGTCGTGAGTGATGAGTTACAACAACTTGAAGAAGATGAATACTTTTCAAATCAATTCCATAATGTCAAAGAGAATATACATCAGCCTATAAGGGTCGAAAAAATCTCAAAAAAGCTTCATAAAGATTACATGATCAAAATGGACGTTCATGTTTTAGTAAAAAACAATAGAATAGGCTTACCATCTATTTTGAGGTCATCTCCTATTTGGTATCTTGTTGGTTCACAAAAATCAACAACAATACCACAATTCATGCTTGTATCAGAGCCTAAAAATGAGCGTAATATCCACAATAATAAATTCCAAATCCTCTTAGAATATTTTGCAGATCAGTTAGAAAGGTTCTTCGTGTTTTTGGCTGAGTTTTGGAACATATTCAAGGTACACATCTCATTTTCAGTTATGTCATGTTACTTATTTTGCAAACTAAATTCATTACCTTATTTCTAGAGAACAGGAAGCTATTTTTCACTATCCATTTTAGTTTTTATTTAGCCTCGATTTTCCGATGGAATGGAGTATATTAGGATTTCCCTTTCAATAAGTGTAGTTCATGCACATCACAATGTTTTTCAATTCAATAAGGTGCATTCGTGTATGTGATCTAGTTTCCAGATCCTTTCCCATCTTTAATTTGTTTTTAGAAAGGTAGATTTTTGTTTTATGCTTTGACTCCATGTGCAATGGACAAGAGCAAGGAGCTATTCTACAAGCTAGAAGGAAGCTTTCCTCATAGGATCGGTAGAAATGTTGACAATTTTTTACGCTTGTGCAAAAATGCGCAACTTGAAATTGTTTTACGATGGATGATATTAATGAAGTGAACCTAACTAGGGGAATGTATTACTATATCATCATGTTTCTAGTTGTAGAAATCGATGATTACATGTAATTTGCAGCTATGTGTGTTGTTACAAAATGTAACAAATCACATAGTTTACAATTTCATGTTTTTCTTCAGTAAGAGAACACAAAAGCCCCTAAAGATAGATCCATAACATATAAGATTACTTTTTTGTGGAAGAATATATGATTCCCATAATTACTCATGAAAGAGAAGAGAAAAGAAGAAATACGGAATGCAAGAGAGGCCAAAATCCTAAATCTTTTCTAACCTTTTATTTTTTAGATGTGCATAGGTATAGGTTGCAGTAAAAGAAGAAATATAAGCATGCCTAGATCTTTACTGGCATACAAAGATTGTATAAAATAATAAATTCACAAAGTTCATGAAAGTGCAAAAAGGAGGTCATTTTTAGACTTTCAAATAAGTAAAAGACATACAAGAAAAATGAAATCAAAGGATGTAGATTCATGGAAAGTATGTAGACAGAAAGACTCAACAAATAATAAATGGAAAGAGCTGGATTGTGTTACATACTTACTGAAACAGAACATCTTATCAAGAAACAACATATTCAACTTTACATACTAATCCTTTTGAATTCATGATCAAGTCACTCACAACAAGGGACATGTTTGAAAACTTCCATGATGCCCATAGGCTTAAATGAAGGAAGAGTTTGCATTCAAGAAGAAATTGTATGACTACTCTAGTTTGAATCAAAGAATACATGAACTGAATGACGAAAGAAGCAACTATGGTACAGTACTGAAATAGTCACATACATAAGAAACTATATCACTATTACAGATTTTCTTAAACATGTGAAATTATTCAATTCAGAGGATCAAACAATGCAAACTCATCAACAAAGATCACAAATAGCAAATGTAAAAAAGAGTGATCAGTTCAAGCTTCAACATCTAAGTGCAAAGGTATCAGAAGGAATGAAGACATCAAATTCAGAATAGGAAATTAAATAAGATTATTACCAAGTACAAATTAGGAGAGTTTTGAATCCCAGTTCCATTAGAACATCATTTTATCAACTTGAGATAATGGAAGAAATTATTTATGTTGCAAACAATGAACAACCATAATAAAGAGATCAAACTCATGTATCTCCAAAACATCATTTATAGAGAATGGATCAAATAAAGAGTTATTTTCAAGTGTTGCAAGAACAGGAAAAATGCCAGAAAATAAGTTAAAGTTCACTTTCAAATGGAGGTTACACAAACCTAAATTGAAGAAGATATCCCAAGATATAGTTGGAATGGAACCTTTCATATTAGCTCAAGACAAACATCAACACAATGTAAGAAATAGCAGAGTACAAATTATGGAATATTATAGCATATAAGGTCAAATACAAGGACATAAAAGCTTAATGAGAAATCTGATGTATACAGTTATAGAATGTTTCTTCTTTCAGAGCTTATACGATGTAGTTTTAAGTATTTTTAAGGTTTGTTGCATGTAGCATGGAAAAAAGAAGTGAGGATTCAGTTGTCTTTGACATTGACATTAAAACATTTAATTATTTGAATTTAAAAAAATAGAAATAAGATTGAGTAGCTTACCAAGAAGCCATTTCATTATGTCATGAGCACAAGTTGTTTCTAAAACCACCATATAGAAAAGTAAAGTATTGACTAAATTTAGTGCAACCAAATGAACCCACTCTTACTAGCTATGATGAAACAACAATGAATCATTCAAGATAAGGAAATTCTTGAAAAATCCCACCAAATAACAAATCACATTAGCACAAGTTGTTTCTATTGAAACCCAAAATAGAGCCATGAAACCCATCAAAGCCAAATACATGGGCAAAATACAATGCATACATTCCCTCTCGAACAAAACGCCAAAATACAGTGAGGTTATATGTGAAACATAACTCCAAATTCAAATGCAGAGCTCAAAGGCCGAGTACCCACTCTTACTAGCTCATGCGATGAATGAATAACAATGAATCGTTCAAGATAAGGAAATAAAATTAGGTTTTTTGTCAAAAGGTACAAGGAAAAGTATCCTTGATAATACAGAACCAGAACACGTTATGCAAAAGACAACGAGATGAATCTATTGAGAATACTAGAAAAAAGATCTAGAGTTGGTAAAATTACAAGCGAAAGGAAGAATCGACCCAAATCTATATAAAAATAAACCCAGTTCATAATTCAAGATACAAATATGGTGGAAACAAAATACAAGGGCATACATATGTGATCCAGACTCGAATGCACAAATCCTTCATGACAAGACTTATACAGTGTAAACCCTAGGTTCTACAGTATGAGAATGGAAACTTGAGCTTCAATAGGAATAGAATGGCAGCCAGGGTCAAAAGAGACAGAGTAACCAGAAAACTACGGAGGAACCAAATTGAAGCACAAAGGAACTTAAATGCAAAGCTCAAAGTTTCCACGAATACAATGAGAAAACTACTTACCCATTTCACAATGCACAAAAAATGAACCTTTACACTCCACAACGAGAAAATCTTCTCATAAAATATGAGGATATCAAATGAAAATATCTCTACAGTTCACAGGAAATCATGACATGAACATAAAGTCAATAATCTAGCTCAGATTTGTGAAAATCTAGCTCCAGCCAAAAGGGGAGGTTCAATGATCAATTCACTTAATAGAAAATCAAATGGAAAGTTGGGTTGGGATTAATTTACTAGAAAAGATAACTGTGGCTCAATAGTTGAGCTAAGGATGGTTTTACAAAGATAGATTGAAATATCCCTTCATTCATAAGCGGTGGAAAGTTTACAACAGCTCGACCCAGTTCATGGGAAATGCATTATAAACTGAAACCTTAATTCATTTTTCAAAATAGATTCAAAAATGTAGAAAATCCAAGTTGAAAAACAATGCATAATGCTATCCACAACCATATACAACTCGAGCAAAGAGGAAAATAACAACCCCAGTTTGGAAAATGAAAGTATCAAGAACAGATCTAAGATACAAAGTAAAAATGGTGAGCACATGATAGAAATTATAAATTGTAGAGTTATTTTGTATTTCATCAAGATTTATAGTTTCAGAAACTAAAAGATCAACTTCAATATTGCACAGCCAGAGTAGTGTAGAATCTTGGAATTGAAAGAAGCTTCAAATATAGAAGTGAAATGAATTGAAACAAACAAACCCAGATCTGGGTTATTCAGAATGAGCCATATTTTTGTAATATTTTTAATAAAATATAAAAGATATCAAGTCAGATGTCGAACTCACCAAGTTTTCAAAAATGCTCAAAAGATCTCCATACGTTAGTAAAAGTAACGACACCCAGAAAGAGTTTTCAAACTCGGTTTCAACAAAGAACATAGACAAAAGAAACATTTCAAGTTATCAAAGCATATAGAGGCCAAGAAGTGTGAAGAAATGTTCATATTGTTCAAAAAACAAATCTCACCTCAATGCCATCAAATGGCCAAGAGTTTAAGGCTCAAAAAAGAGCTTAGAAAGGATAAAAAATGGCAGGATTTTTATGTTTTCGGCATCATAACCCTCAACACAGAGTAAAATGGCCAAATAATGATCATCAAAGAGCTTCTCAGAGCCTCAGTAGGCTTCAAAATGTGAAATCAAGAAGATCATTTAGAGGAAAAAGAGTTCGAACTCATAACATATCAGCTCAATGGTGGCAGGAACCAAGAAACATTCAAGGGAGCTTCATCTTCAAAAGTGCAAGAAATGAAAAAACAAATTCAATGGTGATAGGGAAATTTGAAGGGCTTTGTCCCATATTTCAAATTGAAATGAATTAGGTTTTATTTGGACCACTTTATCACGCAAACAAACTAACTTCACCAATGAGTTAAATAATCAATGCTTACGATGTAAACGTACCAGAATCTATGGTTTGGATCAATGAACCAACTTTCAATGAAAACCTCAGATCAACCTGAGCTATCAGAAGATCAACGGTTAAGATACAGGTAGGTACCAAGATCGATGGTTGAGATCCATCATCAATTTCAACTCAGCTTCAATGCAACCATAGGATAACCTTGCATTAACCAAACTTGATCTAGAGTTATAATCAATGACAAAGATCACTCCAGTACAAAATCAAAGGCTCATATTCAACCAATATTTAAATGCCATCACAGACTGATCGATGCTGAAGATAGAAAAGGATGGAGCATCAATGGCTCAGGGGATTAATTTTCCAGGTGAAATGCAAACTATGAGTTACATTCAATCTAACCATGGTTTGAATATACATATGCCAAGAATAAGGGTCAAATCCATCGTGGGAAGGGGGGAAACCCCAATGAATTAAAATGCCATTGCATTGACCTTCAAAACAGTTCTAAAATATAATATGTGAACAAGAATATACAAAAGTGGTCTGACCATTACGATTCACGTGAAATGATTATTCAAAACCTGAAAACCATATTCATGGGGTAATGATAAAGCAAAAGGAGTGTCGTGACTATATTTTGACCTTGAGCAAATCAAATGGGGGCATTATCTAATCAAACATATGATTTTTGATCAAGTGTATGAGGACCAAGTCAAGCTAAGGTCTTTATTACCTTAAACAAATCAAACGACCTTAGTATCTTTGAATGACCAAAGTAAGTACAAGTGGCATAAGAAATAAATAAAAAAGTGTCTCTACACCATGGCAGGATGGTCCCCATTTGAAAGGTAACAAAGGACATGAAATATTTTACAATGCAAATTATGACAAACAGATGTCAACATCAGACCCTGTAAGTGGTCCCCACACTTTGGGTGAATTTTGTAAAGTGTTAAATCAAGGGAATAATCTTGCTCACACCGAGAGATAAATATTTTCATGTGCATCCAAGGGGTAGAATTAAAGAGTGCTAATTTTATAACTACTAAGTGGATGAAATTTGTAAGTGTCACATCAAGAACTAGAAGACAAATATTGCATGCACATTAGAGGAGACTTACACAACAAGAAAAGAATATTATTAGACCAAATTATTCATCTTACCTTATTAAAAATAGATTAGTCAACTGCAGTTTGACTGGGATGTATTTTTGTAATCAAGGCTATTAATGCCTCATTGTATTAGGATGTTTATTTTATTCCTTTATTTAGCCATGATAAACGATAAAAATAGGATGTATGGGGGAGTACAAATATTAGTCTATTTTTAGGGTATATATGAGGAGGAAACTTGTTATATATTGTGTGCACTTGCAAAGCATAGGAAGAATTTTTTGACATAGGAGTGCTGACACAGATTTTGGTATTTTTTCCCTTTGAATTAGAATTGATTTCTACCTTTCTAATTATTTGCAGTGGTGTGTATATCTTAGTATTTCTTGTGAAAGTCAAATTTAGTAATTTCTGCATAATATTAGTGTGCATGTTTTTTTAATAATGGCAAATAGTTTTTTGAAAGGGACTATACCCTTGAATACAAAATAAGGCCTTTAAGCCGGAATAAGAGTGAGAAACATAGCAGGACTAACCAAGTCCAGGTAATACAATGAAATTCCACGTAGCCCAGAAACAGCTACACAAGCGAGACTTAACAGCAAAACAAGAGCAAAAAAACAGTAACCTGACAGCCAAGAAACAGTAAGAATAACAAAAGAGAGCAGTAGAAGCATGCAGGACTACTTCTTGGCTGCTTGATCAACACTTATCTTGACTTTTTTCCAAGCATGAAACATACCCAAAGCGGTCATGTGGGCAGCATCTGTCTTATCGAGCTCCTCGATGGTTCTTTTTCTCTCTTTTTCATTGCCCCAAAGTGTGCATGTTTTCTTGATGTATTTTTTTGATTTATTCCCTCAGCACACCAATTGTTTTGCCTTAATATTCTGCTGAAAACTATTGGTTAGTGCATTCAAAATCGATTCTCAAATTGATTTTTCATGTACTCAGCCAAAGCCCTCAACAAGTTTGGTGTATCACCCTACTTTTCAATTCATTTAAAAACCATCTTTTCACCCTCAAAAACCCTAAAAATTAGATTGGGATACATAAAAAAGGAACCGACCTTGATACCAAAGACCTAAGTTTTTTCCATTATATCTACAAAAGAGAGATATCCAAAGAAGGATTATAACATCTGCAATCATCTCTCTGCGCTGTGCACTTTCGAGAGATAACAGGTGCCTTGGGATGAGGTCCTTATGAGATCTTTAAAAGCAAACCAGTCTACATGGTTTGGACTCTTTTGGAGTCTGTAATGTCATCTCGAATGACATGTTTGTTTTTGTTGAAGAAATTTTGTTTATCTAATAATGCTAGCACTACATACCAACGAGCAATAACCTACATATTCCATGGTCATACTCATAATATTGTGGAATCCTAGGTAGATGACCTACTGGCCAAGGCCAGGAAGCATCGTGATCACCCAAAGGTGCTTTGTATCATCCTCTCACGTTTGATTTAGTATGGTGTCAAGTTGAATCCCAAGAAATGTGTATTCGATGTAATAGGTGGTAATATTCTGGGTTACATTATATCTTCACGAGGGATTGATGTTGACTTGGCCAAAACCTGGGCTGTATTAGAAATGGTTCTGCCATTGGACGAGTCTAGTATTAGATATTTTCTTGGGAAACTTAGTGTAATCCTAAGGTTCATCCCTAACTTGACCTTCATCGTTCATCCAATCATCAAATTTTAAAAAAAGTATTATAGCATTGATTGGACAAAAGAATTCAATGAGGCCTTCGAGGCAGTTAAATTATTGTTGTTATCCCCTCCCACACTATTACCGCCTAGATCAAATTGCCTTTTGATATTGTATTTGTGGGCTTGTTATCCCATAAAATTGACAAGGGCAATTTTACCGATAACCATACCGAAAATTTTGTTCCGATCCCTCATTAGGGATCCCTTGCATTCGGAACGTTGCAAAATCCCTTTTCTGGGAAATCTGGTTTTCCGAACTTAGTCATTTTTGGTCTTTTGGTTGGGCGCATGGAATTGCTATGTAACATCACCTTTTGGTGCGCCCCCTTTAAAACCTTTGGCACATATTTTCCTGTGTCAACACACTTTTTGGTGCGCCTTGATATGTTGAGTCTTCCCTGCGTGCGCCAAGGCGCATGCGCCTTCGTGTTAGCAACCCTTTTGTTGCGCCACTTTTTGGTGCGCCACAGGCGCACATAATCTCATGTCAACACCACTTTTGGTGCGCCAAAGGCGCACTTAATTCCATGTTGGCAAATGCTTTGGTGCGCCAAAGGGCGCATGCTTTCCTATGTCGACAGTAATTTTTCATGCGCCCTTTACAGAGTTGGTGGCACATTTATTACTGACTCACCTATATATATATTTTTCGTGCGCCTGCAAATGTCATTATCACCAGAGCATCACACGTTTTATATTCTCTGAGCCTGTCAGCACCTGCCTTGTCCTTTTCAACACGTTGTGGACCCGTTGCACGTTTTTCACTATTTATCCGGGTAAGAGGTTCTTATCTCTTTCGTATGTGTTTACGTTTTCGGTTCTTTGAATGCTTTGTTGGTTTGGTTTTGGAAATGAAATATTGAAATAGCCCCCCCCCTTGCTGTCTTTCCATATTCCTCCCCCTCTTTCCAGATCTGCTGGAAGAGGAAGCTCTGTTCTAAAAATGACGTTGACTTGAAATCCCCTCTGCTTAAGCTATTGCACTCCTTCATATCCTTCAATAAAGAAAAGATTAAGCTGACCTCATATGGAAACCCCTCAGAGAGAAAAGCTCTGAAAACTCTATTTCCACCTTTGGCACATGGCTTGATATGCAACATTAAAAACAGTTGCGCCTTTGGCGCATCTGTCACCCCCTACAACTGTTACAATTTGTGCACAAAAAGATGCGCCCTTTGGCGCACCTCGCGCCTCTTCACATGCTGCAACCGCTTCCCGTGCGCCCCTTAAGCGCATCAAATTTGGACGCATCACATAAACATGCACCCCTTTGGCGCACCCAGCATCTGCGCAACATTAGCTTAATATGCGCCAAGTGCAAAACTTGGAAGGCACAGGCACTTTCCTCATTTCGAAAACATCATGTTGTGTAAACTCTCCATGCGCCGCACCAAGTTGCCTTTGGCGCACAAGAAGTTCCTGTTACACAAACCATACATGCGCCAAAGGGCGCACCAAATCCCCATGCAACATGAAATATCTATGCGCCTTTGGCGCATCCTGTCTCTATGTAACACCAATGTCTCCATGCGCCCTTTACAAAATGTACCCTGCAGTATCCATGCACCATGCACCTTTGGCGCTGATTTAACCTTTGCAACACCTCTTTTCTGTGTGCCTTACCTATTTAGCCCTGTAAGCTGCAGCTTTCATGCGCCCTGCGCCCTGAGCCTCAAAATCACTAACTCTTTCTTCTATTAACATTTCAATGGAAGATCAAATGGCTAATACAACCTTTTTGGATTGGGTCTCGCTTCTTCTTCGTGCAGATCAGCAACTAAGCTCGAAAGAACATATGTCTACATCAAGCAGGAGACCTACCAAATCCAAAGGCAAGGCCAAACTTACAGAAGAAGAGATGAAATACAAGTATCAGAGAGTCAGAATGCCTGACTCCCAGGCCGAATGCGACCTAGATATCAGAGACTCAGAATTGGGTCACATTGATATGGAGGAATTCTGGGGCAGAACTCAGAAGGTAACTAGAAGTCCATGGATGGACAAACTAATGGGCAGTGCCCTACACTTCGCTGGAGGAATCCCAGTCAGCACCATCAACAATGAATTCATGATGGTGGTCGCCCGGTGCTACAACAAGGACACAAGGTGTGTCGTAAATGACAAGGGCGAGGTCGTCATTAACCTCACTACCCGCCACTTCAAAATAATACTCGGCATCCCTCATCACCGGCACTTTGTGGCCGTCAGCCGAGAGGATTGTATTAAGGCCTGGGATGATAACGAAGATCAGTGCATGCAGCTGATGAACGAGGTCTATTTGAAGAATAAAAAGGTGGTGACCCGATGGCCTCAAATCATCCACCGCAGCGACTTCTCAGAGGAGCTCAGCGACACCATCACATTCCTGAGCAGGGTTTTTGGGCTTCCTGACACCCACTTTTTCCATAAATGGATGCTGCGGTACTTAGAGACCATGAACAAGAACGTGCCCGATCAGCGCTTTTGCTGGGGAGAAATAATAAGCAGCACAATCTCTGAGCAGTTTCAACAATTCAATACAACAGGGAGATTCTACATGAACTCCTATGTTGTCTATGCTGCAGCGTCAGAGAGAGACTACCCAGGCCTGATACGAAGTGGGGTTTGGCCTCAGGTCAAAATATATGAGTACTACCCAGAATTGAGGCTGGAGAATAGCATCTCTCAATTCACAAAAATCAACGATGTGTTTTTCTACCACATCATCTGCCTGTTGAGGCCAAATATGACTTACGGTCGTACGACCAAAAGCATAGTGGCAGCCACTGAGAAATGGGGGGCCCTGTTCACCCAATTTCCCACATTCACCTATCTGAGGGCGGCCAACTTCTTGGGAGAGCCGACCAGACTGCCGAGGTATGCTGGGCCCAAGCTGATTTTGCTAGAGCTGTCAAGACAGCTGATTACATATCACGAGAAGTGCCTCAAAAGAAAGAAGGGTGGAACTCTCTTTCCCCCTCACAGTAGGCCGATATACATGCCTTACCCACCACAAGGCAAAGGACATGTTCGCAGAGCTGGAGCTGCTTAATTTGAGACATGATTTCCCGGCCAGGCCTACCTTCGACCCAAGGAATTGTCTGCCAAGGGTGAAACTTGATCCAATCCATGTCCCCCAGATCGAGGACATCTACATCGACATCATCCATGAGGTTGAGCTTAGGAGAAAGGATCATTCTCGCTTAGCCTTGGCATAAATCATCCAATATGGGGTAGCAATTGTCCCCAAAGGCTTCTAGACTACAGAAGATGAAATAGACCAAGTATATACTAACACGGATGGGGACAATTGGCCTTTTCCAGCCATTGATAGAACTAAGGCACCTCAGACGATTGAGGAGAGGGTCAAGGAAACTCTGTGCAGAACAGAGCATTGGTGCCAGATGAACGGGTTAATCTACCTCGGGGTTGATTTCACAACCTCCCCATTGGGTAACGCACCTCCTCGATCCAAACAGAGGGTGAATCCAGCCTAAAGGCAAGGGCAAAGGTATAGGCTTCGCCAGAGAAAGAAGCAGAAGAGGGTGAATCCAATAGCACCACTCAGGATGTCGGAAGAAGCTCGAGAGCGAGTCCTCCTTCCACCGCACCCGAACAGGTTATAACTCTGGCTTCGCCAGAGAAAGAAGCAGAAGAGGATGTTCGAATAGGCCCATCCACTCAAGGATGTCGACATTACTACAGCAACATTGGCTTCACCACAGAAGAGGATGAGGTCCCTTCTATCCCTTCTTCTTCCCTTCCTTCCCCTCCTCGAGTGACTCAAGCGGCCATTCCTTTGGTCGTGTCCTCTCCCCCTTCTTCTACTCCTCCCCCCGCTTCTTCGTCTATCTTCTCTTCCCTTGCGGATCTTTCCTCCTCCATTTCTTCCCTCATCTCTGAGCTCCCTTCCCTTCCTATGTCTTCCACAGCTACAGTATCCCTTCCTCCCATGGGCACTTCTTCGGCTATTCTCTCCATGCCGCCCCCACGTGTCTCCATGTTTTTCCCCTCCACTACTGTAGCTGCCCCCTTTTCCATTTCCGGCCCTTCTCCCATAGGTCTAGCCTGGATCTCCCAGCAGCTAAGTCAGCAAAAGAGGAAAGTTCCCATCACTCCGATGGACTTTTCTGTAATCCCATCTAAGGGGGAAAAGAAGCAGAAGCCCGTCACACGCTTCTCTCAAAGTGCTGCGGGAGAGAGGGTTATGGAGATCGCGTACCCCAATCCCCTCAAGGAGAAAAAGGATCTGTCTCCGACAGATTTTACTGTGACCCAGGTCACAATGGGGACATCTTCTGAAAGCCTTCAGGGGGAGGCCCTTTCTACAGTTGACGCCCTCTGCAAGAAGCTTCAAGAGACAAAGGAAGAGAAAAGGCAATTGAAAGAGCAAAACAAATATCTGCTCCAAGCCTTACAGAAGATGGGTAGTGCGCCTCCCACAACTGCCACCGAGACTTCTGAGCTTCTCAGCCAGGAGAAAATTAATGAGTACGCAAAGATCGGCGAGCAGGGTATGGCCGTTTCCGCTTGGAGGAGCCAAATCCTCAAAGACAGTGAAAAAGTAATCGCCGAGTTCTCCAACTTATATCTAAGCATCAATAAGGTGAATAAAGAGCTCCAAGCATTAGCGGGACCCATATCGGAAGAGCTGGAACATGCTAGACTGCAGCACGAGACCTTCCAACAAATGTTCGACTGTTCAGTCGAAGATCTGGTCAAGTTCGGCGTCTTTGGCCATCCCAGGGCCCTCAACAAAATCATGTCCACTCTGGACTACTCAGGTGGATCAGCTGGAATTTGTCCTAGAAAAGATTGACAAAGTGAAGGAAGAAGCCCTGGACGCGATGCATCAAATGGAACGGATCGTTCTTAACATGTCGCCAGGGTTACTTACTCCTTCCTTCACTTTAAGGAAAGCTGATGAAACCACCCAGATCTTCAAAGAGATCGTTTCTCAAGGGATGGGGCCAGAGGTCACTTTTGACGCAGAGTCTATCAACAACCTGCTGGCCTACCGAGACTTCATTGGGTTACTCATTGAAGCGGAAAAAGACTATTCCAAGCTCCTTGAGAAACTCATAGATGAGCGGGAGACTTGTGAGGCGATCAGTGATCGGCACAAGGATCCTTCCCAGGATCAGCTAGGGCCAATGATCAACAAGTTTATGGAATACCGCTCTCAATTCCATATCTCGTCACCTGAGCAACAACAAAAGCAGTCCACCCCCTTTCGGCCACAGGATGACGACGACGAGTAGCTTCTTCTTCTTCTTCTTCTCTCTCTCTCTTCTTCGACTTTCTTTTTGGGAATATCTGGAGTATGTTGATACAAATGATGACATCATCCATGTTGCATCATGGGATGATGTCATCCATCAAGTTGTAAAAAGTCAACATGACTTTTAGATATTTTGTAAATATCTTTGTAAATAAGTTGTTGGCTCCTTTTTGCCTTCTTTTCTCTCCTTCTTCTATAAATACCCCAATACTTGTTGTATTATGGATGGATGAATATCTTTCAGATGAAAAATAGAAGTGAGGAGAAAAGACTTTGAGCTTTTTGTAACAGAAGGAAAATATTAATACAATATTTAGACTTTGTGCTGAATACATGTGTTATGTGCATTAGATCTTTCTTACGTTAGATCTGTGTGTTTATTCTGTTGGATCTGCTTCTGTTTTATTGTCATTTATTTATCATCAGTATTGCTTTGCTCGTTTATGCAAGTAGGTTTGGCTCTGTTTACTACCAATCCCAAAACATAAACCTTCTGACCTTTCTGCTTTGGAATTCATTTCTTTTCTCCCTTCGGACCTGCTCTTTCTTCATCCCCTCTTCCTTTCCTTTCTTTTCACAGTCGGAAACACCCCTACTGGGATGAGATCCCAAACCCCCGAAGGTAGAATTTGTGAGACTTGCACAGATTCCTGCTGGTAGAATAGCAATAAACCAGTTTCGCTTTGCTGACTCAAAGAGGGGCTATGCCCTGCACACTGTTGGCTCGTTTATCCATAGATCTGCCCAAGCGACAGATTTTCGGACCAACAGTTTTTGGCGACTCCGCTGGGGATCGAATAGATCTATCAGATCTATGATGGTGGTAGGATAGAAAATCAGAAAAATAAGAAAATTGCTGCCTGTTTGCAAATCTGCATATTTTGTCAAAAATCCAAAAATTTTGCAAAAAGTGACTCAATTGAAAAATTTTCTTCTGAGATCCATAGATCTGGCCTAGTTGGAGACCTTTAGTTCGCTGAGTTTTTATAAAAATCAGTATTTTGCCATAGATCTGAGTTTTTGACTGTTTGCCAAAAGTTTGAAACCCTTTGAAAAAAGTCAAAATTAGATCCAGAAAATCAGCTTACTAATCTTCTCTGCCATTTTATCCTCGCTGTTATTTTTCATTAACCGCAATCGGTTTTCTGAAGAGGATAGTTTTTAAATATTTAGAAAAGTACATGCTGCTGGTTTTTGCCAGAAAAGCCAGAAAATCAGCAAGTACAGCCAAAAAGAAATTTTGAATCTGCACTATTAAATCGTAGATCGGAAAGACACGCTGGCAGGTGAACCCTTTATGCGTAGCAGGAGAGCTCGTGGAGAAACTGATCCTATTTTTGATTTGCTTCAAAGGCACAATTTCAGCGTAACACCGGCACATTTTTCAACGCTAAGCTCGGCCGACCGGTCATCCAGGAGTGTCTCACCTCCACGAAGGAAACATCTTTCGCAAGGGGCATCCACATCCCTTTGTAGTGCCTTGCTACTCAGCGGAACCACACTTCCAGCTCGTGTTCTTTTTCCAGCTTTTCAAATGGCGGTACCATGGGGAAATGCTATGGGTCCCTTGGCTTTACCACATCCAGTTCACGCACTCCCTCACGGAAACCGAAATAATTTTCCCAAATTCGACGGGAGCAGAAATCAAAGCACGGATTCCCACATATCTGCATTCATTATGTCATGCAGTATCCTGGATGTAACTCACGAGGACGTGTCGGTTCACCTTTTTCTGGAAACTCTACAAGGGCCCGCAGCTGAATGGTTTCAGCATTTGCCGGCTGGATCTATTACGAGTTGGGCCACCTTGCGGGATGCTTTTGAAGACAGGTACAAACCTTCAGAAGATGCATTTGCATTATTATCACGGATCACTCACCTAAAGAAGGAGGCAAATGAAACCATGCGTGATTTTATCACTAGGTTCAATGCATTAATCAATCGTGTCCCTGTTGCCATGCTTCCAACACCGGAAAATCAAAAGTGTTTCTTCGTAAACGCTATGAGCTCGAAAGTTAGTTTCTTGCTCCTTCAAGAACGAGTGGCTACCTTGATTCTCGCCCAGGCCGCTGCCATTCGAATAGAAGATAATTTGATAATATCTGGCGAATTGAAAAAGGAATCATCCAAGCCTAAATCTTTGGGCCCTTCGCCCACTACTTCGTCTGATCCAGCCTTTCAAAAGATGGCGAATGACTTGCTTGCATTAAAGAAGCAGTTGGCCCAGGCCTCCCCCAGTTCCTCATACTGGGATATTCCGTGGAGGAATTTTGTTCCTAACAATGTTTCACAAAGGCCGCGCTTACCCGCAACTGCTCCGCGGTTGGTGCTTGAGGCTCCTCCGGTCAACACTCTGGCCGAAATCGAAGAAGAAGAGCAGTATTATGAAGAACCTTCGTCTCAAGGTGAAGATGATCAAGATGTCGGTGAACCGACTGGCGACTCTACTATCGGGTATATGGAATTTGATGAGGAAGAATCTGATGAAGAAGAGGGTACCCAGGGATATGCAAGCGGACAGTCATACGCTGTTTTTACCCGCTCGCAAGGAAAAGAAGCGGAAGTTGCTGCCCATGTCCAGCAGGAGAAGGCTGTGTCAAACGCACCTCCGATCATTGCTAAAAGAGGTAATCCTCTTCCTACTCAACTCCCTGGCAAATCTTTTACAAGGAAATCCTTTCCCCCCATCTCTCCTCCAAATCAGTCCTCTCATGTTCCTACCAAGACCAGTAATCCTATTACACCATCGCGAAGTGAGGGACTCATTCCTTCACCAACGCAACCCTTGGCCGCATTTGATATCATAGATCATGCAAAAAAGACCAAGATCCAAATGTCTGAAGCTGAGTATCCTTCAGTCAAATCCCGAACAGCTTGTAAGATTGACCAAGTATATTCAAAGTCAAGCTGTTGTATCTAAGCAGGTTTCCCCAAAAGGAATCCTTTCCACTCCCCCTGAATCCCACATAAATGTTGCCTCAACGTCTGCATCAGGCAAGATAGAGCCTTTCTATCTCTCCCTCCTAATCAATGGTCACAAGTTGAGTAACTGCATAATTGATTCCGGAGCTTCTGATAATGTCATGCCGGCAAAAGTCACCCATGCTTTGGGCCTCACCCTTACCAAGCCTTTTGGCAGATGTTATTCCTTGGAAACCAAGAAGGTTTCGTTGATTGGCCAAATCAAAGATGCGTAATTTGCATTTGCGGCATTCCCAGAGAAGAGAGTAAAGATGACAGTCCTCGTTGCTGACATTCCAGCAGCCTACGGAATTTTGCTGGGAAGAAGCTTTTGCAGTGAAGTTGGTGGAGAGATTCATATGGACTGGTCTAAAGCTAGAATTCCCATCAAAGGTGTAATGCAGACTTTGGAGCCGGAATCACAAAAGAAGTACTTGGTTACTAGCTCTGAGGACCCCAAAGCTCAAATCCTTTTTGAATCATCAGGGATGGGGAACTATTTCTTGTCTACCGAGTCTGACAAAATGGTTGTTCTCGTTCAAGAAGGAGATCTTAATAAGATCTGGACCTTGCAGTTCGATGGTAGCTATGTAACCAGTGGATGTGGCGCCAGAGCCATGCTAATATCTCCCAAGGAAGAAGTCATTCCTCTCTCTTTCAAGTTGCAGTTTTTTAACACAAATAATACTGCTGAGTATGAATCTTTGCTACTTGGCATGCAAGCCGCAAAAGAAAGAGGGATTAAGAATCTGAAAGTGCAAGGTGATGTGGAGCTAGTTGTGAATCAAGTTAAAAGGATTTACCAAGTGAAGAATGAAAGGCTCAGGCATTACCGTAATGCGGTATGGGACAGCATTGAAGAGTTTGATGCTTTTTCGATTGAATCCATTCCAAGAGCCCAAAATGACATGGCCGATTCATTGGCTGTTTCAGCATCCCTCATGCTCCCTCACCCAGGTTTGAAAACAAACAAATACACCATTGAGGTGGTTTTCCGCCCGAGCGTGCCAGACAATTCTCAGCACTGGCAAGTATTCAACGACGATAATCAACTCATTTCCTTTCTAGAGAAGGCGGAAAATTTTAAAGAATTGCACTTTGAAGGATCTACTTCCACTTGCCGTGAATCAGTCACTGATCAAGATGATGAATCTGAAGGGAACGACGGCATATGTCAGCTCAAAGGAAATAAAATTCCAAAGGGCCTGGTTTCTCTGGAGCGGTTGTTCGACAGGCATGACCGTTTTGTGAAAAAGAAGAGGCGAGATGACCCTGACTCATCCCCAGAAACCGAACCGGTCAATATAGGTTCGGTAGAGCACCCGTAATTTGTGAACATTGGAAAATGTTGCACGCCTGAGGAGAAGCGGAAATTTGTCAAGTTGCTGAAGAAATATATGGATGTATTGGCATGGTCCTATGCCGATCTAAAGTCTTTTAAGCCAAAGGACATCCAGCATGACATCCCATTGAAAGAAGATGTCAAAGCCTTTCACCAGAAGCAGAGGCACTATAATCCTAAGATCTCGGGTACTATCCAGGCCGAAATTCAGAAGATGCTGGATGCGAGAATCATCTTTCCTATCCATCACAGTACTTGGGTAGCAAATATTGTGCCAGTGCGCAAGAAAAATGGCGAGATACGCATATGCGTAGACTTTCGCAATTTGAATCAGGCTTCCTTGAAAGACAACTACCCACTTCCGATAATGGATCAAGTTCTGCAAGCAGTAACTGGATCAGAGATGTTGTCCATGCTTGATGGTTTTTCAAGCTACAATCAGATTGAGGTTTCACCTGAAGATCAATTTAAAACAGCATTCACTACTCCCTGGGGTACATTTGCCTACAGCAGGATGCCTTTTGGCCTAACTAATGCTGGCGCCACTTTTCAGCGGGCCATGGACTTTGCATTCAAAGGTATGATGGGGAAGGTCATTGTGGTTTATCTAGATGACTTAACCGTGTTCTCTAAACAACGAAATGATCATTGTGATCATTTGGAGCAAGTATTGGCCAGGTGCCGAGAACATGGGATCTCCCTAAACCCAAAAAAGTCTATTTTTGGAGTCACGGAAGGAAAGTTGCTAGGGCATGTGGTTAGCAAAGAAGGAACAAAGATAGATACCGAAAGAGTTAAGGCTATTCAAAGCCTTACTCTGCCTACAAGCAAGACTGGTGTTCATTCTTTCTTCGGAAAGGTGAACTTTCTCAGGCGTTTTGTTCCTGACTTTGCTGAGAAGACTCGTCACATATTGAACATGATGAAGGGGTCACCAACTTTCAGATGGAGCGAGGAAGGGAAAAGGTCATTTGAAGAAATAAAAGCTTCCGTTGCTCACGCACCAGTCTTGGTGTGTCCCGATTTCTCCAAGGACTTCATCATGTATAGTTACGCATCTGAGCATACTGTGTCCGCAATCTTGATGCAAAAGAATTCAGAGGATGTTGAATCTCCGATTGCGTTCATGAGCTCTCCCCTCAAGCCTCACGAACTAAAAATGTCTCAACTGGAAAAGCATGCCTTCGCCATTGTTAAAGCAGTGAAGAATTTCAGGTATTACATTCTAAACTCTCATACGGTGGTGCTGGTCCCTGACACGGTGGTAAAATCAATTCTAACTCAACAGGAGTTAGGAAGCTTGCGAGGAAATTGGATCGCAAAGGTCCAGGAGTATGACCTGGATATTAAACCAACCAAGTTGGTAAGGGGCAAGGGCCTATGTCAGCTTATGGCTGAAAACAAAGATTCAGAAAACCCTGATGAAAGGGGTGACTACACCGATGAAGCACAGGACCGGCTGGAAAAACCCGATTCACTGCCTCTGGTCCTATTTGTTGCGACTAGTGATGAATGGTATTCCGATATCACTTTCTTCCTCACCTACGGCGAATGCCCAATGCACCTAACTGCAAAGGAGAAGCACACTATAAAGCTCAGAGAAGCTAAATATGTCATCTGGGATGACGGTTTATATAAACGTGGGATAGATGGCGTCTTTTTGCGATGTGTTGACAAACCACAACAGGTAAAGTTACTCGAAAGTTTTCATAATTCAGCCTGTGGAGGTCATTTCTCTTCCTCCGTGACAGCACATAAGATCATCCGAGCCAGGTACTATTGGCCGACGCTCTTCCAAGATACAGCCACCTGGGTGGCAAAGTGTGAACCTTGCCAGCAGTTCGTCGGCAAGCCCAAGTTGGCTGCTTTTCCCCTTAGGCCTGTCATTGTCAACGAACCATTCAGGCAATGGGGAATTGATTTTATTGGTGCACTCAATCCTCAATCGAGTGCCGGACATAGCTATGTCCTTACAGCAACGGATTACTTCACCAAGTGGGTGGAAGCCATACCTGTCAAGCATGCCACTTCTGAGGTGGTTTGTAATTTCATTAAAGAAAATATCATTGTCAGGTTTGGCGTTCCAAACAAGATTATTGCTGATAATGCTTCTAACTTCTCCTCGCGAAGAAGTTATTAGTTTTTGCTATGAATATGGGATAACTTTGGCTCACGCCTCAGATTATTACCCTCAGGGAAATGGTCAGGCGGAATCCAGTAACAAGAACTTGGTGACCATCATACGAAAGTTAGTGGATGAGAATCAGCGAATGTGGCACAAGTCTTTGTACGACGCTTTGTGGGTCGATCGTATTACTCCCAAGAGGTCTCTTGGCATGTCACCTTTTCAAGTGTTATATGGCACTGATGTCAAGCTTCCCATTTTTGCTGAACTTCCTACTCTGCGTTTGGCATGAGCTATCGAAGATGAAACATTCCAAAATTCTCTTGAAAAGAGAATCATGTATCTGACAGAGCTTGAAGAAAAGAGGGTAAGAGTGGTCGATAGGATCACCGAACATCAAAATCAAGTCAAGAGATTATTCGATAAAAAAGTGAAGCAAAGGGATTTTCAAGTGGGAGAACTCGTCCTTCTGTGGGACAAGCGAAGAGAGCCGAAGGGCATGCACAGAAAATTTGATTCCCTGTGGAGAGGGCCCTTCAAGATCAAGTAGCTCAATGGAGAGAATAGTTTCTATCTCTCATATCCGGATGGAACCGAGCTCCCGCTTCCTTATAGTGGGCAACACCTGAAAATTTTCAAGAAGTAGAGCTTTCTCTCTTCTTTGTACAGTTTGCTTTGGTTGTGTGTTTTTTTTCGTCGTGTGTTTGCTTTCGGTTTGTTGTGTGTTTCTTTTGCTCTCCCTTCGGTCGCCCTTGTTTTTAGACTCTGTTACCCAATGGATAGGCACATGAGATTTGGGATTCTCTACCCCCAAGTTTACTCAGGGATAGTCCCCAGAAAGAGCCAGCTGTTATCCCGTAAAATTGACAAGGGCAATTTTACCGATAACCATACCGAAAATTTTGTTCAAATCCCTCATTAGGGATTCCTTGCGTTCGGAACGTTACAAAATCCCTTTTCTGGGAAATCTGGTTTTCCGAACTTAGTCATTTTTGGTCTTTTGGTTGGGCGCATGGAATTTCTATGCAAAATCACCTTTTGGTGCACCCCATTTGAAACCTTTGGCGCATATTTTCCTGTTTCAACACACCTTTTGGTGCGCCTTGATATGTTGAGTCTTCCTTGCGTGTGCCAAGGCACATGCGCCTTCGTGTTAGCAACCCTTTTGTTACACCACTTTTTGGTGCGCCACAGGCGCACATAATCTCATGTCGACACCACTTTTGGTGCGCCAAAGGCACACTTAATTCCATGCTGGCAAATGCTTTGGTGCGCCAAAGGGCGCATGCTTTCTTATGTCAATAGTAGCTTTCATCTGCCCTTTATAGAGTTGGTGGCGCATTTATTACTAACTCACCTATATATATATTTGCGTGCCTGCAAATGTCATTATCACCAGAGCATCACATTTTTATATTCTATGAGCCTGTCAGCCCCTGCCTTGTCGTTTTCAACACGTTGTGGACCCGTTGCATGTTTTTCACTATTTATCTGGGTAAGAGGTTCTTATCTCTTTCATGTGTTTTAAGTTTTCGGTTCTTTGAATGCTTGTTGGTTTGGAAATGAAGTATTAAAATGGCCTCCGCTTGCTGTCTTTCCATATTCTTCCCCCCTCTTTCCAGATTTGCTGGAAGAGGAAGCTTTGTTCTAAAAATGACGTTGACTTGAAAATCCTGCTTGCTATTGCACTCCTTCATATCCTTCAATAAACCTTGATTAAGCTGACCTCATATGGAAACCCCTCAGAGAGAAGAAAACCATTTCCACCTTTGGTGCATGAACTTGATATGCAACATTAAAAACAGTTGTGCCTTTGGCACATCTGTCGCCATTGTTATATCACAAAAAGATGCGCCCTTATGGCGCATGTCTCTCGCATGCTGCAACCGCTTCCCTGTGTGCCCCCTTAAGTGCATCAAATTTGGATGCATCACATAAACATGTGCCTCTTTGGCGCACCCAGCATCTGCGCAACATCAGCTTAATCTACGCCAAGTGCAAAACTTGGAAGGCGCAGGCGCTTTCCTCATTGCGAAAACATCATGTTGTGTAAAATCTCCGTGCGCCGCACCAAGTTGCCTTTAGACCACGAAAAGTTCCTATTACACAAACCATACATGTGCCAAAGGGCGCACCAAATCCCCATGCAACATGAAAAATCTATGCGCCTTTGGCGCATCCTGTCTCTATGTAACACGATGTCTCCATGCGCCCTTTACAAAATGTACCCTGCAGTACCCATGCACCATGCACCTTTGGTGCTGATTTAACCTTTGCAACACCTCTTTTCTGTGCACCTTACCTATTTAGCCCTGTAAGCTGCAGCTTTCATGCGCTCTACGCCCTGAGCCTCAAAATCACTAACTCTTTCTTCTGTTAACATTTCAATGGAAGATCAAATGGCTAATGTAACCTTTTTGGATTGGGTCTCGCTTCTTCTTCTTGCAGATCAGAAACTAAGCTCGAAAGAACATATGTCTACATTAAGCAGGAGACCTACCAAATCCAAAGGCAAGGCCAAACTTACAGAAGAAGAGATGAAATACAAGTACCAGAGGGTGAGGATGCCTGACTCCCAGGCCGAATGTGACCTAGACATCAGAGACTCAGAATTGGGTCACATTGATATGGAGGAATTCTGGGTCAGAACTTAGAAGGTAACTAGAAGTCCATGGATGGACAAACTAATGGGCAGTGCCCTACACTTTGCTGGAGGAATCCCAGTCAGCACCATCAACAATGAATTCATGATGGTGGTCACCCGGTGCTACAACAAGGACACAAGGTGTGTCATAAATGATAAGGGCGAGGTCATCATTAACCTCACTGCCTGCCACTTCGAAATAATACTCGGCATCTCTCATCACTGACACTTTGTGGCCGTCAGCTGAGAGGATTGTATTAAGGCCTGGGATGATAACGAAGATCAGTGCATGCAGCTGATGAACGAGGTCTATTTAAAGAATAAAAAGGTGGTGACCCGATGGCCTCAAATCATCCACCGCAGCGACATCTCAGAGGAGCTCAGCGACACCATCACATTCCTGAGCAGGGTCTTTGGGCTTCCTGACGCCCACTTTTTCCATAAATGGATGTTGCGGTACTTAGAGACCATAAACAAGAACGTGCCCGATCAGCGCTTTTGCTGGGGAGAAATAATAAGCAACACAATCTCCGAGTAGTTTCAACAATTCAATACAACAGGGAGATTCTACATGAACTCCTATGTTGTTTATGCTGTAGCATCAGAGAGAGACTACCCAGGCCTGATACGAAGTGAGGTTTGGCCTCAGGTCAAAATATATGAGTACTACCTAGAATTGAGGCTGGAGAATAGCATCTCTCGATTCACAAAAATCAACGATGTGTTTTTCTACCACATCATCTGCCTATTGAGGCCAAATATGACTTACGATCGTACGACCAAAAGCATAGTCGCAGTCACTTAGAAATGGGGGCCCCTATTCACCCAATTTCCTACGTTCACCTATCTGAGGGTGGCCAACTTCTTGGAAGAGCCGACCAGACTGCCGAGGTATTCTGGGCCTGAGTTGATTTTGCTGGAGCTGTCAAGATAGCTGATTACATATCACGAGAACTGCCTCAAAAGAAAGAAGGGTGGAACTCCTTTCCCCCTCACAGTAGGCTGATATACATGCCCTACCCACCACAAGGCAAAGGACATGTTCGCAGAGCTGGAGCTGCTTAATTTGAGACATGATTTCCTGGCCAGGCCTACCTTAGACCCAAGGAATTGTCTGCCAAGGGTGAAACTTGATTCAATCCATGTCCCCCAGATCGAGGACATCTACATCGACATCATCCATGAGGTTGAGCTCAGGAGAAAGGATCATTCTTGCTTAGCCTTGGCAGAAATCATCCAATATGGGGTAGTAATTGTCCCCAACGGCTTCCAGACTACGGAAGATGAAATAGACCAATTATATACTAACATGGATGGGGTCAATTGGCCTTTTCTAGCCATTGATAGAACTAAGGCACCTCAGACGATTGAGGAGAGGGTTAAGGAAACTCTGTGCAAAACAGAGCATTGGTGCCTGATGAACGGGTTAATCTACCTCGGGGTTGATTTCACAACCTCCCCATCGGGTAATGCACCTCCTCAATCCAAACAGCAGCCTAAAGGCAAGGGCAAAGGCATAGAGGGTGAATCCAGCACCACTCAGGAAGAAGCTCCAGAAAGTCCTCCTTCCGCGGCACCCGAACAGGTTACAACTCTGGCTTCACCAGAGAAAGAAGCAGAAGAGGATGTTCTAATAGGCCCATCCACTCAGGATGTCGGCATTGCTACAACAATCGAGGTCCCTTCTATCCCTTCTTCTTCCCTTCCTTCCCCTCCTCGAGTGACTCAAGCGGCCATTCCTTTGGTCGTGTCCTCTCCCCCTTCTTCTACTCCTCCCCCTGCTTCTTCGTCTATCTTGTCTTCCCTTGCAGATCTTTCCTCCTCCATTTCTTCCCTCATCTCTGAGCTCCCTTCCCTTCCTATGTCTTCCGTAGCTGCAGTTTCCCTTCCTCCCGTGGGCACTTCTTCAGCTATTCTCTCCATGCCGCCTCCACGTGTCTCCATGTTTTTCCCCTCCACTACTGTAGCTGCCCCCTTTTCTGTTTTCGGCCCTTCTCCCATAGGTCTAGCATGGATCTCTCAGCAGCTAAGTCAGCAAAAGAGGAAAGTTCCCATCACTCCGATGGACTTTTCTGTAATCCCATCTAAGGGGGCAAAGAAGCAGAATCCCATCACACGCTTCTCTCAAAGTGCTGCAGGAGAGAGGATTATGGAGATCGCGTACCCCAATCCCCTTAAGGAGAAGGAGGATCTGTCTCCGACAGATTTTACTTTGACCCAGGTCACAATGGGGACATCTTCTGAAAGCCTTCAGGGGGAGGCCCTTTCTGTAGTTGACACCCTCTGCAAGAAGCTTCAAGAGACAAAGGAAGAGAAAAGGCAATTAAAAGAGAAAAACAAATATCTACTCCAAGCCTTACAGAAGATGGGTAGTGCACCTCCCACAACTGCCGTCGAGACTTCTGAGATTCTTAGCCAGGAGAAAATTAATGAGTACGCAAAGATCGGCGAGCAGGGTATGGCGGTTTCTGCTTGGAGGAACCAAATCCTCAAAGACATCAAAAAAGTAAACGCCAAGTTCTCCAACTTATATCTAAGCATCGATAAGGCGAATAAAGAGCTCCAAGCATTGGCAGGACCCATATCGGAAGAGCTGGAACATGCTAGACTGCAGCACGAGACCTTCCAACAAATGTTCGACTTTTTAGTTGAAGATCTGGTCAAGTTCAGCGTCTTCGGCCATCCCAGGGCCCTCAACAAAATTATGTCCACTCTGGACTACCAGGTGGATCAGCTGGAATTTGTCCTCGAAAAGATTGACAAAGTGAAGGAAGAAGCCCTAGACGCTATGCATCAAATGGAACGGATCATTCTTAACATGTCGCCAGGGTTACTTACTCCTTCCTTCACTTTAAGGAAAGCTGATGAAACCTCCCAGATCTTCAAGGAGATCGTTTCTCAAGGGGTGGGGCCAGAGGTCACTTTTGACGCAGAGTCTATCAAAAACCTGCTGGCTTGCCGAGACTTCATTGGGTTACTCATTGAAGCTGAAAAAGACTATTCCAAGCTTCTCGAAAAACTCATGGATGAGCGGGAGAATTGTGAGGTGATCATTTATCGGCACAAGGATCCTTCCCATGATCAGCTAGGGCCAATGATCAAGAAGTTTATGGAATACCGCTCTCAATTCCATATCTCGTCACCTGAGCAACAAAAAAAGCAGTCTACCCCCTTTCGGCCGTAGGATGACGACAATGAGTAGCTTCTTCTTCTTCTTCTTCTCTCTCTCTCTTCTTCGACTTTCTTTTTGGGAATATCTGGAGTATGTTGATACAAATGAGGACATCATCCATGTTGCATCATGGGATGATGTCATCCATCAAGTTGTAAAAAGTCAACATGACTTTTAGATATTTTGTAAATATCTTTGTAAATAAGTTGTTGCCTCCTTTTTGCCTTCTTTTCTCTCCTTCTTCTATAAATACCCCAATACTTGTTGTATTATGGGGGGGATGAATATATTTCAGATGAAAAATAGAGGTGAGGAGAAAAGACTTTGAGCTTTTTGTAACAGAAGGAAAATATTAATACAATATTTAGACTTTGTGCTGAATACATGTGTTATGTGCATTAGATCTTTCTTACGTTAGATCTATGTGTTTATTCTGTTGGATCCGCTTCTGTTTTATTGTCATTTATTTATCATCAGTATTTCTTTGCTCGTTTATGCAAGTAGGTTTGGCTCTGTTTACTACCAATCCCAAAACATAAACCTTCTGACCTTTCTGCTTTGGAATTCATTTCTTTTCTCCCTTTGGGCTTGCTCTTTCTTCATCCCCTCTTCTTTTCCTTTCTTTTCGCAGTCGGAAACACCCTTACTGGGATGAGATCCCAAACCCCCGAAGGTAGAATTTGTGAGACTTACACAGATTCCTGCTGGTAGAATAGCAATAAACCAGTTTCGCTTTGCTAACTCAAGGAGGGGCTATGCCGTGCACACTGTTGGCTCGTTTATCCATAGATCTGCCCAAGCAATAGATTTTTAGACCAACATGGCTACAGATGTTTCTCCAGCCTACATGTTGGCTCAAGAGGAGGATGATAAGTAGGAATAGGAAATTTATTTTATCAATCGAATGTTACTTGATTATGAGACATGTTACACACAGGTAGGAAAAGAATGCCTTGCCATAGTTTTTGTAACTGAGAGTTTAAGACATTATATGCTCAATCAAGAAATAAAGGTCATTGTCAAGGCAGACCACTTACAAACATTCATCATGTAGGGATCCTTTTCTAAAATGGTTGGGCGTTTCATTACATTAATGGGTGAGTTCGAGTTAATGTTTGTAAATCAAATATCCGTTAAGGATCAAATCATTACAGATTGGTTGGCTAATAATCCATTGGATGGGGGTGATTTGGTAGATTTAGGCTTTCTTGATGAGTGAGTATATTTTATCGAAACCAAGCCCCCTATATTTGTATGCCCTTGTTACACTGATATTATCAATTTCATCATGGACCAGACATACCCAAAAGGGGAAATTCCATAACAAAGAAGGCGGTTACATGTCGTTACCACTAAGTACATTATTTTGGAATAGGTGCTTTATCGTAGATCTTTTGATGGAATATTTTCCAGATGTGTTGATGCCGAAGAATCCAAAAATATTATTTATGAGTCGCATAGCAGGGTATGTGGAGGTCACTTTGGCGTCCATGCCACTTCCCGGAAGATACATCGGACGGGCTATTTCTAGCCCACCCTAGATCATGACATGGTAGAGTTTGTGCACATGTGTCACAAATGCTAAGAGTTCTCTCATGAGATCCATATACTGGCACAAGCTTTATAACTAATCACAACCCCATGTCCCTTCTCCACATGGGGCCTAGATTTGATAGGGAAATTCTTTCCCTCATCAATGGATGGCCACAAATTCATAATCACGGCCACAAAATACATTACTAAGTGGGTAGAAATAATGCCCCTTACCACCATACCTATTTTTGTAATCACTAAGTTCATCCTGAACCATATCATTTATAAGTATGGGGTGCCATAGGTCATTATTTCTGATATTGGAACATCTTTCAAAAATGAAGAGGTTCGTGAGTTGTGTACAAAGTTCAAAATAGGTCATGACATGGCTTCTCTCTACTACCCTCAGGCTAATGGATAAGCTGAGGCGACCAATAAGAACTTAAATTCCATTCTCCTAAATACCGTTAAGGAGTATAAACGATATTGACACCAAAATATTTTTCCGGCCTTGTGGGCATACCGAACGTTGGTTCAAACACCAACGGGGGAAATCCCCTTTTCCTTACTATTTGGTGCTGAGGTGGTTCTTCCACTCAAAGTTGAAACACCTAGTCTTTGCATTTCGTTACACAAAATCTTGGGATAGAAGGGTTGTCAAGAAGGACGACTCTCAAAGTTAGAAAGTCTCAACAAGGTTAGATTGAACGATGAGAAACGACATAGCATTTATGTTGATCAGATGGCAGGGAAATACAACAAGAAGGTGTATGAACATGATATCTACAACGGAGATTTGGTATTAAGACTCGACAACTGAATAGACAAGAAGACCAATGAGGGAAGAAAGTTCAAACCTAGGTGGTTAGGTCCATATCGAGTAGTGGAAGACTACAATAATGGCACATTTCACTTGTGTACACTAAACGGTAAGGAGTTTAGTGAATCCATAAACTCTCTTCACCTAAAGAGATACTATGCATGATCCATCAACATTTTCATATGTACATTATTGCATCTACATTAGATGTTCATTTTTCCATTCGTTTTGTAAAAAGTGTGATCAAGGAGCTTATTCTTATAGCAATTCCTAAAAACTTTTGAAGATATTGGCAAAACATTCAAATCATGTCTCTTCAAACCTTCATGATATCATCAACTATTTCTGAATCACTTATCAATCCAAACAAGATAAGACAAATTTTTGACGGTAACCATACCAAGGCATGCATACTTGGTTCTACTTTTGGTCTGTTCTTAGGTTAGGTGTCTTTTGTTCAAGCTCTGTTCTAGAATCTTCATGGTGTCACATCTATCCCGCATACATCTCCTTGGAAATAAGAGCATTCTAAATATTTTTCCCAAATAAGTAAATCAAATGAAAATTCACAGAAAAAATTATTTTTACACATTTCTTTGCCTTACCAACCTTCGGCGTTGAGCCTAGGTCTCTTACGAGTGATGTAGGGTTGGAAAAGGAGGGAAATGCCCCTTACTCATCTATGCCTTTTCCATGGTGATAATCCCATGCTTCCTACTGGTAGCATGGGGCAAGGTGTAGGGGGTCTCTTTGATAAACTTGAAAGTTACAAACTAGTCAAACATTGTGGAATCATAAATAAAATACAAAGTGAGTTAGATGTCTAAAATTCCAAGTGAGTTTAAAGCCCGAAAACCAGATTTTTTAAACCAAGTGGCCATCTGTGGATCCAAGTATAGATAAACTAAAAATCAATTAACATTCTAAACTATGAAGTAGCTTGAGTAGAGTAAGGTTGTAGCATCCCGATTTGGTTCTGTCAAACCTCTATATTTTGTTCATGGTTTATTCTAGAATCTTCATGGGGTCACATCTATCCCATATACATCTCCTTGGAAATAAGAGCATTGTAAACATTTTTGCGAAATAAGTAAATCAAATGCAAATTCATAGAAAATTTTATTTTTACACATTTCTCTTCCCTACCAACATTCGGTGTTGAGCCTAGGTCTGCTACTAGTGATGTAGGGTTGGGAAAGGAGGGAAATGCCCTTACTCATTTGTGCCTTGTCCATGGTGATAATCACTTTGCTTCCTACTGGTAGCATGGGGCAAGGTTTAGGGGGTATGTTTAATAAACTTGAAAGTCACAAACTAGTCAAACATTGTGGAATCATAAATAAAAAAACAAAGTGAGTTAGATGTCTAAAATTCCAAGTGAGTTTAAAGCTTGAAAACTAGATTTTTAAAACCAAGTGGCCATTTGTGGATCTAAGTATAGATAAACTAAAAATCAATTAACATTCTAAACTATGAAGTAGCTTGAGTAGAGTAAGGTTGTAGCGTCCCAATTTTGTTATGTCAAACCTCTTTCTTTGTCTCATCAGTTCCTTTCAACAAATTTCATAACTTGTGCCCTTTCTAACTCTTGGTGTTGAGCCCTTGCATCTTACTAGTTATTTGGGGTTAGAAGTGGGGAAAGTACATCTATTTATCGTATCACCATGTTTTATCAATACAATATGAAGTACCGAAGATTGTAAAATGGAATAAGTTTAAGATCACATTATGTTTGCATCGTCATATATCAGTAGCATAAAATAAAAAAAGAAATCATTTTGTTTATCATTTTACATCCATTGCATACATTCTGAAAAACATATAAAACCAGAAATTCTAAATATCTAGAGTACACATGAGAGATAAGCCAAAGAGGGTCAAATCAGATACAATGGAATACCGAAGAAAAAATAGAGATTGCATATATCGTAGTAGATCAAGTTTGTATACAATGTCATCATGCGCTAGACTAGGTCAAAAATCTCACAATGAGCCCAAAATATACAAAAAAATTGTATAGTATCAACAGAAGTATGAAAGCAATAAGGGCTCAGTGGCCTATCAATTCCTATGGGATCCCTCAAATGGTGTGTGATGGCATCTAGGGCTCCTGTTGTAGCTTCGATGGAGTTGAGAATGGAATGAATTGTGTGATTTCTCATGGTGGCACCCGCTTCCTATAGGCTCATTGTGAGAATTGTTCCACCTCATCAGGTGCTTAGTAGTCTTGTATCCAGGTACCTGGGTATGAAGGGAATTTACTATCTCCACAACCTTCTAGATAGGAGAAAAGACACTGGTATGTGGGCCAGCAGCTATGGGCTGCCTTGAATCAGTAGTCAACTCAGTCTAGGTCATCCCCAAGGGGATCAATAGGATGTGTACACATACCTGACAAATGAGCTCTCACCACTCATGTGCAGATGCTATAGGCAAAAAAAAGAGATAGTGAGCTAGAAAATCATAGAACATAAATCAAAAGGAGAATGCTAAGCTAAACATATAAAAATCAATAGATAAAATTGAGAAAGAATTATTTAACATACAAAGGTCTCCAGGCATCCATGTGGGATCAGTGGCTACTGTGGCATGTGATGCTAGTGGCTACGGAGCCTCATCAAATCCAGAGGTATGGCGATGTCTGATCATAGACTCATCATCCTTTCCAAGTGCCTCCTCCGAGACTATTGTCTCTCTCTCCACACTTGCCTCCTTGTGCGCTGCTCTGAGGATCTCCTAAGTATCATGCCACTTAGGGTCGATCTCATCTCCCTCCGAAGGTTCTGCCCCCTCATCCTCCTCTTTAACCGACTCCCCCTCCGTATCATCTCCCACATCCTCCTAAGAGTTAGAGTCCAAATCGATTGGCTCATCCTCCTCCCCACGGTGAGTAGGAGCCGCCCCAATCTGAAGTAATGGTGTTTGAGGAGCACCAGCTACCTATCAAGCCTGGACTACACACCTAGCTATAATAGGCACACCATGAGTAATAACTGTCCAACTAGGATCCTTTATAGGACCTCTTTGTACCTCCCTGATAGTTCTATAAATAGGTGCCACTTGAGGAAGCATTACAGGGTATGGAAGGCCTGAATGCTGGGTACCCGATCAAAGGGGTGAATCTCTCATCTCCTAGCTTTGTCAACTAGCTAGCTCGTAGAAGATAAAACTACCATCATTGTAGCCTCCTCACCCCATATCCATGCCATGTACTGATAGGGTGTGGTAGTCATGTCTTCTATAGTAAGGGAGGCCACTAACTTATTCGGTATCCGGAGCATGTACATGTTTTTCCATCTAGCTACTCAGACAACCTCTAGATCTAATACATATACCCCCTGCCATAAGGGATGAAACATTCGTAAACCAAACTCATAACCAAAGTAGGGTGGTTTAAAGACTGTCCCTACAATCTGACCACTCTGTACAAATTGTGGTTTGTAGTCCCCTGAATATCTACCTCCTAGGCATACTTACGGCCATGAGCCTCAATATATGTAATGATGGGGGGCCAACAGTATAAATGTGTATCTCCTCCCTTGTCCTCAACTAATATTGAGGACAGGATACCCATGATGGATTTCTAAAGGATAAGAATGGGAGTAGTAGCAATGGACCAAACCTTAATTCCCTTCTTCGAGGAAGATGAGACAATGGCATCTCCCATATATGTGGCCCACTTTTTCATCACGACCCTAAACCCCGTTGTCTCCAATGTCAGTCTCCTACCAAGTACCGGAAGTCCAAGGATGAGGTATACATCCTCCAGAGTGATAATCAACTCACTCTTGATGCCTAGAAATCAGAAAGTGTTCCTGATCTGCAACCCAGTAAGAGAACAAGTCACACAAAATTTGAGTAGAAGAAGTAACATGTGGCACCTGTGCTATCAACCGAATTCCTACGCTCTCTGAAGAAGATCGGTGTCATCCTAGATCAGCTGATCCAAAATCCAAGGGAGCCAATCACACTCTATCTCTTTGCTCTAGGGTATGTACTCCACCTTATTCTACATCCACCAAAACATGAGAAAAGAGCAAGTCACTAATGTACATCACATGATAAGCTCATCAAAAACAAAACAAAAAATTGAAAACATAAAAAAAATCAAGTTACGGAGCATTTTACAAATTTTGTTCAGAACCGTCGACCTATGCAGGGTGGCGGTCTCATGGCCACTACCTTGTCTTGTGTGGTGGTCCTGACTTGATTTCCAAAAACATGTCCTTAACACAAAAAATGCTTAAAAATGAAAAAATTGATCATTTCTAACCAAAATAAAATAGTTCCCTATGGGCACCCACGCCCTATGGACTCATTTGTAACAAGAAAATTTAAAAATATCCCCCTAGGTGAACTTTTCAACATTTTAACATCTAGGGAACAAAAATACAAACGAGGAAATAACTAACCTAGGAATGCACTGGCTGATCTCTCACTTGTGGAGGCATGATCACTATCTTAAAACTGTTGTTTCAGCTATCTCTTTGTCAAAAATGGTCAACGTATCTCCAGAGCCCCAAATTCACCAAATCAACAATGCAAAAATGAATTGGAAAATGAGTTTGTTTTTATATATATGTTATTTTAGACTCGTTTTTAGTAAACATGTTTACAGGGTTGGAGTGTTGGCACAACAATATTTCTACATTTTCCAATACTTTATCTATATCCACTTGATTCTCTTCTTCTTCTTGGAAGAAGCAGGAGCTTGGATGGTGAGATTTCAACACACGGGCATGTTAGGTATAGCTTCTAACTCCCCATTTCATGAATGCCATACTCAGACTCTAAGTTTTACACCTCTTTCATGGCTAAGATGCTTCTCCGAGGGGGTAATATATACGCACCTCAAAATTGCATGTGCTACATTATCGAGGAAAAAAGTTACAAGAATCCCCAATGATGATTGAAAGTCCTTTCAAGAAGGTGTTCGAGCTCCAAAATCCCATTCAAAGTATATATTTGTAGCCTAGATAGCATTACTTAACTTTTCCCTACATTTTTCCATCTCCCTATTTCTTTATGTTCTTGTTTTTTCCTTCAATGCCAGGACAGATGCCCTGCCTGGGCGGCGGTCCTAAAACTGTCACCAAGTGCACACGGTGGAAGTCCTTCTCACTTTTTACAAAATCTTCATGCTTGTTTTAAACATGCAACGGTTCACTTAATTTTTCTTTTTGCATGTATCTGTGAGCCGAATTGGTTAAAAATAGCTTTATTTACTTAGTTCTGCTTGCTCCTTCTATTATAAATAAGATTTAATTAGTTGGAGCTCCTTCTTCTTGCCTTGTACATGAAGTAACCTCCTATCCTCCGTTACTATATATTCCATGCTTGTATTCAAGAAAAAGGGCCTGAGTATTTTTTGTATCTTGCATTTTTGTGTTGTCAAAATCTTGCTAAGAATTGCATAGCCAAGTTTGAATCTCTTGTGCTATCTCTCTTCTGCGTGCATTGCGTCCAAATTGCTTCCAAGCTGCCATTGCTCAAGCGCCATCCTCTTGTTATTATTTTTTTCATTCCCAATCATTTGGAATCACATGAACACTTAGATAATGAAAGGATAGAACTGAGGGGATAGATACTGATACTACTAGATTTGCCAAGGTTCTTGCTCTTCTAGGTTGGAGTTGTGTATTTGTTTTCTTTGTTTATCAAATTCTCAATTATGAATTGTTAATTTCAATTGCATATAAAATAGAGTAGAGAAAAAATTCATTTCAATTATCTAGATAATTTCAAGTATATCAAACCAATAGGAATTTTTCTCTTCAACATTTCCAGGGAATCTATGGGGGAACAAAATCTTTGTTAGAGTCATGATTTGTTCTTCACTTCTGAGGTAGGGTTGGAAAGATTTTGACTGAATTAGAATAAATCTTAGATTTATATTCACACATATACATAGATAGTTAGCCACATCCAATTAATCATTGGTGTTTAACTTGTTTATTAGATTAGATGCATTGTCTGAAAATTTAGAAAAGAACAAAAAGATTTATTTTCCATATATTGTCTTGTTTTACTTGCTTTGTTCTAATATATTGGGAAAAAACCAAAAATATAGGTTAGATTTCCTTTTATAGATAATTTATTTAATGAGAACAAATCAATTCATCTTGTATGACCATTAACCATCCATAATAGGAAAAGGATTACAGTTGTGATCCCGTAGTCCCACAACCCAACAAGCCAGAGCTAATAACTTACATTGACTCGAGTTTTCGCTTAACAATCTTATGTAGACTTTCCACATAAGATGAGAAAATAAGACAATTAGAGACATTGAACATTGTTGTTAATCAAGCCTATGAATTTTTGCTACTCCTAGAAATAGGATTTGATTGCATACATGACCATATATGGGCCTCAACCTCAAGGAGTCTTTAGTTTTGACCCACAAGTCCCACAATCCAATGAGCCTGCTAGTTAGTTAGATATTGACTTTAGTTTATGCACATTCATATTCATATCCTCACCGCTTCCACCTGATATTATTACACAACTTTCATTTTTGAATATATCAGTCGATCAGGCTAATACTTTCTAGATAAGACCAGAAAACCACCCATAGGCCCTATAAATCCACTGCACCTCTTCTCTCCATTTCCATGACCTTTTCTAGAAACCCATACGAGGCACCTGAAGGTTACTTTCCACGTATTCCACAACCAATCAATAGAATCTCGACAGAACTAGAAATCAATTGGAGTCTATAAGTAGCTATCATATTAGACCATACCATCACATCCCTTTAGATTAGGAGAGCATTCTTTGCCTTAGATTCACACATTCTTGTATTTTGCATCGAGGACATAATGTTGACCCATTAGCTTGATCACCTCCATCACTTTCACTTCCATTTCAATTCCACACCGGATGTCTCGGCATGACCTCGGGAGGTCGGGTACAAAGAAGGTCACGTGTTTATTTTCTATCATACAATCATCATGGATCACCAAGTGGCTTGGATGCGTCTCCTTTAGTGGTGTTCTGATGTTGCCTAGATTTAGAAGCATACCCTACATCAAAGGGGTTATCTGTTTCTAATATGGACATTTGTTCTTCTATTTTATGATTAATGACTTTGGTTTATACTTTGTAATCATGCGAAATCTTATCACCTAATTTTATGACTCTTTCAAGTACTTGAGCTCTATTGTAATAAAGGAGTTCATCCAAGCGACCTAGGTGTAATTGATGTTGTTCGTCATATGAATCAAATTCTTCTCTGCTATGATCAATCAATGGCTCTGTTTCCTTAACTTATGAAAATAGAGGCAATAAGTTGTTGTTGTTAAATGGGAAGGCCTCAAAAGCGATTTTCTCCTAAGTCACGATCGTTTGGTTTGGATGCCATATTTGTGATTCTAGGCATTACTAGTCAAAGTGATACTAGATTTTGTCTAAATGTATTCAAAGTTTACATGAAACCTAGGCATATGTTAATGCAAGTCACTTGATCTGATGTTGAAATAATCTAGTGTGTTCTAGAAGTAAAGCTATAGAGTTTTTTTTATGATTCCAAGAACACTCATATGAACACTCAAATTCAACGATCACATGAATTATCGTTATACAAATCTTATACCCTAAATATGATTCCGGTGAAGGGTTCAAAGCGGATAGTGACAATATCGTATCAGTACATAGGTCAAGTTAGAATTCTAATAAGGCCTAAACATTAAACTGGTATTGACACAATCTCTCGACGAGGTATACTAAAAATAGTTCGAATGCTGATGAAAGCTAAGTCTTTTGAAAAATGGAAGTTCTAAGTATGTATAGTGTAACAACACTATCTTGATACATTAACTGAGAAAGAAAGGTATTAGTATCAAGATGACATTGTTCGGCATATATAAGGCAATATTGACACTCTCAAAAACTAATTAGATGGCATCATAACTAAAACAAAGTATGAGTATAACATGAAGTGTTAGTTGCACGAGCATCATAACTGCACAATAAAGGGACTTATATCAAGCTCTCAAGAAATTGAAAACATGACGGAAGTACCATAATTGTGTGACTAGAATGTGAGAGAAAAACTATCAACTTAAGAAGAGATGAATGATGAACCAAAATCATAGTATTGAAGATGATATTGAAATCAAGATCAAAGGACTATAAAAGATACGAAAATGTACTTGTGCACTTTAGACATTTAACAATCCATCCACAAACATTCATGGGTGTAAATGGGAAAATAAGTGGAGAATACTATCTTTGATAAGGCGCGTGAGGTATGCCTCCTTCTCACCTTGAAAAATGGGTGGTTATAATGCAAGGGTATGGATTAAAACATCCGAATAAGCTAAGCGCCAATTGGGAAGATTTTCACCTTGTCCGAAGGTGAGAATGAAACCGAGCTAACTGAGACGTCTTTTAATTCCATGATGAAAGACACTTAGCTCAAAATTACGTGGGATCTTTGCCTTGTTTGAGAAATAAGGTTCAAACTCCCAGTGAGTCATCACTCTGTGATGGCTTGACTCGACAACGGACTAGAAAAGTGGGCTCCAAGATAGAATGGTTTCCCTAATAAGATCTCTTTACTAGGTGTCACAAGTTGTCTAGGAGTGAGCTCGATTTTCCCAAAGAGTCGCAATGACTAATTTGGGAGTATCTCGGCTTTACTTTACCCCCTTAAAATATGATAAGAAACTAGTACATTCACACGTATACTCATTGGGGTCGTGATACATAACACTTTGACTCTAAATTGCAGTGTAAAATCTAGCAAGTGGGTAAGCGGAGCGTTCCCGTTTCATCCATGAGGTTACTCAGCGGTGGATTACTTTAGGGTTCCTGGAACCACCCCCATTTTTGTAGCTTAAGGCATTATGCCAAAGGGGTTATGTTCCAATTGAGTAGATAGGGACATATCCTTTTCTGAAACCTACTATACAGTTTCAAGTGAAATGGTGTGTTTTTTATCTTGCTTAATTTAATGTGATTTTAAATAGCACATCGTTTGGCAACCTATATGAAAACATGTGCATTAGAAGGTTTTTTTCTGTCTTGAATGCTCCTTTCTTTGAAAAGCGCTAGGCCCTACATGTAAGGAGTTATTAATTTTCCATCAAATAAGAAAGAGAGTGTTCACATTTTTTATGATTCCTAAGATCGCCAAAAAGGCATGAAGGAAGAGCATACACGATGCAGAAAACTCAACTAAAACAAGTTATGGAAAATAATACCTTAAGTGTTTTGCAAAAGGAAACTCGTTTTAGCCAACTTTGAACTTTAATCCATTTTAAAGCTTAAATTGAAGTGTTTTGGAAGTAAAATAGATGGTTTTTGAAATGCTTTTGATTCCCAAGATCACCTAGAAGGTGCGAGGGAAGAGCATACACATTTCAAAGGACCCCTACAAATGAAAATTATGAACACTTAACTAAGTTAGCATAAAAAATATGAAGGGAAAGAAACATGCAAACCACTTTTAGAACCCTATGAGAAAGTTAGAAAACCAAGAATATTAGAAAATTCTATAAATCTATTTTTAACAATTTTTCAATGGTTTTTAGTATTTTGCATTTTTGGAGGTTCCGAGGAACTTTGGTAGTTTGATGATAGAATTAATGAAACAAAAATTATATTACTTTTGTAAGTTCCATAGAATATTTCACTTTGTTTTCTTTCCAATGCCTATTCAAACTCTAAAAACGAGTCAACGGGTCAAAAGATATGACCAAAACTAGGAGCACTAACAAAAATATACGAACAAATTTGGATCAAACAGAGATACCTACGCACACTTCAAGGTGAATGTGCACCATGTTAGGTGAGTACACATGGGTTATGGTGCCTGCATTGGGTCTTCTGGGTACCTTCTCTACCTGAGAGATGTTTGCGCAAGGGTAAATGTGCATGCGCCAAAGAATAGATGCCTGCGCAAGGGGAGTGAAAAAATGGTAAAAGATATGATAGTGAATTAGCATTGGCATAGGGGTTCTTGTGCCATTAAAAGGGAGCATGTGCCATGGTTTGGGCATGTGCATGCCTGGCAAAACATTTTTTATAGAGGGCCAAGAATACACAGGGTGTTTACGCGTGGGTTTGGGTGCCTGCACGCCTAGTAACAATGATAAGCTACAGGGTGTCTATGTTGGTAGAAGGGTATGTGTGCCATGATTTGGGCATGTTCCCCTACTTTCAGGTACCTAGGTGTAGTTTTTGGTGCCTGTGCCCCTCTGCTAGAAATGACAGTTTGAAGGTTCCTTTGTTGACAAAAAGGTGTATATGTCCCTGTCTGAAAAACCACCAAAAAAACATGAAAAAGGAAATTTTAAAAGTGTCAGCAGGTTATAATTTAGCCATTAAATGCATTTTCTAGCATAAAATTAACAAAGAAGAATGAAAATGGTGGTTATCTACGTAAAATGTAGCTAAAAATCCCAAGGTAAAATATTTAACCTTACAAAAACATGTAAAAAGTTAGAAACTGAAATAAAAGCTTCAAAATGACCCCATTAATGGAGGATGGTCTAAGTGTCCAACTGGGCATGCCAAATGTGTTCAATGAGAATTTACAAAAGCCATGGACATGAGGTAAGAATCTTAAATAAAGAAACCCCAAAGGCTATTAACAAACTAGTGAATGGGCCATCAGATAAGAGATAAACAGGGATTCATCACTTTGCATACATTAATATTCAAATAAATAAGAAAATATAACATATTTATAAATCCTCTACTCTTGAAAGCTTTAAAATGAACTTAGTAAGGATTCTAAGCAATCAGTTTGTGATTATGAGAATGGGAGCTCACCATTAATATCTTCAAGGCCAATGGTTCTTCCCATTTACTCAATTCTTCTATGTGTAGTGCAAAGGCAAAGAAATAGCTCAATAAACAAATGAAATAATCTCTAAACCTTAAGCAAAATTCTATAGTTTATGTTAGGAAGAAGGAGAGTTCTTCGAAATGAGAGGGGGGTAGTGGGCTATTTATAGTTTTCCATTTGGGAAAGTGGGGGAATTTTGGTGCATTTGGGACTAAAGGATAAGACAAAAAGTTGATTATGGAGTCAAAGTAAGATTTGGATAGGTTTATAAGAGGTTAATCATGGTTAGGACTAGTTAAACTAGACTAGGCTAGTTAATCATGTTTAGAGAGGAATTAGGATTTCAAGAGGGTTTTGAGAGGTCTAATCAATCCAATCAAATGGATTAATAGTCTTGGAAGCTAGTAGAAGCAGTTTTTAAGGGAATGAATAGATGGTTTGGTCAATAAGAGGCTATACTTTCCTATTTAATTGATTTATAGGATATATATGACCAAAAGAATGTCGTAAACGATGAATTAGAGGATTCAACTTGATGAGGTATCCTCAATTTGTAAGAAGGAGAATAGTTAGTGTAATATTAGAAATACTAGTACTTTGACAAAAATATAGGTGTCTACACTAAGTATTATGAAAATTACATCACATCATCGTAGTAATTTTCGTATGGATTTAGTTAGAAAAATTACCCTAACTAGTTTAGGGTTTAGGGTTTAGGGAAAGTAAATCAATGTTTGGAATTTTTGTCACATTTTCCAAAAATTGCTACTCCAAATTTTGTGGAAAGTTATAAGAATCAATGTTATGCACTCTTATCATTTCCAACTAAATAATTTATGTGTTTATGATATTTTGAATAAATGAAGACATCATGGGGTCTTCAGATAGATAATAGTATTTCTCAAACGTTATTATCACTAATCTATATTCTTAGGATCAAAGGATTATCATTGTGCATGTATCAACAAAAATTGACTCCACTACATTATTGATTATGAATCTTATTCATGTGGCCATTTTAAATTCACATCCATATTCAAAATAATAATATATGTTAAGTATAACTTATACATGGAAAATTCAACTTTAACTTTAATATTGTGGCTCAATCTGCAGCTAATTGTATTTTCTCGCTGTTGTCCACTAAAAATTCCCCCTACTCTTGAGAAGTGAACTTTCGAAATTTTGAGTTTAAGTGTCTTTTCTGTTGAGCTGGTAGTATGAAAAAGCCGTGAAATCGAAAAATCCATGTTTCGAGCCATTTTGTATGTATTTCGGGCCTGTCGAACATTTTTGTTCCGCGTGTCCCAAGTTCCGAAGTGCGCTCTGTTCCCCAATCAGCCGAAATCCCTGAAGTTGTCCCATTTTCAGGCCCGTCGGATCTTTTCGTCCCAACTGTCCCAAGTTCAAGATTGCGCTCTATTCCCCGATCGGCCGAAATCCCTAAAGTTGTTCCATTTTCGGGCTTGTCAGAGCTTTTCATCCAAAGTGTCCCAAACTTAACATGTGAGCTGTTCAACTTTCGGCCGAAACACCCGAACCGCGTACTTCGCTCTTTCATGTTCCAAGTGTCCCAAACTTTTCGTGCGAGTTGTTCCATTTTCACCCGAACCGACCGAGTCGCGTCCTTCGGAAATTTTTGTCCCAAATGTCCCAAAGTTAAAAAGTACAAGTTGTTCCAATTTCGACCGAAACACCTGAGTCGCGTACTTCGCGCGTTTTCATCCCAATTGTCCCAAAAAGTATTTGTGCGCCTTCTCCCTGTTTCGCCTGAGCCGGTCAAGCCGTGTGTTTCACGCATTCGCGTCTCACATGTCCCAAGCGAACCAAATGCCATTCATACTTAGTTTTTCCCGCTCTACCCGAATATGTTGTTTTTCAAACTGATAGGTATGAATTTAATGCACATTGATCACCCTTCTCTCTCCGCAATGGCTACATAACGAGAATTTCCCCTTTGCATTTTTTGCACTACTTTCATGCTATCTTTTTCTCGAACCCTTGCAATTTGAAAACCTGCGCGTGTGTCCCCTCCCTCTGAAATTCCTTTCCGAGTCTGGTTTGCGGTTCTGTCCTCCTAGTTGCTATCAATATGGAAGATCAAAGTTTTGGAGGAGGCTTGGGAGAACTGAAGAACAGCTGGCAGAAGGACAAAGTTTTCAAGACACTGGTCATCTCTGTTTTCAAAGACATACACTGTCATCTTCAGGATGAGACTTCTGAGACATAGCTGAGGCATTAAAGAAATTCAGGCAGTGGATTTTGAAGTCAGTGGGTCCCTCCCAGTGACTGGTCACCTATCTTCTTCTCCTCATTCTTTTCTCTTCTTCCATTTCTTTTGCCGTTTTCTTTGTAATGAGTTGAGGTACTGCGATTGGCAGTCCTTAACTATTCTTTAGTTAAAAGAAACGGTTACGAAGAGTAACTGATTTGTAAGCTATATAATGGCCTTCTTCACGCCATTCTAAAGGAGAGGAAGAACTTGGCATATTTTCTGAAAGTGTAAATAGATTACAAAGAAATCAATACAAAAGGGCTTTCCATTCTTTGTCTATCTGATCTCTGTTATTCCTAAGATTTCATTTATTTTCTTTGCGAAGATCATTTGTCTCAAGTTTATTAGTCTTGCCGATTACATGCTCTTCGACTTTGCAAGCACGGTGATCTTGTATAACCAAGAAGGAACTTTGTGTCCTTGATTAATGAATCTGTGTTATGTTAAGAAACTTTGTGTTCTAGCAGATGTTATTTACAGAACTTTGTGTCTTTGAATTCCATCTCATTTATCTGACACGAATGATCTTGTTCTAAATTCACTGTAACTTCGCATACATAAAGAATTATTCTGTTATCTATAATTCTGCATGTTGCCTTTCTTCTTTTTCTCATCTTCCCATTCCTCTATCCTTTTGTACTTGAACATCCTCATTGAAAACACTTTTGTAATATCCAAGTTTAACTAGAAAATAATGTTTTGTACATTTGTAAATAAGGTCATTTCTGAATAAGGGAACCTCTCCCATTAAAGAGGAGGGACTTCTTGTCCCCTGACTGTTGCTCTTCTTAAAAGTCCTATTTGATGACCAATAGTTTTTGGCGACTCCGCTGGGGAAAATCGCATTCCAGTCCTGCAATTTTTGATCATCCTTTGATCTGGCGACTCCGCGTTTCACTCGAGGGAGAAGGGCCCTTGGTATCGAAGATTCTCAGTTTCAGCTTTTGGAGCAGCAGGGTTTTCCTTTCCCTTCAACAAATAGAAGGACTCGTTCGACAAGCACTCCACCTGTTCAAGACAGAATTCCCACGGGTGGTTCTCCTTCAGAGCCAGCTAGCCCTAATCTTCAAGCTTTGATTCTTGCTGGTGTTGCAGTCCCTCTCAAAGCTGTTTTTCCAAGAATGGCGGAACTATTACCATGGGGTCATCGTGTCGGGCCCCTAGCCCTCACTCAACCTTTGCATGAGTTACCCAGAGGTAACCGGAAGAACTTCCCTAAGTTCAAAGGCGATGGCAAAGTACATCCTGATGAACACATCGCAGCCTTCATTGTTGCATGTGGAGTTCTGGGGGTCGAACATGAAGATGTCTCCGTAAGGCTGTTCGTTGAGACGTAACAAGATAATGCTACTGATTGGTTCTACCACCTTCCGGCTGGCGCTATCACCGACTGGGACACAATGAGAACTCATTTTGAAAATCGTTTCAAGCTGGCAGAAGATGTACATGCCTTGCTAGCCCAAATCTCTTAGATAAAGAAAGATTCACAAGAGCCCATGAGAGAATTTGTAGCCCGGTTCAACAAATTGATCAATAAAATTCCGCAGCCTACCCGACCTGTTGATCAAATTCAAAAATGTTTCTTCCTAAATTCTCAATCGCCCAAAGTTAGTTATGCACTAAGAAGGGCTAATCTTGCAACATTGGTCAAGGATCAAACTATCGCTGTCAGTATCGAGGATGACTTGATCATGTCAGGGAAGTTGAGAAGAGACCCTCCCAAATCTAAGTCTGTTGCTTCTTCCTCTTCCACTCCTGGACCTAACACTGATCCATTAGTTCAGAAACTTGCAAATGATCTTCTTGCTATAAAGAAACAATTAGCTCAGCATGCCCCTTATGTAGATGTTCCAAGGAGAAATTTCCAGCCCAGAAATCATTTGCCTGCTTCTCAAACAAGATTAGCACTTGAGGGACCTCCTGTTAAAGTCCCTGTCAATGCGACCTGTGAGGTGGAAGAACCAGATGATGATGAAGATAACGAAGATTGCGAAGAGTTTTCGAGAGAAGTTGATGACGAAGCAGACGAACTTGAGGGATCTCGAGTAAATTTCTTCACCACTGAGGGCATTGATGATGGAGATGATTATGATGAAGTTGTAGTAGACATGAATAGTGAATCATTCGCTGTCATGACTCGAGAACAGACAAGTCAGAGGGAGAAAGTAACACAGCCCATCAAGAAATCTAAGGAACAGTCGACAACTATTCCCGTGATTGCAAAAAGAGGATCTCCTATCCCTACTTCGTCTACACCAAAGGTGAGTCCTATCAATCCTACTACTAAAACTGCTTCTTCTTTCTCTCCTAAAGTTGATAAGCCTAGAGTACCGAATGATTATGGCCCATCCACTTCTGGATCCTTTGATATTGTTGATCACCTAAAAAAGACCAAGGTCCAAATCTCAGAAGCTGAGTACTATCAAACCCATCCCAAAGCTTTTGCCAAAATGATCCACTTTGTTAATTCCCACTCTAAGACCACCTCTAAAGGCCTTTTTCCCACTCCTCCTTCTGCACCACAGCCTAGTCTGGTAGCCGCTGTCACCTCACCTATTGACAAAATCAAGCCTTTTTATGTAACACTTCTTATAGCGGGTCATAGGCTCAGTAATTGTGTCATAGATTCCAGAGCCTCAGATAATGTGATGCCTGCTAAAGTAGCTCATGCTTTAGGCCTAACTCTCACATGCACTTATGGATCCTGTTACTCTATGGAGAGTAAGGAAGTGCCCCTGGTCGGAAGGATTAAAGATGCACAAGTAGCTTTTGCTGCTCTGCCCAAGAAGAAAGTGCTGGCTACCATCTTAGTGGCAGATATTCCCCCTTCATACGGGATGTTGCTAAGTAGGAACTTCTGTAAGGACGTGGGTGGAGAAATCCAAATGGACTGGTCACATGCACTCATACCTGTCAATGGACACATGAAGAAGTTGCTGCCTGAGAAGCAGTCTAAGTATATTATGCAGAAAATGGATGACCCTAGAGCACAAATACTTTATGAGGATATGGGACATGGTAACTACATGATTATGTCCCCTGATGAAATACGAACCCCCAAAGTGTCTCCTAAGGATCCTGATGAAATCTGACCCCCCAAAGAGTTTGATGGAAGTTGTTCCTCAGCTGGTTCTGGAGCCGGTGTCCTGCTGGTGTCACCCGAAGGAGGCCTACACCCCTTTTCATTTAAGTTGCAGTTCAAGAATACTAATAACACAACAGAGTATGAGGCTCTCATTCTCGGATTGCAAGTGGCCAAAGAACAAGGTGTAAAGAATCTTCTAGCTCGTGGTGATGTAGAGTTGATTGTAAAGCAGGTCAGAAACCTTTTTCAAGTGAAAAATGGAAGGCTGAAACATTACCGGAATCAGGTTTGGGATTCCATTGAATTCCTTGATGCTTTCTCTATCGAAGCAGTACCTAGGGAAAAGAACAGCAGGGTTGATTCACTAGCTGTCTCAGGGTCACTACTGATTCCTCATCCTGATTTCTCTCAGGATAAGTTCACCATTGAGATGGTCCATCGGCCCAGTGTACCTGATAACACCAATAACTGGCAGGTTTTTAATGATGATCAACATTTGATTTCCTTCCTGGAACTCAAGGGTAATTTCGAACAGCTGTATTTTGAGGGAAGTGACAACCTGCCTCGTGAGAGTGTGCCATTTGACAAAGCAGTCGCCCAAGTGGAAGAAACAGATCAGGAAGGGTGCATTAAACTCAAGGAGAATAAGATTCCTAAAGGATTGGTAATCTTAGAGGAACTGTTTGATAAACATGATAGGTATGTGAAGTCTAGAGCTTCTACTGGACCTCAGCAATCAGCTGAACATGACAGGATTAATATTGGGAGTCCTTATGACCCTAGGCTAGTGAATATTGGAAGATGTTGCACAACAGATGAAAGAAGAAAAGCAATTGATCTTCTAAGGAGGTATAAGGATGTTCTTGCTTATTCTTATGAGGATCTAAAATCCTTCAGGCCAAAAGATATGCAGCATTCTATTCCTCTCAAACCATGAATCAAACCTTTTAAGCAGAAACAGAGGCAGTATAATCCCAAAATAGCTGACACCATCTTTCAGGAAATTCAGAAGTTGTTGAAGGCTAAAATCATTTTTCCCATTCACCATTCAACATGGATTGCAAATATTGTGCCTATTAGGAAGAAGAATGGTGAGATCCACATCTGTGTTGATTTCAGGAACCTGAATCAAGTGTCTTTGAAAGATAATTATCCTTTTCCTATGATGGATCAGGTCTTGCAAGTAGTTACAGGGTCTGAAATGTTATCCATGCTCAATGGATTCTCGGGATATAATCAAGTAGAGGTTGATACTGCAGATCAACACAAGACAGCTTTCACTACTCCTTGGGGTACCTTTGCTTACAAGAGGATGCCTTTTGGGCTCATTAATGCTGGTGCCACTTTTCAGAGAGCCATGGATCTGGCTTTTAGAAGCTTGAAAGGGAAGTGTATTGTCATATACCTTGATGACCTAACAGTGTTTTCCAAGACAAGAGTGGATCATTTTGATCACCTAGAGACAGTTCTGCTGAGATGCAGAGAGCATGGGATCTCTCTGAACCCTAAAAAATCTATCTTTTGTGTCACGGAGGGAAAGTTATTAGGGCACATTGTTTCCAAGGATGGTATTAAGATTGATCCTGAATGAGTTCAAGCTATCCAAAAAATTCCTCTCCCAACCAGCAAAAAGGGCGTGCACTCCTTCTTTGGTAAGATCAATTTCTTGAGAAGATTCATCCCTGATTTTGTAGAGTTAACTTTGAATATTTCTCAGATGATGAAAGGGAAGCAAACATTTGGTTGGTTTTCTGAAGGAAAGGAATCCTTTGAAGGTATCAAGAGAGCTATCGCTAAAACTTCTGTTTTAGCCTGCCCTGATTTCAGCAAAGATTTCATCATCTATTGTTATGCTACAGATAACACCCTGGCTGCTGTCTTAACTCAAGAAGACTCCAACGAGCATGAACTCCCAATTGCATTCATGAGCTATATTATGAAATATCATGAGTTGAAATACACCATGATGGAGAAGCATGCTTTTGCAGTGGTCAAAGATGTTAAGCAGTTTCGTTTTTATATCCTCAACTCTCACTCCATTGTCCTGGTTCCAGATACAACTGTTAAGTCAATTCTCACACAACAAGAATTTGGATCCAAGAGAGGGAATTCGGTTACTAAGGTCCAAGAGTATGACATTGACATCAAACCGACCAAGCTGGTTCGTGGAAAAGGCCTTTGTGAGCTCATTGCTGAAGGAGCCAAACATGAGTTGCTAGGGGAGAAAGTTGACCTTCCTACCATTCTGTTCCTTAGTTCAGTTGATGAATGGTATGTTGACATTGCCCATTTTCTCACCTATGGGAAATTCCCTTCTCATTTAACTGCCAAATAAAAGAGGACTGTTAAATTGAGGTCAGCGTAATATGTATTGTGGGAAAACGCCTTGTTCAAGCGTGGGTTAGATGGGAGATTTTTGAAGTGTGTGGACAAGGAACAACAGAGAAAGTTGCTCTCATCTTTTCATGATCAGGCATGTGGAGGGAACTATTCATCAACGGTTACAGCTCATCAGATACTCCGTGGAGGATACTACTGGCCTTCCTTGTTCAGAGATGCATCCAGGTGGGTGGATAAATGTGAGGCTTGTCAAACCTTTGTGGGAAGACCTAAATTGGCTTCTTTTCCTCTCAAGCCAGTTGTGATTGAGGAACCATTTCAACAGTGGGGTTTGGACTTCATTGGTACACTTAATCCTGCTTCTAGTGCTGGTCACACTCATGTGCTAACTGCCACTGACTATTTCACCAAATGGGTGGAAGCTATTCCAGTCAAGAGTACTACCTCTGAAGTGGTGTGCAGCTTCATTAAAGAGAACATCTTGGTAAGGTATGGTGTACCTAATAAGATTGTAACAGATAATGCTTCGAATTTCTCTTCAACTGAGATAATGGATTTCTACTACGGGTATGGCATCTCCCTTGCTCATTCTTAAGATTATTACCCCCAGGGAAATGGGCAAGCAGAATCCACTAACAAAAATATGGTGACTATCATAAGGAAGTTGGTCAATGAGTCTCAACGAAATTGGCACAAGAAGCTCTATGATGCTCTTTGGGCAGACAGGATTACACCAAAGAGAGCTATTGGAATGTCTCCTTTTCAAGTGGTATATGGAGTAGAAGCTCAATTGCCAGTGACAGTGGAACTGCCAGCCTTGCACCTAATAAAGGCCATTGAAGATACTAGTTTCAGAGATGCTTTGGAAAAGAGAATTATGTACCTGCACAAACTGAATGAGGACAGATTGGTGGTTGCTGATAGGATATTTGTTCACCAGCAGAAGGTAAAGGTCCTGTTTGACAAGAAAGCTAGGTTCAGAGATTTCCAAGTTGGAGACACCGTGCTGTTATGGGACAAAAGGCATGAACCTCGTGGCAGCCATGGAAAGTTTGATTCCCTTTGGCTCAAGCCTTTCAAGGTCAGACACTTTGCTTGTAAGAATTATTTCTATCTTAATTACATGGATGGTTCTCCTCTCCCACTTCCTTACAGTGGGCAGTATCTCAAGTTGTTCAAGTCTTAGGTGACTAGGGAGTCCCTTGTATATTCTGTACAATGCTTTTGCTTGTCTTTCTTTTTGTTTTGGTGTGTTGCCCTCTGTATTGTTGTGCTTTTTGACTCCGTTTCCCAATGGATAAGGTACTGGTCTGATTCCCTTGAGTTTGTCTAAGTTCTTGCCTTGTCTCATTCCTTGAATTTATGCCAAGTCATCCCCAGAAGGAGCCAGCTGTTGTCCACTCAAAATTCCCCCTGCTCTTGAGAAGTGAACTTTCGAAATTTTGAGTTTAAGTGTCTTTTCTGTCGAGCTGGTAGTATGAAAAAGCCGTGAAATCGAAAAATCCATGTTTCAGACCATTTTGTATGTATTTCGAGCCTGTCAGACATTTTTCTCCCGTGTGTCCCAAGTTCTGAAGTGCGCTCTGTTCCCCAATCGACCGAAATCCCTGAAGTTGTCCCATTTTTGGGCCCGACGGAGCTTTTCGTCCCAACTGTCCCAAGTTCAAGATTGCGCTCTGTTCCCCGATCGGCCGAAATCCCCAAATTTGTTCCATTTTCGGGCCTATCGGAGCTTTTCATCCAAAGTGTCCCAAACTTAACGTGCGAGCTGTTCAACTTTCCGCCGAAACACCCGAACCGCGTACTTCGCTCTTTCATGTTCCAAGTGTCCCAAAATTTTCGTGCGAGTTGTTCCATTTTCGCCTGAACCGGCCGAGTCGCGTCCTTCGAAACTTTTTGTCCCAAATGTCCCAAAGTTAAAAAGTACAAGTTGTTCCAATTTCGGCTGAAACACCCGAGTCGCGTACTTCGCGCGTTTTCATCCCAATTGTCCCAAATAGTATTTGTGTGCCTTCTCCCTGTTTCACCCGAGCCGGCCGAGCCGCGTGTTTCGCGCATTCGCGTCTCACATGTCCCAAGCGAACCAAATGCCATTCATACTTAGTTTTTCCCGCTCTACCCGAATATGTTCTTTTTCAAACTGATAGGTATGAATTTAATGCACATTGATCACCCTTCTCTCTCCTCAACGGCTACATAACGAGCATTCCCCCTTTGCATTTTTTGCACTACTTTCATGCTATCTTTTGCTCGAACCCTTACAATTTGAAAACTTGCGCATGTGTCCCCTCCCTCTGAAATTCCTTTCCGAGTCTGGTTTGTGGTTCTGTCCTCCTAGTTGCTATCAATATGGAAGATCAAAGTTTTGGAGGAGGCTTGGGAGAACTGAAGAACAGCTGGCAGAAGGACGAAGTTTTCAAGACACTGGTCATCTCTGTTTTCAAAGACATACATTGTCATCTTCAGGATGAGACTTCTGAGACATAGCTGAGGCGTTAAAGAAATTCAGGCAGCGGATTCTGAAGTCAGTGGGTCCCTCCCAGTGACTGGCCACCTGTCTTCTTCTCCTCATTCTTTTCTCTTCTTCCATTTCTTTTGCCATTTTCTTTGTAATGAGTTGAGGTACTGCGATTGGCAGTCCTTAACTATTCTTTAGTTAAAAGAAATGGTTACGAAGAGTAACTGATTTGTAAGCTATATAATGGCCTTCTTCACACCATTCTAAAGGAGAGGAAGAACTTGGCATATTTTTTGAAAGTGTAAATAGATTACAAAGAAAATCAATACAAAAGGGCTTTCCATTCTTTGTCTATCTGATCTCTGTTATTCCTAAGCTTTCATTTATTTTCTTTGCGAAGATCATTTGTCTCAAGTTTATTAGTCTTGCCGATTGCATACTCTTCGACTTTGTAAGCACGGTGATCTTGTATAACCAAGAAGGAACTTTGTGTCCTTGATTAATGAATCTGTGTTATGTTAAGAAACTTTGTGTTCTAGCAGATGTTATTTACAGAACTTTGTGTCTTTGAATTCCATCTCATTTATCCGACACGAATGATCTTGTTCTAAATTCACTATAACTTCTCATACATAAAGAATTATTCTGTTATCTATAATTCTGCATGTTGCCTTTCTGCTTTTTCTCGTCTTCCCATTCCTCTGTCCTTTTGTACTTGAACATCCTCATTGAAAACACTTTCGTAATATCCAAGTTTAACCAGAAAATAATGTTTTGTACATTTTGTAAATAAGTTCGTTTTTGAATAAGGGAACCTCTCCCATTAAAGAGGAGGGACTTCTTGTCCCCCTGACTGTTGCTCTTCTTAAAAGTCCTATTTGACGACCAACACTCCCTGACATAAATATAAACCCACAATGTTTATGTGTTCCCCCTTGTCTCTGTACTCTTTACCTTAATTGACCAAGTGAGCCCCTATATCTATAAAACCACCAATCAAATTTTAATGTAATTAATAACTAGCACTTCCCTTATGCTTATGTGTCTCAAAGGTTTTTCCTTACAATCGATTAATCATGTGAAAACTTTCAAACTTGGTACCAATTTGAAAAGGGTAACAAACCAAACTGTATATCTTTTGGTCAACCCAGATGGATGCATCCCCAAATGTACTCACTACTTCCCATAGCTATCTCCTATACAAATATGGGGTGAGCACCCCTATAGATATGGGATGGGATCCCTATATCTAATCTGCCAAAGATCTCTCCCAATAAAGAGTATAATTTGATGGGTTTGAGTAAGTTTAATTTTTATCAATCACTCATCTTGTATGATAAATATTTGTAAACCCAGGCTCCGAAGACGAATGTCTTGACTTGTGTCATTTGATCGATAGCTAAGATCCACTTCACCAGTTGGTCCTATTTATATAATTTATTGGATAGTCATAGGCTTGTAAAGTATGTTCTTAGGGACGATACGATCCTACCTTTCTTCTAATAAGAAATTAGGGTTTCAAATGCATGCTCACTCGGAAATCACTAGCCCATATATTTAAGCAAGTTCCTATCTTTGAGAGTTGTGAAGTATTTAAAATCTACTTTTTACACATGCATGACTACTGTAAATTTTACCTAGCAATCCAGAAGGCCATAAAACCTACAAAAAGAATATATATATATTCCAAAATATACATTGATTAATAAATTTACACCCCAAAATATTTAGGTCTAATGTTGAAATCCTGCAAATGAGTAAGTACTAACAATATTAGATATTGAAAAAGAATCTTCTAGATTATAAATATTGGAACTATGAAAGTGACCCTAATCTCTTATAGTTACTAAACTAATAAAATAAAATCTTATTCTTAACATTTATGCCACTAATTATAACCACTCCCAGTTTCACATGCCACATCAAACAACCCCTAAAAATGCATAATATTGGGAACATGTACACGTTATTGCATGTACCATTCCTTACCTTTAGAAATGTGTACGCGATATAGAGCAGATACATTATTTTGGTACTTGCTATACCATGTACATGTTTTTGGTTCATGAATTACCAAACCTGTGACAACAAATCATGAATGCATTCTTTATAACCATGTACAAATTTTTGATGATTTTAAATTTTCCATTTACTTTTTGGCCCACTATTTCCATGCACTTACCCTAACCATGTTCAACACTTCCGTTTCTACTACTACCAAGCATTTAAAGGTGCTAGATCTTGGTATTACCAAGGTAAAGTCACTCAAAGTATTACAAAGGTTTCAAGGAAAATATGAAATAAATTTTTGCATCGAAATCACATCACACAATATCAATTCCATGGTGGGTACATCTCTATTATATCTATAGTTATTCCCACTACTTATTGTTTTAAGAGGTACAAAGGTATGGTAGTGGGTTAACATAGATTGCATACACTATTTTCACCAATACTATGAGAATTACATGAAGTTTTTTCCTTCTCGAGGGGATGTAGTGCACTACAAGGATTAGTTAAATATGGGTTGAAAATAAAGGTTAGTCAAAGCTCACCCACATACATACTTCTTCTTTTGTAATATATTCTTTTCGTGAAGTTTTATGTAGGTATAAATAGTTTTCTATTAGTTGTATATTAAACATGTTGTTAAAGTTGTGCAAACCATGTCGAACGACCATGGGGCTCAATTCCATTATTTTCATACCAATAAAAGATACCCAAAGTTATATAACCCCATTTTTCACAAGTTCAAAATCATACCATGCCCCCATAAGGATATTTATGTTTGAATATAGAGGAATTTTGTAGTTATAGTCTTACTAATGAAGCATTTCTAGGTTCAAACAGAGTTAATCTACACTCCCACATGAATTTTATATCTATCTAAACATTGTACTATTCATATTGTCTTGCATTTCATACTTTAATTTATTATATTAATAAATATTTTTTTGTAGTGTAGATTAGTTACTTCATAATACTCTACAATTAACATTATTTTTTACATTATTTGACCTAGAAAGCACTCTTTCGAAACCATTTTTTAACCCTACCATTACTAGTGTGTAAACAAGTTCCCTTTCACACCAAATATGATACCATTTCCATATTCCATAATATCGATGTACCAAAACCTTTCAATATGTACCCAACAATATGTGAAAGAAGCTCATATTTTCTATGAACCCTAGATTACATGAGAAATATTTTAAAACATGTTAGGGAGTTGTATTATATAAAACTTATAAAGTTTATGAAACAAAATTTTACTACGAATGAACATATGCTTAAAGGGAAATCATTTAATGTGGGTGCAACTTCCCTATATACTAATATCCTCTAACTCTTAAAATTTACATTGAATAATAATATTGGATGGATAATGGAGGGAATGGTGAGTAAATTTGTTAGTAATTATTCTCTATTATTGTAACTATATTAATCACTAGAAATAGCCATTCAATTTGGAAGTGTTACTCGTGTAAACATGAACTAGAAGCACTGCATATATCTCAGAGAGGGATTAAGCCTTAGGCAAACTAGGCAGTTGCCTAGGGCGCCAGCCATCAGGGAGCGCCTGAATCTAAAAATTTCCTTTTTGTTTGTTAATTTTAGAACTTAACTTTAAAATAATTTATCTGAAGACTTAATGTTGATAATACCCATTTATAGATATTATTGTATAGTAACATGAATTTCACACATACACATAAAAAAAATTTGTAATATTTTTTCAAGTAAAAGAAAATATCACATATTTATAAGCACATATGATTTTTTAGGTATTGTTACACATTCTCTGATAACGTTTTCCGAATTATGTATTTTTTATAATGTTGCTGGTGTATCTAGTAGAGGTGAGTATAATTAGAGGAAACAAGTATTTAATTTTCTATTCTTAATTTTGTGGGCAAATTTTATTTATTTTTTAATGGAGGAATCTGTAGGCCTAGTCCAAATATGACTCTTCACAAAACAATGGGAGCTACATAAACGTTTTTGTTTCTTTGGAAAAAAAAGGTGCTATATTTCAGGATAGAGTTCATGTCACCTACTTGATAAGGCTAAATTAGACTTGTAAGAAGAATTGTATAAAATATTGTATTTTTTGCATTCTGAGCATCTGCTACAATTAAATTTTTTCATCCACAATATATTTTTTATTCTTCCGTGATAATTTAATAATATATTTTTATTATTATTTTATTATGACCATGATATAAATTTAAAATACAAAAATATTGACATATTTTATTTATTTACTTTATGGAAAAAAATATTAGATAAATTTTTGAGGAGGGTGCCCACTCAAACTATTGCCTAGGGCACTCCCGACCTTTAAGTCGGCCCTGCATATATCTCAAATTATGTATTGAGATTTAAAATTATCATATTTCAACTTTGTTTAGTACCTTGAAAATTATAAAAAAACATTAAATTTATAATTTTATGAAATTGTGAAACAAACGTTTTCCGAATTATGTTGTGCTTGGAAACTACACACAATGTGTCAAATTTTCAGCTTCTAGAATGCATGGATTTTGAGATACTGAAATAATCTCAATTTGAAGTTGCTCCTACATGTAAATATTTGTTTGTTTGTTTTTTCTAAAATATTTTTTAAAACAAAATAAGAGTTGTACAATGAAAAACGGTCAAAATCATTGTTTCGATAATGATGTTTTAGGAACACTTGCATGGTTTTACTAAAACATTTAACACGAAGCTCCAGATATAGAATACGTTAGCAGTGAGGGGTGGCAAAATTTGAACCCACGACCTCCGTTGTGACGCCCACGTGCCCTGCCACTAGGCTGCGCATGAGTTTTGTTCAAATTTTGTCCGATTTTGATTTTATTGACTGCTTGCAAACATACTAAAATTGAAAAATTATGACGTCTATACAATGTTCCTTCTAGAAGATGGTTTATAATAGAGTTACGGAGATGCATGCAGTTGTTTTGGCATTTGGGTTGTCCTACTTTAAGAGCTACTCTGTTTCACGCAATTTTTTTCGTTATTTTGTTTTACTTTTCCAAATTTTAATGACTAATATTTTGTTGAATGTTTTTAAAATTAAACGTAGAACTTTGTCTAAAATTTATAACAATAATCAGCCAATTAAATTAACCTGTGTAATGGAGCTTGTGGGAGCCTGCCTGGAGCTATGGCACTACTCAAACTTTTTGTACATTTCTTTGCAGCATACTGATGTCTTTCCTTCGACACTTTAACAAGGAATTTTCTTCAAATTGTAGAAAATCTGCAATCTAACACAACGAATAACATAAAAGAAAATAAATAGAACAATTAATTAACTTGCATAAACAGACAAATATTCGAACCAGCACTGTTGTGCGTAATCTCCATCAATAAAAGCTTCATCATACTCAGAGTTTCAGCGCTTTACAATTAAGTTGTGCGTGTAGCTGTGTGCTTTCAATGCACATCCTTATTTGCTTATGCAAATTTCACACCTCTGTGTGTTCATACAAAGCGATTACATTTACTGTTATTTAAATAGAATAACTCACCCACTAACAGCTCTTCAACTGAACATTCTAAATTTAAACTCATGTTTTAAAACAGTTGCATGTTGTGTATGAATTAAAGCAAAAAAAAATTAATTAAATTTAATCCTAAAAATAGGATAAAACTGAGTCAACTAAAACGAACTAAAACAAAATTAAATCTATTTTTAATATTCCTAAAAAGCTACTGTTGGAATTACATGCATATTTCCAACACATGAGAATTTTAGGGAGATGTTTGGTCTCTATGATTGCACTTTGTATCTGATGTTCGGAGCTTTATATATGCACCAGATCTGATTATTACACCCGCGATGGCACTTTTATTCCCAAGAGAAACAAATGAAATTAAATCAAAAGAATATAATGTAGCTTAACACTCCAAAACACCATCCGGCCACTCTCCTTGAGTTAATTGCCTCACTTTTTGCACCGCTATATTCCACTCAAACAATGATTTTCAACGCCACTCTTGCTTCAAGAAGTCGTCTGATTTTTTCGACACAAACGAACAATAAAAAGAGCAAGGCTTCTCTGCATTCAAACAAAACTGACAACTTTGGTGGAAATAAAAGCTTCAGATGAATATGCAGAAAATTCAATCTACAGGTATCAAATTAAGAGCAAAAGATTGCATTGGTGCTTTAGGATTCTCATTTCTCTCAATCTCTCATCTTTCACTTTCCCCTACTCTCAAATCTCTCCTCTGATATCATGTATCTACCCTGATAACAAAAGATAGAGCTATATAACATTCGAAAACATTAACATATCAAGAATAAAAAGATTTATTTACACAATAAAATTGTCAATTATTAACTATTATAATATAGGAAGTCATCTGAACTACTCTCTATCGACCATCTATTCTAAAAACACAATTAATCTATAATTAGATAAGCATCGTAAGGACTCTATTCTATGTAATTATTTATGTTAAAACATTCGCTAAATTAAGTTAAGATAATGTGATAAGATAGAAAAAAAAATTACATGTATGATGGACTGTATGACTGATTTGTCATGTCTTTTGGGATAAAGAATGCATTGAAAACCTTTAAATAACTTTTGAACGAATTATTGAAGCCTATCATGGGACTGTTTTTCATTGTTTATGTAGACGACCATATAATATTGTGCAAAATGATAGAAGGGAACTTGGTTCATTTGTATGCAGTGTCAAGCATGTCCTCCAAATTTAAATTCATGAGGAGGCAGTCAACAGAATTCTGATTTATAATATCTAAAAAAGGATTGAAGATGGATCTCCCGAAGGTTTGAGTTATAGAGGACTGTTCCCAGCCCAAGAACATATTTGATACATGAAGTTTCGATCGTGTGGATAGTTTTTATAAAACGTTCAAAGGAAACTTCGGATTGATATTTGGAAACCAATCACAAACATGATGGGGAGAAATAAAAAGGAGTTTGTGTGGACCATAAATGTAGAATATGGCATTAGGAAGTTTAAGAATAACATTATAGAGCATCCATACTTCATTTATTCTAGTTTCAATTGTATTTCACGTTGATTTTGATGCAAGTAGAATAACTATACGTGCTATGTTGAGTCAACACGGTCTTCTCATTGCATATTTTAATGAAAAATTATATTACAAAAAAAAGGAACTACTCAATTTTCGTTCAAAAACTTTATGCCATAATATATGCACCTTGAAGAAGTGGGACCACTACTTGTTTTCGGACTAGTTGTATAGTACACAAAACATCAAACACTGCAACTTATAATAAGTAAAGGTAAATTGAATCGAAGACATAAAATAGGTTGAATTATCACAAAGTTACTCATTTGTCTTTTAAAAAAATAGATGTGGGAATGCCGAAGAAAGCTGTATTATTTTCTTAGTAGTAGATGTGGCTTATTGACTGAGATGAATGTTAAAGTTGTGGGGTTCAATGTTATGAAGGAAAATATATCTAAAATTGAATTAATTTTTTTATGTTAATCTATATTTTATTATTTATGGAAATAAATGCATGTTGATATTTTCAAACATTTATTTATTGATGATTTACAATTTATTTTTAATGTTATTTACCATACGAAGCACAATATGTCAGCCTTACATCATTCGGATAGCGACCCTTACATGTTATTAAAAAACTTCCAACTAACACTACATATTGGGTATCATCATCTAGAGATCGTGATTTTGAAGTAACTTTTGGATTTTATTTTTTTAGATTTCTCTCATACAGTTTAAAGAACTGAAGATTTTTTTGACTTGCTTTACCTATTTCTCCCTCCTAGGCAAAAGTAAGATGAAAACCCTGAAAAAGAAGAACCAATGACAATTAAGAGCAAGCAAACTCCCCTGAAGTTCAAATATCTAAGCAGTGTTAAGAAAAAGCCAAGGTTGCATAATGACAAAGACAGATCCTAAGTGACGACAAACTAGGGTTGATATCTTGTGTCTTAACCCACTGAACTTGTTTTATAATGCCACTTTGGTACTTTGCTGTCCAACACCATTTCAATATGAACTACAGTGCAAAACAGCACTTGCATATGTATTTAAATAGAAAAAGATACCTGGGCAATTCGTGTGAGAGGGCTGCTATGTACAGTAATCCTGTTCCTGCTACTTACATGTGCCCAATACAAAGAACAGTCAAGCACAAGTAGTAAAAACTAACTGCCATGGAGCAGCCCAAATCCCATATTGCCATCCCTTGTTTTCAAATATTTTTACCCACACCACAAATGTTAACTGCTAACAGCGAATTTTGTTTCTACAATATTACTGAACAACTAACCAGTTATAAGAATTTTCGATCTGAGCTTCCTCTCCTTTCCATGATTTTCATCAACATTCAGTCGGCACCATGAAACAGGCAGGTTTGTAGCCCTGATCTACTCCTCCAACTCCACAGAGCCACAAGATACAAACCAATATCCACCAACTCTTTTCAGCTATAAACCTCGCTTCCACCTGCTTAGCAAATACCACACAACGCTAAGTTAAAAAAACCATGTGTTGCACGCATGCTCGAGGCTTGCAGCAGAAGGGTACCATGTAGGCCATGTATTGTCAATATCACCAAAAATATGCGAGGAAATTTTATCCCACAATCTCTTCTGAAACTCATAAAACTAGTTATTACACAGGAAAATTCAGAAATTAACTTACAATTAGCTCTACGAAGAAGACAACATTCTTAATCACAGTCCAGTAACGTAGTGATGAATGTATCAGATAACAAATCCTCCCAAAAGCGCAAGGAGAAACGACGTTAACGTCACTAAAATTTGTGACGCGTATTCGCAGATTAAAAAACAGCGAGAAATATGCATGATCTTCCATAGCAAAGCATGCTGAGTTTAACACCTAAGACTAACGTGGCGTTGGCCAGAAATGCCAGATTCTCGAACACCTCAGACACTGCAATTCCTCACATCCAAATCTAGTCAATACAGCGATAAATCCCCAATTCTTACACCATAGATTCTTTTGTTTCTTTCAAAATTGAAGCATAACATTTTCACAAAACATACCCAGAATCGAATACTGCAGGAAGGATTCCAGCATGCTTGAGATTTCTCCACTCAATTGGGACAATATTCTATCCAGTCGACAAAGCCTTGCCAGATTTATTTGCTTAAAACTGCTCCAATTTCCTGTAATAATCCATGGAATTTGATCCAGTGCAAGCTGAAAAATGCTACAAAAATCAAATATAACATTTTGTGCCTGAACTGTAAAATGTCAGTGTGTCAGAACGTAACATTCCAATGAATCCACCCTTTATGCCTCTACCCACCCGATTGATAAACAGGCCATACTGATTATGCCTCTACGGTTCAATCCCCTTACAGCAAAAGGGCAAAATCTTTCTTTACTTGGTAACATCTTTACCCAGTTACACTAACAAATACTCTGCCATTAATAAAATTCATTGAAAATGACGGGTAGAGCAAATGCCGTTGGTTCCTGATCAAGCAAACAGATTCATTTAGATCGAGCCGCAGGGAAAACTTTTGTCCTTCTTGAAGAGATGCTACGTGGAATTTTTTTCAAAAGTGGCTATAGTGCCTCAGCTATCAAATACTTGGCCACTAGATTCACCAGTCTTCAATGAAAGGAAAAAATGCATAGTATAGGAAATGTGTGCGTACAAGTAGGCTATATTTAAGGCAGGATGCCCGGGGCCCTCATTATTAGATTATCTCAGCCAAGGGACATTACGGCTTGGCTTTTATCTTCATGGGATTGAGCCGCCTCCTCGGTCGTAATAATTTCAACTTCTATTTTGCTCAGGCCTGTGAAATGAAAGCGTGTAAAAGTTGCGATCTTTTATTTGGCCTCTGTTTACAAGAACAGAGGAATCAGCCGTGAGTCCTTCATATGGCTAAAGTTGAGACAGACAAAATTTCATCAGATAACTCCCAGGAGACTCTAACTGTTAAATGGCGGGGTCAGTCATTGTTAGTTGACAAGGAAGCCAAGTGCAACGTTTATGAATCTGCTTTCCCGTATCAATCAATGGCTGTTCCTAGTCTTAAGAGATTAAATCCCATTGTTTGTTGTACGATCAGCATTTTATAATTTATATAATCCTAAGGGATGATTCCATATGTTTATGCTTAATCCTAACTATCCTGAACATGGAACACTTCATTTTCAAGAATAACATTAACATAGGTAGAAAAGGACTCATATATATTTATTTAATATTTTGATGAGAAAGTCCTTCCATCCCATTCAGCCATGAAAATGGAAAACTTAACCTATACTCTATTTATTCATCTTGACTTAACAAAAATTCAGATCGTAGCATTTACCATTGGAGAGCCTACAAATTAGATTTTACCAGGTATTCTTTATGAATTAAGTTAAATCACGGATATGTATGACATGTACATGGACTTCAAAAGTCTCCAGGAAAAAATCCAATAATACTTTACCTAGTCAAATGAGATTGCACTAGGCATGCAAAATGTCAAAATAATCTTTATGGATTTCTAAGTCATTTCGTGGTCAAGTCTCCCTCGTAATTGCATAAATTGTCTCTTTGAATGAACCCATGCAAGTTCTACTTCCATGTATAAAGATTAAAAATAGCAATGTATATTTCTTCAAAATTTGCACTATGTACATGGATTATATAAGGCACATTCATAGCATTAATTGAGGAAATGCTACCTAAGTGCTCAGCCATTGAAGCAAGATAAGCGTACTTTTGAAAGAATGAATCAACCGAACCATTAGATTTGGAAGTTTCTTGAATTCCATTTTACTATCTAATTGGGTACCTTTCAAGGTGCTATTATATGCCATCTATGGTTCGAGACTTTTTATCTTTAAAATGTTTTATTATCTAGAATGGACACCTATCAGCCACTGCAGTGCTTTGAATTGTTTCTTGATGAAATTATGAAAATTCTCACTTAAGATTCTATCTTCTTCTCATTTTTAACATTTGGAGCCTAACGAAATGGTAATCAATTTATAACGTCTTTTGATGTATTTTATATATTTTCATAAAACTATCATAGTAGACCTCTGATTTTGGTAATGGACCCATTTCATAGCTCATTTTAGCATTTCATCTCACTAAAAGCCATCTTTGGACCCAAAATTTTAGTATGGGGTATGGTCTAAGTCAAATAATTGAATGAGATAATTTTAAGTTATACCTTGTTAATAACAAGGTCTACTCTTGTATTTTTTGGTTGAGTATCTTTACATTTAATTTCATATGTTGTTCAACCTCAAACGTAATCCTCTTAATCGCCGATTTTCAATATTTCTAATGTATATTTCAGGGTAATGTTTAGTGGCTCTAGTATGTCGTCATTTGGTTAAAACTAGTTAATTGATCCTTCCACTCCAAAGTGGCTACCTTCTGGATACTAAAAAGTTTCAACTTGAAGGTCAATAAAGTGTAAATTGCATACTTATTGTCCTATATTCATACCCTTATTGGACTAGTTTTCATATTGCGACATAATTTCCTCATACTTGAGTCATGTATAAGTCTTACTAGCTTAAAAATCCTATATGGGGACCAAGAGTGTACTTTTTTGCACTTCATTGGTTCCAAATGACAATTGTGTGTTAGTGTTGACTGTGTGTCCCTGTAAATGTGTGTGTAAGTGCAGGAAGTTGATGGACAAATATAGGGTCATCCGTGGACGTCATATTGCAACAAACAATGAAATCTCAACTTGTAGGGATTATTAGCAATACACGCACTCAAAATTAAAAAAAATTATATAAATATGAATAGTAGCATTCGGAATCAGCTAGTTTCTTAAATACTAATTTTAAAAAAAAAACGGATAAGTTTAGCTATATTAAACACTTAAAATTATATGACTTAGTGTTTTTTTTTTAAAAAACTTGTAAGATTGTAGTCCGTTTGCCCGCATTTTGGATGACCAAATCTTGTTTTTTTTTTTTTCCTTTGGTGAAACATTAGATGTAGTTTTCTATCTTGGGATGGGTTTTATTTTGTATTTTTTTTAGCAATAGTTTTTTTTTAATGATTTTTTCCGTGAAAGTGATCTGAAAATATTTAGAAAACAGAGCGCTTTTTGTTTTCCCGCCATAACTATATCAAAAAATATCGAAATCAAATATATATATATATATATATATATATATATACGTATATATATAATTTGTCCACGCTTGGGATGATATAATTTTTATCACATTTTAATAAGAAAAACAAAAGTTACAGTCTTAAACATAGACATGAACATTCACGGGAAAAAAAATGTCTTAAAGACCTATTTTTATTAAAAAATTATAAAATGATATTTATCTTATTCTATTAACTTTAAAATTACAATATTTCTACGAAGCTAACAGTCTCCCCTACGCGATGACACCATTTTTGTGAAATGTTTTTAGTTTTTAGCATGGTTCAAGTCTTTGGAAGAGTAAATTTGAGGTTTTTTGACCTTTTACACTTCATAATGACCTTCTATAGCTTTGGTTGGGGAAAAACAAATATTTTCCTGAGGCTTAGGTTCGGCAAATATGATCCGAAATCGTGGTTTATTAAAGCGCAAAGCGTGATCGCACTTTAACGTAAACCGCAAGTGCACTTTATAAACCGTGATTATGGTTTATAAAGTGCGATCGTGGTTTATAAATCATATTTACACACATCCCAATGTCTGAATTACTATGTGATTTTTACTCTCTAACCTTACCATACAAATTGCTGCAAAATTATGTCTTTTTCTGCACATGTTTTTCTTATCGCTGGAAGTAAAACATCATGGGAGATAAGAAACGAAGTCAAAAAAGGAAGCCATTAAGTAAAAAAAACACCAAGCGAATTAGAGGCCAACAAAATTTTAAAATGTTGAGCGAATGTGGAATCTTTGTGAATCAAGAAAAGGTTCATTTTCAACCCCAACTATTGTAAGCAATGAAGAACCAGGGAATGTTTCTACTGTCAATGTTGAAGTTGAATTAAATACTCATGATGAAGATGTTTTTACTGTCAATGTTGAAGAAGAATTAAATACTCATAATGTAGAAAACGTTGAAATTGAAGGAGACAATGAAAATGTGAATAAGGAAATTCATGTTGAAACTATAGACAAGACAAAATTTGACAAAAACAACTCCTAGGATTTTACGTAAGAAACCTAATTTTTTTTATTGAAATTGATGAAAACATTTTGAAACCAATGTTTGACAAACTTTATGAATGACAAATTAGAAGAAAAACCACTGAAATTTGGGATAATAATTTTAAAATTTTAAATGATTCCCAAAAATGTCAGTTGTTGGTTAGTTTGATGAAATTGATTAAAATGAGACCTACATTAAACACCTTAGGATTGACAACATCTAATATACGTGGTCAAACCTCTAGAATTGTTGAAAACCTTCATGATGCATATCACACTGTTGGTGTCAAGAGACGCACTAGGGATAGTAATATTGTGCGTCGTGTACTTGCTACTAGTGTTGTAAGTGAATCAATAAAAAATAACGTTTGATTACGCAAACAAGTCAAATGTTGCAAGTTAATCGAAAAACTCTAATGAAAGCAATTAAAAGACGTAATATCCTTCAATCACTCAATAACGTTGATTTTTGAGCATTTTCTGCTAGAGCACCGCGTAAGGACAAAAATAATTCTAATGCTATAAGAGAAGTTGTTATTAATTTTTGGCATGATAAAAATAGAGTTTCACCTAATACAAGAGATGTTATAAAACAGAGAGTTGGTTCTACTAATCGTGAACCACATCCAAAGCATTTCTTAGATATGACTCAAACTCAATTTTTTCATAAGTTTGAACAAGAGAATCTGAAAATTAAAATTAGTCAACATTTTTTTTAAATGTTGAAACCATTCTATGTGAAAATCAACCATGTTCGCACCACTTGTTGTTGTAGGCAACATGTTGAATTTGCGATGCATTATGTTAAATTTTTACGTATTCGTTCTAATTTTCATTCTAAAACTATGTTATCTGAATGTGGTATTCAAGTTCCACCAATATCATCCAGGGATTTCATTCCTACTATATTTTGTGAAAAAGAAGTTGGACAAATTTTTTACAGTCAGGATTGTTTAGATGGAGGTTGTAGTACATGCAGTGGATTACCTAAATTGGAAAGTTGCATCCATGAGAAAATTGAAGGTACAATAGGATATAATTTAGTTGAATTTGATAAATATAAATCAGTTGCATACTAGTTGAAAGATGGAAAAGAGTCGAAATGGTGTGAGCTAGTTACAGAACAAATACCCATTTTTCAATTTATGAGAGAATTTAAGGATGAAATTGTTTATGAGTATGCGAGGCATACACATAGAGCTCGATGGTTGGATGAACAATTCAAGCTATGCCAAAGACACATTTTCTATTAGTACTATTGTTTCACAGTGGTCGATTTTTACAGAGAATTACACATTACAACCACAAATGGAGGTTCAATAGCAATATTACAACTCAGTACAAGTTGCCATTTTTTGTGCATATTAGCATTTCTACATTCTCCTGACAGTACAGAGAATGATCGAAAAATCTTAAGAGAGTACCACTTTTATATCAGTGATGATCGTACTCATTCTACTGAATTTGTGCAAGGGTGTTTCCAGTTATTTTATGGAAACTTGTCTGATAGGGACATCCACTTCAAAAAACATTATATATGGTTAGATAATTGCACGTCTCAGTTTAAGAATGCACGAATGTTTTATTGGATGAGCAGAATGCACATCAAGATGGGTGTGCAACATATTTGGAGTTTCAATGAGGCTGGACATGGAAAAGGAGAGCATGAAGGTGCAGGGGCATGTGTGAAAAGAGCTCTTGCAAGAGAAGAGTTGAAGTACAAAGCTGGTGCTAAATTAAAAAAATGAAAAGAGCATAGTGGAATGGTGTACTAACAACATGTCCTGAGGTTCTCAAGAAAATTCCACAGTTTGCAGATATTTTTGGTCGATAGAGGAAAAACATATTGCTAACTACAAGGATTATATGACACTCACTAGGTCCAGTGATATGCACTCATTTTGTAGCTCAGATGCTACTTCATGGGCCGTATGGACAAGAAATTTGACATGATTTTGTGCATCTTGTATCGAATTTGTCACTGCTGAGTGTGATTCACAAGAATGGGTGGAAGGATGGATCTGTAGGCCTCTAACTCCGCTTCCTAGTTATCAACCTCCACAAGCATTACGACTTGTTTCTGCAGATGAAGTTACAACATCCAAGGACTTTAACGAAATTTCAATTTTGGTGCGACAAGGTATATAATATGGTTATTTATTTAATTTTTGTAAATTGAGTTTATATGTCCATTGAAATTTTGATATGTAATTTAAATTTGAGTTGTTCAACTTTCCTTGGTTATTTTTTTGTAGGACATGTGTTTACAGTAATTGCGACAGAAGACAATGAAGAAGGAATAGACTATTTCTTATGTTGTTGCCATCGAGGAAAGAAAGAAGTTGACTTCTCCTATTATAGATGGAAAAAATATTGAGTATCCTGCAGGGTCAATGGTAGTTACTGGAACTTGGCTTCGACGGTATCCATTAAAAAACTCCTCTATTTGGGTGTTTGAAGACTTTGAGACACACAGGAAAATACTCTTATATTCACATCTAGTTCTAGTGACAAATATTCAGTTGTATAGATATCGGGGAAGGCCTAATAACAAGATTCTTTGGAAGGTTTGAGAGTCAGATCATGAAGCAATCTTGTCTGCTATTCAGAGTAGATCTGATCCCTGATGGTTCATTGGAATGAATTTTTACAATGCGAGTATGTCTGGGTATATATATAATTTCTTTCAATTTATATATATGATAAAAATTTTAGAACTTAAAGATCTAGATTTAAGTTTGAATATATATTTTATTTTAAATTTGTGTATTTTGCACGTACATTATATCTAGATCTATAGTATATATGGTTTTGATTTGAAACTTAAATTTCTTTGACTAACACTTTTATGTTTAGGTTAGTGGTGCCATAAAAGTTTCCACCTTCACGTGGTTGGCACTGTTAGTAGAGAATTTTAAATTCTCGAAGCTAAGAGAAGCTTTCATTTTTTGAAAAAAGTTGTAAATTTTGAAAAAGTCAAGTAAATTTTCAAAATGTTGTAAATTTTAAAAATGTTGTAAATTTTGAAAAAGTTGTAAATTTTGAAAATGTTCTAAATTTTGAAAATGACTCCTCCCCAAGTGTTTACAAGACCATACTTACGCGTGTGCACCGATATGAGAAGGAAAAAATGGAGAGAGGCTATTGTAGAGGGTCCCTACGTCGAGGTGTCAGATCAGATGAGGCCTTCTCTAGGTGTCACAGAGTCCGAGTAGTCACCCGTCGAAGTTGAACGATCATTTTGGTCTCAGGGCTCTTAAGGGACTACGCTCGAACGAAGTAGCCCCGAAGCAACGACCGTTTGGCGCACTGAATACACCACCTCCTCTAGCATTCACCTGGCCACACCGGACATGTCAGCACAGTTCGTTCGGTTGCCACGACCCACCATTTGAAAAATATAGCATTTGACAACCTTACACTGGCTCCAACTGCACTATTTCATGCGTTTGTAAACAGTAGGGACAGTGAGAGCACCGAAATGAGAAGGAAAAAAACTGAGAGAGGCTATTGTAGAGGGTCCCTACATCAAGGTGTCAAATTAGACAAGGCCTCCCTAGGTACCACAGAGTTTGAGTAGTCACCTGTCGAAGTTTGAACAATATTTTTGTCTCAGGGCTCTTAAGGGGACTACGCCTGAACGAAGTAGTCCGGAAGAAACGACCGTTTCGCGCACACAAAACACACCCCCTCCTCTAGAATTCACTTGGCCACTCGGATGTGTTGGTGCATTCCATTGGGTTCCATGACCCACCGTTTGCAAAATATAGTGTTTGACAACCTTACAATGGCTCCAACTGCACTATTTCGCGCGTTTGCAAATTAGTAGGACAGCAACAGCACCGAAATGAGAAGGAAAAAACTGAGAGAGGCTATTGTATAGGGTCCCTATATCAAGGTTTTGGATTAGATGAGGCCTCTCTAAGGTTTTGGATTAGATGAGGCCTCTCTAGGTGCCATGGAGTTCGAGTAGTCACCCATCGAAGTTGAACGATATTTTGGTCTCAGGGCTCTTTAGCGTTTGACAACCTTACACTGGCTCCAACTGCACTATTTCATGCGTTTGCAAACAGTAGGATAGTGAGAGCACCGAAATGAGAAGGAAAAAACTGAGAGAGGCTATTGTAGAGGGTCCCTACATTGAGGTTTCGGATTAGACAAGGCCTCTCTAGGTGCCACGGAGTCTGAGTAGTCACCTGTCGAAGTTGAACGATATTTTGGTCTCAGGGCTCTTAAGGGACTACACCCGAACGAAGTAGCCCGAAGCAACGACCGTTTTTGCTCACCGAAAACCACTCCTCTAGCATTCACCTTGCCACCCGGATGTTTTGGCGCAGTCCGTTCAGTGCCACGACCCACCGTTTGTAAAATATAGCGTTTGAAAACCTTACACTAGCTCCAACTGCACTATTTCGCGCGTTTACAAACAGTAGGACAGAGAGATCACCAAAATGAGAAGGAAAAAACCGAGAGAGGCTATTTTAGAGGGTCTCTACACTAAGGTTTTGGATCAGATGAGGCCTCTCTAGGTGCCACAGAGTCTGAGTAGTCACCCGTCGAAGTTGGATGATATTTTGGTCTCAGGGCTCTTAAGGGACTGCGCCCGAACGAAGTAGCCTGAAAGCAACGACCATTTCGTGCACAAAAACACCACATCCTCTAGCATTCACCTGGCCACCCATATGTGTCGGCGTAGTCTGTTTGGTGCCACGACCCACCGTTTACAAAATATAGCGTTTGACAACCTTACACTGGCTCCAACTGCAGTATTTCACACATTTACAAACAGTAGGATAGCGAGAGCACCGAAATGAGAAGGGAAAAAATAAGAGAGGATATTGTAGAGGGTCCCTACATTGAGGTTTCGGATTAGACAAGGCCTCTCTAGGTGCCACGGAGTCTGAGTAGTCACCTGTCGAAGTTGAACGATATTTTGGTCTCAGGGCTCTTAAGGGACTGCGCCCGAACAAAGTAGCCCGAAAGCAACGACCGTTTCGCGCACCGAAACACCACCTCCTATAGCATTCAACTAGCCACCCGGACATTTTGGCACAGTCTGTTCGGTGCCATGACCCACCATTTGCAAAATATAACTTGTTTCCTTATTTATTTAAATTAAATTACAATGACTTGGTTGTTATGTTATCTCTTGTTGTCATCTTGTCCTTGGTAGGATGATATATGGGGCTCATGAATCTTATTTTCTGCCTTATCCTTAACACTTGGTTTTGTTATAATATTATGGGTAATATTGTTCTACGGTTTTATTTTCCTTTCTCTTCTTTCTCTCTTTCTATGAAGACCATCAGTTGTCCTACCTCTTGATTCAACTCTCTGACCTCCTGTGAAACCATAATTATCTTCTCTCTCTCTCTCTCTCTCTCTCTCTCTCTCTCTCTTATTGTACCTCATTAGCTCTATCAACCTTTGAATCACATTTCCTGCTAGTTCTTCTTCTTCTTCACCATATATATCAAGTCTGATTCATGAGGCCTAATAACCTTCAATTACCTTTCTCTACATTTCTTCCGTGTTTCCATCATCTTTTCTATTTTTCACATATGTTCTTGAACTCTCTTATCCTTTCATGTAATTGCTTTAGTCTAGCATCTTATCTCTTTGATACTAACTTCTCCATCTAATGTGGCGTTTTGTAACCATGACCTCACTCTTTACTTCACCCATCATTTTCATCTATCTCTTTGTCTCTCTTCTTGGAGGTCACTGTATCAACCTTATCTCAAATCCTTTTACCTAATATTCCTTGATCTTCAAGCTATGATACCACATATTACAGTTCAAAAAATTTATAACATATATATTCAATGGTTTCTATGTTTCCCTAAAAACTCAACTCTATCGTTTGATCAAGTTCAAACAGCTCCTTTTCACTACTTAACATACTCCAAATTTAATATTATCCCTTATCCTCTATATGGTTTCTTACTGATATTATTTATCTAACTCTAATGTAGATACTATGAGCGTAATCAAAATGATCAACTACCATCTTCAACTGCCAAGTTCAATATCCATGATGCATAGGCAAATACAATAATGCCCATGTTGGAAGGTACTTACAGTCTTCACAGTTTTGGAACTCAAAATACATGCAACAATCAGCTAAAACAAATGTACAAATACATTTGAAAATAACTTCTAGGTTGTAGAGCAATTGAAAGAATGTAGTTTCATGGTATTAGTTTCATATCCAAAAGTCTAAGAAGATTGCAACTATAATGGCATGTTTCAGTAATGCACATCTAACAGTACAAGCTTATGATGCAAATAAAAATAATATAAAGATGTAGCCACATATCATTCAGATTTAACAATATTTCAGGATTATTATGAGTTACAAAAGAACAGTACGGCTACAAGATTGGAAAATCAATACAGTTAAGTTTCAAGGATTAACTCAGATGTACACAAAATTTACAAACAATGCAGACCCAATTTTGGGTATATCTGTAATATTATCAAGATGTACAGTCAAATACAACAGAGTTTCAATCACACTTTTCCAAATACAACAGGATGATAAATTGATGAATTCCATTAAATATAAGATTTAGTTACGAATACTTAAGTTGGCAATAGAGCTAACAATATTGTTTTAGTAAATGTAAAATAAAAATTCAAAATGCCCATGGTGAAATATACCACAAATAATAATCAGAAATATACTAGAAAATATATAACTAGAAGTAATACACTAAATCCACCTCAAGATTTAAAAGACCTGAAATAGTTCAAATTTATAGCCTCGAAAACAAAACTGTAGCAGAGATATCCATAGGAGTTCCATATATGGAGGAATCGCCAAAATAACCAAAATAAATATGATTTAACCAACACACATGGATATATATATATATATATATATATATATATATAAGAATCAAACAAAGTGTGCTCCAAATGCGCACGTCTCTGAAAATATATATGTACATAAGTTCATAATGTATGTATACATCTCGAACTAAGCACGTGTCATAATGTACATATAGGACCACATGCGGTCGCAAAAGGCTATATATAGTACAATGGACTGTGAATCTACTCATGACCACATATGTACATCCAGGTGGACTATAAATCTATTCATGAAACATCTTCCCTCTCTTCGCCCTACTAGAAGTAGCATGTCCACAACCTGGGGATGTAGTGGAGGGAGATGCCACTATGGATTTCATCTGTGTGGTCCTAGGTGTCTCTAAGCATGCTTGCAACCTAACCTGCACATTCATAAACAACAAGTTTTTAACCCCCAAAATTTTAAAATACATTCAAAATTTAGAAACCTGTACAATTTAGTTAAAATGCATGTGAAATATTACCGCAATGTCATGATCCCTATCAATTTGTTGTTGACGCATCACAGGGACAACAATAGACTCACGAGGGGTAAGCTACATACAAATAATTAATTTTTAAATTAAATATTTCACATATATACCTACAAAATTTGATATTGTAGATTTAAGTTTAATAAAAAATAATGAAGGTCTCCAAAATTTAACAAATTTAAAAAATTGTGTACCTCAGTTAGTGGATCTACAGATGCTATGGCAGTATCTACAGCAGCCTCCATAGTCTGCATATATGGAGGAGTCTCTCTAGCAGTCATAAGCTATACAAAAAACATGTACAAATCAATATTAAAATCTACTTAAGAGCTTAACACTCCTATTGAAACCTATTGAAAAAAATAATAGTAAAGGAACTCAAAGGTCCCTACACTCTAAACATATCTTTTCACGTTCATCAAGGAAACACCAGATCTATATATAGGTACATGAAACATTTACAAGCACTCATTCCACATGTTGAGATTTTAAGAAGGTAAAAAAACTATACAAAGGAGGGAAATTATACATTCATTCCCGTCCCTACTATACAATCTTACCCCAGGTGGTACTTTCAAGCCATGTAATACCAATATATGACTACATACATGGCTAGTTATATCAAATGAATTGGCATTTCCTACTAAATAATATATAAGTTGAATATAAGAAAGTGAAACTCATGTACAGAGGTCAAAGCATACAATCCGTGTGTGAACTTCCAGTAATTAGAAAAAAAGTGTAAAGAGATTTACTAACCTACGTAAAACTCATGTGAGGCGTGCCAGTAGCCTCAGTTCCCTGAGCAGATGATGACCCGCCAGGCTCCTGTGTATAAAAGAGAAAAATATTTATACATGTACAACATACACGTGAAACAAATTATAATAATAATCTAGTGCAATTAAATGATTTATTAAAAATGTAAGTTTGTACAACTTGAAACTTACGTTTGAAACACGCCCAGCCGCAGTAGCTAGCATGATGACACCGAATGTTTCCTTCACCGGCTCTTGCTATTTAAAATAAAATAAAAAATTAGTTTTTTACATGTATGTACATGACGTACAATCAAATATATATATATATATATATATATATATATATATATATTAATATCTCAAACATGTGAATTAAACTATTGTATATATATTATTTAAATTTATTTAAAATTTACCGGTGAAAGACCAATATCAGTGGCTCCAGTTCCAAAAACACTCCCCAACATCTCATCTATAGAAAAGAAATCCTGTGAACTAGCAAATGATGTCTCGCCTGCAGTTCATACAGCACCACCATGATCCACATTGGTGTGGTGCACTAGAACTGGTGCCTTCACCAACATCACCAGATGCAATCTGGGTGCTATGTTGGGTGAGAGTGTCAATGAGCTCCTCAATGCATGCAATGTATCAATCTCCACAACCTCCTTCACTGTAGGAGGGATAACTGAAGGTAGTGGGGGTTTTGGGGCATGGGGGATCCTAGGCTGACCTACGCATGCACCAGGTCTGCTCTGTGCAGAGCCACCTCCTCGACCAAAAAAGTCAGAAAAGTCAAAATAATTCGGGACCTCATTGAGCATGAACTCACAATATAATTTCTTCAAAAAATAAAGAGGAACCTCATTGTTGTTGCATGGTGGATAATAAAAAACCATCCACCATCAGTCCCCAAATATTTGTTTTTGATTCTATCATCATGGCACCAATGGATTGGGAACTGTTTACAAGTAACTGCAGGGGGGAATTGGTTTTAGGGTCGGTAAATAATGCACAAATGAGGTATTTTCCAATTTTTTTGTCTTTGACGACCGCATGGGATATTTTATCCGCATACCACCGCCTATAGTCACTTCTAAAGGTGTTCCATCTATGTATTTGGTTGGTTGCAGACTCGACTTCGCCAATCAATGTTTGCAATGTATTGGCTAAAGTCATGCGGGATGGATTTGTAGCATGATTTTGTCTTATATTTTGAATTAGGTTCTTAATGGTAGTTTTATTTTATTAGATTCTTCCAATGATATTATCTTGCGTTCCTACTGGCTCAGTGGGGACAGAAGCAGCCATAGGAGGCGGATCTATGTTTGGAGGAGGGTTTTGAGGAATTTTTTGATGGTTTACATGATTTCAACCTTTTCCGACCAACTGATAAAACAAGAAAATTGAATACATAAACAAACATTTCAAAAAACCCATGAAAATGCAAAAAAAAAAACCTAAAATGACAAAAAAATGATTACAATCGGGGACTTACCTCCTCGTCTTGGTGGCATGGTTGAATATATCGCTATCCAGAAGTCTGATGAGAAATTTTGAGATGGTATTCAGAGCACGAGTGAAAAACGTTTAGGAAAAGTCACGGTTCGAAATTAAAAAATGAGGGAAAATAACGAGTCGCGGGACTGTTAAATTTTGTCTCAGAGTTCCGCGATCGCGGTTTTAGGTTCGGTAATTACCGAACCTAGAATTTAGGAACCGTGATCGCGGTTCCTTTATTTTAGGTTTTTATGTCCACGGAATTTTCCACCAACTTCGTGCACTTACCCAATTCGATTCCCAAATTCTAATTTTCCATTGAGGTTTCACATTTTGTCACTTATGTGATTTCCAATTTCTATTTTCCCATTCTCATGTGCTTTATTAGTTTTCATGTCCTAAATTTTCATTGACATCACTTAAAGTTAGACTTGAACACCCAAAATCGAGCCAAGAACCTTTGAGGTTCCTCATGGTGTCCAAAACGTTTCCTTTGAACCTTGGACGTTCATCATGGAGTCCAAAAATATGGCCAAGAACCTTTGAGTTCTACTAGAAGTCTAAAAATGGAGCCAAAAACCTTGGAGTTCCTCCTCCACTTCAAAAGTGTGGTCTCCCTCACAAAAAGGCATGCAAATCACTTAAATAACCTTTTGATCATCCCAACTCCATTTTATAACAAAATTGATTCTCTATTGCTTCTCAATTTTTCTCCATGAACTCCATTTCTTCCTTCCATTCCTCCATGAGACTTGTTGATGCACTAGCTTATCAAGAACTTCTTTTTCTCATATATTGAGCTTTCATGGGTGAAATATTCTCAAATTGTGATTGTCTGACCTCCATAGGAATTCCTTCAATCTGATCTATGAATCAAGGACTGTAACGAATTGTTTATTATATATTACCATTTAAATATTGAAGCCATAAAAACCATAGTTTTTCATATTCTTCAAAAAAAATCCAAGATCCAAGTGTCTCCATTATCAATCCTCACGAAATTTTTCTGATATTATTTCATCTAAAAATCCTTATTATTGATCCGTTCATCAATAGTTGAAGTGGAGAGATTCATCCTACGAGATTTTGTAATGTTTGATTGAAAACCCATTTAAAAACTTTAACTTACAACCGGACCGTATTTTACAATTTTCAGTAATTCTAAACGAGAGAAGTGTGTCAAATTTAAATCTTGTCATCTCCTCCTCAACACACTTCAAACAATACAAGTCTGATTTTATTTGGACAGGTTTTACTCCTAGAATAATCCACTCAGCTATTCAGCGCAAATCCCATTTAAAATGTTCTAAATGATGCACGAAACCCGATTAACAGTTTCCTATAAATGCTAATGAGAGAATTGTCCCAAATTGAGATGAAGTCACCTTAGTCCTGAAACCTTTCAAATGAATCCATACGTGCTTGATTTCATTTAGTATCTCTCTCGTTTTGATTCAATACATATTTCCGTCATTTTCTTCATTAAAAATCCTACTTGACCCAAAAAGTTTCCTTGGTGGACACAAGTTTTATCTTGCTTTATTTGTCATATTTTGCATTGAAAATATCAAATTTAAGTATTCTGGCTATGAGCCCATCTCTATGGTAATTACTTAAATGCCCAACCTCGAAGATATTAAGTTTGATCACATGGATTACGAAGACCTAAAAACAAGAAAATGTCGAATGGCAGAAAACATGATATTATTTATCCCATTTATAACTAATAAACATGGATCTCATCTTAGTATGTTTGGATAAATAAGATCACGTTACTCAAAAAATAAAGTTGCTAATAGTTTTCATGTAGTGTCAACTAGATCTATTCCTCATTAGCACTATCTTTGGGATACACAAAACAAAGAATTTAGTTATTTTAACAAAAAAAAAAGGCCTAACCGCATGAAATAATTAAGATTATAGGTGTAGACACTATACCACACACTTTAGGTATCTATCTAGTCTTGATCACATACTACTATTCATATGATTTGATGTTGGAGCATCATCAAGATGAGTAGTCATTCAAGTCTTATATGTCATGAAATTATGAAATTCTTCAAGTTGTAAGGTGTAAGGTGGATAAGTGTTTGTAAAAGTGAGTAAGTGGAGTAATTATACTTGTAAAAGTTGTTAAAAGATAAGTTAGTTGTCTTCAAAGCCTAATAAAACATAATTGTCATGTCACAAAGTTATAATAGGGATATGGATGAATATGAGATGCTTGTTAGACCAATTCTAATATAGGTTGGGTTGTTAAGCTCATCTATGAGCTACAATAGATGTTTTGGTGAGTTAAGTAAGGAAGAAACAAAGTTATTCTGTGGGTATCAATGATGTATCAGTTAGATAACATGAAGGAGAAGATGTAATGGAATTTGGAGATGTATAATAAATATGTTGGAACGATATTCCAGGTGAATAAGTTTTTGCTTTATATGTTATTTGTTGATAAATGTGAGCTATGTAGTATGCCTTATCCTAGACTGAGACTCTAATCTTGACAATCATACAACAATGCATTTTTAGAAATATGGGATTGCATGATCAGGTGGGGGAAGGTACAAATATCCATCATGAATTTCTATATCTCTTGAAACCTCAAAATATTACATGTGGATGCAATTCTTAGCTCACGGGTTCCAACTAGGGCCTTGTGCCATTTTAATTGTATTCACCCAAATTACTTGAAAATTTAGGAGCATCTCTAGTCAGGTGAATCCAAGAAGTCCTCAATATTTCATTTCCTAACTTGCATGTGGGTAAAAGTTATAACAAATTCTATGTGGCAGACTGTAACAGTGCTTAGTTTCTGATGGAAACGAGGTGCATGAAGGTGGAAATTGTGGAATCAAGTTTCTAAACTATATACACTCCATGTTGGTGACATTTTATAAGTGGATCCATGCCCTTCCAGGTGAGATTATACTCTTAAGTTTTTTTGGTTATAGGTGAAGGAATATGATCCTTAGGCAAGGGAGGTATGGGTCAGTTCTAGCAAGTTTGAGCTCTTAAGTGGTTGAAGTCAACATTTTTGAATGGTAAACCTTCAAATAAGAAATATATAGTATCAAGTTCAAGCTCATAACCGCTGCACCATTTTGGTATCAAAGAAAAGATCTATTAGGACTAGTCTATTATAGGGATTTTTGAACATTTGTAATTGATATCAGGGTGTGTAAAAGTTGATTGTTGTTAGAATGGAAAAGTCAGAGAAACCATCATTGCAGGGTATAATGACATTGATCCTTGAAGGAGTTATGGGAAAGATGGATAGTATGATGAATGAAATCAGTGATATAGGCACAAATATGACAAGGCTAGAACTAGTGTATTCAGATATGGAAAGGAAAACTAATAGAGGTGATGATAAGAAGTAGGGATTGTCATTGTTGCTTAGAAGAATTCTTCTACATTAGTAAGCTAAGCCATATGAATCAGTCTACAAGAGAAGCTGATTTAGGACAAGATGCGAGACAAGAGGTAAGGTTGTGATGTTTTAATCAAAAATGGTAGCTCACAAATATTCTATTTTCAGAGGAAATGGTCAGTAAACTATAATTGAAGAGGTTAACCCATCCTACACCTTATAGGGTAGCATGGGTTTAAAAGGAACATAAACTTTTGGTTAATAAACAATTCTTAGTACCTTTCAGAATAGATAATTTGAGAGATGAAGTTCTTTGTGATATAATTCCTATGGATGCATGTCATTTACTCCTTGTCAGACCATGGCAGTATGACAAGTAGGTTGTGTATAATGGTAGATTGAAGAAGTGTTTCTTGATTAAAAATGGACAACAACATATTTTAGCACCCTTAGTGAATCAAAATGTTGGTACAAAGAAAATAAGTATGGTGTTTGGGTTTAAATAATTTGTTGGAAAGGATGAGATTCTATTCATGACACTCATGAAGGAGGAAACAAGGAAGAATGAGTTCTTGAAAGAAGGAGAAGAGATTCATGTTTCAGAGGTGTAGCAATTAAGGTTCACAAAGATGGATCAAAGAAGTCAAGAGGAAGAGGCATCCCAAGTGAGTCTAAGTGGGAACATGGAGTTCTCAAGAGAAAAGAAGGAAGACCAAGAAGGTCTATTAAGTCACATAGTTGTAGGTGTATATGAAAAATAACATGATGGAGAAAGAGTGTGGAAACATGCCTTGGGAAACCTTAAGAAATGTCATGAGAAAAGTGAAGAACGAGAAGGAAACTATGAACCAAGTGAAGGAAGGGTCAAGAAGAACACTGAAGTAAGAAATCCAAGCCATGAAATAGCAAGATGGCTCGTCAAACCCCTAGTTTTTCAGTCTAACCATGGTCGTGAATGGGTAATTGCATGTTTGGAATAACGTGAGTAGTCCAAGAATTTTCAATACAATAAGAGCATGAACTTAGAACATGTTGATGGTAATGACAAAGGAGATAGTGTGACAACACTCATGAATACATGTAGACCTTTAGGAGATGAGAAGAAATGCAAAGAGCACCCAAATGATAGAAGAAGACTGAATCAGAAAAAAGAAAATAATATCATAGTTCATAAGTAATGATAATGAAGGATTAAGGTTTCTAATAAAAGGAAAAAATAGGGCAGATCAATCTATACTAAGAGAATATCATTCAAGAAGCATAACAAGTGAACATTTGTAGATGACAAGGAAAGAAAACAAGACGGACAGACAAACACAAAAAGAGGATGCAAATTTGTTTGTTATAAATCAGCATAGGTAGGATTGCAAGAACCTATATAAAAATAAAAATGATACTCAAACTAGTATTGTAAAATGTTCAATAGGTAGATTGCATGAAAAAGAAAGGGATATTTTTAATGAAAAGATTTTATTTCCAATGAAAACACTTCAAGTCTACAAAGTTACAGATCTCGGAGGAGTAGAGGGTGAAGAACAAGCTAAGAAACATAATAATGAAGATGACAAGGATAATCCAAGAGTTCATCCTTCTAAAAGAGAGCAAGAAGTAATTGTTTGACCTTATTTCTTATTTTTTCCGAGAAGTACTTGATGAAACCAATAAGGTAAAGGTGGTAAGAGGAATACCTAGTTTAGGATGGTTCAAGGTTGTATGCGCGTGTATTTGAATTCTGAATCAAAGTGATTATGAGACCTTCCTTTTGGCTAGGAGGAACTACATGTATAAGAACCAAAACAAGACCACAAAATAGAGTTAAACGATATATGCAGTGGAATGCCTAGCATGTGCTAGATCCTGGAAGTGTGATACTTCCTAGATGGATGTCAGTCCACTATTCAAAACAATTCAATGCTGAAATAAAGTAAATATTGTCCTACTGTAGTTTAATATGATTTAGGCATTTCACACTAAACGCAATAAGTAAGATCTAATCTAACAGGCTAGGCTAGAAGGAGATCCAGATGTCAATTACGTTGGTTATAGGTGAATCTGAGCTAATAGGCTAGGTTAGATATAAACCTGAAGGTCAAATAGGTGTCCAAGTAGGTATATGTCAGAAAAAGTTTGTTATTCTAGCATAAATCAGGCGACACAGAGACCAACCATGGTTTTACTATAACCGATGATGGTTTTACCATAAACGGTGATGGTTGGAGAGAACCAATGACAGTTAAGTCTGGTGGGTGGAATCACACAATCTAGGTTTTTGTATTTTTGGGGGAAAAGTGGAGTGGATAGAAGGTGGGGATTGATCACAGAGGATGTGTACATATGTTGCGAAGGTCTGAGGTTACTGAGGAGGTCAAAAATGGGAAGTTGGACCAAGTATTAAAATGATTGGGTATGTAAGGTGGTTGTAGCTAGAGAGAGGGAATGGACATATGGTAAAAGACTAGGTTCCTCTACCATAAATACTACAGATGATGATAAGAAAATGAAACAGATGGAAGGGGGATGCTTACTCTTTTGTGAGGTACAAATTTGAAGAATAATGGAGAAGTTGTACGTTGGAAGTTGCTGGGAAGAAAGTTTTCACTGTTGCGCCAGTGTATTTGGTTTCCTTTGTTGATCACAAATTAATCTTCATTCTACTGTCGCGTCTAAGGAGATCGAACTCGAGATCAGCATCCTTTCAAACAACAACCAACAACCTATATTACAAAGTTGTAGATGGGTCTAAATAGGCTATTTGGTCCATTCCCGTATAACCGGCGTCGGTTTAGGGTGAACCGACATCTGTTTAGGGTGAACCAACATCGGTTTGGGTGAGATATCTCGAGTTGTTATAAAGTTTCCTCGCGAACCGAACTTAGGAGGATTTTAAATGTGAGGTGAGGGGATGGGTCTAATGTTATATTTTATTTAGGCCATTGGTTTAGGGTTTAGGTTAATGGGTCAAATGATGGGGGTTGTTAGGTGAGGTGTATTTAATAAAGGCAATTTTATTAAATAGGTATGTGAGGGTGGTGAATTATATTAATGTAAATAATTAAATTAATATGTGTTTGGGTAAAAGGTAATTAACTTAATTAAGATAATTAAACTAATATATATGGGGATAAATGGCATTAATTTAATTAAAGTAATTAAATTAAAATGTGTGGGGTGTAAAAGGTAGGTGCTAAGGTGTTGAGGATGTGGAAATGATTATAGGGTTGTGCTAGGGTATCAAGGTAGGAGTAAAATAATGAGGCTTCAACAATGGATGAGGTGAGGTTAAAGAAGGGGGAGGGCCAGCACAAGAGGTAAAGTGGTCCAGGTAGATAGGGCATAGCACGGGCAAGGCCGAGGTAGGGGTAAAATAAGGAGACACCAATCGGCTAAGGAGGTGAGGTTAAAGAAGGTGGAGGGAAGAGAAGAAGGGAAAGTGGTCCAGGTAGGTGTAGCAGAGGCAAAAGAAAAAGGAGGTAAGGAAAATGAGGTCAATGTGAGGACAATGAGTAGGAAGGGTAACCGAAAATGGTCGGTATGAACTGATGACGGTGTACGGGAACCGATGGTAGTTATCTAGGGTAGTAGACTGGCATCGGTCAAAGGTTAACCGATGTTGGTTGAGTCAGTTACAATATAGAAAGCGGAAAACCCACGTTTTAAAATTCATTTGTGCATTGTTAAGGAGAAGAAAAGGAAAAGAAGAGAGAAAAGAGGAAGAGGTCAAAAGAGTACCGTAGAGAGATTGGTTGGCAAGCCACATAGGTGATATTGAGTGGGTGAGAGGTGGGGCCACGTGATCGGATTGAACGAGGTGATTGGTGGAGAGATTTGGAGGTCATTTGAGGATGGTGGAGGCTAGAGAGGGATCGGGAGGAGCGGTACGGAGGCTAGAGGTTCCACCACGATGGCGGCAATGGGGTCAAGTAGGAGTTAAACCTTTGTGATTGATTTGTGAGTTAATTTGGAAAAAATATAAAAAATGTGAAAAATGGGGGTTGGGGAGGGAAGAAATTTGAAAATAAGGAAAAAAGGGGAAAATGGGAATGGGGAAGGGTAGTGGGTAGGGCCAAAGGGTAATGTAGGAACAATGAGGGGTGTAAGGAGAGATTTGGGTGGGTAAAATAATAGGGAAGGGAAAAAGTAGGGTTGGGAAGTTGGGGTGGGCGGCACGACAGTAACCGACATTGGTTGACTTGTAGCCGATGTCGGTGGGTAGTGACCGGTACCGATCACAAGAATAGTGACCGGTGCTGGTCAAAGGGAGACCGTGGTCGGTCAGGGGATAACTAGGGTCGGTTGAGTATAACTAACATCGATTAACCTAAGGATAAGTTGGGACCAAAAAGTAGGTTAGGTGAGAAAGTAGGGTAGGTGGGGAAGTATTAGGTGAGAGGGGAAGGGTTTAGGGTGAGAAAGTAGGGTAGGTGGGGAAGGATTAGGTGATAGGGGAAGTAGGGTAGGTGGGGAAGAGTTGAGGGTGATTTTTGGTGAGGGTAGGGTAGATGGGGAAGAGTTAGGTGACAGGGGAAGGGTTTAGGGTGAGAAAGTAGGGTAGGTGGGGAAGAGTTGAGGGTGATTTTGGGTGAGGGTAGGGTCGATGGGGAAGGGTTAGGTGAGAGGGGAAGGGTTTAGGGTGAGAAAGTAGGGTACGTGGGGAAGTTTTAGGTGAGATAGTAGGGTAGGTGGGGAAGGGTTAGGTGAAAGGGAAAGGGTTTAGGGTGAGAGAGTAGGGTAGGTGGGGAAGGGTTAGGTGAGAGGGGAAGGGTTTTCGGTGAGAAAGTAGGGTAGGTGGGGAAGAGTTGAGGGTGATTTTGGGTCAGGGTAGGGTAGATGGGGAAGGGTTAGGTGAGAAGGGAAGGGTTTAGGGTGAGAAATTAGGGAAGGTGGGGAAGAGTTGAGGGTGGTTTTGGGTGAGGGTAGGGTAGATAGTTTTGGGTCGATGGGTTTGGGTACATGGGTTTGGTTAGGTTTGGGTGAGGGTTATGTAAGATAGGTTCAGGTAGATTGGTTTGGGTAGGTTGAGGGTTAGGTTAGATAGGTTCGGGTAGATGGGTTTGGATAGGTTTGGGCGAGGGTTAGGTTAGATAGGTTTGAGTAGATGGGTTTGGGTACGTTTGGGTGAGGGTTAGATTAGATAGGTTTGGGTAGATCAGTTTGGGTATGTTTGGGTGAGGGTTAAGTTAGATAGGTTCAGGTAGATGGGTTTGGGTAGGTTTTGGTGAGGGTTAGGTTAGATAGGTTTGGGTAGATGGGTTTGGGTAGGTTTAGGTGAGGGTTAGGTTAAATATGTTTGGGTAGATAGGTGTGGGTAGGTTTTGGTGAGAGACAAGGCCAACGGAATGGGGGTAGTGAAAGAGATTAGGTCGGGATGTGGGGCAAAAATAAGGTAAGTTAGGAAGGTGTACTAATACATTGCTTTTGTTGGATGTAGGCCCAAGATGAGCTACGGATGAGGGCCAGGGTGCCATCTTTGATATTGACAGTATGGGTGAGAACGACGCAGGTGGAGTGGCAACATGTTGTAGAGGTGGGGCTGATAGGGGTGAGACACTAGCGGCATGTAGTCCAGGAGGAAATTCTAATGGTTTCCCTCATCGATAGATGGGACTCGATGACCAACACCTTCCATTTTCTGACGAATGAGATGACGATCACCCTGGAGGATGTCTACAGCATCCAGTAGTTGCCCATATTGGGGGCCAAGGTTTATTCTATCTCTTCAAAGGAATTAGAGGAGCTACTAGCACCTATTTTTGGTGAGGGTGTAGCAGACTTGACATTCCATAGTGCTAGGATGAGCTATGGAGTGATGTATAGGGCTCATCTAGAGGAGATGAGGTTAGTGGTACTCTTGATGGAGGCAGTGTGCTGCTTCACACTGCCGAATGCAGAGGGGGCGAGATTCCCGAGGTCACTGATGAGAGTCCTCCATGAAATGATGATACAGCGGACACGGTTCACATGGACACCTGAATTTCTGATTTAGGTGTATAGATAGCCATGGGCCTATAGGTGACTGTGGAGGTTCAACATCTGTTGCATCGTACTACTACATTGTTGGGTGTATGAGCACATTGTTTGTGTTTGACCATTGGGGATGCCCCAGACAGATGCATTCATATGGAGAGTTTTGAGAGTGGGGTACAAGCGGTGGGTACCAGCCATGGGAGAGGCCCGAGGTGCCAGAGCTACGCATGATGTAGCTTATTACAGGAGGTTTTGGAGGGGTTGTCCAGGGAGTACATCATTTAGAGGCCATATGTGGGCTTCCCCACATACAGACAGATGGCCAAAGAGCTAGATGGGCTGCAGATACATTTGTGGATAGAGGGGAGCAGAATAAGAAAGAATGAGTGAATACCTGTAGAGCAGGTTAGATGCTAGTTTGGATTAGTCGAGGGTGTAATGCCTCTATTCCCACAGTACAGGAGAGATGATGTTGAGAGACCTATGTCTCCACCACGACCCCCAATGTCGACTGGACAGGAGGAGAAGCTAGTAGAAACCTAGATTGATGATGTTGGGGTTGTAGATGGGTACCGGCAGTGGTGGGCAGAACAGCTGAGAGTCGTACCACTGAGGCTAGGGTAGCTAGACTTAGCCACCATCACAGTTCAGAGAGATGGCCTACAGGGGCAGGTGGCTACTTTGGTGACGTAGCTTAGGATCATGTAGGGGTAGCTCACAAGTTCAGAGGCACAGATTGCCACATTATAGGCCCAGATAGCAACACTGCAGGCTCAGGAAGGGCGGGAACATGTACCCATGCAGGCAGAGGAAAGGGGAGATGGAGGGAGATAGCCACTCTATAGGCACATGTGTAGGCTTTACAAGTCTAGTTGGCCATAACACAGGGGCAGATTATGGGTCTGCAGGGCCTACTGACAGTAGCACAGGCATAGATTACTACCATGTAGGCCTAGGTACAGGCACAGGCATAGATTTAAGGGCCAAATCAGGCTCTAGTACTAGCACAAGGCTCAGTGCAGGTTTAGGGACAGGGTCCCATTATACAAGTACCCACGTAGGTAGTAGGACACATAACACCTCCAAAGACAGTGCCCATGGCCAGGTTCAGAGATTCCCTAAGAGAGGCACAATATTACCAGGATCATTTGTTAGCTGTTGGGCTAGATGTGCCCTCCTATGATGAGTACAAAGCACAACAGTCCTCTAGTGAGAGGACCAGATCCTGCACTCATAGTGTGGAGAGTACAGGGGGCTGGCGAGGCTAGGGACAGGGTTGTGGTGAGGTCACTAGTATGTAGAGGCCAACCCTAGGTGAGGGGTCATCAGCAGGAGGTGAGGTAGGTGTTGCGCCCTAGACAAGTGCGGCAGAGGGGTCAAGAGAGACACAATGACCTGATGTGGACATGCTGAGTCTTTTTTATATGTATTATATATGAGACTGACTTACATGCTGAAGAGATTTTTGTATTTATTATTGTGTTGTACATGATACCGGCCTGTCAGTCAAAGATATTTTTGTATTGGATCATTCATTCTTTTTGTATATATGAGACCGGATTGCGTGCCGACGACATTTTGTATTGTATATTGGCCTGCATGCCGACACTTTTGAGATGATGGCAATGATGGGACAAACATGTATTTTGAGATATACAGTTATGGATTTATATGATGAGATTCATGGTATTTGGTGATGTATTAATGTGCTTATGAGATATCAATTTATGGCTTGTGTTAGATGAGATATGAATTTTTTAATTTGTATTAGATGAGATATGGGTTTGTTGGGTTGATATGGATGGAAATTAGGTGAGTTAGGCATGGATTGAGTTAGGTATCGAGTCAGGTTGTTTACGCATGGTTGAGTTAGGTTATAAATATGGATGAGTTAGGTTATAGGCATGGTGGAGTCATGTTGGTATAGGCATGGTGGAGTCAGGTTGGCTTAGGCATGGTGTTTATTTTGGCATTTTGGTAACAAATTATATTATAAATGCATGAGATGGTGTAAAATGTGGAAAATGCTGGTTATGTATGAAAATGTGAAATAATATAAGTGGTAAAATTTATGTGGTATATGGTTTAGATGTCGAGTTTTTTGATATGAACAAGAAATCAGGTAAAGGTGGGCCAAATGGTTAGGGTAAAGAGTGGTCGAGCTAACCTTCCAGGGCCCCACGCCCTGGAAATGTTGCCTACATAGTCCCAGTGAAAAGGGACCTCAGACTGATGTAGTTCTCTCATAAGCTAGGGAAGAATATATGAGAATATAGAAGAATAGGTAGGTAGGTTAATAGGTAGGGTTTGATTCAAGGTCATAGGTATGATTAGGTTAAGGTCCATTAGTTTGGGTGGAGAATAGGTAAATAGGTAAAGGTGATTGTAGATCGATAGGTGGTGTTGATTCCTAGTCATAGGTATAATTAGGTTGAGGTCATTGATGTTGGGGTTGAGAATAGGTAGATAGGTAAAGGTGATTTGAGGTTGATTGAGGTGGGAGAAGAAAATCCCAAAATACTAGTGTCGAGGCTCTAGTCCTATATAGGAGAATCAAAAGGTAATGAAGGAGAGAAAAGATAAGAGGGGGAAAGAAAACCACCTGATTGACAGGGATCAAAACGTATGAAACACATCTACAGATAGGCTAGTGAACATAAAACCCTAAAGACATTACATGATTGAGTATTCTAAAGGTGAAGAATAGTCACAGAATCACCAAATGTCATAGATTCAACAGGTCCATTGAGACAAAAGTGAAAAGACAATGGGTAAGGAGGTGAAGGTAACTGGGTCATAAAATGTGAAGTAGAATGCCTTGGGAAATAGAGCCAAGATCATAATAGGCACGTCGATGACGAAAAAGTTTACTTTTCTTTTTCTTTTCTTATTTAATTTTTTAGATAGACTGATCGATGCATGAAGTCAATACGGGATGAGTATATGTCTCCTTCAGGTCTTCGCGAAGCTGATGGATGCGGGAATCTTCTAATTTTTTATTTTTGATAAAATAGTCCTCTTTTTGGAAAGACTATGTAGAGAGTTGTGAGATTTTTATAGCTATCATTTGAGGGAGCAGTCTACTTATAGTGATAAGTGAAGGTGGAAGATGTCCTTCTGAGGGATTCATATTTTATATTGGAAGTTTGACTCAAGGAGTTGATCCGTTATATTGGAAGATGTCCATCTGAGGAATTCATTTTTTTTTTGGCTTGTAAGTCATGGACGAGACTATAACGAAGAATTTGGTTCTTGTGGAGAAGGTAAGGGTGAACAACCATGGGATCTCATCTAAAATAAGATCAAAATTATCCATGAGAATCATGCCATGTGTAGAGTTGTGGTGCACATATTTAAGATAAGGGAAAAGGGTGATGGGTAATCACATGATTCTTATTTAGTCGTTGGAGATGAGGTGTGGAAAAGAAAAAGGTAAACGGCACTCAAAGGATGAGCATGAACTAGATAAATAGTGATGTAGGACTAGAAGTCAATAGTAGAATGGTCGAAGATGCAAGGCATTGAGGGGCTCAGGTTTAGGCTTACCATCAAGTGAAGACAAGCGATAAGCACCTGATCCATAGTCATGGGTCATGATATATGGTTCAAACCGATTAGGAGCAAATTTTCCCTATTTTCTTTTTTCTACTTTGGTTACATGTTGATTTTCCTTGAGGACGAGATCACCGACCTTGATGGTGCATTCGTGGACATGTTTTTCATAGGCACGCTTGATGCATTATTGGTAAACTTGGAGATGGTTGAGAGCGTGAAGACGACGTTCGTCTAATAACTCAAGTTGTGCTAAATAGTCTTGGCGAAATTCATCATCAGTAAGCATATATTGAAGAGAGATACAGAGAGATGGGATATAAACTTTGAGAGAAAAATAGCCTCAATACTATAGACCAGAGAAAAGGGAGTGGCAATGGTGGAGGTGCGAATACTAGTACGGTATGCCTAAAGAGTGAAAGGAATGTGTGTATGCCAATCCTTCCCAGTATTGTTAACCACCTTTATGAGAATTTTGTTTAGGGTTTTGTTGGTGGATTCGGCTTGGCCATTGGTTTATGGGTAATATGGGGAGGAGAAGCTAAGATGGATGCCAAAGGCATCACAAAGTTTCTGTAGAGTTTTGTTTTTGAATTTTTTTCCATTATCAATGATAAGATGATGCGGAACACTGAAGCGACAAATAATGTGATGATTGATGAACTCACATATTTTCTTAGATTCGGTGGGGATGAGGGCTATGACTTCAACCCATTTGGTGTAATATTTGGTAGCGGTGATGATCCATTGATTTATTAGGGAAGAGTGGGGATTGATCTCTTTGACAAGATCCAAACCCCATTGGGAGAAGTTCCAAAGGTCACGAGCGACCTGTAAGGCATGACTAGGTGTGTGATGAAGATTTGCATGTTGTTAACATTTTACACAGCACTTAACATAGTCACCACATCATGATTGAGGGTCAGCCAATAATAGCCTAGGCAAAGAATGCATTTAGCAACAACAAGGCGACTGAAGTGACCTTCACATATGTCGTCGTGAACCTCTTTAATGGTATAGGGGATTTCAAAGTGAGTAAGGCATCGTAAGAGGATACCGTCAAAGCCATTTTTATAGAGGATACCACCCATGATGACATAACAAGAGGCCTTTTTGAGAAAGGTGCATTTTCCATTACGTGTGAGATCAGGAGGTAATATAGAAAGGGAAAGGTAGTCCGCAAGATGCTTATAAAAAAGGTCGTGTGTGTTTAGTGAGGTAGTTCAGATGAGGTTAACACAACAATATTTATAAGAAGGTCTTGGTATGTGTTTTATGGTAACAAAGATGTCTGAATTGGCAGGTGAAGTGGGTATCTAAGAAGCGAGGCAGGCCATGGTATCCGTGAATTTGTTGGTGGATCGCAGAATAGTTTGAATTTTATAGCGGTCAAAGGTAGTCAACATGATGCCCATGTAACATTTGTACTCTTGAATTATTTCATTATGACACTGATAAACACCATTGACTTGGTTTATTACCAGTTGAGATTCACCAAATATATTAATGGACTTAACCTCTAAGGCATAAGCAGGCATGAGACCCAATACGAGTGCTTCGTATTTAGCGATTATTGTTGGTACATTCAAAGTCAAGTTTGAATGATAAGGGCATAGGTTCCCCATCAAGAGGAATGAGGGTAATGCCTGCACCACCCCCACGTTGACATTTGGAACCATTGAATAATAAGGTCATTTGGTAAGGGTCATCATCCAAAGAGAGGTTAGTAATGGATTCATGAGGGAAATCAAAATTTGAAGATTGATTATGAGAAAGAGGAGCATCAACGAGCTGGTCAGCAATGGCCTGGCCTTTGATATATTTCTGGTGGGTGAATTTGAGGTCTAGGTCAGCAAGAAGCATGAGCCAACGTGCAACATATTGATTTTTGTAAGGTTTAACATACATGAAGTGTAAGGGGTCAGTGTTGGTCACACCATAGGTTTTGTGGTTAAGTAGGTAATGTCAAAGTTTGGTGGCAAAAAAAACTAAGTCTAAGAAAATTTTTTCAGGGTGGGTGTATCAGGTTTCATAGTTCAGAAGGGTACGACTTATGTAATAAACTGCCTGCTCCCTATGTTGTTCACCACGATGAGCAAGCATAGCCCCTAAAGAGTGATCACTAGCAAAGATGTATAGGTAGAAGGGTTGGTCATCTGTAGGTGGGATGAGCATGGGTGGTTGGAGAAGGTATTGTTTTAAGGCCTCAAAAGTTGTGTGGCAGTCATCATCCCATTTGAAAGAGACGTCCTTTTGAGAAGGTGATGAAATGGTTGACAACGATCTAATAATTGTGAAATAAAATGACGAATGGACAACCATTTGCCTTGCAGGCTATGGAGTTGTTTAAGCTTAGTGGGTGGAGGCATTTGCAAAATGGCCTTGACTTTAGTGAGGTCAACTTCTATACCACAGAGGGAAACAATAAATCCCAGGAGCTTTCCTGAGAGAACTGCGAAGACGCACTTTTTAGGTTGAAGGCGAACATAATATTTAATGAGGTGGTCAAAGATGGTTTTGAGGATGGCGAGGTGCTCAGTGTGACATTTAGATTTGGTAAAGAGATCATCCACATAATCTTCCAATATGCGATGCATAATATCATGGAAAATGTAGGTCATAGCATGTTGAATATGTGGCACCAACATTTTTAAGGCCAAAAGGCATGACTCGATAGCAAAAGGTCCCCCAAGGGGTAATGAATGTGGTTTTGTGTTGATCCTTTGGAGTGAGAAAGAATTGGTTATAACCCAAGAAACCATCCATAAGTGATAGCATCTCATGGCCAGCAATAAGGTCAACAAACTGGTCAATACCTAGTAGAGGAAAATCATCTTTTGTGTATGCAAGGTTGAGATCATGGAAATTGATGCAAATGCGAAGTCCCCCTGTTGCCTTAGTGACAGGGATGATGTTAGAAATCCATTGGGGGTAATTGATGGGTAAGATTAAGGAAACTGAGAGAAGGCATTGAAGTTCTTCTTTGACAAGAAGAGCAATGCGAGGGTGCATTTTCCTCAACTTTTATTTTACGGGTTTGGCATCAGGAATGGTTACAATATTGTGGACCATGATAGTGGGATCAATGCTAGGCATGTCAGCATAAGACCAAGTGAAATCATGGCTATGATTTTTAAGAAAAGAAGTGAGAGCTTCTTGTTCAGCATCATCCAGAGATTACCCAATCTTGAGAATGTGCGGGTCATCCTGAGTGTGGATGTTGACTTCGATAGTCGATTCATTCAACATTGTTTACATCTCATAAGGTAACAACCAGTGAATATAAGATTCTTCAGCACCAAGGTAAGATAGTATGGACTCATCATCCTGACATTGAATGACACTAATAAGAGTATCGTCCCCTATCATGTCAGGATACAAGAATGAAAGAGAGGAAGGAGCCTCGCCATCGTGGTGATAGATCAGAGGCCCCAAGGAAATGGTATTTATGGAAAAAAAAGTTAGGAGGGATAGATTCAAGATCCATTGACTCCATTGGTGAAGGTTGTTAAGGTGGAGTCGGTGAAGAAGGTGGAGACAGGTCAATGTCTTCAATGAGTTCAATACGGGGATTTTTGGTAGGTAGTTTGGTAAAACTGATTCCACTATGATCATTGTGTTTATGTGTGGTACATGAAATAACAATGTGACAACCTTGTTCATAAACACCAAAGCCGAAACCCTTCTAGGCATAGTGGTCTAGGAAAGTGTGAGCAAAGCGGCTGTTGGTAAGTGACTGAAGGTCAGCCGAAAAAGGTCAGGTTTGTGATGGTGGTTCGGGTGTTTAAATGGAAATGTCAATTCCCCCTTAGGTAAGATGGGTATGAAGGTGGTGAGGACCATAAAGGAGACACTCGCCTATGCAGTGATCATAGTGAGGATGCTGGTGAAGGTTTAGATACTCTTGTGGAGTAAGGAATGTATTGACATTGTACAAGCAATACTCCCCCATAGTGAGATGTTGAAAAACACATTCCAAGGGATCAGTGCTTGATATATTGGTTGCTGGAATGGAGGAAGCATTAGAAGTTAGATCGATAGATGTGTCAGTTAATAATAGGAACTGATGTGTGACTAGTAGAAGAGACAATAATGGTTGGAATAGAAGATTTGGGCGAAGGTGAGGTTGTAATGGCACTGGTGGATGGGGTCATGTGTGAATAAGACATAGGCAGGGAGGTAGATGTGCTAACAGGTATAAGGACATCATTGGGCCAGTAAAGCATGTTCAGCTGGAATGGTATAGGAACATCCTTCATGTTTGAACTTTACGCATCGATGTAAAGTAGAAGGAACACAAATAGGTTCCATGACATGAATCCAGGGTCTGCTAAGCAATAAATTATATTGAAACTCCCCTTCACAGAACGTATAAAAAATCAGGAACATTACGGGGACTCACACAAACATGGAGAATGGTAGTGCCAAGTGTAGAAGGGATATCGTCATTGAATGAACACAACATGCCTAGATGTTTATGCATGCAGTTATTGGGTATGCGCATTTGTTCTTTCGAATACACAAGAGGAGATGATGTTAATACTAGTACCCCCATTGATCATAACACAGGTCAGAGATGTATATTATCGATATGGATGGAGATGAAAAGTGCAAGATCTGGGTCATCGGTTTGGTGGGGGACAATTTCATCATCTAAAAAACTAAGGATAACAACTTGGTGAACAGGTGGAGGTGATGAGGTAGATGGAAATGTGCAAGGTTGGTGAGAGAAGTGACATGATGAGGTTTGATAATAGATGCTACAGGTGTGGGGTCATTAGGTAGAACTTCAATAGATTAAAGGACCTCCATGAGGGCTTGACGATGTGACTCTGAGGTTTGGATGAGACCGTATAAGAAAAATTTGAGGGGAGATTGTTGTAGTTGTTTGAGCATGGTACGATGTGTGATGCCATTAGAAATAGGGTACGTGGGGCCACGGATGGTTATTTTAGGTATGCATGCAGATGGTATGTTGGGTATAGGATCGGTTGGTGGGTCGGCTTGATGGCCTTTTCTTTTCCTTTCTGCGCACGTGTAGTGACATGTATCATGTTGATTTGAGGGGAGTTAGCAAATGGAGAAGGTGTAGGGTGAGTGGTATAACAACACGATGGGAAAAAACCTACTGGAGGGGAGAAACACCTTATGAGGTTAGTTGGGCGCAACAAAATTTGGGTGGTGGCATGGTAAGTTCTCTGATGCAAACCATGTTAATGTCAAATTTTGGGGGTGGCTCTAGGAGTTGTGAGGGTGGAGGTTGTGGTATGGGTGTAGGAGGAAGGTGTGATGAAGGTGATGACAGTGAAATAGGTTCGTCATCTAGGAGGTCATTGTCATCAAAATTGGGGTCAGAAGAACATAATTGAATGATGGAAGCCTTTATACCCTTAAAGTTCTCAACATCATGCCCTGACACATGATGGTAAGCACAAATTTTAGTATCATAAAACCCTTCCAGTTGTGTAGGTTTAAGAGGGTTCTAAGGTCTAAGAGGATGGAAGGTGATAGCAGAAATTTCCAAGAGGTTAGCTAAGATGGTGGCATATGATCCGACCAGTGGATCACAATGTGAAGTGAAAGTTCTTGGTTGGATAGATTGGGTGGTTGTGGTGGTAGTTGAGGGGATGCAGTCTTGGATTTGGGTTGTACTTTCTTTGGTGTAGGTGCAGGAACAACAAGAGGGGTAAGTTTAACCCCCTCTTTGGAAATTACTGGTTTTTTTAATTATTGGTGTTTTTTTTTAGGTAGAGGTGTAGGGGGAGCATGTGACGGAGATGGTAAGGAAAATGGTGGGAGAGGACAAGTGACCCAAGGGGATTGAGTTGCAGTGGTAGGTGTTGGTCGAGGTTGAGAGGGAGGTACAGGTGAGGTGGAAGAAAATGTCATAGGTAGTGAAGGAGGTATAGAAGGTAATGGTGGTATATGAGGTAAAGAAGTTATAGATGGTGATGAAGGACACAAGGTTCACCTAGGTAGAGCTATAGGCTGTGGTGAAGGGGTCAAGGGAATTTAGGTTTACTCCTAGAGGGAGTATATTGTTTTAAGGTAGAGGGGTGAGGTCCCAAGATGGATGGTAGGGGTGAAAGCGATAAAGGTGTAGTTGGTGAGGTCAGTGTATGCGGATTAGAGGGTTGGTTTTTTCATTTAGGGTGAGTAATTGGTTCAATAGGTATATGGGAAGATGTGGTCAAGTGTATCCTGACAGGAGGATGTGCAAGGTTTGATGTGGGTGTGACCTCTAGAAACACTAGTGGGTTTAGATACAGGAGATGATGTTGGAACACGTCAGATAAAAAATAGAGGGGCGTATATAGATGAGGATGATGAAAAATCTGCAGTAGAAGATATTGAGAGTTATGTTTATGTGTGGTTTGGGTTGTTAAAACATCTGTAGATAAATACTAGAAGTGTCATTGGAAGATGATTGCATTTGGGTCACAACCAAGAATAAGAGATTACCCCAAAGTGAAGACCTATCAACATAGTCTTCGGTTGGCCAAACGTGAGAACGACACTGTGGTAGATGAGGTAGATGTGAAGCATGTGGGGATTCCTATAAAATGTGTTCTGAGAAATAGGGAATTTTCTGTCTTTGGCCTCTGTAGGTAAGAGAGCCGACATTAGGTCCACATGATCTTGGGTAGTTTATGGCGACTGGTCACCAAGTGGTAACGACAAATCTATTGGGTCCTGAATAGGTGGAGAAGATGATGGGCACTCCTCTGTATGGAGGAAGTACAATTGGTAGTGGCTCACTGGGTAGGGAAGCTGAAGGGAAAATGATATCAGTGCTAATGTGAGACTAAACCTCTACAGGTGTATGGGGAGGTGAAGGGCTTTCCTCTATGGGTAGAGGGATAGCTAAAGTAGGTTCCTGTGCATGTAGAGGATTTTGGGCTAGGATTTCCTCAATGGAGGGGATAGGAGATATTTGGGAAACAAGTGGTAAGTCGATATAGATAACATGTACCTCACATGTACTACTTCTCTACTTACCCTAATGTTTGACGCATCATTTGATCATTAGATGGGGAATGGTTAAGGAATGGTTTTGTTGAATATATAAAGGTTTTGATTGGTAGGTGCATTAGGGTTATCCAGGACTAACTCGCCACTCTCGAGAATTCTCTAAAAAATGTTTTTAAAGGTGATACAATTGTTATCGCTATGACCATTTACATGGTGATAGTTATGGTAGTCATTGTCCTTGTACCAACCTAGTATAGGGTGAGAGGGGTCAAAACCTATATGTGGTTTGATAGGAGGAAGGGTGATGGCATTAACTTTAATAAGTTTTTACTAAAATAGATGAATATGGTTCCCCAATTTTTGTGTATTTCTTTTGTTCTTGTTTGAATTGGAAGGCTTTAATTGGTGACAGATTGGATGAAGGTTTAGCATGATTGGATGGATGGGTAGGGCCAGCCTTAAGGACCACTAGTCGTTGGCAGTTCCCTTGGCTTTGAAATAACTCATCTGAGGTTTCGAGGAAGATGAAGTATCGTGTAATTTAAATGAGGAGTTCTTATTTCATAATTGGATCTTCTTCTGTTCAATGGTGTGAATTTCAAGCTTACGTGCCATGGTGAAAGCATCACAAATATATGGAGACCACCGGATCTTTTCAACTATAAGGTAGGTCTAGCATAGGCTCGTGTGAAGAGCTCTATGAGTTCAATTTATGGTAATTGAAAATTGAGTTGGTTGATTAGGCCATGCTAACGAGTGTCAAAATATGTAATAGATTCATCATCATATTGACGCATGGAATAAAGATCGGTCATTGTAACCTTCTTGATAACGTTAATTGAAAAATGATCTAAGAATGTCTAGGTAATCCACTATACTAGTCCAATGTTGGACTGTCATCACCAATCTGACACTATGATAATTCTCCATAGGGAACTTTCGTGCTATGATTATTTACTAATGCACAACCTTTAGTTTGGTGGATGTCATCTGGAAACACAACAACAAACATAACATAAGAATACCATATACTATAATACGAAGGAATGCTGAAAAATATGAAATATAAGTGTAAATTATAATATCAACATGAAATTTGTTACAATCTCACCCATGAGATACTTCAAGTGTTACTAACTTCACGTGCCTTCCAACAATAACTATGGGAGAAAACTTCACAATTACACCTCTTAATGGCTTCTTTAACACACCTTCAAAATGATGGCTTCCTTTACACACTTATTCATAGAATATTTCTCACTACTTCCTTCTATACTAAATGAGGGGGGTGGCCCTTTATTTATAGGAATTTAGGGTTATCCACCCTATCTCTAATATAGGATAGGAAATCTATTATGATGAATCATATTCCATACCTTAACTCTTATCTGTACATGTAAGCTTATCTTTTAAGATAAGATAAACCCTATCATTTCACATGGGTTCCACATTTTTAGACTTTTTACAAATAAAATAGACAAAATATTTATGATCTCACTCCTTGTCCTTATTACCAATATATTATTTCTAATTCCTAATCATGTAGACCCTACTTCTCTACTTACCCTAACTTTGACATTTTAACATTACCAGACCACTTACGACAAATATTTACTTTTTACCACAAAATTTTTATTGTACTTTTGACTATTACCATACTATACATTATTGGCGGCGTCATACTAACAACGTCATTATCTTCTATCAGACGCTACTACTAATTATACTTAACAACATCCTATTTCTAGTACATACATTAATGAAATAAAAATTACGGAGGAAAATTTTAGTGTCGACATCTTCCCCCTTCCTAGCTTCTACTTCGTCCTCGAAGTATACTATTCTGGTGCTTGGAAAATCTTCAACTTGTCATGGTTGACCCATTTTGTAATGGGAGTGCCATCCAATTCCTCTAGTCGATATGTACCATTTTCATGCACAACTGCTATTTTGTAGGGCCCCATCCATTTTGGAAGAAATTTTCTGTCTTCTTTTTTTGTATCTAGAATCATATACTAGAACCAAGTCATTCACATGAAATGGAGACCACCGGATCTTTTGATCAAAGTATTCCTTCTGCTTCATTTTCTTCTTATAGTTTGTATCCTTAGCTATTTCCCTCATTTCCTCTAGCAAATGAAGATGTACCAACCTTTCTTTTACTGAATCACTTTCATCCATCCTTTCATTTTTCATAACTCTCACAGTACGAATATTAAACTCAATAGGAAGAACTGGATCAATGTCATAAGCCAACTGAAATGGGGAGTATCCTATTGCTAACTTTGATGTTACCCTATATGCCCACAATGCTGCATGAATCCTTTTATCCCTCTTATGTACCTGTAAGGCTGCATCTTTTGCTAGAATTTGACACAACACAAAATTTGTTCGTTCCACTTGTCCATTTGTGCTTGGCTTATATGGTGTTTCCTTCCTGTGCTTAATAGAAAACTTATTGACTAGGGCTTCTACCACCTCATTAATGAAGTGTCCTCCTTGATCTGTTACAATTTCTAATGGACAACTGAACCAAATTTGGTGACAATGCGTTCATATATGAACCTTGCCACTTCATCCTTGGAAGTTGTTTTCAATGGCCTAGCTTCAACCCACTTGGTTAAATAATCTGTGGTAACTACAATATACTTATTTTGGCATGGGGTAGTTAGAAGTGGACCTATAATGTCTGTTCCCCACTTTTCAAAGGGACCAAGTGGAAGAATAGGGCATAATGGAGCTAATGAAGTCTTACGGTTACCATGTATTTGACAAATATCACATATATTACAATAAGTATAACAATCTCTAATAAGAGTGGGCCAGTGATAACCTGCATCCAAGATCCTTCTTGTTATAAGTTGTCTAAAGAAGTTTCCTCCACATGTACCATTGTGGAATTATTCTATCAGCTCCTTCCCTTGATCACGTCCAACTAATCTCTTGTACTATACATCAGGTCCTATTCGAAATAATATTCCATGTAGAATAGAATATGGACGACTGACTTGAATAATCTTCCTCTTAGTCTTTGCATTGGCACCATCAGGAAACTTGAATTCATTCATATAATTCTAAATTTCTATGTATTCACTAGTGATTCTATCAAGGGTAATAATGATGCATCTGGGAAATCATCATCATCACAAGGTGAACCTAAACCATCATAGGCTCGAGAGAGTGCATCTGCATTGACATGCTTCTTTCCTAGCCTATCTATAATATCAAATTCAAATTCTTGTACCAAAATTATCCATCTTGCTATCCTCCCTAATGGGTTAGTCTTATTTACAATATATTTTAGAGCTTGATGATCTTGATACAACTATAAATTTTTTCCCTAGCAAGTAATTTGTAAACTTCTTTACAGCAAAAATGATAGCTAGAGCCTCTTTTTTAGTTACAGTATAATTTACCTCAGCACTGCTCATTTGTCTGCTCCCAAAGTAAAATGGATGATCATTCCCATTTTCATCCTTTTGGCTCAGAGTAATTCTTAGTGTCGCATCTGAGGCATCAGTATACACAATGAATGGCTTGCTCCAATCTGGATTCTTTAAAATAGGTGATGACACCAGGGCCTCCTTCAGTCGTTCAAAATTTTCATGCACCTTATTTCTTGGTTCATAAGTAACATCCTTCTTTAAGAACTGGGTTAGTGGTTGTGCAATGTGAGAAATTCTTGATGAACCTTCTATAGTAACCCACATGGAATAAAAATGATCTCAACTTACTTCTATTGATAGGAAATGGTAACTCTTTGATTTTTGAAACTTTATCATGATCAGTACCAATACCATCTCTGGATACAACATGCCCTAACAGAATGCATTTAGAACATCCAAAGACAAACTTTGTAGGGTTTAGTGAGGTTTGTGCTTTATCTAAACTTTGAAATGCTATCTCCATCTCGTGCAGGTGGTCCATCTTGCTCCCGTAGATGTAAAAATCATGCAAAAATACTCTGATGAAGTTCCCAATGTAGGGTTCAAACACCCTATTCATCAAGCACTGGAATGTTTCCAGAGAATTACACACCCCGAAAGGCATAACTCTATAAGCAAACGTTCCCCAAGGAGTGGTGAACATGGTCTTCAATTGATCTTTCTCTGCTATACAAACTTGGTTATATCCGCTATATCCATCAGGAAAACTATAACACTCCTGGCCAGCTACTTCATCCAAGATCTGATCTAAGAATGGAAGAGGGTAATGATCCTTCTTTGTTTCTTTATTGAGCTTCCTATAATCAACACAAATGAATAGCTTCCCATTCTTTTTATTGAGATCACAATGGGAGAAACCCATTCTGAATTCTCCACAGTAAATATGAGTCATGCATCAAGCAACTTATCTATTTCTTCTTTTACAGTCTTGGAAAAATTAGGATTCATTCTATATGGCATTTACTTTATAGGCTTAGCACCATCTACTAGCTCAATAGAATGTTTTACCCAACTTAATTGACGGAGTTCCTTGTAATCAAAATTGAATATGTGTATGTACCTTCAAAATAGCTAGAGGTAGGATTCTTTCTCACTCTCCATCACAGCATCATCAATCTTTATTTGTTGGAGATGATCATCAATTTCTTCTTTAGATAATTTTATGGGGTCATGAGTCGGTGTTACTAGAAGGATATCCATGACTGAAACATCAACCTCACTTTCTGCATCTTCGGTGTCCACTTCACTGGTACTAGAGTAATCAGAGGATGTCCAATCATCAGTTTCATCACTTGAATCCATAGGTTCTGCCTTATGATGCTGAGGGATCACGTTTATCTTCACCCTCTCTCTACCACATCCAAGTGTCATGAAACCTTCATTCCAGTAGTTTCTTGCATGAACTCTCCTTAGCCATGGTCTCCCCAACAACATTGGGTACGCAATAGTACCATTTTTCATCACCAGAAAATTCTACCACACATACAACACCCATAACAGATATTGCCACATTTGGAACTACACCTTATGGTTTAGTTTTTCCCTTATTTAATGACCTTAACATAAGTGTTGAGGGATGATCAATTTTTAAACCCAACATACTCATTACAGACTTGGTCATTACATTAACTACAGCACCTCCATCAACTAAGACATCATGAATTGAAATATCATTACATAATACCTCAGCTTGTGGAGCATAGGGATCTGCCTCTGCCTCCAAAAAAGGGACCTCAACCTCCTTCCTTTGTCGAGAATTGAGTCCACTTCATAGCTCCTGCCTCTTCTTAGGATACATAGCCAAGAGAAGACAAATCTTCTAAGATGGAGTATGGTCCTTGTCCATGTGAAATCAGAAAATCCCGCACACCCAATTTTCTTCTCCTATGTTTCTTACTAGTTTCTCCTTTCATCTTCTTAGGATCATTTCCATCTTGGTTATCTTTTTCTTTCTTTCTTTTTGTTACAAACACATATAATTCATTATTTATGCTCTTATCTACTACATCAAAAGAATTCGCAGGGGCTTTTCCTTTATAATTATCTCTTGTACCAGATGTAGAAGCTCTATCTGGACAATTATACTTATAATGACCCTATTTATAACAACCATAACATACAACTTTAAAAATATTTCTTTTTGGACCTCTATCTCCTCCCTGAGAACTAAATTCCTTTCTTTAAAGAAGATTAATAGTTAACTAGCCCATCTTCCTGAGAAGATCTTCATACTCAGTAGATGTACTAGGAAAAAGATTTTTTCTCACTGAGAGTGGTTGTGGATTTTGGACCAAAGGTGCTAGTGTAGGCTCTACTTTAGCAACAATTTCTTTGGGTTCCTCTTCCATACTTTCTTATTGTCTTCTTACAATCTCCTTTTCTTGTTCAATGGTAGATGGGCGGTCATACTTCACTTGTTGTCTGATCTCTGGCTTCATTCCAAGAATGAAGTTCTTACAGAGGAGATTATCCATGTCATTCATCAACCCATCCGCTAATCCTTCCTTCCGGATTTGGGCATCGAGCTTCCTCCTTAGCTCTAGAACACGAGAATGATAATCTCTTATCTTCTCCTTCTCTCCTTGGGCTAGCTTTGTGATCTTGATCATGAGATCTGCATATTTCTGTTGTTCACCAAATTCTTCAAGAAAACTTTCAGTTAATAAATACGATTAGTTTATCACATTATCACCTAGTGTTTCAAACCACCTAAGGGTTGAACCATCCAAAAAGGTCGGAAAAAATTCAGTCAATTGTTCCCTTCTTATGAGCCCATTACAAATACAAGATCTTTTAAAATCTTGAATGAAAGAGGAAGCATCTTCATTAGAGTGGGCTGAAAAAACATGAATCTTCCCCATTTTTAAATGTAACCACAGTGAAATACCAACTCACAAGTATAATCAGTAAGACGTATGTGTACAAATAATTGGACTCACTACAATAGAAAGTGACTTTACACCTTTCTACAGTAAAATAGAAATGACCACAGTAAACTATGGTAAAACTTGACTTGCTACGGTAAAAATTGACTTTACTATGGTAAACGCTATTTACGGTAAAAATGAAGTTATTGGGGTAAACACTATTCACGGTAAAAAATGAAGTGACTGTGGTAAATACTATTCATGGTAAAAGTGAATTTACCATGGTAACTCCTATGCACAGTAAAAACAAGGTTACCCTCTAAATGATTTCTGACTAAATGGGAATATCTCTCCAAAAAATCCACCAAGGAGGAATGATCCTAGCAACGGAACCAAAATGTCATCACCAATCTGGAACTATGATAATTCTCCACTGGGAACTCCTTGTGCTATGATTATTTACTAATGCACAACCTTTAGTTTGGTGGATGTAATCTGGAAACACAACAACAAACATAAAACAAGAATACCATAGACTATAATACAAAGGAATAATGACAAATTTGAAATATAAGTGTAAATTATAATATCAACATGAAATTGTTACAATCTCACCCATGAGATACTTCAAGTGTTACTGACTTCACTTGCCTTCCAACAATAAATATGGGAGAAACTTCACAATTACACTTCTTAATGGCTTCCTTTACACACTTACTCATAGAATATTTCTCACTACTTCCTTCTATACTAAATGAGGGGTGTGGCCTCTTTATTTATAGGAATTCAGGGTTATCCACCCTATCTCTAAGATAGGATAGGAAATCTACTCTGATGAATCATATTTCATACCTTAACTCTTACCTGTACATGTAAGCTTATCTTTTAAGATAAGATAAACCTTATCATTTCTCATGGGTTCCACATCTTTAGACTTTTTACAAATAAAATACATAAAATATTTATGACCTCACTCTTTTTCCTTATTACCAATATAATATTTCTAATTCCTAATCATGTAGACCCTACTTCTCTACTTACCCTAACTTTGACATTTTAACATTACCAGACCACTTACGACAAATATTTACTTTTTACCACAACATTCCTATTGTACTTTTGACTATTACCATACTATACATTATTGGCAGTGTCGTACTGGGAGCGCCATTATCTTCTATCAGAATCTACTACTAATTATACTTAACAACATCCTATTCCTAATACATACATTAATGAAATAGAAATTACGGAGGAAAATTTTAGTGTCGACAGGACCAGTTAGGGACATGGGAAAGGTTCACAAAAGCAAAGCATCATCATGGGAAATTCAATAACACCCATGTTTGAAAGATCGTAAAGGTTGCTGTGGGTCATCCTTACTGTTAAAGAAGTTAAACTTAGGCATATCCCACTGTATGAGATATGGGAAAATGGGAATGGATGTGTGAATAGGCTCATTACAAATCTCGTCATAGATGAGAGAATTATAGGAGCTGGAAACAGATGCTTCTAATGTCTTCATCTTGTCCATCATTAACTTTATAAAGTCAGTGTTAGGTTGTGAAGATTGCGTACCCCCCGGAGTGAAAGGAGGTTGTTGTTGGACATATGAAGAATATGACATTCTAGAGTATGGTGGTGTTGAATAAGGAGGTGAGAATTGAGAGACAGACATAGAGGGTATATACCCAGACTGAATGACTGATGAAACAGGATGCGGCTGGTAATAAGTATGTGAGGGTGGGCCACTCATAGTGACCCTAGTAGAGATAGGAGGTAGAGATTAGGGAATAGAAAGGACAACGCTTTGAAATGGGGTAGAGGTTAAAAACACCAAAGGTGGTAGCATTGTGATTGGTACATAAGAAACAATAGGTGTAGATGATACTATGTTTTGGGAGGTGGATGAAGGTATTGTGGAGACTGCGAGTGTAATGGAGGTGATTGATGTGGCGGTCAAAGATGGCGTGGGACCTAGTTGCGACACAACTGGGGATAAAATGGGTGAGGTCGCCGTGGTAGGAGGTGGAAGTGATCTTTAGGGATGGAGATAAGGATACGAGCATGTCATAGATCAATTGACCCAAGGCATCTCGAGTGGAGGAATGGGTGAGGTAGTGGTTCAAAGCAGTGAGATTCTGATCCAGGAGTCTTGTAAACTCTCTGTCACTTATAGGAATGGTGATAGGTTGATTGGGATCCATGTATGATGAGATGGAAGGTGGGGAATGACTAGGTGATGAAGGGATAGGTGGGAGAAATAATCGACTAGCGTGAAATACAAGGGTGCTTGCCTAGCTACAGGGTAAGCACCATGTGGCTAGGAGATGATTTGGTGAGACTGTATTATGTCTAAATGGCACAGAACATGGTAGAACTAGGAAAACAGTCAACGGGGAGTGAATTAGGTTAGCTGGTGAGCTATAAAACAACATAGGGTAAACCGATGCCAGTTAGGATTAATCGGTGCTGGTTACTATGAAAAACTAACAGTCTACTAAATGATGGTCCCAGACTAATTTTTTTTTACACAGGATTAGAATTAAAGTGATTGTGATTGAAGTAATGAAAATATGAAAGGTGATAAGAGCCTTTTACAACTCAGAAACTGAAATAGGTGTCTTTTGGATAGGTATCTAAGAAAACTTCAGACTGACAACCGGTTGGGTTAGACCGATGCTGGTTATAGATAATTGTAGCCAATTATTGTGAAATTGAAAAAAATAATAAGAAGAATGGTTGTGATTTAAAAATCTGGTGTTGAATCAAACCCAAAAGTCTGAGGATGATGTAAATGTGGTCTAGGCACACTCAGAAAAAGTCAGAATACACCGACTATGATTGGGAGTGTGTAAGGAAGGACAAAAATAATGATCGAAAGCTCTCACCTCAAAACACAAATCAAGAAGAACACTAAGAAAGAACATTCCTAGAGTGCCTATTCTATTACGTTTGTTCAGCTTATGCTATTTGCATGGACTGACTATTATGAATAGAACAATAGAATTTCTTGGTGAGGAAGGCTTCCTATGAAGAAAGAATTCTTAAGGGTGAGGTTTCAGGAATGTTATGGCAGGGGTGGGCTTCGCTCTGAATTATGAATCGACAAAGCAGTGAGATGGGTCCCCGCTGTACCGTGATCGTGAGCTCACCTACAACTTCTTCCAGGTAGGATGTTGTTTAAGAATGTATGTATTTTGAATTTTTGTGGGGTTTAGTAAGACTTAGAGAAAGAGAAAAGGATAGAAGTGATTTTCTATGATTCGTTTGTCAATCATTAGCTATTCATGACTTCTAGCATATAGGTTACCCTCAATTAATGTGAGCTAATGAGCTAAATCAGAATGCAATGCACTTGTTTTAAACCGAAATCAAAAGTATGATATTCGATGACAATAATAGATGAACAGGAAGAGGGATGCTCTTTCATTAAAATGCAGAAGACAAGAATAAGAAGGTTCTTTTTAAATACACCAAAAGAAAGGTGTCTCAGAGCAAGTAGATAGACGAAAATGTTACCAAGGAGAAAGTCTTAATGTGAATGCTATTAGAAGGGAAACAAACACACACAATGTTTTACCTAGGAATGAAGAAAGATGCAAGGAACCTCGAATGGGTCCCACCGGGCATGCCAAAATGTTTCACCTGATTTCTTAGTTTTTCTGGGAAGTACTTGATGAAACAGATAAGGTAAAGGTGGTAAGAGGAATACCTAGTTTAGGATGGTGTAAGGTTGTATGTGTGCATATTTGAATTCTGAATCAAAGTGATTGTGACACCCTCATTTTGGCTAGGAGTAACTACCTGTATAAGAACCAAAACAAGACCACCAAAGAGAGTTAAACGATATATGCAGTGGACTTCCTAACATGTGCTAGATCCTGGAAGTGTGATACTTCCTAGATGGTTGTTAGTCCATTGTTCAAAACAATTCAATGCTGAAATAAAGTAAATATTGTCCTACTGTAGTTTAATATGATTTAGGCATCTCACACATAACACAATAGGTTAGATCTAATCTAATAGGCTAGGCTAGAAGGAGATCCAAAGGTCAAGTAGGTTGGTTATAGGTGAATCTAAGCTAACAAGCTAGGTTAGATAGAGATCTAAAGGTCAAATAAGTGTCCAAGTAGGTATATGTAAGAAATAAGTTGTTATTCTAGCAGAAATCAGGTGACATAGAGACCGACCACAGTTTTACTGTAATCGATGATGATTTGACTATAACCGATGACGGTTGGAGAGAACCGACGACAATTAAGTTTGGGCTGGTAGAATCACACACTCCAGGTTTTTGGAGTTTTGGGGAAAAGGTGGAGTGGATAGAAGGTGGGGATTGATCATAGAGGAGATGTAGATATGTTGTAAAGGTCTAAGATTACTGAGGAGGTCAGAAATGGGAAGTTGAACCAAGTATTAAAATGATTGGGTATGGAAGGTGGTTGTAGCTAGAGAGAGGGAATGGATAGAGGGTAAAAGACTAGGTTCCTCTACCACAAATACTACAGATGATGATAAGAAAATGAAACAGATGGAAGGAGGATGCTTACTCTTATGTGAGGTACAGGTATGAAGAATAATGGAGAAGTTGTTGCATTGGAAGATGCTGGGAAGAAATTTTTCACTGTTGTGCCTATGTATTTGGTTGTCTTTGTAGATCACAAATCAATCTTCATTCTGTTGTCGTGTCTAAGGAGATTGAACTCGAGTTCAACAACCTTTTAAACAATAACCATCAATCTGTATTACAAAGTTGTAGATGGGTCTAAATAGGCCATTTGCTCCATTGTGGTATAACCGGCGTCGATTTAGGGTGAACCAACATCGGTTCAGGGTGAGATATCTCGGGTTTTTCAAAAATTTCCTGGAAATTGCTCCGACATTTGATAAGGGTCTTTTATTTTTCCTCGGGGAAAAAAACCAACCTTAGGATGTTTTTAAATGTGAGGTGAGGGAATGGGTCTAATGTTAGGTTTTATTTAGGCCATTGGTTTAGGGTTTAGGTTAATGGTTCAAATGATGGGGGTGGTTAGGTGAGGTGTATTTAATAAAGGCAATTATATTAAATAGGTATGTGAGGGTGGTGAATTAATTTAATGTAAATAATTAAATTAATATGTGTGTTGGTAAAAGGTCATTAACTTAATTAAGATAATTAAATTAATATATATTGGGATAAATGGCTTTAATTTAATTAAAGTAATTAAATTAAAATGTGTGGGGTGTAGGAGGTAGGTGCTAAGGTGTTGAGGATGATGAAGTGATTATAGGGCTGTGTTAGGGGATCAAGGTGATTATGACATGATTTTGGTGTCTATAGTAATGACAAAGCATTTTAAGAAGAATCCAATCAAGGAGGAGCCAAATGAAAAAGAAAGAAGCTCAGACCAACCAAGTAGGAGAAAGAGGCATATTCCAAAGAAGAAAATGAGTCAACTAAGTTAGAAAGAGAAAAATTTAAAAGTTAAGATGATGGCAGTTGAAACAGAATAGAAAATGGAGTTTTGTATGAATATGTACAAAATAAGGAAAGTAAGCTTCTCATAGAATCTTGCGAATGAGGTTTTAGGGACTAAGATTGTCATTGTCACTAGAAACAATTATAATTGATGCTAAACAAGAAAAGGTGTTAATAGCAAGTGAGAAAAGATTTGAAAGCAAATTTGATCATGACAATAAGCCTGAATCATTTTTCATTCTTGAGCACAACTATAAGGGGTGTAAAAAGGATATTATATTCACGAAAATGCTAAATGAAACTAGTGTCTTGAAAAACGGTACTGGTACAATACAAAGGTGCATTTGATGAAATGGCCTAATGCCTATGAAATTTTCAAAATATATTTGTTTAATAACATGGCAGTGATGTCAATTTCTGATTATTTTAGTTTTGTGAGGATGTTCAAATAACCTTTACATGTGAAAAAATAATAAATAAAACTCTATGAAAAATGGATATTCGGAAATCCTTATGGAAATTATTCTTTGAAAAATCTGATGGAGAATACCATACAACAAGGCAACAAGAAATGTAAAACTAGGACAATTATTTATAGAGAAAACATAAAAAATACCTAAGGTTAAGGCAAGAAAAGTAGTCTCAATGATAAAAGCAATAGTGAAAAGAATCAAGAAGAATTCAAAAATAATGAAAGTGATACCAATATAGTGGACAGAATCAATAACAAGATTCAGGTACAGTGGTATAAAGGAGTATCTAAAGAATGAAGAGGAGAAATCAAGAACATACCCTTAAGACTAGAAGACTTTAGTTTCATTAACAACGTGAATCAAGCCTAAGTAATAAAGTTCTCTAGATGAAGAATAAAGGAAAACACTGTTGAGTGAAGCTAAGGGAGTTATTAAACATTACTTTTATGAGAATATTGTTGAGAATGTAGAGAACCATGATGAGTCAGCGGTAGTCCTAAGAGAGAGTGAAGAAGATGTGAGTATAAGCAAGACAAGAACCATGGAATCCATAGAGAAATAATGTTAGGAAAACCTTAAAGAGGGGGAAGATACAAGGTTCATAGTGGTGGTTGGGAGGAAGAACACATCAAAAAACAAAGAAAAATAAACAAGGAGCATAGTAAGGAACTGCAAGAAAAGGAACAAGAAGACATCTACAATGCATTTGAGTAGGATCTCAATTTTTCTTACAAGGATACTCTGGTGCAGAAGAATCATCATGATGAGCAGTCATTCAAGTTTTATATGTCATGAAATTATGAAATTGTTTAGGTTGTAAGGTGTGAGGTAGATAAGTGTTTGTAAAAGTGAGTAAGTGGAGTAATTATACTTGTAAAATTTGATAAAAGGTAAGTTAGTTGCCTTCAAAGCCTATAAGGCATAATTTTTGTGTCATAGAGTTATAATAGGGATATGGACGAGTATGGGATGCTTCTTAGATTAATTCTAAGATATATTGTGTCGTTAAACTCATCTAGGAGCTAAAATAGGCAGTTTGGTGAGTTAAGGAAGAAACAAAGTTATTTGGTGGGTATCAATGATGTATCAATCGGATAACATGATGAAGAAGATGTAATGGAAGATGGAGATGAATGATAAAGATGTTGGAATGATATTCCACATGAATAAGTTCTTGTTTAATATGTTATTTGTTGATAAATGTAATCTATGTAGTATGCGCTATCGTAAACTGAGACTCTAATCTTGATAGTCATACAATAGTTCCTTTTTAGAAACCTGTGATTACATGATCATGTGGGGGAAGGTACAAATAGCCATCATAAATTTATATAGCTCTTGAAGAGTCAAAATATTACCTGTGCATCAAAATCTTAGCTCACGAGCTCTAACTAGGGCCTTGTGCCATTTAAATAGTATTCACCCCCAAATTTCTTGAAATTTTAGGAGCATATCTGCTTAGGTGAATCTAACGAGTCCTCAAAATTTATAGTCCTAACTAACATGTGGGTAAAATTTATAACAAATTTTGTGTGTCCGACTGTAACAATGCTCAGTGTGTGATGGAAACAAGGTGGATGAAGGAGGAAATGGTGGAATCAAGTTTCTAAACTCTATATACTCCATGTTGGTGACATTTTATAAATGGATCCATGTTATTGCAGGTGAGATTATACTCTTAAGTTCTTGATGTTATAGCTCAGGGGTAGGAAAGGCCTAATGTTGCATGTTACAGTCACAAAGGAGATATAATTGCATACAAAGGAATAGTTCATGAGACTTAGGGGCTTTCAAGATATCCATAAGGTAAGTTTAGAATCCACATTGGATGGTAGGGTTTATTCATGAGAAACTATGATAGTTAAATATTCGTATGAAAAAATGGTAAGTAGCCAACAAAATCTAGTGAGAGAACTAGGTTGAAATTTGAAGTATATAACTACATTGGAAGATTCTAATCATCATGTTTTGAGTTATTTGAGATTCCATAATATACCTAGAAGAGATTCAAGAGTTTTCATAAAGGTTTAGAACATTAGTTCTTATTACCGTAACTAGGCTAACTAGTGAATTATGAAAGACATTGGAGTTGAACCTCAAATGAGTATTGACAAGACCAACACAATCAAGGATGTGAAGGATTTAGGTAAGAATTGGCGTATTCTCTTAATTTGTTTTATAACAAAGAGATGAATGAGATTGGTTAATATATATTCTCTTAAGAGTGTGTTTTCTTAAATACGTATATGAATATGTGGGAGATGATCCTTAGACAGGGGGGGTATGGGTTAGTTCTAGTAATTTTGAGCTCTTAAGTGGTTAAAGTCAAGCTTTATGAATGGAAAACCTTCAAATAAGAAAGATATAGTATCAAGTTCAAGTTCAAGCTCATTACGCTTGCACCATAATTCCTAAGAAAGAAAATTATTAATTCACCAATGTCTTTGGCCATATTTTCCTTCCTTCTGTTGCCTTTTTCGATCTTACACTCATTCTAGCCTAGTATGTCTTTTCACACTTCAACATTTCTCACCTTGGATAGTACCACCCAGCAAGGATGCCAACAGGCATCCCCATCAACTCTGGGTGCCCCTAACCTCTTTGTACATTGTTCACATCTTTTGGGCCTTTTGTATCCATTTTGGTATCTTATATTTTTGGTAGTCAGCCTTTTTTGGGTTAATGATGAAATTCAAGCAAGGGAATCATATAAATATAAAGCTATGTGAACATAATAAAGGACCAAGATTTAAGCATCTACTATCACCACCTAAGGTTGTATTCACAAGCGTCTAAAGAGCATCATTGCATCCATCTAACTTCACTAAAGGGACAAACAATGGTTGTTTTTGCATACACTTCATATGAGGGGAAGTTCATTTTTCCATGGACACAACTATTTACATATTTTACATCTAGCTACTAGATCGCTATCAAGTGTGACTGGAATTAGATCCACCTAAGGCACAATCTCTTCAAAAACATAGAAAACTACATGGGGTCTATGATATAGTGCAACACTCGATCATAAGTTCACTTTGTTCATAGATGAGGACAATATGACTTCCCATTTTACATCTTTCTTTTTTAGGATTTGATGTATTTTGGAGGTTTCCCAGGTCATATCTTTAACGCAGGCTATGAGTGACACCAGCCTGAACTATGCGACATTCTAGTGATGGACAATGAAGCATTACGAAAAACTTAGTGACCATGCAAAAATCATTTTTTGAGCATCTGCGCAGACTCTGGCACCCAGAAAGGGATCCTAGCATTTAGGGGCCCTAGTACTACCCTAGGCTCCCTAGTCTTACCTTACTCTACACTTTTGTATTTTTGGGGGTTTGGTCATGACCTCCTATACCCTAGTTATATAATTCTTCCACCTTCACACACTATCGAGAATACTGTGAAATTAGCTAAGTATTATAACTCTTCATTGCACTTAGGGTTTCAATTCATATTGATTATTTATTTCATCACTTTGTGTAATTTATTGCTTTATTTATCGTTGCAAATATGAAATAGCCTATTTAGGGTTTTTTTTTAAATTATATATTTTAAATCATTTGGTGAACCCATTTCATTTGAACACTTTTGCGTCCTCATTTTTCTTCTCTCTTGTTTCATAAGATCTTGGAAGTCTCCTTGTTTCAATTTCTTCAAATGAAAACATCTTGTAAAGATGTTCTCCACAAAACCCTTGACACTATATATCTCCCTATCAACATGTTGCCTTAACAAGTTAGTGTTATCCTTGATCATTTCTTCGATGAATCTGTTAGTTCTAATGCCAATCAATCAATTTCAAAGTCTATTCAAAATTTAAAGTATTTAATTCAAGATAAGTTTTAGGCTATGGAATCCACGATTACATCTCTTAAATCTAAAATTCAACATCTTAAGGATGTTTCTCATGATCATTTTATTTCTTCCTTTCATCCTCATTCTATATTTTATACATGTTCTCATATAAGTGATCCTCAAGTATTTCCATCACCAAATCCTCTCACATTTGACCAAAATTCTAAGAAACAAGTTATCCATCTACAACTCCTCACTCATCAATTGATCATCTTTCCATCAACTCATTTTTATCCTCCTTTTTATCTTGCAAAATATAAAGGTCATCCGTATTGCAATTATCATCGAATCAATAGACATAATGAAAATGATTTATATGTGTTACAACGATGAATAAAGCATATTGAGCTTCAAGACTTTATCTCATTCATTGCACAAGATTCGATTACATGCCCATCTACAAATGCTACATAAAATGGGATCCTAAATATTCTCCTTCTATGTACAATGAGCATAATTCATTCACTTATGTTGTGACTTCTTCAGTCAATCAAGTATAACCTACTCAACCCATTCCAAATAAGCAATCACCTTGCAAGTTCCCTTTTCATTACCTCCTTCTATTGAGTCATATAGAATGCTATCAAGTCAAACTAGAAATATTCCTCTGAAGATCGCTCCAAATTCTCCTCCACTCAAGTTATATGTGACATTAACAAGTCACACTAAAAACCTACCTTTAAAAATCCATCAATATTATCCTCTCAATTATTTAATGGCATTTCCAAATACACAACCACTCACGAATGAGATCTAGATGGCCTCTTTTGAATTCCACAGCTCGAGATCACTCACAAACCCTTACTTCACTGTCCAATCACTTTTGTCAAGTAAATTACTACTTACATCAATCCCCTTAGCATAATTGATTAGAACTAAATATCTTACTCACTCGAGAGTGCTTCACACTTATTCTCCCCCCTCATAGCATTCATAAGTGACTATCATTTACTAATTTTATGCTGTGTACTCCATATTTTATATGTTTGAGTGATCTTACATAACTTGATACAATACTTGTAACATCGTTACCCAATGACACACTCTTTTGCTACGGTTCACACTTGAATGTTGAGGGAATATTACATAAAGGAACCTCACACACTGCACATTTCACACTTTATGCATGTACTACATCTTCTTCTCACATATACTAGTCTACATAATACATGATGCACCAGAATTAGTAGGAACTTGAAAAGGTCATAACTTGAGCTTCGAGTGTTTGTTTGAGTCCGTTTGTTTTTAAACCACGTGTTTTGATGAGACAAATGTAGTGGCAAACCACCATACCAGTTGGGGCAAGTTTTTGACACATTTTCGGGCCCTAAATCCACCATCTTGAGGCCGAAAATTAGGATTTAAGTTATAGTTCAGTTTTTTCCTATTTTTGGGAATTAGTTAATTTTTGTCTATTGGTTGCATTATCAGTTTGAAAGTTGGCAATTCCTCTAATTTAGGGATGTAGAAGATGCATGGAAATTTCTATGCCCGTAGGAATAAGCATGCAAACTTACTAAGAATAACAGGTTCTAATAAACTGCTAAAAATAGTAATTTATGCCACCTAGAGTAGATTTAGTCAGAGTTAGTTATAGTTTACTTGGCAACTCGAGTTGGGACTTGTTTTCCTATTTAGGAAACATTTTAATTCATTATTCAATAACAAAGAAGGAGATCTATTTTCTTTGGAGTTCATATTATTTGCAGTAAATCAAGTTGGTTAGAATTTGGCTACATTATCTGGTATCAGAGCTGGTTTGAGTCTTTCAAAAGAAAAATGGTAGGAAGAGGAAGAGAAAGAGGAGGTGGTATTGCCCAGATGAATAAAAATATGCAAGATCAGTAGAGGCAAGTTGTTGCGCTTGTTGCAATGATAACCCATAGAGGAAACCAAGGTGGAGATGACATAGGTGAAGAAGAATTTTGTGAAGAGGAGGAAACGCAAGCGCCACCATTAGATTTTGAAGAAAGGATGCTTCGTCTATTAGAATGGAAGAATGATGGGATAAGAGTAGATGTTTCAGAGTATGGTGGTATTCTAAAACTAGAGGAGCTGATAGACTGGTTGACTAGCATGGGGAATTTTTTTGAGCGGAAGGATATGTCAGAAGAAAAGAAGGTGAAATTTGCATGCACGAAATTGAAATCTCATGCTATGCTATGGTGGGATCACCTACAGAAAGAGAGGTCAAGAAAGGGGAAAGAAATAATTAGGATGTGGAGTAAGATGGAGAAGAAGATGAAGGATAAATTTCTCCCTGTGGATTATGCACAAACATGTTTATAGGAGGTTTTAGAATCTTAGATAGAACCTACAAATAATTCAAGAATACACATATGAGTTCTACAAGTTGTCCATTCATGTAGAGTATGAAGAAACTGAGGAAAAAATGTCTGCAAGGTATGTAAAAGGATTAAAATTTTCTATTCAAGATGAGATAAGTATGCATAGGATTAAGAGCATGGAGGATGCCTATCAATTACCCTTAAAGGCTGAGGAAAAAAAAAATCATCAAAGTTTTTGGAGATCCCCTGGAATGAATAGGGGGGCCTCATCTTCATTTTGAGGATGAGCTAGTTTCAACCAAGGCACAGGAGAATCATCTCGCGGATTGAACAAGTAAGAATATACGAGACAAGATTTCCAAAATCAACAAAGAGGAAGAGCATTTTCTAGGGGTAGAGGATACGGTAGTGATAGAGTATGGGAGGCTCCACGAAGACCATTTGTTTGTTACAGATGTGTTAGAGAGGGGCATCAGGCTTTTGAATTCCCGCATTCTTGTAGACATGACAAGAGACAAGGAGATGCACCAAGAGTAAATCTTGTTGAAGATGGACATGTACAAGATGAAAAGGACCTAGAAATTCCACCAGATATTGGAGAAAATCTGACGATCAAGAGGAAGATGATTACTTTATGAAATGATTTCAAGGGGGATGCATGGCTGCATACAAATATTTTTAGAAAAATATGCACTTCCGGAGGAAAGGTATGTAATGTTATTATTGATGGTGGTAGCTGTGAGAACATGGTTTCAAATGAGATGGTTAAGAAATTGGGTCTGCATTGTGAGAAGAATCCGAACCCTTACTATATTGCATGGTTTTAAAAGGGTAATGAAGTTACTGTTGATAAGAGATGTTTAATAAGTTTCTCTATTGGAAAAATTTACAAGAATTATATTTGGTGTGATGTTATTCCTATGGATGCATGTCATATGCTGCTAGGATGACCATGGCAATTTGATAGGAAAGTTATTCATGACGGGGGAAAGAATACTTATACTTTCTGGAAGGATGGCACAAATATAGTTTTACTACCTCTCAAGGAAGAGGGGAAGGCTGAAAATATGCTCTCTACAAAGGAATTTGTGAAGGAGGCAAAGGTAACTATTTTTTTTTATGCACTAGTCACAAACAAGGATGAACCTACAAGTGCACAAATACCAGTAGAAATAATAAAATTAATAAAATAATTTTTTGATGTTATTCCTGATGAGCTACCAGATGGATTACCACCCTAAAGAGATATTCAACACCATATTGATTTGATTCCAGGGTCTTCACTCCCAAATCAAGAGGCTTATAAAAGACCTCATGAGAAAGGGCATCATAAGGGAGAGCATGAGTCCATGTGTAACCCCAGATTACATGTTGAGTTGAATAGGCAAGTGGAAGACCTCATGAGAAAGGGCATCATAAGGGAGAGCATGAGTCCATGTGTAACCCCAGATTTATTGACACAAAAGAAGGATGGAACATGGAGAATGTCCACTGATAGCAGAAAAAGCAATAAAATTACAATCAAGTATAGGTTACCAATACCTCACCTCGATGATATGATGGATGTGCTTGCTGGATCTAGGTATTTCACCAAGATTGATATTTGAAGTGGTTACCATCAGATTCAGAGCAGAGAAGGAGATGAGTGGAAAACAACATTCAAGATGGGAAATGGATTATATGAGTGGTTGGTGATGCCATTTGGGTTATCCACTACACTTAGTAATTTTATGAGATTGATGAACACCGCGCCGCGAGAGTATAATGGTAAGTTTTTTGTTGTTTATTTTGATGATATCTTGATCTTTAGTAAAACTAAGGAAGAACATTTGAGGCATCTAAGGGTGATATTCGAAGTGTTAAGGAAGGAGAAACTATATGCAAATATGAAGAAGTGCACATTTATACAAGAGAGTTTGGTATTCTTGGGCTTTATTATTCCAGTAGATGGTGTACAAATGGACTCAGAAAAGGTAAAGGAAATTATTGAATGGCCTACTCCACGAAGTATAACAGAGGTAAGAAGATTTCATGGTCTAGCAACATTTTACATAAATTTTAGTAAAAATTTCAGCAGTATAGTAGCACCTATAATAGATTGAACAAAAGGAAGGGAGTTTTTGTGTACAAAGGTCGCCGGGGATAGTTTTCAGTTCTTGAAGAAAAAGGTGACAGAGACACCCATTTTGGCACTACCAAATTTTGATAAAGTGTTTGAGGTTGATTGTGATGCCTTGCATATGGGTATTAGTGATGTTCTAAGTCAAGGTGGAAAGCGAGCATCTTTCATTAGTGAGAAAATGAATAAGGTAAGAAAGAACTACTCTACTTATGATGTGGAATTTTATGCAATTGTATAAAAATTAAGGCATTGGAGGAATTACTTAGTGCCTAAGGAGTTTGTGTTATTTATAGACCACATAGCCCTAAATTATGTGAATACACAAAAGAAATTGAATAGTAGGCATGCAAAGTGGGTATCATTTTTATAGGGTTATACTTTTTCTCTAAAACACAAATCAGGAAAATAGAATCAAGTTGTAGATGCATTTAGTAGGTGTGTGACTTTGTTTGCCACTATGGAAAATGAGGTGGTGGGTTTTGAAGCAATAAAGGGTTTGTGTTCCTCTGATATTGATTTCAAGAATATTGTTGAAAGGTTAAATCATCCATTGTCACACAATGCGGGAGATGTTTTGGATGAGTACATTTTACATGATGGCTATCTATTCAAGGGATGTCAGCTATGTATTCCATTTGCATCTATGAGAGAGAACATAGTAAAAGAGTTTCATAGCGGAGGATTGGCTGGGAATTTTGGTAAAGATAAGATGATAGCCTTGGTAGCAGAGAAATACTATTGGCTGAATTTGGAAAGATATGTGGTAAGATATGTGGAGAGGTGTCGAATTCGTCAAGTCTCAAAAGGCCATGCACATAATACATGATTGGTATATGCCATTTCCTATTCCTAAAGGGTCATGGATAGATCTGAGTATTGATTTTTTTTGGGATTACCAAAAACACGAGGTAATGAATCAATTTTTGTGGTTGTTGATAGATTTTCTAAGATGGTTCATTTTATTGCCTGTAAGAAAACAAGTGATGTGAAGTTGTTCGTTTGCATGGTGTTCCAAAAACCATTACTTCAGATAGGGACACACGGTTCTTAAGTCACTTTTGGTGAACTTTATGGAAGAAATTGGGAACTCAATTAAAATTCAGCAGTTCCTATCATCCTCAGACTGATGGGAGAATAGAGGTGGTAAATCAGAGTTTGGAAAACCTGTTACGGTGCATCGTTGGAGAAAATCCGAAACAATGGGACTTAGCATTACCACAAGCTTAGTTTGCATATAATAGTTCCATAAACAGATCCATAGGAAAGTCTCCATTTTCAATTGTGTATGGGAGTAATCCAAATGGGGTGTTAGATTTGGTACAGCTACCAGTTGATGGCAGAGTCAGTGATGATGCAAAAGCATTTGCCGAACATATCCAACAATTGTAGGAAGAAGTGCAGAAGAAGCTGCAGAATAGTAATGATAAGTATAAGGAAATAACAAATGTGCACAGACAGAGAAAGGTATTTATAATTGGTGAGTTGGTTATGGTATATCTATGGAAGGAAAGGTTTCCAAAAGGAACCTATAACAAGCTGAAGTATAAGAAGATTGGTCCCTGCAAAATCGTGAAAAAAAAAATGATAATGCTTATGAGGTAGAATTGCCAAGGAATTTTGATATTTTTCCAGTGTTTAATGTTTCAGATTTGTATTCTTTTCATGGGGATGGTGCAGAAGGGGATGTTATTGATGAAGTAGTAGATTGGAGGCAACAGGTTCCGGTGAAGAAGAAAGAATAAGTGGATCAGATTCTAGATAAGAAAACAATGGACACGCGACATGGGAAATACAACAAATATTTGGTACATTGGAAAGGACTGGAACAAGAGGACAATACTTGGGTCATAGAGTGGGAGATTAAGAAGTTGGATGTAGATAAATGGAAGTAGTTTGAAGAAGACAACTTGCAGGAGCTGCATTTTTTTCAAGCAGGGGAGAATGATGCGCCAAAATTAGCAAGAACTTGACAAGGTCATAACTTGAGCTCCGAGTGTCTGTTTGAGTCTATTTTTTAATTGAAACCACATGTTTTCGATGAGAAGAATGCAGTAGAAACCTCCCCTACTAGTTGGGGCAAGTTTTGGACACAGTTTTCGGGCCCTAAATCCGCCATCTTGAGGCTGAAAATTAGGATTTAAGTTATAGTTCAGTTTTTTCCTATTTTTGGGCATTAGTTAATTTTAGTCTATTAGTTGCATTATGAGTTAGAAAGTTGGCAATTCCTCTAATTTAGGAATGTAGAAGATGTGCATGGAAATTTATGTGCCTGTACGAATAAGCATGCGAACTTACTAAGAATAGCAGGTTCTAGTAAACTGCTAAAAATAGTAATTTCTGCCACCTAGAGTAGATTTAGTCAAGTTAGTTAGAGTTTTCTTGGCAACTCAAGTTGGGAGTTGTTTTCCTATTTAGGAAACATTGTAATTCATTATTCAATAACAAAGAAGGAGATCTATTTTCTTTTGGAGTTCATATTATTTGCAGTATATCAAGTTTGTTAGAATTTGGCTACATTAATGGCTTCATTAATTCTTCACTTGGTATTTAGACACCTTTCTTACACTCTTAATACTTACATAATGATCTGATAAATTTTTACACTCACTATATTAAATTTGAGGTCTTTCTAACCTCATAAAACACACTACACACTTTCAATTTGAGATAGGACCCTAGCACCATTCTATGTTATTCTACACTTCTGATGATTCATGATTTTTCAAAAAAATTCTAGTACATCTCTACCCAATGACACACTCTAGTTCCATGCTTCATAATTGACTAGATTGAGAGTTCTAAATCTGATAAATGAACGTCAATGCGGATACTCATTCATTTACTGGATTTTATGGAGGCTAATAATGCAACTTTATCGCTCATATCATACTAAACGATCTTAAATAATCTATAGCACATAATTTAGATACTATCCATGCTTTGATGGAGCTCTAATATTCCTCTAGCACACACTTCAACAAAATTCCCGATGATACAATGCATGAGTTGTTCATTGTTCCTTTTTTATACTGAGGGTTCATTTATGAAATAAACCTATCTTAATCATGCACACATAGACACTTGGGGGGCACATGTCCTATGACACTCACATTGCATACCATTTTCATACTCATTCATAGCATTGCTAACGCCTATCTTGGTTGTACATTAACCAAACATTATACTTATAGTCAATGATACATCTAGACTAGCTTACTCATGTTAGTTTGATACATTGAAGTTGATTATCTTTTCTATATGCACATGTCATCAATTTCCTTCTGTGGTGATTGTTTAATTTCCACATATTCCACATAACATGAATGCTTGGAAATTCCTCTTAACATTCTCATAGTCAGGCTGCCTAAGGGCATTCGGCATTCATACCATACTACATGTGCTATATTTTCAGTTTATACTGACTTCCTATTTCTATTAGCATCACTACTTTATCAAATCATACACACGTTTGACATACTTTTCCAATTCCTTTAACATGCTGAACGGTGATGCCATCCTAAACATATTTCTTTGCACGAACTTTTTCCACTATGGTTGTTTGACTGATTTTCTTAATCAAGATCTTATCTCTTTTGCTAAAACTGTCATGCCATTGACGCAAATTTTCATGATGTCTTGTCTTGATCACTACTCACCTATTTTGCAAACTTCGGCCTTGATTGTCTTGGAACATTTTGAGTGATGTATCCATGTTTGTAACCTAGTTGTCTACATTGACTTCTTGTAGTGCTAGATTACACAATTTTTCTATATGGATGTTTCTTTGTACTAACAGCATCATTTCCTAACCGTAGATTACAATTTGCCAGGTTTTTCCACATTCTCATGTTCTTGCATACCATGGTAACAGAGATTTCACATTTTAGAGATGTAGAATTTTGGATTCATTTTCTTTGCTTCATGGATCGCAAATGAGGGGGATATCTAGGCCGCCTTTCTATGTTGCCGCATTCCGAATAGTGTATAGCTGCACATTTTATAAGATAGTTCAACATGAGGTCAACAAAATCAAGGCTTTTGGACATCGGCCTTTGAATAATAATTTGTTCATTCTAGTCATTGAAACATAGCGCCTAAAAATTGAATAAGTGGGTGTCGGAGCGAAAGAACTATCCTCGTAGAGTCTTAATTTGATAGGACAATGATACAAGTGATATTTTTCTATAAGCATGGTATATCATAATTCATAGAAAATTTTGCATTCTACTGCACAATCATCCAAGCAATATTATTATAAGGTTACATCCTAACTTAAATTCAAAATTGATGAAATGCATCGATAATTCAGTACTACAGGAATCAAACCATCCAACGCTATTATTTTGATCTTTAAAGGATGGAGCATCTGACTAGTAGACCTTTCTCACCTAAATTCTCTACTGTCGCAACCTAAGATCCCTTCCAAGTTCTTTTAGTTCTATTGTCGTGCCATTATCACAAAAAAATTATAGGTTCTAAATGATCTTCGGAAATTTTCTCATCTCTTTCTTATCATCACGAATCCAAAATTGACATAGTTCCTTTTCTATTTTTCAATTCATAATTTACACATGCTTTATGCAGGCTCAAGCATATTTCCAATCCAAGGAATTTGTCTTTATTACAGCTTATATTATTAAAGGCATTTTTTGTTTTTATAGTACCTTTCCTTTTGGGAAGTGTTTTTCACATCTTCAATGATACCAATATAAATGTCCACTGTATCAAGTACCAACAAAAGAATTGTTAATTTTCATAAAATTACAACAATGTAATCCTATGTTGTTACCTTCAAAACGTCAAAGTAAGAACATCATGCCATAGCTATACTACTCATTTAACCACTTATTCGCTCTTACTTCTAGATTTCTGAATTGATTGCCTATAACATCAAAATCCATATGTTGTTTAATTGTAACAGAGGTATGTCCTCGACTAAAGAAGAATGGTTATGCATGGGGGAAGTCCAATCTACTATATTAGAATTTTTTAGTGGATCAAAAACGTAATATGGGAATATTATGTTAACAAAACTTCGAAATCATACACTATTGATTTATCTAACAGTTATCACATTTACTATTATTTTATATATTCTTACATTCATTTTGGTAAAATTTAATCAACACCTTTATGAGAAGTCTCCATCTTTTCTTAATTTCTTTGCCTTATTAACTAATAAAAATTTTAAACCATGCAGGTTATCTTGACTTTAACACATTTCTCTCTTTGGAATCTACTATCATTGGAGAAGCTAGTTATGCTACCTTAATGTGTCCCTCATCAACACTCAACGGTCCATGATTAATGTAAGTATAAATTATTTACTTATTTGATCTATAACCATTTTGGGTCTTTATATCAATTTGGATATCTTATCTTTTAATGTAGTTAGCATGGGAAATCGTTGTTATATTACGAACATTCAATCAAGGGAATCATATGTTATAAATTTATGCATTGACCATATTTAAAGTACCAAGGTCTAAGCATCTACTATAATCACCTATGTGCCCCTTTAGTAACATTCAAAAACATATAAATAGAAACATCATTGCATCCACATAGATACACTATGTGACAAGGGCTTAGTAATTTTTGGATACACTTCATAAAAGGGTAATTTCATTTGTCCATGCCACATCAATTTACATTTTCTACATCTAGCTATTGTCTCGCTATCAAGTCTTAATGGCAAAAAATCCCATTCATAGGGAAAAATATATTCACACACACATATAGAACTCATGTTTGTTTAGTGCAATATTTGAAGTCATAAGCATCATTTGTTAATTCAAGGATTTTTTGACCTCCATTTTTTCATCTTTATTTTTAGGTATTTGATGCACCTTTTAGGGGTTTTATAGTTTTATTTAACAATATCTATTTTCTCGCTATTTACCAAATTGTAAGTAGAAATACAATTAAGAAGTAGCATGCGTTACTTGACAAATCATACATTATCTAAAATTTTTACTTAACTGCCAAATCATTGTAACATTCATATATGGATAAATAGAAGGTAAGATTTTTTCTTTTCATTTCCATTTTTAAAAATAAAATTCTTGTATCCAATTTCCATACACTAATCATAAAAATGTTTAATCATTCACATTGATATTGTATCAAATGTCATACTTTACATTCATATTGATAATATCAATAAACTCAGATATATTGTATGTAACCATGAGATTTATTTTCATTGAGAATATAAGGTTCCTTTTTCTCTCTATAGTGTATCATGCTTAGTTCTGGACTTGGTTTTGATATGTTTAATTCCTTGTTAGAAGAATGTGGGTTATTGGACTAGTTTTTTCTATGCTCTATGCTTTCTCAATTCTAGAAATATTTATGGCTATATATTTAGACCTGCATATCAATGTGACCATAAGCCTCAGGAGATGGAGAGTAATTATTGGCAAATTTTTCCAAACCACAATTACTTAAAGATAATCTCCCATATTTGGACCTTTACAGAGTGGCAATTTAATTTGTAAAATAGATCATGGAATATGCATATCCTATTTATCATGTTGAAATGAGGTTGTTGTCTTCTTTGGAATAAGAGCTAATTTTGGCATCTCACGACTTAGTGAGCTAAGTTTTTGAATGGAGTGATTTATATTTATGTCTAATTTCATATAAATAATTGACATGCTTTTTTCCACAAGACCAATAGGGAAGATACTCAAGTCTTTTTTCAAAAAATGAATCCTCTACTAAATTTATCTTTACCAATATTGTAATATAAAATAAAAAATAGTTCTTGAGGAGATAATTTATTGAATGAAACCACATAATGCGTTACATCCTAGTGTTTCCCAAAAAATATAATGGTCTAAGTAACCTTGTCATAAAGGTTAAAAATATGTTGGTCTACTCAAATTTACATTAAGTCCCAAGAATTAAGTGAGAAAATGAAAACATCATGCCTAATAAAGTAATTAAAAATTATGTCAAAAAAAACCCATTCATTTATTCTGTCAAGTTTAAAAACTAATATAAGGGTGCATAAACTAGATTGTTGTTCTATACTGTTTTATCGAGAGATCATGTACCGAAATAATTTAATATTTATGATTATCTCATTAATTTGTATTGGTTCATATTTTCTGGAGTTTACTTTTTATTTTAAGGATTATTATTTATTTATTATTTTCATTGACTAGGAGCAGAATAACAGATCAACGCATAAAATAAAATAATAGAAATGACACCAAAATTCAACTAAGACTGGTTGGATTAAGTGGGAAACAAAATTTCCATATTTACTATGAGGTTTTTAATTCTGACTAGCTTCTGATCACTAGACTCCAACTTATATGAGGAGGTTGAAAAACACATTTACTAAAAATGAAAACTAAGAATTTTAATCTATAGCATACATCTAAAAATTAGAAGCTAGGGAAAAGAACAAACCATAAAAACAAGCAGATGGAATCAACTACAATAATTTATTTGATTTTCCATACTTTGAGATAAGGTTTTCTTGGAAAATTAGGTCTAACAATAATTGGTTATGCATCACTTCGTACAACTAAACCTCTCTACATAACGTTGTGAGATTATGATTGAGATCAACAGTGGATTCTATTGACATTGGGGTAACATTGTTTTAATTGGAAAAATAAAAAATAATGCATTGTTATGAAATCTACTCCTACCCAAATGATAAGGAATCCTCTCCTTTCTTACCTACTCTTTCGACCATGAAAGTTCCAAAAAAAAAAGGATTTATACATTCCTAAAGTGGAAACATCATAGTATTATGGTTTACATCCCTTTGCCCCATTTTTTTCCATCATCTATTTGTCTCTTCCCTATGATACTCTCCCTCCTTTTGAGGGTAATATTTCCCATGCATACCACCACTCAACAAAGAACACAAACATTTGTTACCAATAGGAAATAAACATTAAGAAATAAATTATCTTATAAATGCATAATAATAATTAATACTTCTGTGAGGCATAAATATGGTAACTTGATCATTTCATGTCTAACCATGGTCATATAATTTATTTAATGATTAACATGCATAACTATTCTCAAAACATATAAAATCTACATTTATCTGTAATTAGATAAAATACTATAATATTCAGGTTGTGATAATATATTTATTACAGGTTATCAGTGACATCAATGATCATTGTGTGACATTCTAGTGACAGACAACAAAGCATTGAGAAAACTTAACGACCCTGTGAAATTTAATTTTTGATCATTTGTGCAAACTATGGCACCTACTCAAGGATCCTAGTGCCTAAGTGCCCCAGTACCACCCTAGGTGTCATGGTCCAGCCTTCCTCTACACTTCTGTATTTTTATGGGTTTGTTTGTGAACTCCCATATTCCATTTTTACAAGTCTTCCACCATACTGCCAAGAATATTGTGAAATCATCTACTTATTATAACTCTTCATTGTACATCAAGTTTCAATTCATATTTCCTATTTCTTGAGGAAATTTATGTACTTTATTTCTTTATTTATCATTCATACTCTAAAATAGCCTATATACAATTTAAACAAAAAATATATATTTATAAATTAATAGGCTTTGAAGCATGGTAGAGAGTTCTATGTTGAAGTTTCAAAAGAAAGGAATGTCTAAAATTCCTAAGACTCTCCTGAGGGTTGACTTCCAAGAGAAAACATAAGGCAAGATAGTCCTTTTGAGTCAATTCATGGGAGAACCTACCAAAATGGAGATCAAGTTTTGTATAAATGATTTTGTGAATGTTATTTGTTAAGGATATCAATAGATTGATTGGTTCTAAATATTCAGCGATTATATGCATAATTCTTTATTGGGTGTGGCCTCAACAAACGAGTTCTATATGAACTCATACTTCATATACTCCATGCCTGAAACTAGAATTTGGATAGAGTTGGTTACTAAATGAGAGCTGAATGAAGAAAGAATAATATATGAGTATGATCATCACATCACCTATGAAAATATTATTTAGTATTTCAATTAATTCAATGATGATTTTACTCTATTTGTAGTTAGATCATTAGAAGGAACACCACATTCAGAACCTCCAAGGGTTTTGTGGACCTCATCAAAATGTACGAGACTTATTTAATTTATTTCCAAATGTCCACTTATATCTCGGTCGGGGGTTTTGATGGATGTTTGTACAATCTCCTAAGTTATGTGAGTGACAAGTTTTTCTTAATCAAGCTATGCAGGAAATTGAGTCTTGTACATTCTAAGATGAAAGTTACAAAGGTCAAAGGTTTCAATTTTCCTATTATACTTGTAATTTACTCTTGTAAAATTTTTATTTCTGACCTATATATCGATGCTATTATGCTTCCCTTTAACTTGTATTCAACTACTAAGAGGATTAAATTTTTTAGTAAGTGTTTTTTTCAAGAATATTCTAAGGACTAGTTTTCTTAACACTCATCAACCTAAAGTTAAAATTTTATGGGATAATTTATTTCATTATCTCATGGTTTATTGATAGGTTTATATGGGGATGATGTTCAAACATATGTGAGTATTTCAGCTAGAGTGGGTCTAGGTCACATAAGGATTGATAGATGATGGTAATGATTCGATTGACCCATACTTCATGGATCATGTTAACAGTTGGAATTTGAAATCTATGGACTATTCTAAGACATATTTTGGATATTTCATTGAACATATTATTGTAGTAACAAAGAGATCCAATAATTAGTTAATCCAAAAGGTATCATAAATCACCTCTACAAGAGAGTATTTAGTTGGGATTAGAAAAGAGGCCTTATCACACAAAAGTATATACCAAAAGACCATGACAATGTATTAAAACAAAAAATTCTCCTCAAAATCTTGTTACATATGAGAATTCTTGTACTTCTTCTATTTCGAAATTGTTGGTAGGGATAAGTTTCTCTAATTCCCCTAAACTAGGAGAAATCAATGACACTCGAAAGAAGGAAATTCTAATTTTCCCCAAGGAAGATATAATACAATATTTCTTTCCTTTTGTGAATTCTCCACTTCTTTGATCACCTTCAATGGCAATTCCTACCTCTTTAAAATTTCACTCCCTCTATCACTCTTCCTCCTACCTCTATAAATATTTTCAAATTCCTCTCTCTCTCTCTTCCTTTATGTCTTTATATTTCATTTCATCAACAATCAAATAAAAGAAGAAAATAATTGAAAGCACATTCAATCCAATTTTTTATGTGGTAGATGAATTCCTAAGGGAAAGTAAGAAAATATAAAAAGAAAACAATACCTCTAGATTGGTGAAAAATCCTTCTGGGTAACACTTTTTAGAAGTAAATCAACCTCATATTGAAAATACAAGTAGAATTGACCCTTTCACACCATAAATAGATAGGAATTCATTTTGGAGATTTCATCACCTAAGTTGATGTGCGAGATTTCAAAGAACTAGTTTCAAGAAAGATAAAAAGAATAGAGAATGTAATTCAAACTCAAGAGGAGATTGAAGATCATTTTCCTATTTTTTATTATTACATAAAAACTTTTATAAACCCTAATACCTCGAATTATCCTATGACTCAACATCTATCTCCTATTATGAGTCTTGATCAAAGTGTCACGTAAGGGATTCAAAGATTCAGTAAATAGGGAAGAATTAGTAGATCATGGATTCAAAGTATTTTAACGAATGGTTGCAATTTCATATAAAAATCTAGTAAAGTATATGAATACGTGGATACAATTAATCTCAAGATAAAGGGAATCATGGAAGTATATAGTACCAAAATTTATCACTAGGAATATTTTGTTCTAGATATCCTATTTATAGGTATATCAAAACAAAACATCCCTCATTCCAAGGGTGTATCCTTATGATATTATGGAGGTATTTTAAAAATGGGTAAGAACCATGAAATAGAGAATATGGACCCTCAAGCATGAGATGGATGATCTTTCTTCCCTACTAGAAAACATTGATATGATGAAATAAAAAATTAGTGTAGGTTTGCAAGACAACGGTTGTTGATCGTCAGACGATAGAAATCCTGAGATGAGATTAATAGTGAAATTCAACAATTACTTCATGAAGATGAACATATATCAATGATTTCATCCTCATAATTTTTATGTCAACTCGATGAATAAGTTGGCTATTATCTATAGCTATATTTAAGAAGCAACTAAGGAGCTTCTGAACCTATTTGGAAAAGGTAACAATATTTTGAAAGCATCAAATTCATGGGTTATTTTTTTATAAAACAATTTTTTATTCCATGTGATGGGGAAGTCATAGATGTGGTCATGTTCTTATGCTTTATTGTACAAGATATCAAATTTAATTCAGTACAATGTATATAGGAGTTCAAGTCTTCTATATCTAAACCTACGTGAACATTTAATCTATCTTTCTTAAACAATCATTTTTTTTGTAAAAGTGACTTGTTTCACTTAAATGATTTCTCTTTCTCAAAAAATTAACATTTTTCTCTTTTTGTCTTATCTCACTTAAGTGAAATTTTATTCCTTCATTGTAAAACTTCTTTTCTCAAAATATGGAAAAGTAATCATAATCTAGAATGTGAAAACTCGTGTAGGGAGATAAAAGGTCAAATAAGGAGATTATAAAAGGGCATGACCTTTCCATTCCAAAGGATTATTTTTTTCTCCGTCTATAGCATCCTATAATTATTCCATTTCTATATAGTAATTTTCCTCTATTATTCTTCTTTCACTCATTCAAATGTATGTCAATTTTCTAAGGAAAAAAGGGATTTGTACCCATTTATACTAGAATGAAAACAAAAATTTAAGCTTTATGTCAATCTATGCTTTTGTTTTATGTTTTTTTATAGAAAATTGTATGTGTTTTCCTATGTCTTCTAATTGAACTAGAAATATCTCTAGATTCTAGTTACAAAAACCTTTTCTCAGCTAACTAATAAAATTCCAAATCTCATTCATCTCCAATTACTCACATGTATTTTCATTCTCTCTCTCTCTCACACACATATATTGTTGTAGTTATGACAAGGGCATTTCTGCACATTCTATGGTCTATAACCACCCCAAGAGATAAGTTACTATACATTTTTTCTATCTTTCCATAAATTGGAGCCAACCCATATTGATGTGGAGTTACTTAGGCTCTCGCACATTGGCGAAATTCACATTTTGTCCTCGACAAAATATTTCAGAAAATTTTTCATAGTAGTTTTTATAGAATATTCAATATATCTATCATAGTTTTTTGTAGTTGATTTGATGGGATCTCTATAAGCTCATAAGAAATAAAATAAAAAGATCAAGTGGTGCCTCCATTGAACATGATTTCAGGTCACTGATTGTAGTTAGTAGAGGAATAGGAAGCTAAAATTGTAACAAATCTATAGGAAGAGATAATAAGAGAGGACGAAGAAGAAGAAAAAACACTTCCAATATTGATTGAAAAATAAATCATACTTTCTAAACTGCAAGTGCAAGATTTTGACAAAGAAAACATATTCAAACTCATGATTAATCGTACAAAAAATCTTATGCCACATATATATATATATATGAAAATCAGTGTAGAAAGCCACAATTTTACTTTAGTAGACAAAATCTAATTTTTTCTATAGAAATCCATTCTAAAAATTATAATCATGATTCACTATTTATAATATGTAGTGTTTCTTAAAAAATCCTACAAAAAAATTATTCTTGGGTAATGCATGTACAAATCGATGACTGCAGGAATTTGTTTTAGCAAATAAGGATTGGTCAACAAAATCATCGATAAAACCTATTAATGATAAAAAAATATATAGCATTATGAAAACTAAAAATCAATATTATAGTTAAACATTATCATAAGAACCACATTCAAAAAAATTATTATTAGGAATAAACTACAAATGTTATAGAAATTTAATATCACTCATAATGCATATGTGATACTGAATAATAATCCAAGTAACAAGTTATTTGCAAAGGTTGAAATGACAAGAAATATGATTTTTCCAATAAAAATTCAAAATGCATTTTCAGTAACATATGCTCAAGTTATCACAATAGAAAGATGAGAAAATAAAACTAGAGAAAAGTATCCCATAAGATATGTATGCAAAGATAATTCACATGTAACTTCAAATCAAACTCATACAATATATCTCTCCTAATATATCTTATTTTCAAACATATATCAAATGCACATACAATGTCATTTAGGAGACATCTCATTTACAACTTCAAATAAATTTTGAATATGATATCTTAAATGGAAATTCAAAAGAAATTCTAATATGATGGCATCATGGAGAAAATATGTAATGCAAAACTTTAGGACAAGGCTCATCAAAATATCACCATAGAGATACTTCATTTGAAAATTAAAAATATATTTTTGTAGAGATATCTCATATCAACATTCATAAGTACTTGGTAAAGAAAGATATTTGAATGCATTGAATGTTGAAAAAAAGGGTCATTAATTTTTATGGAATTTTAAGTTTAAAATTTTATGTTTTGGTTATTTAAATGTATTGCACAAACACTATTCTAAATAGATTATCACTAATAGAGCAACTGGAAAAGGATTTTAAATATTTTATCTTGAGAAAGAAATATCGAGTGATTTTGCTTTTCAAAAAATCATACATAGTAAGAGTTGTTATGATTGTTCACTCGGATTTATGTGTAAATAAGAAAAATTATTCGATTGGCACAAGCCTATATTTTTCTTAAAAAAATTGATGATTTAAATTTTTAGTTAAGTTACCTAGGTACAGGACTGTAGCCCATTGTGGCATCACCAGCCTACAAAAACCGTTGAACCATCTAAGGATGGAATTTTTAAGTCCTCTGCTAGCCCACATATTAAACCACATTATAGTGGTGCCCTATCAAAAGGGTATCCAAACTTTTTGTAGTATACTACCTTAACATGAAACTGATATTTGTACCTTCAACCTCCCAATTATTAGGAGATGAAAATATTGTTACACCACTTCCCATTGGATAAATTTTATTGATGATTTCAACATAAAGACATGGATTTAATTTGCAATCCACATTTCATAAGTATTTGGTATTTTCAAATATATTAAGGCCATGGTAAATTTTTTTTTGTCATTATATGAATGCTTTAATATAATACAAAAGAGGAGAATATATATAAAAGGATATTACAAGATTTTTCTAAATTCATAAAATAAAGAAATAGTTTACAAAAAATATGTGGATAAACATAACGGACCATAGTGTGGTATAAAGAAAGATTAAAAAGTCATGAAAATGGCCAGAGGTATGTTGTGGGAAAAAAATTGTAAAACGGTTGTCTAGAAGAAGCCACAACACATGTACTTTATAAGTGTGACCTGATTCCTCCGAAAAAGTGCAAAGGAAAGAACTCCTCAGGAAGTAGGGACCAATAAGAAAAAATAGTGTTTCTTATCTAAGATATCATGGTTATATGGAATTATTTCAAGTTCCAAAAATAAATAAGATGACGAAGTATATTTGTAGGTTATAATGAGAATTCTAAAGCATATAAATCATATAATCTCATTTACAAAACAACTTATTAAACATAATTTCATTAAATTTGGGACATATTCTAGTCTAGATTTAAATTGAAATTGTTTGTGTTGTTGTTTAATTGTAACAAATACTAGAATTTAAATATACTATTATTAGATTCCAAAATAAATATTTTTGGAATTATATATCAATTTTTTTGGAATTCAATAGTAAGATTTATAGATTTTAGTTTGAGTAAAAATAGTAAATACTACTTATTATATTAGAACATTTATTGAACATTATTTATTTAGAGGTTTTCCTACATGTATGAAATTTTAATACATAATACAAAAGTTGATATATTTAAGGAAAAAGAGAGGTTACATTAAAAAATTCCATATATTATTCATATTCTACTCATTCCAAATATTCTTAAAATGTGAAGATGCTTATTATAGTGCAAATATATTCTTAGAATGGACATATCATCATTCTCTTATTATAATATGTACAATGTGTCCAATTAGTTGTTCAACAAGTTTAGAACTAATAGAAGTGAATAGTCCAGAGTTGGAAGTAGGAATGGTCTCGATATGGAAGTATAAGTGGTATAGAGACAAAACTATGAATGGTCTCAAGTTGGAAGTGTGGATTGTTCGGAGATAGAAATACAAAATGTTTGCAGCTGGAAGTATATATGGTTCGGAGCTTGAAGTGTGGATGGTCCAGAGCTTGAAGTATATATGGTCTATAGCTAGAAGTATGAATGGTCTAGAGATGGAAGTATGAATGATCATGTGTTTCCTTTAAGGAAGAATGTACACATCCTAGATCTCAGTTTGAAGCCCAAGAATAATGGTAAAGTAACATAATCATATTTTTAATCAAAAATAAAATATGAATCATCATCCTAAAATACAAATTTTATTTATAGATGTATATCACATTGAATATTCAAATATATCAATTTAGTAATAATCAACTTCTAACTAAAAATGGAAAGTTAAATTGAATTTCAACTGATTGTAAAACTTAAACTATTTAATTGTATTTGTTAAACATTATAACAATATCAAGTAAAATCAATCATTCTCAGTAATTGATTTTCTATGTTTCTAAAGAACAATGCATATTTTGGTGTGGCCTCACATGGCTTAACCATGTGCATAAGTGTGTAAATAGTTTTGTACTAGAATGCATTGTGCAGTCAAATGTCCAGGTGAATGGAAATTGAAAGTAAAAGGATTTTTGTCTCTCATGAACAAAGCATGTCTTTTCAACTAATTAACAATATATTATTTGTTCCATACGTTTGAATTTACCAATCAATTTTTTTAATGAAAACAAATTCTTCTCTTGAGCGCAAGTATGAACACAACAATCCAATGTAAAAAAAAAATTGTGTTGTGGTTAACAATGTAGGGTTAAATGTTTGAAAGAAGTATGGGTAACATGAATATGTAAAATCTGGTTGGATGTTCACCTATCTAAATTCAACAATCCTTGGAACACCAAATAATATTCCTTTTACCCCCAAAACTAAATACTTCCTTCTATGTGGAACAAGGTTTGAAAAGCAACCGATACACAATAATTATTTTTCAAAAATAAAGAATATTTTATTGTATAGATTTAATTTCTATATAAATATAGTTTCCATAGTTGTGATATTTTTTGGATATACTCTAACAATAAATTTTTACTAAGAAAATATTATTTCTTAGAAATTTGTGCACTTCTAATTTATATTATTTAAAGTATAAAGTCAGTTTTATATGTAATTTCCTAATGAAACATTTTCATATTTTTTAGGGCATGAATGTAAAAATTTTATGTATTTACATAAAAAATTTAATACAATATAAATTATGACATCTAACTATTAATAACTTTCTAAGATTTAGATAGTAATCAGATCATATAGAACAAGGCCAATGGAACGTTATACTTATTACAAACATAATTTTATATATTTATTTGTTCTACTCTTGTCTAATACAAACTACATTACTTTAAGGATTCTCTTACATTATGTCTATCACCTATTATGGATAGTTTTGTAAAAAAACATTTCGATCGCCATTTACCACATTTAACTTCTGTATCAAAAGTCACCTTTGGAGACACCACACAATTATCCTCAGACTTTTGTTTTTTGATTACATTGACTACAACCATTTTTTTACAATTGTAATGAATATTTTGTTCTCTCCAAATTGTATCAATTTTTTTGATAAATATTCCTTCTATTTTTTCCATGTTCCAAACCCTAACAAAACAATGGATGAGCCTCTAATTTACATGTTTGTATTAGTTTGATTAAAATTTATTCTATATTGACGTCTACCTTACTTGCCCCTCACATTTTTCTTGAAGAGCTATTTAATTTCTATTGGCAATTCTTTAGGGAAATGTTTAGTTTTTGAACCTAAAACCAAAGAGTTAGGAGCATACCACTTATGCCAAAATCTTAGTTGATATGGATAGATCTGTGGATTTCTTTACTACTATTGAACTTAAAGTTGAAGATAGAATCTGGATTCAAAACCTTGATTATGAAGGGTTTCCCTTTAGATGCGTAACTTGCTTCTCTCTTGGCCATTTAGCAACAGATTGTCACTTGGCTCATAAACATGTTAAAGGTAGAAGCTCCTGGTGGAAGAAATCTCATTCTAACCATTTGGTAGTGAATGACCCATTGGATTGCGTTTCCGTTTCAATTTCTGATATTTCGGCGTGATGCAAAAATGATGGAAGTACATGAAGCATGTAAGGATGTTTTGAATAACTCATCTAGGTCCCTTGACTATGGGGAAAACATTGAACTTTTGATTCCAATTCATTCTGAAAATGTAAATCCAAAATCAAAAGAGGATTGGACTCTTGTGAGTAGGAAGAAGAAAAGGGCTAGCTCTCCCCTCAAGATCTAGTTAAGATCTAAAGGGAAGAGGTCTAAAGTTTGAGATAACTGCTGGTTTTATGTTTTTTCTATTAGTTCACTACTATTTGTTTTGATCTCCTTTACCACTGGAAGAGGCAACTTTGTTCGTTTCTTCATTGTCTTATATTTCTCTCCAACCTTTGTACAGGGTGGGGCCCCATTAACCCTTTTTTACCATTAATAAAAAAAAATGCATACCAAAATGCCATTTTAAACTCTGTAGGACACAACTAATATAATTTGACCAACACGACCTCATCATTGAATGTGTTCGCTATTCAATTGGAAAATATTTTTTATTTTAAAATAAAATTCTGTCTAATTAAAGAAAAATAAAATGTTGCTTTGGAGGCACTATAAAAATAATATTCAGATACATTATTACACTATATTTATTTAGAATAAAACAATTGTGTTTTCCTAAGAATAAATTTTTACCTGTATCATTACGTATTTCCATTGTCTGAATATTGTCTCAAACTATAGATTCTACAACATGTAATAATTGTAATTAATTAAATTGATTATAACAATTGTTAAAAAGTATTAGGATTTTATAAAAATTAAGATTAGTATTTTATATTTGTGTGTGAATTAGTTGTCATAATGTTGTGGTATAAGGTTTGACCGCAGATTTTGTATAAAATAATGTCAGTTGCATTTCTTGCTATGGAAACATCTTTATGGAATGAATTCCTAATGTCACTCTCGAGAATTATTTTTTTCTATAATTGATTTACTTCATTATTTAAACTTGATTAACGACCACTCATATATGTTTGTATTAGTACACTATTTTTTTTTATGAAATATATAATCCCATATTGAAATTAAAACATTGTTAAAAATGGGACACGCGCGCCATTCTCAAATACATGTTAAAAGAAGCTTCAAAAATTTTTATAATTGAACTCTCTCCTTTCAAAGAAAATTTTCAATGGGAATAATATGCACTTAATATGAAAATTAAATATAATTAACCTTTATTCCTTCCTCCATATTTACTATCTGAGAACAATCTTGTGCTCATTGTAACCAGTCCCATTAGAAAAATATAGAGAACACATCGATGGCACAACTTTACTTTACATATAATGGGAATTTGATTGTTTTAAATATTATAAATTAGTGAGGATATGAATGATTCCCTTTATATTTCCCTTTATGAGAATTATTAAAAAGGGCATATGTCTATTGAAATCATTAAATTAATATAAAGGAAAAAGAGGTTAAATTAATACTTTCATATAATATTTAGATTCTACTCATTCTAAATATTATTACAATGGGGCATATGCTCATTCTCTTATTATAAATGTACAATATTTAGAATTATTTTTTTGACAAGTTAAGATGTAATAGAATTGAATCCTTCAGAAATGGAAGAATAATTTTTCAACATCTAGAAGTATAAGTGGTGCAAACCTAGAAGTGTTAATGTTATGGACCTCATTGTATGGATGGTCAGGTAATGAAATTATGGATGGTCTAGAGATGGAATGAAGGATGGATGGTTTGGAGATGATAATATGGATGGTATGGAGCTATACATATGAATGGTGTGGAGTGTGAAGTATGAATTATCTGGAGTGTGAAGTATGAATTGTCTAGAGTTGGAAGTATGGATGGTTCAAAGTTGGAAGTATGAATTATTCAAGAATGGAATTACAAATGGGCCAGAACTCAAACTATAAATGGTTTGGATCTGAAAGGGCGAATGGTTGGGAGCTGGGAATTTCTATGATCTAGAGCTCAAAAGGTGAATGGTCAGGAGTTAATAAGATAAATAATAGTATAAGAATTGACATCTGCCTATTCATATCATTCTCAAAAAATTAATACAGAGTAATATATTATATCAAGGAAATGATTCAGAATAGTAATAATGTATATAAAGTAAACATTGTTAAGAATAGATAATAGTCCATTTTAAATTACATAAACGAGGCTAATATTAAAACTAGAATAAAAAATCCTTAATAATGGTTAGTCACCTAGAAGCGTAGTTAGATATTTATAATATTTTTTTAACATTAGCTCATACTTTGGATTTTTCACCAAAAATTTTTCTTCCTCTTTTGCATTCATAGCAACATATAGTATTAAAATGGGGGATGAATCAATGTTGCATCCATTAATCATGTTCTCCAAAAAATGCATAATTATTTCATATTTTAATAAGTGTTCTACAATGACAACCCCAATACAACTAGGTATGAAAATATCTAATGTCTCATCATTTTACCATTCAAGATCTAGAGCCACATCATCATCAAACATTTCATTTGAACTTTTTTACAACATACATGCTATAAATTATTAACAAACCTCTTAGCCTAAGATCTCCATTCAAAAACCTGTAGCACCCTTTTAAAATGGTTACATTTTTTTAATAGTTATTTTTCATGTAGCTGCTTAAAGAATTGTGATATTAATATGCTTGTATTGCAGGTAAAAGAAATATGCATCTATAATTCATTTTACTTGAATTGATGCATGTTAGAAGGTCTATTATATCTATTTGTGATATTTTACTAACAAGATTACAAAAATCGGTAATAACCAATTCTACACTAAGTGGGGAAAAATGGTTTTGTAAACCTCTAAATATTATGCGAAGAAAAAAAGGTTGACAACATTATCAAGTAAACTCATATTTCCTCCAAATCTATTGCATTCACACTAGGTTCTTTTTGAACTAACCTTCACCATTAATAAATTTATCTGCAAGTAAATATAATTCTTTATTTGTCATATCTTTTGTGCCATTGAGAAGGTTTGTTGTAAGTTGGTCTAATGAATTGAGGGTCACTATATTTCTTTGGACAATTAGAAATCCACCATTGACATACAAAAAAAAAACTAATACCCATTTGTACCAAATTTAATCTGGAAGAAAAATAAATGGAATCTTATCACTCAATATTTCTACCTTTCTCATCTCAAAATTAATTATACATTGCATCTTGATTGACTACATGTGAACATAAACAAAAAAAATATTTAGTCATATGTTATATAAGAAGATCTAAATTTATATTTACTTAATTTTTATGTGCAATAAAATGATGTAAAAAATATAAATACCTTCTAATTTTTTGACTTTTCATAGACAAAACCAATATATTGTGGTCTTTTTTCTAAGCTCGACCTTAACCTAGATTTGTAAAAAATATCAGTAAATATTGTGCGAACCCATGTTTTATTGGCCTTTTAATGTGTTTACAACTGTTGATTATTTTCTTTGATGTTGTTTTTCAACATAGAATACAATTTTATGTTTGATTTATTATGAAATGAACAAATTCAAAATTAGTACTGGCCTAGACAATTTTTTGGTCTCTAATAGTGTGTTGCCAATTGGTAGTGTATAGTTAAATTTCATTATTGTATATTTCATGCTCAAAATCAATCTCAATAATATCTCTAGTTGTTAACTTAAAGAAAACCAATAGTATATCCCGCTGAAGAGGCACATGGATACATAACATGTAGTTTAAAATTTGACAAACACTTCCTGAGTCAATTTTCTAGTATTGATATAGTGGAGGAGCTTGATGGAATCATCCAACATCAATCTTGAATATTTTTTTCTTAAATAAAAAAATGTAAATCTCTTGAGATGTTATAGATTCAATTTCTTAAATTGAGTTTCTTCTATGTTTAACATAGATTTATCCTTTGCAGATATATTAAGTTCTTGGATGTGTTATAATGAAGTATCTCTTTCCAGCTAAGAAACTTTTTTCTTCTCAACATTGCAAACATTTTTTAATATAAGTTGTTTTTCCTAATTCTTTATCCATATTGAGGCACTGGGAAATAGATAAATTTAATGCATACAAATGAAGTTATTTAAATACACTCACAATTCCACAAGAAATATTCTAACTATCTTGTACACCAGTCATGTCCCCCTAAATATATGGATCCCTTTTCCAACCATAACTATAGAAACAATCTTTGTGGTTCTTTGCATTTCGTTCCATGCCACATTTTTTTATATAATGTGGAGTGTAAATCCATTATTATTATTTAGAATGTTATTTCTTTGTTTTTTTATATTTTCAACTTGAACACATATAACAATATTTTATATACACTTCATGCTCAATAGAATGCCCATATTTTGATGTTTGCAAGATAAAGAATGAAACAACCATAAATCATTGTTGTAATTTTCTTGACTATGAACTTGCACAAACAATTCATCATGCCTTCTTTCCAGATAGATGGAAACCATCTATAATTTTAAATTTATTTATATGGGGTAGTGGTAATTAGATCCATTTTTCTTGTTATAATTTTTTATTAAAATCTTGAATTTACAAAATACAAATTACAACCATTCCTATAAAAGTAAATGTATCCCAAAAAATAAATATTTTGATATATGTTAATTTGGTATGGATAAGGAAAATATTAAATCTAATACATGAAAAGTGATTCGACATCTTATCTTTCTTAACATTCTCATAAATACACATACATGGACTTGGAATCTATACATTCAGTCATTCTCTCTTTGATTATAGTATTCTTCTGATTCCTTCTATATCATGTTTCTTTTACATGAATATTCCTCATTAATTCTATATTTCCTTTAATAAAGAGGAATGGGTATATATTCATTCTCATGATTAACATACAAGTATCTTCCTCATTTATGCATTAATTTCTATTATATAAGAATGAAAATCTACCCATTCTAATCATAATTTATAAAAAATATTTTTTAGAATTCGTTGTATATTACCTGAATGATAATGGACATATTCCCTTTTTATTTATTCTCATACAATCATATTTCTCATTCATTTTATATTAAACATGAATGATAATGGGGATCTAGCCATTCTACTCATTCTTATACAATCATCTATATTACCTGAATGAGACTTGAAATCTACCTAGCATTCTATTCGTTGAATATAATATCATCTTTCTCATTCCTTACAAATTGAATTCATAAGGATGGACAACTTCCCATTCTATTCATTCTCATACAATCATCTTTCATAGTCCTTATATATTATCCAAATGTTAAAAATGGTCATATGTCCATTATCAGTATTTCTTATAACCTGAGAATGCACATCCTCACATTATATTCATTCTCATTATTTAAATAATCTTTACCATTTAGTCTATATTGTCTTAATCTTCAGAATGGGAATATACCCTTTCTATTCATTTCCTATAATATGAGAATATGAATCTTCCCATTATATTCATTCTCATACAATATTATTTCTCATTCATTGTATGTTTAACCTGAATGATAATGGACATATTCCCATTACATTCATTGTCATTATAATTACTATTATATTTTCATTCCTCCTATATTTCTTGAATTTTCAAAATGGGCATATGCCCATTCTAATTATGTCTAATAACATGAAAATGGACATCTTCCTATTCTATTCATTATCATACAGTCATCTTAATTTATCATTTATATATATATTATTTATGATAATGGGCATATTATAGTTCTTAATGTTTCCCATAATTTTAGAATAGACCAATTCTATTGATTCTTCCATCTCTAGACCTTGTCTTCACATCTCAATAATCACCCTCTACCATTTTCATCAAAACATCTTCAGCAAGTCTACAGCTATGATGATATCCAATGGAATAAAAACTTGTGATATTTTTTTTTGAATCCAATATTAATTATCTATGTCTTAGAAATTAAATATGTCATCTACTTCTTCCATGTCATCATCATCAATACCACTAATTTTCATAGCTTCCAAATTATTAGCATCCTACCAATTATCATCATCCTCAGTATCACTATCTTCATGCACTTGATCTAAATTATTATAATCATCCTCTTCCTTCTCATAGAAATTAAAATAAGCACTGATATCATCATGGAGGGATTTCCCAGTAGATGCACCTACACTTTTACCCGTATTTCCTACATCTAGGTAAATCGGTAAATAATTTTTCCAATAGAAATAATCTGACAAAAATCCTTGGTCCTAGGCCTATAAATTCCATCATCCACAAGACAAAATAATTTTTCCTCTTAAAGAAACCTTCTTTTGGTGTCCCTCTTTGGCACCAGTACATCTAAACTAGGTGTTTCTATCTCCTTATTCTTCTTCTCCTTTTCAATTATATCCTACATTTCAGGGGACTTTGCATGATAAAATTTGTCACCAAATTTATTGGGATCAATGTTTCCCTTAAAGATTCAGGTTCTCATGTAGGATCATGATTATCATGGAGTCTTGAATCTTTATTTAAAACTAAACTAGAAATTTCCATGTAGTCATTCTTTTTGTAACAAGCACAGGGCTTTGTACCTCCACAAGATGTGTCATTTTATCACAATTATAAGAAAAAAAATAACGCATTGGGTTGTATATCATTCAAAATATTTATTATCTTAGGTTTTATGTTATTCAATTGCACGAGGTTTATTGTATTCAAGTTCAGAAGGTAAATATGATGTTGAACTAATTAAGATATGTGATATTGATATACTATTGATTTGTGGCCTTCAACTACTTGGTTATTATATTCATAATTTGGATTGTCCTTTTCCATTATCATACTATCACTATTGAAATAATGAGAATTTTTAAAATGGGCATATGCCCATTCTCATACAAGCAATGTAGAGAGACTATGGAGTATTCTCATAAAAACAACATGATATAGAATTAGAATGATAAACATACTTGTATGAGAATGTTTAGAATGGTAAGATTACCCTTACCATTCTCTTTTTGATTTAATAAATAAAAAATTCCATTTCAAGACCCTTTATACTCCTCACTACAAATTATTTATACTTCTAACTCTTGACTGTTCATCCTTCCTACTCTGGACCATTCATAATTCCTACTATGAATGATATATACTTGAAGATACAGACATGTCATGTTTATAGATCCATACCATTAATACTTCTATCTTTTCGTCATCCAATCTTGTAACTTTAGAGCCCTTTTTATAGAATCATCTTTCTCATACCTTATATATTTCCTAAATATTAAGATTGGACATATGCCCATACCAATCATCGTTTATAATATGAGAGTGGACATGTTCCCATTCCAATAATTTCCTATAATATGAGAATGGAAATCTACCCTTCATATTCACTCTCATACAACCATATTTCTCATCCCTTATATTTTTAACCTAAATGATAATGAACATCAACCCATTCTAATAATTCTTATTAAACCACATTTCTCATTCCTTTTATGTTTCATAAATGTTCAAAATAAACAAAAAAAAATTATATTCATTCTCATACAGTCATCTTTCTCAATATTTATATTTTTAAATTCTGGACGAGAATGAAAAGATGTCCATTATATTAATTATCATACAACCATCCTTCTCATTCCTTCTATATTTCCTGATTTTTCACAATGGACATATACTCACACTAATTATTTCCTACAATATGAGAATGGACATATTCACATTGTATTCATTCTCATACAATAATATTTATCATTCTTTCTATATTTAACATGGATGAGAATGGATAGTTGTCCATTATTTTCTTTCTCATACAACCATCTTTTTAATTCCTTTGATATTTCCTGAATTTTTAGAATGGACATATGCCCATTGTAATAATTGCATATAATACGAGTATAGACATCTGTAAATTATATTCATTCTCATATAATCACATTTCTCATTCGTTTTATATTAAACCTGAATGAGAACAGACATCTACCAATTATATTCATTGTCATAGGATCATATTTGTCATTCCTTCTACATTTACCCAATTTTCAAAATGGACATATGTGCATTCAATTCATTTTTTATAGTAAAGTAATGGACATTTTCACATTCTACTCATTCTCATAAAATCATCATTATCGTTCATTCTATAAGCTCGTTTAGGAGAATGGAAATCTCCCCATTCTATTCATTCTCATAGAGACATATTTCTCATTCATTCTATATTTCCTTAATATTCAGAATGGACATATTCCCATTCTAATATTAGCCTATAATATGAGAATGGACATATGTCCATTCTATTAATTCTCATATAACCCTCTTTCTCATTCCTTTTCTATTCTCTGAATGTCTAGAATGGAAATATTCCTATTCTCTGCGTTCTCATAGAATTGTCTTTGTCATTCTTTCTATTTTTAATGTGAATTAGAAAGGAAATCTTCCCATTGTTTCATTCTCGTTCCTTCTATATTACCTGAATGTTAAAAATGGACATATGCTCATTTTAATATTTACCTATAATATGAGAAATGGACATCTTCCTATTATATTTATTCCCATACTATCATATCTCTCTTTCATTCTATATTTAACCTCAATGAGAATGGACAAATTCCCATACTTATCTTTATTATTCTTTTTTATATTGTTTGAATGTTTAGAATGGACATATGCCCATTCTAATCATTTCCTATATATATAACGATGGAAATATTGTCATTATTTTCAATCTCATACAATCATATTTCACATTCATTCTATATTTAACCTGAATGATAATGGACATCGGCCGATTCTATTCATTCTCATTAAAAAAATTATTTCCCATTCCTTCTACATTGTCTAAATTTAGAATGCACATATTCCCATTGAATTTATTTCATATAATATGAGATTTCAGATATTCCCATTCTATTCATTCTCAAACAATCATCATTCTCATTACTTATATATTACCTTTATGATAATGGACATCTACCCACTCTATTCATTCTCATATAGTCATCTTTATCAGTCCTTCTATATTGCCTGAAAATTTAGAATTGGACATCTTCCCATTATAATATTACCTCTATAATATGAGAATGGAAATCTTCCAATTCTAATCATTTCCTATAATATGATAATGGATATATGCCCATTATATTAAATCTCATAAAATAATATTTTTCTTTCCTTTTGTATTGATCGAATATTTAGAATGGACATATTCACATTCTATTCATTCTCATATATTAATCTTTCTCATTCCTTATATATTTTTTGAATGTTGAGAATGGACATATTCCCATTCTAATTATTTCCTATAATATGAGAATGGACATCTTCCCATTCCATTCCTTCTCATACAATCATCTTCTCATGCATTCTATATTTAACCTGAATGAGAAATGGAAACTTGTCTATCTATTCTTTCTTACACAACCATATTTTTCATTCCTTTTATATTTCCTTAGAGTTCAGAATGGATATATGCACATTCTATTCATTGCCTATAATATGAGAATGGACATATTCCCATTTGATTCCTTCTGATACAATCATCTTTCTCATTCATTCTATATTGAACCTGAATGATAATGGACAACTATCGATTATGTGTAAGTGAATAACAAGGATGGAAGCCTGGTGATTTTATTAATAATGAATCAAATCAAATACAAAATTTATGACTATAATATTTATAGATATTACATAGTCATGTAAATACAAAATAGGGAGTTGCAACTATGCAACAAATATAATCCCTTGTATACAAAACTCCAAATATATAGTTCCAACTATATAAAAATTATAATAATGGAAAAATAATTATATAGGAATACTATTCCCAATTACAAATAATAAATGGTTATTAACAAATTACCTTTAATTAATAATTACCTAAGGTAAATGCATAATTAAATTAGGTATACTAAATTTTACCTAACATTCCCCCCCTTAATTTTGCATTGTCTCAAGAGATGAGGACGTGAAGTATCTATACAACTCGAACTTGTCAAGTGCAAGTGAATTTGTGAATATATATGCACGTTGTTCAGTTGTTGGAGAAAAATAAAGTTGTATATTGTGTTTCAAGACATGTCCACGTATGAAATTTACCTGTACTTCAATGTGTTATGTTATTTCATGAAAAACTGGATTGTGAACAAGTTTGATAACACCTTCATTGTCTACATACATGGTGGTCAGTTATTCATGTTGTATTCCAAGTCCTTCAAGTATGTCAAATATAAATATCACTTCATAGACAACTTCTCCTATTGAACGATACCCGGCTTCTGTGGAAGAACGAGAAACAAAGTGTTGTTTCTTCTTTCCCAATGATATTGGTCCAGATCCCATAAAGAACACAAACCCTAAAGTGGATTTCCTGTCATCAATATTTCCTGCATGATCTGACTATGAATATCTAGACAAGAATAAATTATCGTTATTCTTGTATTTTAAACCAAGATCTACTATTCCCTTGAGATATCTCAAGATTCACCTTGCTGCCTTCCAATGAAAAACTTTGGGTTCCTACATGAACTGATAGATAACTCACTACAAATATGATATCTTGTCTAGTGTAGGTCAGGTAAATGAGACTCTCAATCAACTTCCGATAGAGAGTGGAATTTGCTACAAGAGATGGATATGATCAAGATAATTGCAATTTTTTCTCCATAGGTGTGGCAATAGGTGTGCAATCCATCATCCTAAATTTCTTGAGTGTTATCTTGGTATATTTCAACTGACAAAAAAATATGTGATTATCCTTTTTCCATACTTCCAATCCAAGACAATAGTGCATTATCCCGAGATCTATCATGTCGAATGATCGGTTAAGATCTTTCTTCATTGCATCTATCATCCTCATTGAACTTCCGTTGATGACTAGATTGTCGACATAGAAAAAAACAATCACAATATCCCCCCTTGATTTTTGAGGTAGAGATTGGGATGGTATGGATTTATAACAAATCCATGTTATACGAGATGCTCATCAATTTTGATGTACCAAGCTTGGGGTGCCTATTTAAGGCCATACTAAGATTTCCTGAGTCTACATACCTTTACTTCTTGACCAGGTACAACATATCCCTCATGTTGAGTCATATAGGCTTCTTCTTGTAAATATTTGTTAAGAAAGGAAATTTTTATGTCCATCTGATTGAATTTCCAACCAAGCTATGAAGATAGAGAAAATATCAACTTGATCGTTTCAATCTTAGTTATGGGAGAAAGTGTCTCATCGTAGTCAATGCCTTCTAGTTGTGCATACCCCTTTTCTACTATTCTATATTTTCACTTGTCTATGGTCTTATCTACTTTGTAATTTGTTTTGAATATCCATCTACATCCAATGGGTTTCTTCCCTGGTGGAATATTGACAGGCTACCAAGTGTTATTTTTCATCACTGATTAATAATCAGAATCCATGACATATTTCCAATATTTTTAATGTAGGGCTTCTTGGACTGTAGGTAGCTCATTAGATTCAATAAATCTACTCATTAAACAAAATTTTACTTCTTCTCTTGCCTTACTGTGATTATGTGGTCCGGTAGAGGATGTATCCGGTGAAGCATCCATTCTTCCATCTTGTAGCATACTAGTATACAACTTGGTCATACAATGAAATGATCCCATGGGTTGTGGATCTATCACTATCATTACCACCATCCCCATCATCACTATCATCATCTATGGGAACATAAACTTCTATTTTTATAACTAGTGAAAAATATACATTTGGTGTGTCTAGAGGAGGATTCTTTACTTCCTTCTTCTAAAAAAACTAAACATCTCTACTAGTGTAGAATATCCTGGTCTTAGGATCCATCAATATGTACCCAAGAGTCTCTTCACTGTAGCTAATGAAGATGAGTTTTTATAATTTCATATCCAATTTATTTATGTTCTACTTGGAAATATGCATACTTTGTTTACATTTGAATACTCTGAGGTGTGCAACATATGGTTTTCGCTTTGACTATGCTTCATGTGGAGTTAAGTTGTCAAGAGTAACTGTGGGTAATCTGTTCAAAAAATACACTGTTGTCTTTGTTGCTTCAGCCCAAAATGTCCTTGCTAGTCCAAAATCATCGATCATGCATCACACCATTTCCATAATAGTATGATTTATTCTCTCAACAACATTATTATGTTGCAGTGTGTGTGGAGGAGACATTTGTCAACGAATCTTGTGAGCTTGTAGGTAGGATTTGAACTCATCTTTGGTGAATTACCCCCCTCAATTTGAGTGGAGATTTCTGATGTGATGCCCTATTTCATTCTCAACAACCACTTTGAACTTATTGAAGTTTTCAAAAGCTTCACTTTTCTTGTGAAGACAAAAAATCCATATTTTTCTCGAATAGTAATCAACACAAAAAATGAAGTATTGAAATAAAGAATGACTCGATTGCATCTGACCGTAAAGATTAGTATGAACCAGATCAAGCTTACCATCAGCTCAATAAGTAATCTTCTGGAATGAATCTTTGTGTTGTTTTCCTTCTAGGCAGTGAGGACACTTATCTGTATCCTTCTAGAGATATGGTAATCATTTTACCATAGTGTGTTGGTAAAGTGTTTTGACATAGACAAAAATTACATGACCAAGCCTGTGATGCCACAACTGTGTAGAGGTAGAGTTATTAGCCACAAGTTCCTTATCATTTTTGTGGACAAAATCATGTTGGAACATGCATCCCACATTGGAGGCTTTTCCACCTATTTTTGAGCCTCACAATTTTTCTCAAATTAAACACATTTTCTTTCTGGAATTACTATCAAAGTCAATTTTCAAGTTGTGATCTAGGAGTTGACTGAATGACAACATATTCTTTTTCAACCCAAGGACATATATTACATCTGATAATCTATAATTGTGTGAACCAAGGGTTAGAGAAATGTTTCTAATCCCTTGAACTATGAATGAAGAATCATCACCTAACGAAACATGGTTTTTTGAAGGCATGTACATCATTGAAGTAAAATAGTCTCTTTGGCTTTTCATGTGTCGAGTGGCTGAATAATCAACATACTAGACATTGTTATCTCGTTTTTGAGTTTACGCCAAAAATATCGGATAACCCTAAGAAATTTTTAAGCTGGTTTTACAAAATTACCTTTCAAAGAGTTAATCGGGTTTTCAGGTTTCACAAGCAAGACACATGTGTTTTGGGTGCTTCATGTCACGTGTTCCCTGAAACCCGAAACCCGCATCGAGTAAGGCGATTCGGGTTTGCAGATCTTCCAAGCACTGGAACATGCCTCATGTCACGTGTCTTCCGTTCCCCGAAACTCGAATTGCCTAAGTCCTTCATGTCGGGTTTTCGGAACTTAGAAGCATCTAAACATCTAATGCATCATGTCTCATGAAACCCGAAACCCGCATCAAGTTAGGCGAGTCGGGTTTGCAGACCTTCCAAGCATTGGAACATGCCTTCGTCAAAACATGCTTAATGTCGCATGTCTTCTGATCCCCAAAGCCCGATTTACTCCTTTGTTTGAGGTTTCCAGTGCCATCAAGAATCATGCTTCATGTCAATTGTTTCCCGTAACCTGAAACCTGAATTACTCTAAAAACCTTTTTGTCGGGTTTCCAGATATCCCAAGCATATTGACATGGCATTAAGGTCGAGTTATCAGGTAGTTGGCATGTGTTAACTGAAGTGTATTAAATGTGAATTTTCTTATATATATTCAGATTTCCATATCATTTTTACCAGGCGTACTTTTTACCTCGTGGATTTTCATGCATGCATCTTCGACCCTGAAACCTGAAACTGGCCTCTGTGCCCGATTGCATTGTTCATTTTTAATCATTCCTTGTCCTAGTTGAAGGAATTTTTCTCTTAATTCTTTGTTTGTGGTTTTTTTGGATTAATTATATAAGGAATTATTCCATGTTTCTTATCAGGGTTGTTGGGGTTTTATCTTTTTCATTTTGGGGTTGTTTTCTATATCAGGTTTTTGTTTTAGGGTTATCCCTTTGGAATTATCACTTGGTTTTATTCCCCAAAATGTCGTTGTAATTAAAGATATGTTTGGGATGTAAATGGTGAAGGAAACCTGTAGTATATTGGAAAATCTCAAAGTGTCGGGTTTTCTAAACTCTCCGGCATTCTCCTTAGTGTGTCAGGTTTTCCAAACTCTTCGGCATTCTCCTCAGTGTGTCGGGTTTTCCAAAATCTCCGGCATTCTCCTTAGTGTGTCGGGTTTTCTAAACTCTCTGGCATCCTCCTTAGTGTGTCAGGTTTTTCCGAACTCTCCGACATCCTCCTCAGTGTGTCGGGTTTTCCAAAGTGTTCAACATCTTCTGATCACTGACACTCTTCTCCTCTGAAATTCCTCATGTTGGACCCTACTCCATCACAAGATAAGACTGAAAAGTATGGGAGGATGAATTAAAAATTTAGGAAGGTGGATTCTCCATCCTATATTGACTGTAATTTTGACATCCGAGATACAGAGCTCAGAAACATAGACATGGAGGATTTCTGGAATAGGGTCAAAAGCCCTTCTCAAACTCAATGATAAAATCAATAATTGGCAGTGGCCTACCTCTTGTGGCAGGCTTCCCTATGTCTTCTCAGTGCCTTGAATTCATCTTGGCATGTGCTTCGAATTATGACTCTGCTTCTTGCTCTGTGAAAAACTAGGCAGGAGAAGTTGTAATCAAATTGGACGGAGGTTACTTCGATTACCTTCTCAAGATGCCTAATTTTGAAGAATATGGAGATGTGAATCTCAAGTCAGCCCAAAAAGCTTGGGACAATGATCAAGAGGATTGCATCAAGCATGTGAATAAGAAGTTCTTAATCAAAGCCAAACCGGCTGTTTCTAGGTACCAAAGACTTGTTCCCAGAAGTGATTTCATTCAGGAAATCAATGATATCATTACTCTTTTGAGTCAGGTTTTTGGTTTCCCTGAATCAAATGTTTTCCAAGGATGGATGTACCAGTTCATAATAATTATTAAGAAGACTCAACAAGGAATTGATTGGGGTACTCTTATCAGTAATGAGATAGATTCTCAAATGACAACAGTCCTATCTATGGGAAAGTTTTATATGTCCTCGTATGTCACCTATGTAGCGGCCGGCATGAGGAACTATCTCGGGTTGGACACCAAGGGGAACAAGACAGTGGAGCATATTTATCAGTATTTCCCTCAGCTAACAAGAAAAGGGTCTGAAGACCAATTCAAAAGGGTAAACGATGCCTTATTTTAGGAGAACATCTACAGGTTAAGCCCCAAACTGAGGAAAACAAGAGTCTCTGATGAAGCATGGGCTGAAGTTTCAAAATGGGGTTATGTCTTCTTGCAATTTAAGAAGTTCACATATCTTCGGGTAGTCATGTACCCAGAGGATCCTTTCTGTCTGCCCTGATATCCAGGAGACAAATTAATCCTGATGGAGTTGGTCAAGCGATTACTGGATTTTCACAAGTTCCAATAGAGTAAACACAAGGTCGTTGTATCTTTCCCAATTTATATTGGAAGATATACTTGTTCAACGGTGGTGAAAGCCATGAAAGTTGTCCATGAGATTCAAGATAAGTTGAAGAAGCACATGAAGCCCCGAGACGGGTTTTATTTTCAAGGAGTCATCAAGTCATATGGCACTCTGCACTCGCACATGCCAAGCATACAAGACATCTGGATTGATTTACGTGATGAGATTGTTGTCTGAAGAAAAGATCATAGCAGGTTGACACTTGCTGAAATTTAGAAACTTGAGCTCGCTGACATACCAGAAGGTACTAGTAATAATGAAAGCATACTGGATCTTTCCTATGATGGATTGAATGAAGATCAATATGTTTTTCCACCTATTGATTGGTCTCTCAGTGAGAAAGCCTCCATTATAGATAGATCAGCCCTGATTCTTGCACACACCAAAGCATGGCTCGCCTCTTGGGGAATGAGTTTTAAGGATGATAATTTTTCAAAGTTGGTTTCTTCAGAGGTGGGGCCCTCCAAAAAGGGAAAAGACAAAAGATCTTCTAAGGGACCTATAAAGGTCAAGTTTTTCAAGAAGAGAAGAGAACGAGAAATCTCTTCAATTGTTTCTCCAATTGAAACAGTGAATGTGCCAGAATCACCAACACCACCAGAACTAGGAGAAATTTCTTTGGAAGGAGAAGGAAGCCAGCCTCTGGTTTCAACATTTGTTGACTATCCAATTGAAGTGACCTTATCTCTTGCATCCCAGAATTTAGAGTCGGAATCTGCACTTCCTCCCTCAACCACTTCTACCTCCTCATTCTCCATCGACTTCTTCAATCATGGCCAAAATTTTCTCTGGACTCTCACCCCTCTCTGCTGGTACCAAAGTAATCACCAACATGCCCCCTCTAGTGCCACTTTTTTCTGCTACAACATTGGTAACTATCCCCACTCCGCCATTGGATTCCTCTCCCCCTTAAAGTATGATGCCAACTTTCTACAATAATGGAAACTCCCTCTGACATGCCTCAATGGATACTCGAGAAAAATCTGAGGAAGGGGAAGGTGATTGTACCCATACCAGATTTTTATTTTAGCTCACTCAAGGTTTCTACTGCTAAATCAGCCAAGAAACCCATAATAGTTTCAAGGGTTTTGGTGGACGCTTCGGGGCATAAGTTTTCAGAGATCGACACTCCTGCGATTGACAAAACCAAAGAGGACATAACAGCCTCTGACTATCAGATAACCAGGGTGGCTCTAGGAGAAGTGACAACAAAAGGAGCACAATAGGATGCACGGGATGCCACAAACGTGTTGTGCAAGAAATTGAAGGAAACAAAAGACAACAGAGATTAATTTAAGAGAAAGGTGGAGCAGTTGATTGAGGTATTTCTTAAGCTCTCAAAACCTCTTGAATCCACACCATCTTCCTCTATCCCTGTCGGATTTGATTTCTCATCAGTGCCTACAATTGAGAAGATTAATAAAAAAGGAAGGGTGGTCGATGAATGGATCCAAAGACTGCTCCAATAGGGGAAAGAATTGATTCAAGACATCGTGGATGTTAGCATAATTTAGCATAGGCATATTTATTGCATTTTATTGCATTGTCTTTTGTTTAATAATTTGCAACATGTGCACTCTAGTCTAGTGACTTGCATTCAATATTGTTATGTTGGATAACATTCAATATTGGTATTAGTAGTAATTACATGTGCATGTGAGATGGGTCTTATCATCTCATAGTTGGTGTCTGCTAGGGTGTCATGTCTATCCATATGAGGCTGTCTAATATCTATAAATATTACAGCTCTTGCATTGTAATGTAATCTGATTTCATGATCAATAATATTTGTGAGGCTTCCGTCCCTCTTTGGTCATTGCAATCTTATTCTATTCTATCATTTGGTATCTAAGCTATACCATTATTATCATTTGGTATCAGAGCAGGCTCTATCCAAGCAAGGTTGAAGAGGATCACTATTGGAGAGGATCCATTGGAGAAGAAGATCTGCATCAAAGGAGAGCCATTGAAGCATCGCGCAGCCTCCATTCCTCCCAAGCATCCATCAACTAAAATTTGACCTATCCACTTATTTGGAAGGTAATTTTTTTTTATTAGTCATTGGCATAGCCAATTGATCTAACATATTGGCGGAATATTTCAGATTTGGATATATTTTCTAAGAAACAAGAGTCAAGCCTTTGCGACATTTCAGAAGTTCAAAGCACTTGTTGAGAATGAAGTTGGTCGTAAGATCAAAACTCTCCGCTCAGATCGAGGGGGGGAGTTCACAAGCAATGAGTTCAAGACTTACTTGGAAGCTCATGGGATTCGTCGACAAATGCCTCCTACTCACACACGACAACAAAATGGTATAATTGAGAGAAGGAATCGTACTATCATGGAAATGGTGCGATGTATGATTGACGACTCAGGTTTAACAAAGACATTTTGGGCAGAAGCTGCAAGAACTGCAGTTGTGATAGTAGGTTGAGGATGGCATTCTTGTTCTTTTCCTCATAGACTGTGCTCAACTTATCCCATGCATGCTTGGCCGATGTGGCATCTCTAATGTGGGGTTGCACATCGTCTGTTACGCCAAACAAGATGATCAACTTGGCCTTTTGATTGGCCCTATCAAATTGGGCTTGTTTTCTTCCATCATCAAGTGATCTTGTTGTTTGTCCATCTACAACTGTCCATAGGTCTTCAAAATCAAGTAACGTCTTGATGTTCGGTTTCCATGCAACATAGTTGTCTCCTCTAAGTAGTTGTGAATCTAGCAAGAAGAACTTTGGTGCTTGTGCACCCATTTCTGCAATCTGAATTTTTGAAACTCTGAATTTCTGACAAAGGGTAAGGCTCTTATCACTCCAGGTTTAAGGTTTCCCTCTCAATATACCGTCAGGCCGATATACCAAACCTTTCTATATACGCTCCCTTCCGATATACCCGTCGGTACATGGAAGAAGATCACCCTTTCAATATACCCATCAGTACGGAAAGCGGTGTTAACGCACGTGAAATAATTTAGTACGTGGTACTTAGACAATACGGAGAGGGGTTTGTGCAAGCACAAACGGATGGGACGGCTCAAATGTTTGTGTATTGTGTCCTTATTACTCCCCGTCAATTTTATACGGTCGATGCCCAGACGACGTTTAGGCAGCTATGTTAGGCGTTAAGTGCAGTAGTAGTCATGACGGCATCACCCGTAAGTGCTTCCCAGAGGCACCGTATATATCGAACACTGCTATGAGATCAAAGATCTCGCGTGATAGAAGCAAACATAAAATGAAAATTTTGCACTTTTTTTTTTTTTTTTTTTTCACTTTATGCACCAAGATTACTACAACATGCTCCAAAATTACATAAAAATGAAGTTTTTGTGTCCCCCCTCTTTACAAAAAAGGGTCTAGAATCACAAAATACACAATTTAGGCCAAAAATATTTTTTACCCACCAATAGGTGTTTTTCCGCTAAATTTAGCAGTGGCTCTAAATGTGTTTGGTGAGCTTCTAAATTTAGAAATCTCCCAAAAATTATTAATTTCTCCAAATTTTCCAAAAAAAATAATTTAATAAAAAATATGGAGAGAGTGGGAATCAAACCGCTGACTTGTTTGTTCCCAAGACCCAAACAAACAATCTGAATATTGTTTTCAGCTTTTCTCACAAACCGTGATCTGGGTTTTTCAATTTACCAGCAAGATCTGATTTTTTTTCATAAAAAAAAATGATCCGAATTGTACAGAATTTTCGTCACATGTAGAGGCCGAATCTGAGGATGATGTAAACTGCAAATTTGTGCGTCTCATTCTTATCTTTCCAGCAAAAAAAAATGGCACATCAATCCGACATTGTATGAAAAAGTTACGTCCCTTTTTCTAATAGTTATCTGCTGGAATTTTGTTGACGGGACTGCTTCAACCTTTGCTCCCGAATTCTTCACACCTCCACTTTTAGATCTTTTTTTTTTTTTTTTTTTTTTTGATCTGATCTTTTTTTTTCTTTAAATTTGCAAAAAAAATTCCAAGATCTCTCTCCTCCTTTTTTTTTTTTTTTTTTTTTTTAAAGATCTTTTTTTTTTTTCACAAATCTTTTTTTTTTTTTTTTAGATCTGTAATTTTTTTCAAGATCTTTCTCCCTTTTTTTTTTTTTTAAGATCACCAAAATGGTATAGTTGAGAGAAGGAATCGTACTATCATGGAAATGGTGCGATGTATGATTGACGACTCAGATTTAACAAAGACATTTTGGGCAGAAGCTGCAAGAACTGCAGTCTATTTGTTGAACAGAGTGCCCACAGTAGCTCTTGAAGGAGTGACACCTCAAGAAGCATGGTCAAATCGGAAACCATCAATTGCACACATAAGAGTATTTGGGTGTAAAGCTAGCATGCACATACCCAAGAAGAACAGGAACAACTAAGAAGTTACCTAAATGGTATACTCAATTAATAAGAGATGCAAATTTGGATGAAGCACCTAGCACATCATCCAATCCTGGACCTGGAACTCGCAGTCAAGCTCGTGAAGAGGTCAATTATGCCCTAATGAGTAGAGTTGATGAAACAGTTGAGCCATCTACAGTTCAGGAAGCCCTACAATCAAAAGCTTGGAAAGATGCCATGGATTCAGAGTATCAATCAGTGATGAAGAACAACACATGGCAACTTGTCGACCTTCCACCAGGGAAGAAACCCATTGGATGCAGATGGATATTCAAGACTAAGTACAAATCAGATGGGACTATTGACAAGTATAAAGCAAGGCTTGTATCAAAGGGGTATGCACAACAAGAAGGCATTGATTATGAGGAGACATTTACTCCCACAGCCAAGATCAAGACAATCAGGATGATCTTTGCTCTAGCTACACAATTTGGTTGGAAAGTCCACCAAATGGATGTGAAAAGTGCCTTTCTTAATGGAGATTTGCAAGAAGAATTCTATATGACTCATCCAGAGGGTTATGTAATACCAGGAAAAGAGATGATGGTATGCAGACTCATAAAATCTCTATATGGCCTAAAACAGGCACCCCGGGCATGGTACATCAAAATTGATGAGCATCTCATAAGTCATGGATTCGAAAGGAATCCTTATGACCCCAATCTCTACCTCAAAAAGCAAGGGTGTGAGATTGTCATTGTGGTTGTTTATGTCGACGATCTAGTCATTACAGGTAGTTCTGTGAAGATGATCGATGCAACAAAGAAGGATTTTAATCGATCGTTCGACATGACAGATCTCGGGCTCATGCACTATTGTCTTGGGTTGGAAGTATGGAAAAAAGAGAATCATATTTTTGTGTCATAGTTGAAATACACCAAGACAACGCTCGAGAAATTCAGGATGATGGACTGCACTCCTATTGCTACACCTATCAAAGCGAGACTTCAGTTATCTCGTTCCGATCCATCAGCACCGGTGAATGCAACTCTCTATCAACAGTTGATCAGGAGTCTCATTTACCTGACATATACTAGACCAGATATCAGCTTTGCAGTCATCTATTTATCATGCTTATGCAAGAACCAAAAATATGTCATTGGAAAGCAGCAAAGAGAATACTAAGATATCTAAAGGGTACAGTTGACCTTGGTCTAGAGTACAAGAAGAACGACAACTTCTTCTTGACAGGATATTCAGATTCAAATCATGCAGGAAACATGGATGATAGGAAGTCAACATCATGCTTCATCTTCTTTATGGGATCTAGACCGATATCATGGGGAAGCAAGAAATAGAACTTCATTTCTCGCTCTTCTACAGAAGCAGAATATCGAGCTGCAGGTGAAGCTGTTTGTGAAGCAATATGGCTACGCCGAATACTGGAAGGAATTGGTCTACCACAACAGAAATATACTCCAGTATATGTTGATAACGAAGGAGTTCTGAAGCTTGTTCGCAATCCAGTATTTCATGAGAGAACCAAGCATATTGAAGTACAGGTTCATTTCATATGCAAACATGTCTTGAAGCACAACATACAGCTCCAGTTCTGTCCTACAGCTGAACAGAAGGCAGATATTTTCACTAAGTCACTTGCACGTGACAAATTCACACTGTTCAGAGAGTTCCTCTCCACTTCATTGGAAAGTATGCAAAATTAAGGGGGGGAATGTTAGCATAATTTAGCATAGGCATATTTATTACATTTTATTGCATTGTCTTTTGTTTAATAATTTGCAACATGTGCACTCTAGTCTAGTGACTTGCATTCAATATTGTTATGTTGGATGACATTCAATATTGGTATTAGTAGTAATTACATGTGCATGTGAGATGGGTCTTATCATCTCGTAGTTGGTGTCTGCTAGGGTGTCATGTCTATCTATATGAGGCTGTCTAATATCTATAAATATTACAGCTCTTGCATTGTAATGTAATCTGATTTCATGATCAATAATATTTGTGAGGCTTCCGTCCCTCTTTGGTCATTACAATCTTATTCTATTCTATCATTTGGTATCTAAGCTATACCATTATTATCAATGGAAGTCTATCAATCTTTGGGAAATATTCAAAGTGATGGAGAGAAGATGGACGATGATTTCTCCCAAGAAATTGGACACCTTGATTTGACTTTCGAAGCTCTCCAGGTATTAAAGCAAATACCATCACACCTCTTATTAGAAGAAGGCATCATCCCACATGCGGATAAGCATTTCCAGCTTACCAAAGCCATCAGGTTCAGGATAAAGATTCTCAACGAAGCCTGTGGTAAATTGAGAGAATCAAGAGATCAGTTGATCAATGGCAAGAGTGACTTGGAAGAAGAACTGTTAAAAATCTGTGTAAAAGTGTCAATTGAAAACTCAGGCATCCTATTAGCCCATGATCTTTTCAAACAAATCCAAGAGTCTATTCAGCATGAACCAACTCACGGATTTGGTATTGAAATCATCGACAGGTTTGTGAAGATTGAACATTCTTTGGAGGCCTTGAGAAAACTCAACAAAAGATTGAGAGAGCTTCCCGGTAGTGCCAGTGACACTCACGAAACATGTGAAGTCTTGAGTGATCATTCCACTGCGCCTGAAAAAAATGAGATGCAAGGTATAATCCGTAAGTTCCAAGAATTTCGGAACAAACAGGCTCAGTTGGAGGAAGGGAAAGATGAGGAAGAAAAAGATGATGATTCAAACTAAGTCTTGATGTTTCATGTCATTTAAATCTTGAAATTGACATGTCTTTTTCATTTCTGTTTCGTCACGTAGGAAGAAAATTTTGACTTGGTCTCTTGCGTGAGAATCAAGCAAAATAGGACTCTCGTTAAAAGACTATTTTCTAGGATTTGTCATATTTTCTATCTACTCTTTCTATTATAAATAAGGGATGTGTGTACATTCCAAAGGGTTGAGATTTTTCAAATATTGGGAGCTATTGTGAAGAAGAAAAACTTTGTGTTTTCTTTTAATCATTTGAAGAATAGGAGTTGATACTATTTTGCAAACTTTGTGTTGTGAGATATATATTTCTTAAGATATTATTCTTATGTTCATAATCTTAAGCTATTCTTCATTTAGCATCTTGATGATTCTAATCATTTCAAACATTATATTTATGGTCTAAAGCTCATATGATTATTTAAGGCTCTGTGTTTACTTGAAAGAAAATGCATTCCTCTCATTTCCTTTCCATTGTGTTTCTTCCATTGTAATAACTTCCGACCCTGTCCATTTATCAGAACATCTTCCCAACGTATGTATATGGATCTCGGGATTTTATCCCAACCCCAATGGTTAGATTAGTGTGAATACTGTATATATTGTTTCTGCTATGTTTTAGATTAGTAATAAATAGGCAGCCTCACCTATCTTTGAGGAGGGATTTAATCCCATGTATTGTGGTTGAACCTCATATTTTGGATTGAAAAAATATCCAACCAACAATTTTTGGGGACTCACTGGGGAATATGAATTTATAGTGTAAAGCTTATCATCTCGGTGTCTGGCGACTCTGTATTTGCCTTATTTTTAACAAGGTATCTTTACGGGTTCAATCTGGATGGAAAGATCTTCACTCAGTCCTGCTGAGCCCGAGGTGAAATTGATCCACTCTTCGAGTTGCTACAATAGCACAATTTCAGCCTCTCCCCCAACAGCATTATTTCTAACCGAACCAGAAGTTCTTCACCTGTTCGGAGAAACTGGATCCGTGTAGAACGGGAAGTTTCTGCAAATTGTCGTGTGCTACTCTTGTCTGATACTCTGATCCATATATGCACTCTTTTCAAGAGGATGGCAGCACAACCTGTGCCTTGGGGCGTAGCTATTGGTCCTCTTTCATTAACTCTACCATTGCATGAGTTACCACATGGATCACGTAAAAACATTCCCAAGTTTAATGGGGATGGGAAGAAGCTTCCTGATGAACACGTTGCATCTTTCTTTGTAGCATGCGGTGTCCTTGGAGTAGCTCACGAAGATGTCTCTGTTCGACTTTTTGTTGAAACATTGCATGGTGTAGTAGCTGAGTGGTTTTCCCATCTTCCGAATGCGTGCATCACAAACTGGGCTACCATGAGGACCAAATTTGAAGCACGTTTCAAACTAGCTGAAGATTCTCATGATTTGTTAGCACAACTTACCCATACGAAGAAGGAATCTCATGAACCCATGCGGGACTTCGTGGAAAAGTTTAATAAGCTGATCCGAAAGATTTCGGAAATAGTTGTACCAACTCTGAAAAAATCAGAAATGTTTCTTCATTAATGCTCTGCCTCCCGATGTGAGCTTTTTATTAAGAAGGTCGGCTATCCCATATTTTTCTATCGCTCAGTCAACAGCTATTGAAATAGAGGATGATCTCATTTTGGCCGGAAGGATCAGGAAAGATGTACCCAAGGCTAAAAATCAAGGTTCTTCCCAAGGTAATACTGATCCTATGATTCAAAAAATGGCTAATGATTTGATCGCTTTAAAAAATAAAATGTCCCAGCAGGTGAGCAATGTTCTATATCGGGATATCCCTAGATGAAATTTCAATAACAACAATGGTGTGCCTGCAAGGGACAAGGCCGCGGTTAACTCCTGCTCAACCAAGGGTAGAAAATGAAGCTCCTCCTATTGATGCGGCAGTAGAAATAGTTGAAGAAGAGGAAGAACCAGAAGAACAAGATTCCCCCGAGGCTTTTGAAGCTTCAGGACATGCTGATGAGTCTTATGACGATTCGGCTGACGACTCTAACATTGGGTATATGGAATATGAAGAAGATGAATGTGTGCCGAATGGTCAGTCATTTGCTGTCTTCACTCGATCCCAATCTCAGAATCTAAGAAAACGTCTTGAAAACCCCAAGGAGAAGAACAAGGAACCTCCTATAGCCATAGTTAGGAGAGGTACTCCTATTTCAGCACAAACTGAAAGAGAAGTCACAAAAAAAGGCAACTTCTCCTCATTCTCTTTATCCTAAGGTTAGTGCCTCAGCTCAAGCTCATGTGATTAGAACTGAGCCTACCATCACCCCTTCTTATACTACTTTTGACATTATCGATCATGCAGAAAGAACCGAAATCCAAATGTCAGAAGCAGAATACCTTCAGTCAAATCCTGAACAGTTCGAAAAACTTGCCAAATTCATTAGAAGTAAAGTAGCTATTCCCCCACCTTCAAAAGGTCTCCTTCCAAATCCTACTCAACCCCCACTTCAGAACAATCTGACCTTTGCTTCTTATTTGGGAAAGATTGAACCATTTTATTTGTCTTTACTTATAAATGGGTTTAAACTCAGCAATTACATCATCGACTCAGGGGCCTCCGACAATGTTATGCCCACAAAAGTAGCCCATGCTCTTGGGATTACTTTGACTAAGTCATATGGACGGTGTTACTCCATGGAAACCAAACAAGTTCCTTTGATTGGTCAAATCAAATATGCATAGTTTGCATTCGTTGCTTTCCCAGAGAAGAGAGTGAAAATGACCATTCTAGTTGCTGACATCCCTGTAGCTTACGGTATCCTCTTGGGTAGAGGTATTTATAAAGACGTCAGAGGAGAGATTAATATGGATTAGACCAAGGCAAGGATCCCAGTCAATGGGGTTTATCATGTTCTCCATCCCGAGTCTCAGGCGAGGTATTTGGTAACTAAATCAGATGACCCTAAGGCTAAAATTCTTTTCGAAGATGCTAGCTTTGGAAATTATTTCATGACATCAGAGATACCGGCCATGGATGTCAAGATAGAAGATCATAATGTTGTTTGGACCCTTGAATTCAATGGTAGCTGTTATCCAAAATTCACCCCCAAGGTAACTTTGATAACATGCAAGCAATTATATTGATTCAGGGCGAAAAGTCATGTTTCTAGGGTCCTCTCATATTTGTCTAACTCCCCTGTCCAAGAGGAAGAGAGTAAGTTATGAGAAAATGCAAAAAAAAAAAGGGGTTGCAAAAGGAAAATAGGTTGATCCAGGAAAAATCGTGAAAATTGGCTAAGTTCCGCTCAAGGTCGCCTCTGGGACGTTTGGGACAGAAAAGTGCGAACCGGCCGAACCGGGTGAAATCAGCACAAACAGTCCGAAACGCAGTAGGGACAAATGGGACAAAAGTACATGGCGGGCGTGAAATGCCGGTTCAACAGAGAGAAAAAATCGACTAACTGCTGAGAGGGACAGTTTGGGACGTTTGGGTCAAAAATACCCGAAACCGGCCAGTTCGGCCGAAATCAGTCAAGGCAGTCCAAAACAAAGTGGGCCAATAACAAAGTGGGCAAGTGGGTCAAAAATATATTTAATGAGGATAGATATATTTAAATAAAGGAAATGTGTTCGGCTCTAGTCAGTAAATGCTCTTTCCCGTCAAATGACAGAAAACGCCTGCCAGGCCCAAAATAGCTGCCTGCACTCAGAAGGGCCATAACTTTTGCATTTCTCAACGAAATTGCACAAAATTGGTACCGTTGGAATCATGTTTCCGAGACCGATGCACAGAAATCAAGAAATTCCAGATTTGATCAGAAATTGATTGATTTTTTTAAGAAAACGTGGCCGGGTTCAGAACAGTGTTTTATTTGGTAGCTGGGAGTGCATTTAAGAGGCATGGTCATCATTCTTTCTCTGCTGCAGCACATGGGACAGTATGGGGAGCCTTTTGCAAGTAATGGAAAACCATTCCACTCAATTTAATGCCTCTTACAGGTGGTTGAAGGACAGATTTCGGGATTTCCATTTTCCCTTCTCTTTTCCTTCTCATTTTTCTATAAAATGAAGTGTTGGGCTCATTGTAAAGGGGGAGTTTTTGGGGTAACAAAGCTCTGTCAAAATTGCTTTGTGAAGCCAGTGTGTTGCAGGCCCTTGTAGTGGACACCTTGCATGGTGATCCAGGCCCTTATCTTGTAATAGATTGAACTGTGCATACCAGGAAGCAATAAAATACAAGTTTGTGGATGTATCTTCCCCTGTTGTGTTTTCTTGCATTCTTCTTGCCCCTTTTATCTTTCTACAAGAATATTGTGTCTATTATTATGTTCTTGCAGGAATTCATTATCATTGTGTGTGCTTGGAATATTACTGTGAATGTATTTTGCTAGATTATGGAGAACTGTCATCACCTCTTCTAGTATGCACTTTGCCTCTGTATTTCACACATTTGGAGACTACTCTCCCATCCTCCTTTTCTGGTGTATCACCGCTTTAGTGTAGGCTTTCATTTTATGTATTCTCTCTCCCTGGTCTCTTGGAAATTTAGATTAGAAACATTTAGCTTATCCTGCATTAGAGTAGATTGTGGCAGGTAGTTTAGGAGCAAGAACTAGCTTTCTCTGGAGGTCTATCTCAAGTAGCAAGTCCCACAACTTGGAGATAGTACCCATGTTATCCAATCACACTGGATGCTTAGAGTGATCAAACTAGAAATCTGATCAACATCCAGGGGTGCTGTGATTCGGTGATAACAGTAGCTGCTCAACCACCGGATCATGCGCTGGTGTAGTTCTTATATCTCCTATTTCTGAGATTTTCCCCTCTTCTTTCAAATTACAGTTTGATAATACTAATAACACAGCTGAATATGAAGCTCTGTTACAAGGATTAGAAATGGCCTGACAGAAGGGAATTTGAAATCTCAAGGTTCAAGGGGATGCGGAGTTGATTGTCAACTAGGTCAAGGGAATATATCAAGTAAAAAATGATCGCTTGAGACATTACAGGAACAAAGTTTGGGATACTATAGAATTCTTTGATGCATTCTCCATTAAGGCGGTGTTGAGAGATTATAACGACAAGGCTAATTCTTTTTCCGTGTCTGCATCTCTCCTTCTCCCCCATTCCCAGTTCAAACAAGATACGTACATCATTGAGATTGTGTACCGTCCCAGTATCCCAGATAATGCGGCTCACTGGCAAGTGTTCAACGATGATCAACAAGTGTTGGCTTTTCTAGAAAAAGTAGAAAATTTTAGTGAACTATACTTTGAAGGTTCAGAATCATATTTCTATGAAACTATCTTAGATCCATATCAAGAGGTTGATGGTGAGTTTATCTAGCTTAAAGGCCCAACAAGATACCAAAATAAAAGTCAAGTTGAAGGAGCTTCTTCCTCGGAGGTAGATCAAGTCAATCTAGGTTTGTCTGATCAACCTCGGATGGTGAATATTGGAAAATGTTGTTCCCCTGAGGAGAAAGTGAAATTCACTTCACTCTTGAAGAGATACATGGATGTCTTAGCCTGGTCTTATGCAGATTTAAAATCCTTCAAGCCCAAAGATGTATAGCACAGTATCCCTTTGAATCCTGATGTTAAACCATAAAGACAAAAGCAAAGACATTACAATCCCAAGATCTCAGGGACTATCCTTGCGGAAATTCAGAAAATGTTAGATGCTAGAATTATTTTTCCAATCCATCACTCCACTTGGATTACTAACATCATCCCTATCAGGAAGAAGAGTGGTGAAATCTGAATTTGTGTTAACTTCCGGAACCTGAATCAGTCTTCGTTGAAGGACAACTATCCCTTGCCTATCATGGATCAGGTGTTACAAAATGTTACTGGATAAAAAATGCTATCCATGCTCGACGGATTTTCAGGATATAATCAAGTTGAGGTAACCGCGAAGGATCAACACAAGACGGACTTCACAACCCCATGGGGTACCTTTGCTTATAGAAGGATGCCTTTCGGATTGATCAATGCCGGAGCCACCTTTCAGAGAGCTATGGACTTGGCATTCAGAGACCTAATGGGCAAAGTCATAGTAGTATATTTGGATGACTTGACCATTTTTTCTAAAAAATGGAGTGATCATTATGATCATTTAGAGCAAGTACTTTTGAGATGCAGGCGTCACGAGATTTCATTAAATCCCAAGAAGTCCATGTTTGGAGTGACTGAAGGAAATCTGCTGGGTCATATCATGACTAAAGAAGGAACCAAAATCGACCCAGAGAGGGTAAAAGCCATTTAAAGCCTTACCCTACCCACAAGTAAAACTGGGGTTCATTCATTCTTCGGAAAGGTCAATTTCCTAAGAAGGTTCGTACCTGATTTTGCTGATAAAACTAAGGATATCCTTGGGATGATGAAAGGAAAAATCCCATTCCGATGGAGTATTAAAGGGAAGCTTACATTTGATGAAGTCAAAAGGGCAGTTGCTTGTGCTCCTATCCTAGTATGTCCAGATTTCAAAAAAGATTTCATCATGTACAACTACACCTCTGCTCACACAGTGTCGGCCATCCTGATGCAGGAGAACGGGGAGGGCATCGAAGCTCCCATTTATTTTATGAACTTTCCATTGAAGGAACATGAGCTAAAACTATCACAAATTGAAAATCATGCTTATGCAGTGGTACGAGCGGTGAAACATTTCAGGTACTATGTGCTGAACTCCCATACCCTCGTTCTTGTTCCCGACACTGCCGTTAAATCCATTTTGACTCAACAAGAGCTGGGGAGCCAATGAGGTACCTAGATAGCTAAATTTAAAGAGTACGACTTGGACATCAGACCTACCAAGTTGGTACGAGGAAGGGGCCTATGCCAATTGATCGCAGAAAACCATGCTGAAGCAGAATGTGAAAAGACCGAAGATACTTCTTCAAAGTTGCCCATGGTGCTTTTTGTGAGTACAACTGATGAATGGTACATAGACATTACTTTCTTTCTGACATATGGTGAATGCCCCCCGCATTTAAGCCAAAAGGAGAAGAGGACAGTCAAGTTAAGATCTGCAAGATACCTCCTGTGGGATAAGTGAATATACAAGAAAGGTATTTATGGTGTTTTCCTGCGCTGTGTTGATAAATCACAACAGTTAAAGTTTTTAGAGTCCTTCCATAGCCTAGCATGCGGAGGACATTTCTCATCCTCTGTAACAACTTATAAGATCCTACGGGCTAGGTACTATTGGCCTACTCTCTTTCGGGATTCAGCAGAGTGGGTGTCCAAGTGTGAAGCTTGTCAACATTTTGTTGGTCGTCCCAAGCTAGCATCTCTTCCCCTGAAGCCCGTAGTGATTGAAGAACCTTTTCACCAGTGGGGAATTGACTTCATTGGAATGTTGAATCCTACCTCCAGTGCTGGACACAATTACATGCTGACTGCTACAGACTATTTTACCAAGTGGGTGGAAGCTGCGCCAAATAAGCAAGCAACCTCAGAAGCTGTGTGCAAGTTCCTTAAAGAGAATATAATTGTCAGATTCAGTATGCCTCACAAGATTGTGGTTGACATTGCCTCTAATTTCTCATTGCATGAATTGACAGAATTTTGCTATGGATTCGGCATTACCCTGGCTCACTCATCTGATTATTATCCCTAAGGCAATGGGCAAGCTGAGTCCAACAACAAGAATCTAGTTACCATAATAAGAAAGCTAGTAGATGAAAACCAGAGGACGTGGCACAAAGCATTGTATGATGCATTGTGGGCTAATTGAATTACCCCAAAGTGAGCTATAGGAATGTCTCCTTTCCAAGTGTTGTATGGGATTGATGCTGAGATTCCTATCTCAGTAGAATTGCTAGCCTTACAGTTGGCCAAAGCAGTCGAAGATGCAACTTTTCAAAATTCTATCGAGAAAAGGGTTATGTACCTAGCTAGGTTAGAAGAGGAACCGAGCAAGGTGGTTGATTGAATTACAGACCATCAAAGCAAAGTAAAGAAATTTGTTGACAAGAAATCAAGGCAACGTCATTTCCAAATTGGAGACCTGGTATTGCTTTGGGATAAGAGGAGAGAGCAGAAAGGAATGCACTGAAAATTCGACTCTTTGTGGAAAGGACCTTTTAAGATTCATCAGCTAAGTGGTGAAAATAGTTTCCATCTATCATACCTTGATGGAGAGTTACTCCCTTTTCCTTTTAGCGGTCAACATCTGAAGTTGTTCCATCATTAATGCAAGATGCTCTTTTGCATTGTACATACTTTATTTTATGTCGTGTGTTTGCTTTTAGTCTTCTTTCTTTCTTTGTTTTGTTTTTTTCGATTTTCTTCTTTTCTGACTCTGTAGCCCAATGGATAAAGCCACAAATTCTGAGTTCTCTTCCTTTGATATCACAAAGAAAGTCCCCAACTAGAGTCAGTTGTTATCTCATTTTTGAGTTTACGCCAAAAATATCACATAACCCTAAGAAATTTTTAAGCTGGTTTTACAAAATTACCTTTCAGAGAGTTAATCGGGTTTTCAGGTTTCACAAGCAAGACACATGTGTTTTGGGTGCTTCATGTCACATGTTCCACAAAACTCGAAACCCACATCAAGTAAGGCGAGTCGGGTTTACGGATCTTCCAAGAATCAGAACATGCCTCATGTCACGTGTCTTCCACTCCCTGAAACCCGAATTGCCTAAGTCCTTCATGTCGGGTTTTCGGAACTTATAAGCATCTAAACATCTAATGCATCATGTATCATGAAACCCGAAACCCGCATCAAGTTAGGCGAGTCGGGTTTGTGGGACCTTCCAAGCATCAGAACATGCCTTCGTCAAAACATGATTAATGTCGCATGTCTTCCGATCCCCGAAGCATGATTTACTCCTTTGTTTCGGGTTTCCGGTGCCATCAAGAATCATGCTTCATGTCGATTTTTTCCCGCAACCTGAAACCTGAATTACTCTAAACACCTTTGTGTCGGGTTTCCGAATATCCCAAGCATGCTGACATGGCATTAATGCTGAGTTGTCGGGTAGTTGGCACGTGTCAACTGAAGTGTATTAAATGTGAATTTTCTTATATATATTTTGGATTTCCACGTCATTTTTACCAGACGTACTTTTTACCTTGTGGATTTTCACACATGCATCTTCGACCCCGAAACCTGAAACTCGCCTCTATGCCCGATTGCATTGTTCATTTTTTATCATTCCTTGTCTTGGTTGAAGGTATTTTTCTCTTCATTCTTTGTTTGTGGTTTTTGTGGATTAATTATGTAAGGAATTCTTCCAAGTTTCTTATCAGGGTTTTTGGGGTTTTATCATTTTCATTTTGGGGTTGTTTTCTATATCAGGTTTTTGTTTTAGGGTTATCCCTTTGGAATTATCACTTGGTTTTATTCCCCAGAGTTTCATTGTAATTAAATATATTTTTGGGATATAAATGGTGAAGGAAACCTGCAGTATATTGGAAAATCTCAAAGTGTCAGGTTTTCTAAACTTTCCAGCATCCTGCTCAAAGTGTCAGGTTTTCCAAACTCTCCTGCATTCTCCTCAGTGTGTCAGGTTTTCCGAACTCTCTGGAATTCTCCTCAGTGTGTCGGGTTTTTCCTTAAACTCTCCGGCATCCTCCTCAGTGTGTCGGGTTTTCCGAACTCTCTGGCATCCTCCTCAGTGTGTCGGGTTTTCCAAACTCTCTGGCATCCTCCTCAGTGTGTCGGGTTTTCCGCAGTGTTCAACATCTTCTAATCACCGACACTCTTCTCCTCTGAAATTCCTCATGTCCGACCCTAGTCCATCACAAGATAAGACTGAAAAGTCTGGGAGGATGAAGTACAAATTCAGGAAGGTGGAGTCTCAATCCTATATTGACTATAATTTCGACATCCGAGATACACAGCTCAGAAACGTAGACATGGAGGATTTCTGGAATAGGGTCAAGAGTGCTTCTCAAACTCCATGGATGAAATCAATAGTTGGCAGTGGCCTACCTCTTGCGGCAGGCTTCCCTATGTCTGCTCATTGCCACGAATTCATCTTGGCCTGTGCTTCGAATTATGACTATGCTTCTCGCTCTGTGAAAACCCAGGCAGGAGAAGTTGTAATCAAATTGGACGGAGGTTACTTCGATGACCTTCTCAAGCTGCCTCATTTTGAAGAATATGGAGATGTGAATCTCAAGTCAGCCCAAAAATCTTGGGACAATGATCAGGAGGATTATATAAAGCATGTGAATAAGAATTTCCTAATCAAAGCCAAAACGGTTGTTTCTAGGTTCCCAAGACTTGTTCCCAGAATTGATTTCATTCAGGAAATCAATGATATCATTACTCTTTTGAGTCAGGTTTTTGGTTTCCCTGACTCAAATGTTTTCCAAGGATGGATGTACCAGTTCATAATAATTATTAAGAAGAATCAACAAGGAATTGATTGGGGTACTCTTATCAGTAATGAGATAGATTCTCAAATGACAACAGTCCTATCTATGGGAAAGTTTTATATGTCCTCGTATGTCACCTATGTAGCGGCCGGCATGAGGAACTATCCCGGGTTGGACACCAAGGGGAACAAGATAGTGGAGCATATTTATCAGTATTTCCCTCAGCTAACAAGAAAAGGGTCTGAAGACCAATTCCGAAGGGTAAACGATGCCTTCTTTTACGAGAACATATGCAGGTTAATCCCCAAACTGAGGAAAACAAGAGTCTCTGATGAAGCATGGGCTGAAGTTTCGAAATGGGATTGTGTCTTCTTGTAATTTAAGAAGTTCACATATCTTTAGGTAGTCATGTACCCAGGGGATCCTTTCCGTCTGCCCTGATATCCAGGAGACAAATTAATCCTGATGGAGTTGGTCAGGCAATTGTTGGATTTTCACAAGTTCCAACAGAGTAAACACAAGGCCGTTCTATCTTTCCCAATTTCTATTGGAAGATATACTTGTTCAATGGTGGTGAAAGCCAAGAATTTTGTCCATGAGCTTCAAGATAAGTTGAATAAGCACATGAAGCCCCGAGACAGGTTTGATTTTCTAGGAGTCCTCAAGTCATATGGCACTCTGTACCCGCACATGCCAAGCATACAAGACATCTGGATTGATTTACGTGAGGAGGTTGTTGTCTGAAGAAAAGATCATAGCAGGTTGACACTTGCTGAAATTCATACACTTGAGCCCGCTTATATACCAGAAGGTACTAGTGATAATGAAAGCATACTGGATCTTTCCTATGATGGATTGAATGAAGATCAATATGTTTTCCCGCGTATTGATTGGTCTCTCAGTGAGGAAGCCTCCATTATAGATAGATCAACCCTAATTCTTGCATGCACCAAAGCATGGCTCACGTCTTGGGGAATGAGTTTTAAGGATGATAATTTTTCAAAGTTGGTTACTTCAAAGGCGAGGCCCTCCAAAAAGGAAAAAGACAAAAGATCTTCTAAGGGACCTATAAAGGTCAAGTTTGTCAAGAAGAGAAGAGAACGAGAAATCTCTTCAATTGTTTCTCCAGTTGAAATAGTGAATATGCCAGAATCACCAACACCGCAAGAACTAGGAGAAATTTCTTTAAAAGGAGAAGGAAGCTAGCCTTTGGTTTCACCATTTGTTGACTGTCTAACTGAAGCAACCTTATCTCTTGCATCCCAGACTTCAGAGTCGAAATCTGCACTTCCTCCCTCACAACCACTTCTACGTCCTCATTCTCCATCGACTTCTTCAATCATGGCCAAAATTTTCTCTGGACTCTCACCCCTCTCTGCTGGTACCAAAGTAATCACCAACACACCCCCGTCCAGTGCCTCTTTTTTCTTCTACCACATTGGTAACTGTCCCCACTCCGCCATTGGATTCCTCTCCCCCTGAAAGTATGATGCCAACTTCTACAATAATTGAAACTCCCTCTAACATGCCTCAATGGCTACTCGAGAAAACTCCGAGGAAGAGGAAGGTGATTATACCCATACCAGCTTTTGATTTTAGCTCACTCAAGGTTTCTACTGTTAAATCAGCCAAAAAACCCAAAATAGTTGCAAGGGTTTTGGTGGATGGTTCGGGCATAAGTTTGCAGAGATCGCCACTCCTGTGACTGAAAAAACCAAAAAGGACATAACAGCCTCTTACTATCAGATAACCAAGGTGGCTCTAGGAGAAGTGACAACAGTGGGAGCACAACAGGATGCATGGGTTGCCACAAACGTGCTGTGCCAGAAATTGAAGGAAACAAAAGATAGCAGAGATGAATTTAAAAGAAAAGTGGAGCAGTTGATTGAGGTATTGCTTAAGCTCTAAAAACCCCTTGAATCCACACCATCTTCCTCTGTCCCTGTCGGATTCAATTTCTCATCAGTTCCTACAATTGAGAAGATTAATAAAAATGGAAGGGTGGTCAATGAATGGATCCAAAGACTGCTCCAACAAGGGGAAAGAATTGATTCAAGACACCGTGGAAGTCTATCAATCTTTGGGAAATATTCAAAGTGATGGAGAGAAGTTGGATGATGATTTCTCCCAAGAAATTGGACACCTTGATTTGACTTTCGAAGCTCTCCAGGTATTAAAGAAAATACCATCACGCCTCTTAGTAGAAGAAGGCATCTTCCCACATGCGGATAAGCATTTCCAGCTGACCAAAGCCGTCAGGTTCAGGGTAAAGATTCTCAACGAAGCCTATGGTAAATTGAGAGAATTAAGAGATCATTTGATCGATGGCAAGAGTGACCTGGAAGAAGAACTGTTAAAAATCTGTGCAAAAGTGTCAGTTGGAAACTCGGGCATCCTATCAGCCGATGATCTTTTCAAACAAATCCAAAAGTCTATTCAGCATGAACCAACTCACGAATTTGGTATTGAAATCATCGATAGGTTTGTGAAGATTGAACATTCTTTGGAGGCCTTGAGAAAACTCAACAAAATATTGAGAAAGCTTCCTGGTAGTGCTAGTGACACTCATGAAACATGTGAAGTCTTGAGCGATCACTCCACTGTGCCTGACAAAAATGAGATGCAAGGTATAATCCATAAGTTCCAAGAATTTCGGAACAAAAAGGATCAGTTGGAGGAAGGGAAAGACGAGGAAGAAAAAGATGATGATTCAGACTAAGTCTTGATGTTTCATGTCATTACAATCTTGAAATTGACATGTCTTTTGCATTTCTATTTTGTCATGTAGGAAGCAAATTTTGACTTGGTCTCCTACGTGAGAATCAAGCAAAATAGGACTCTTGTTAAAAGACTATTTTCTAGGATTTATCCTATTTTCTCTCTACTCTTTCTATTATAAATAAGGGATGTGTGTACATTACAAAGGGTTGAGATATTTTGAAATATTGGGAGCTATTGTGAAGAAGAAAAACTTTGTGTTTTCTTTTAATCATTTGAAGAATAGGATTTGATATTATTTTGCAAACTTTGTGTTGTGAGATATATCTTTCTTAATATATTGTTCTTATGTTCATAATCTTAAGCTATTCTTCATTTAGCATCTTGATGATTCTAATCATTTCAAACATTATATTTATGGTCTAAAGCTCGTATGATTATTTTGTGCTCTATGTTTACTCGAAAGAAAATACGTTCCTCTCATTTCCTTTCCATTGTGCTTCTTCCATTGTAATAACTTCCGACCCTATCCATTTATCAGAACATCTTCCCAACGTATGTATATGGATCTCGGGATTTTATGCCAACCCCAACGGTTAGATTAGTGTGAATACTGTATATATTGTTTCTGATGTGTTTTAGATTAGTAATAAACAGGAAGCCTCACCTGTCTTTGAGGAGGGATTTAATCCCATGTACTTTGGTTGAACCTCATATTTTGGATTGACAAAATATCCAACCAAAAGACATTAATAGATGACATGGAGGGTTCACTTGATCGAGCAGTGTACAATTAGTCTTGAGTATATGAATGTTCTTCTTTCTCAATAATATTTCCTTGCTGATGGGGTTTTATTTTCTAGTTCCCCTTCTTTTTCCCTTTTTTGTAGTTAGAATATCCCTTATAATATTCTTTATTTTGAGGATCAGAGTTGCTTTATGAACCTTTCTTATAAGTATTATACCAACAATATTTCAACTCATGTCCTGTTTTGTAGATAGGAAATTTCTTCTTTTATTGTTTGTTCCCTTGATGCTGATACTGATTTTGGGACTTTTGATAGGAATGAGAATTTCCTTTTCCTATTACTTTCCATTTTTGACGAGAATAAAGTGCATGATCCTCTTCATCATCTTTATTGTACATGGCTTCCTCTTGTTGCAGTAGATTTACCAATTTATGAAAACTCACTAGATCTGATCTGACAAGATGGGTGTTGTCAAAAATAAATTATATGAAGAAGGGAGTGTTCTTAGAGAAATACTAATGAGAGAGTCATCTGTGACCTCATCTCCCAGGACTAGAAGTGAAGCCCTCAACTCTACTACTCTTCACAAGAAAGCTTCTATTTCTTATTTTGTTTAAACTTCCATGTGTGTAACTGATTCCGCAAATTGAGTATGACATTCTTGTTTTTGGCCTCATACACCATGCTCAATTTCTCCCATGCTTCTTTGGTTTTTTTGGCATCTTGTATATGGGGTTACACGTCATCAGTCACTACAAACAAGATTAAGAGCTTGGCCTTCTGATGGGATCTATCAAACTGTTTATGTTGTGTTGTATCATTTTTTGATCTGGTTATTGTACCATTCATGATAGTACAGATTCCTTCAAAATCAAGTTGTGTCTTGATTTTTTTCTTCCATGCTGCATAGTTATTTCCATTGAGTAGTTGTGAATTTGGAAGAAAAAAATTGGCAGCATTGGTGCCCATTTTGTAGAATCAACTAACAAAGTTTAAGGCTCTTATCACTCCAAGGTATATGGTCTCCCAATCTATCTATTATCAGTTAGATATATTGAACCTTTCTATATACACGCCCTTCCGATATACCCGTCAGTACGTGGAAGAAGCTCACCCTTTCTATATACCCAGCGATATGTGAAATCTAGGTGTTAACATACATGAAATAATTTGATATGTGGTACCAAGACAATAATGAAAGGGGTTTGTGTGATTATTGACACCGGCTCAAAGAAATATCCTTAGACACTCATAAATTTGCTATATACTCAGATAAATTCTTAGTCAAGAATTAAGTCGAGTAATCGTTCATAGACAGATGGGATGGATCAAATTGTGCGCATTGTTTCCTTATTACTCCTCATAGATTTAAAGGGTTGATGCCTATATGACGTTGTTGTAGCTATATTAGGCATTAAGTGCAGTAGTAGTTGCAATGGATTTACTCGTAAGCACTTCCCAGACGTAATGTTTATAAAAAATGTTGCAAATGAGATCAAAGATCTCGTGAGTGATACCAAACCAAATTTTAGTATTTTTTACTACAAATATCTGTGAGTTTTACAGTAGTTAAAATGGTTTGTGGTTGAATATGGAAACCTATAAATTAGTATAATAAATTGAAGTATATAATTACATTCAAAATTATGAAAAAATTGAATGACATGCAAATGTTTTTTTATTTTTCGGGGCCCTGGTGGCCTCCAAAGCTTAATACGGATTTTTGAGAAAAAAATGAAAACAAATTGCTCAAAATGTTGTTTTTAAACACCCCTTATTTGGAAAAAGTTCTCAAAATAAAAAAAGAAGCCAATTAGGAGAAAAGAACTTTTGGCCCTAATTAGGGTTTTTCTCGCTAAATGTAGTTGCATGTTTAGTTATAACTAGAGGCTTTAACAGAGTTTTCTACCTCTATAATTGGATCTTTGAGCTAAATTTACCGCTAAATTAAATATTGTCAAAAATGTGATTAAAAAAATGGATTTGATGGGGGTTGACCAATGAACTTCCCACCCCTAGAGGGCTGCAATTATCCACCTTAGCTCTATGAGCGCTAAGGGGATTAAAAAAATAAAATAATATTTAAATGCAACAAAACTTGACTGACCTATTGAAAACAGATGTGGCCGATGTAGAAGATGTTCACGTGGTCGAGGAAGTTAGTGTTGTAGGTGAATCTGAGCCTCTTTTTTCTTCCTTATCTCATTGTTCCTTATATTTGCACCACCATTTGCTATGTTTGATCTACTTTTTGATTGATCCCTTGAATATTCTTCTTTTGCAACATATTTTTTTAGCCATCAGTTTGTATTTTTGCAGGGTGAAGAATTCAACTCAAAGCTCACATGGGAGCCTCAAACATACATCTCACTCGCTGAGAGATCCACCATTTTGCTTTCACTTTTGTTTGTTGTTGTTTTTGGTTATAGGTTAAACGACTGAGATATGATTTTTTTATTGTGTTTGAAACCTCCATTTTGCTTCACTGTTTGATGTTACATTTGATTTAACCTATTATTGGCTCATCCTTTTGTGTGCAACGTGTAGCGTGGATCGGTGAATGGTGTTTCTTGAATGTCTTTCCAAACTATTGGAGCTTTAAAATGTTCAAAACTCCCTGGGGTTCGTTTGAATACACAATACAGTCACATGGGTCATGCGATCTTGCCTCCAACTCGTTTTCCAAAGGCTTGGATGTAGATACATGACTTACATCATACAAGGGGACTCAAATTTCTTCAACTTGATGGATACTTTTTAGAAAATTGGTGGACTAATTAAACATCTCGATCTCCTTTTGTAAGCAGATCAAATTTGTTTGAGCTTGGTGGATAGCTCGATTAGGAAGCTATGTAAACAACAACTCAGTCCTCCAAATTTGAGGTTTCTTCCATTGTTAGTTGTTACTAACAGTGTCACTAAATTTTAGTGACAAAAACCCCTAATGGGGAAATGTATATATATATATTTAATATTCTTTTCTTGCAACAAATTTTACCTGGTGCAGGGTACACCAATGAAAAAAAAATTATGTTACAAACACTTGGAATGGAATAGGGGGTTATGGGGATGTAATGATGTCTGGGAATTTAATGGAGGAAACACAGGCTCTCCAGATATGAAGATTTCTTCTCCATGACACTTTTACCACTAAAACCTCTCTCCAACCTAGCGAGGAGCTTTAACCTACTCTAGTACCAAATGTAAATGAAGAATAGGGACGAAAGCCTAGTGAATTTATTAATATGAATCAAATCAAATAAATAATGTATCACTGTAATATTGATAGATATTTCACAGTCATTTTCATACAAAATAGGGAGTTGCAACTATGTAACAAATATAATCCCATGTACAGAAAAAAACAAATATATAGTTTCAACTATACAACAATTATAATAATGAAAAAAGACTTATATGCGAATACTATTCCAAATTACAAATAATAAATTGTTATTAAAAACTTACCTTTAATTAATAATTAACTAAGGTAAATGCATAATTAACTTAGGCACACGAAATTTTACCTAACATTATGTTCATTCCCATAAAACCAAGTTTTTCGTTCCTATTATTTTCCTTAATTTCTAGAATCAATATATGCCTATTCTACTCATTTCCTATAACATGAGAATGGACATCTGTCCATTCTATCTATTCTCATACAATCATATTTCTCATTCATTCTATATTTAGTTTGAATGATAATGGATAGCTACCCAATATATTCATTCTTATATAACCATTATTATCATTACTTCTATATTTCTTGAATGAATAGAATGGACATATGCGCATTTTAATCATTTCCTATACTATGAGAATGAATCATACAATCATATAAATTATCATTCATTATATATTTAACCTGAATAAGAATGGACAACTACCCATTATACTCTTTCTTATATAACCATATTTCTCATTCCATATATTATTCCTGAATGAATAGAATGTAAGTATACTCATTCTAATAATTTTCTCATAAAATCGTATAAATTTTCACTCATTCCATATTGCATGTAGGATAATGTTTTTAATGATATAAAATGATTGCGATCAGGATATTTAATTTAACCTTACTTTATTTTTAGAATAATTTAATATTATAAAATTATACTTCCAGCTCTAGACCATTCATACTTCTAGCTCTGGAACATTCATATTTTAAGATTTGGATTATGCGTGATCTAGAGATAGAAGTGTAGATACAAAATTATGCACTTACTATGATTATTATACTGCGAAGTATGGTGTTGTATATATGGATCTTATGTAATAAAATTAGTCAATGATGACCCATTACATAGTCCATATGTTTGTCTTATTTTTCATTACTACTATTTGTCTTACACAATTATCACTCATACACACAGTTCTGGTCAGGTCTCAGGGATCCTTGTCTATCATTTCTCAATCATTCGTTATTACTGGTCTCTAAACATTATAACAAGGGATTTTCAGTAGTGCTAGGCACCCCTATCCATCCTAGGTTCCATTGTCATCTTTGTATATGGTTTTCTTTTTTACATTTGAGGTCAGTCTTTTGTTTTTTCCCTTGCATCTCCTGAGGTATAGTTCGGCATGTCAGGTAATTAGTTTTTAAATTCAAACAGGGGATCCCTATATAAACATAATATACATACCAATATATGGGAAAACTATTATTATCAATGGCTAGCTATCTACATAAATAAATGGACTGCATTTAGGCCATTACACTACATACACGCTGCATATGGAGGGGAGTTCAATCTATTCCATTCCCACATTAACATTTTTATCTATGTATTTCCCATTATCTTGGTGCCATTGGTGTAAGAGAGACCTCATAGAACTATTCCCCACACAAGAAAATATAACTATTGTGGTAGCTAAGGATAGTCCACCTTTTTGGCTGCTAAGATGTAGTGCAACACTAAGTTGTAAGTCCACAATTATGACAGCTAATGATAATCTGACCCCTCCTTTTGCATATTTAATTTTTAGGATTTGATTTCTATTTGAGGGTTTTGTAGTTGATTTCTTCATTACAGGTTTTACTGGTATCTTGGCTATAAGTGTAGCATACACATGACCAAGTGTAAATCCCTAGTAGCCAAATTGGAACTAGGTTCTGACCTTTTCTATGGACTAGGGCACCCACAAGTGCTCTCATCCCTCTCCAGGATCTTGAGTCCAACTAATTCCACCTCTGTTGTATTTTTGGGGTTTATTGTGATGATCAACTTTTATGATTCATCACATCGTTCAGTACTAGGTCATAACGAGGTAAGAAAAACCAAGGTACGTGCCTTATCCCTCTTATTTTCTTTCATTAATCGATTAAATTATGTTTCTAGCATTATTATTTTACTATATATCATTTCTATTATAGTTGTGTAGTTAGATTCATATATAATAATCAGATTTTATTGAATCATTTTGGTGATCCCGTAGCTTAGAACTACTTACCCTAGGATCCACTAAAACCCTAATGGCTAAGGATAGCTCGTTTCCTTCTTGGCTAGTCATCGTTGATGTGATTTTCAATCCCATTTATGATGAAGCAACCATCGTTAAACTTATTTCTCTATATCTTCATTTTATTCTTCGGGTTGATACTCAGCAACAACTTTTAGCTAACGAATGCAATGTGCCTACTAGCTTTAATAACTCTACTATTAACATCATTTTCAATCTGGTTAGTTTCACTCATTACACACCACTTCATATAGTTAGTTTCACCCTCCTAAAATTTCTAATGAAAACTTGGATGATGATATTATTAATTTCATGCATTATCTTGATGATAATAAACATGTTCCTGATGTTTATCATACTAGTAATAATGATACTCTAGCTGCATATCATACTTCTCCTATTTCTTAAATTACTTCTCATAATACATCACATACTAGTGCTCCTACTACTTCATTCTATGTCGATGATACACTTAATGATATCCTTCTATTTGAATCTTTGTTTAAATTTGAAGAAACACTTGATACTTACGATTCTACTTCTTTACATACTGCTAAGTGTGTATCACTCACTCCACTATAATCTTCTACTGAGATTGTATCTAATAACATTAATGATTCATCTCCTTCTATTAGTTTATATCCTCCTATCACTTCATCTCCTCCTACCAACTCATCTCCATTTGCTAGGTTTGATTTTGATGTTATTCCTAGTACTTGCATAGATGTTACATGTCCTTCACCATCTATCACTTCTTAGAAACCAATATCTAGTGTTCCCTTAGCATAGAAATATCCTATGTCTACTCTTGATACTCCTATGATTACTGATAATAAAATATTGCAACCACTTAACACATTATTTCAATCCTATGTTATTCCTTCATAATATATCTTGTCCCTCATGCATGTTCTTGGTCACTTACAGTCTCAGGTCCAATATCTCACATTATAAAGAAAGGCCTAGTATGATTCCATTGAAAATAATTCATGACAAGAAAATTCTATTCCAAAAAAATACACAAGTCAACTTTTCCTAAGGATTTTGTTATGCCTACATTTTCATGTTTTGATGGTACCAGAAATCTATATTTGCATCTCAAACATTATCGTATCACTATAGATTCATATTCCAATGATTGATTATTACGTAAATCCTTTCACCATAGTCTCACAAATGAAGCTCTCCAATAGTACATGCATTTATCCTTTGGATATTTTAGTGCCTATTGTGATATGGAAGACATTTTTCTTCATTGACTCATAGTCAACAACAGCTCTAGAGTAACATACAATCATCTACCTAGCTTACATCAGGGAAAACCTGAACCTATCATTGATTACATTTTGTGATTCAATATTTGCATGCACAACCTCGTCTTCCAACCTATTACCTTAAATAAAAATTTTATGTTCTGTCCTGGTTTGATTCCTCCCTTAAAAAACCAATTCCAATATGACACATGTGAATCATTTATAGTTTTATGTTATTGGGTCATTGATATAGAACAAGATCTCATTACTACATATGGTATATATCCTCAACCTATTTATACTAGTATTACATCATATAGTTCTTCTCCTCTCCAATATTTTGAGCATCGTAAATTGTATTCATCTCCTCCACCTCACAAAAAAGTTTATTCCACGCCATTACCTACACATCCTCCTTCTGCTACTCCATGCCATACTAAACCTTACACTTCTACAATTGTTTCATGAGGGCCATTACATTTTTCACATCACAGTCGACCCCATGATGTGTTGCATTCATTTCATGACAATCATTTAATCTTCTTACCTTCTAATTACCACCATCTACCACATAACTTGCAATGCCAATGTGATGACATTACTAAAACTATCACCATACCAATGACGATAGTGACATTAACTTTTATTCCCTTCATGACCACTTGCAACAATTTCAAGATAAGGGCATCATTTCCTTTGTCTCTTGTTCACATGAACGGTCTATATATCTACTCCCTCAAAGGTGTGTTGTTACTATTTATGTGTAATCAAAACACCCCTTACTTTTTGCAACTCAAAGGATTGAGAACATCAGTGTGATTGCATAATATGGATATTTTCCCAAAGTGTGGGACTTTACAATCGAAAATTCTCCCCGAATGACGATTGGTTCCTATTCCTCTATTTTTTTGTACATACCCAAATTGTAGAGGGATCTACTCTAAAATATACTCTAACTTTCCAAGGAGATAGGGTTAATAAGATTACAATAAATTAAGCCTAAACTAACAGAGGTGATGCATGAAAGGACGTGTTGAACACCTGTTTTGCATGGAGATGTAAACCACAATCAGATTATTAAGGATGAAAAAAAACCACAAATCAATCCACTAATGAGAATCCACTAATCCATTAAACACAAACCATTACAAATGTAATACAACCACCATGCACAGATAACCATGATTGCAATGAGAGATCAGGGAGATGTAATGAACATAAGAGAGGGTTGAAATGCATCAATAAACTTCTATTATTTCTCCAAATATTTGATACAGTACATTATAATGGAAGCCTCACTGCTAACAATGTGCCACAAATTATGGGCTCTCTATCTCTATACATACCTATGTAGTAGTCTGATGTTCTTAGTAAATTACTCTATGAAACGACTCTATAACTCAACAAAATGAGAAAATACATTTTGTGTTAAAGGACTGCCACCCACCGCATTTCTAGCTCATCATGTTTCCTTGCATGCTTTATTCCTCTCGCTCAACATCATGGTACATGTTATTGCTGCTATCACAACTGAATCTAAAAAATGACCATAATATAACCAATTAGACAACCATATTAACAACAAATTAGACAAAAATGACCATTACATAACCAAATATAAGATCATACAACATAACTATACAAATACTCATGCTCTACTATTTCCACTGATATGCCACTAGGGGCAGGTGTTTTCACCTCTACTCCTCCTCATTGTAGTCTTGCTACATCTGCCAAAACTAGAAACAAAAATACCCATTGATGTGAGGTCCTCGATGCAAAGTATGTCTTTGTATACCCCACATCATCTACTTTTATCATCTCTACCATTGCATCTACCTCATCTTGCCCTAGAGATACATTATATTATCATTACTCATCATTAACGCACTACTATGGGCTCTAGTATCACTCTAACCCTCCTCGATTCCCTAATTACTCTAACCTATACATATAGCTATGGGGCGACATCCTGGGCCATTCCAAATGTTCATGAAAAACATTCAACCTAAAATAAATCGGTCACCCCTAAAAAATAATCCTCTAGCCACATAGTATGATGTACACATCGTAGCTCTATTGTATCCTTTGACCATCCTTAATAATCTCGGTATGGTCTCCATATAATGGCCATTAGACCTATATCATATAGCATATCTCTATAAATATATGTTTCCATCTCCCAGTCTAGTACACAAACCCACCTACCTACAAATATATCTAGTTTAGGCCACTCTCCTTGCATCCCACAAATTAACATCAATACTGCAATATGCTCAGAGGACTATACATGTAATAATGTTGTAGCTCCAATGCCACCCCCATTCTCATCCTATGTAAATATTTATAGATCCCTATATAGCTGGGACAATACACATTGTGCCTAGGAATACCTAGTTCTCTCCTCCTCTATCAGGCAGAAAATATAAATCATCTTATATAAGATGCCTACACCACCACCCTCCATTACAATCGACAACGCTATCACCACGACAATAAAATTCTGCAATCGTGGAACCCTTGATATCAGAAAAAAATCTATGATAATATGGGACTTGGTAGGAACTTGATACCCCAAAAAATACCATCTAATGGCCATCATCTATCTCTTCATATCATCCACTGCCATAACCTATACCCTTACGCCAACAATAGGTAATCACAATGTGCTATACACTTCCTCTAGTGTGAATTTCTTCTCACGTATAAGTAACCAAAAGGTGAAAGTATATACACACCACCACTCACACAAAATTGTAATCATAGGCATATTATGGGGGCACATTCCCCATTTTTTTATGTGCCGCAAATCGGATCGGTCTAAACCTTCGCACTCATTGTCTGAAATCCCTAATATGAAAAATGTACTCAAATAGTGGCCACTATGAAACTCTATCGAATGGATGTCCCTATGCTCACAACGAAACAACAACAAACACAATGTTGATACATCATACATATACCAACATACTCATCTACAACAACAACACACATTGAATCTCACATTTACATAACTCTAGCCTCAACTCACACTCTTTAGACATGGGCGCCCAGAAGTAGGAAAATAGTGCCCATGTTTGGGCACTCTTGTCCTAAATGTCATTAGTGCCTTCACCACTCTTTTCTAGGTCCAAAACGCCAAGAAATTCAAAAACACAAATTTCACAAAAAATCAACAAAAATGACAAATATTAACACATTTTTCAAAAAAAAAATCACTCTTACCAACGTTGTCGCCGTACATGATGCCATGACTGTTAATACCATCTCGAATCAACTCAGTCACAGTGCTCTAACTTACAACATCCTCACACACCAAGAGCTCACTATCACACTCACAGAAAAGACAAATGAGTTGCCTAATCACCTTATCAAATTCATATTTATAGTAACTTTCAATTTATTCATTTTACTATTGTCATTCTTTGCACTCATTTTCTATACTAATACACATCGCATTATTTTCATCATATCTTGGGCATCCTTACTACTATTTCTATCTTGTTTGTTGCATTCTCTTTCATAATTCTTCATACTATCATATCATACACATTACACACACAATATTTGTCCTTGACATCATCTTCTAATCATTATAAACACTTTTTCTATATATCTCATACATTTTCCATTACATCATTATGGGATTACTTTCGTATCAACGTTTCAATCTCATTATCACTCCCCCTTTTCTAGAAATGGGATAATACCATTGCGGTCATCCGATAGTTCCCCTCACACCACTGCACAATCGATCTACATTCATAATCCATCATACAACATGTCACGTCATTTTCTACTGATTCCCCCTAATGACATAACCTAGAAGAAAAAATCTTAATATCTCTCCATGAGTTATTAATAAATAAATAATATATAATCCAATCTCTACAATAATCAAAATCACATAAATCAATCAACAGGAACACAACACATTTATCTTCCCAGATGACCTAACTTGGGATTTATATCACCACTTTCTCATATTACCTGACATGGGAAGTTATTTTACATTTCGTGATTGCTTCCAGATGACCTAACATAGAATCCACCACACACACATTGCGGAAACACCTTGGGAATGGGGAAAATGAGATGTAATTACCTTTCCTATACTACTACTATATGATTTATCAAAATTGAACAAAAATTTGGATTTAAAATCTACAAAAATTGATCTTTTTCCATCTGCAGTAGCCAGATCTTTTAAGGATGTAGTTAAAGTTTTAGAATAAAACTAGACATCTCAACTTACACTCTTCATCTAGCAGAAGGACACCTAAATCCTCACTTTTTCATACACATGTAATTGGGTTAGGAACTGATCACTCCCTTCCCCATCACATCTCCATAAAAAATTGAAGCATTCAATCATTCAACATCATAATCATCAATCTCATTTAGCGCTCATCATGATGGTCCCACTGTAGACACAAGATCACACACTTTGGGTAAATTTCTATCCTCAATTGCATACTACTATTCAAATGGTTCCAAAGTAAGAAAATTAATAACTAACCCATTTCTTTGGCCACCTTTATTTTCTTTATGCTTTTTCTTTTAGTCTTACAGTTAATTTCTAAGTCTTTCTTTTCAACTTTTGGCATTTTTCATTCTAGACACTAGCTAGGATGCCAGTACCATGTGCACCTATCCCCTTTGTATTCTCTTATTCTCTTTGTACTTTACTCACAATTTTTTTGGTACTTTCTAGTTGTTTGAGAATCTTATCTTTTTGGTAGTCAACATTTTCAGGTTGAATTATTAAATTCAAGAAACTAAATCATATAAATATAAAGCTATGTGATCATAGTAAGAGACCAAGCACTAATAACCTACTATCTCCACCTAAGGTTGCATCCATCAAAAGTAGCTATAGCTCCATTTGCATCCTTCTAACTCCTTCACAAGGGACAAAGGATAGTTCATTTGCCTCACAATTCATGGGATGGGAGTTTTTTGTTTCCAAACACGTATTATTTAAATTCTACATGTAGTTACTTTCTCTCTAATTCAAGTGCAACACACACAAGAGTGACTTAGAGCACTATTACGCACACACACATAGAACTACGTTGGTTCTAAGATGTAGTGTGGAATCAGTCATAATATCACCATTGTGGTGTAGAGGATAGTTTTAACCCTCATTTTACATCTTTCTTTTATAGGATTTGATGTTTATTTGATGGTTTTGTAGGTTCTTTCTTCATTGAAGGTTTACAGCAAACTCAACGATATTGTAGCAATATACACGCAACAAAAGAAAAGGAAGTGTGATTCTCTGACGAAACCTCAGAGGAGGTTTTCAGAGCATCTACATAGACCATGGCTCCCTGAAATTAGACCAGGGAACCCACAAGTGCCCCCATCCCTCTCCAGGTGCCGCAGTCTAGTCAAATCTACCATATCTATTTTTTCCAGGCTTTTGTGCAATGGTCCTCCACCTCTATTCATCCACTCTTAACTACGACATAGTCCAAGAACCTCTTCGAATAATATAATTCTCTTCTGACCCTCTTTGTAATTAGGGTTTCATATTTTCATTTCTTAATTGCTTGGGTATTATTTCAGTATTTAAGCATTCATTTATTTACAACAAATTTGCATTAGATTAAGTGATTAATTTACATTTTAGCATAATCATTATTGTGAACCTGAAATTCACGCTCCTAGGATCGTCACACATTCTATTTCTCATCTTCCTAGGGTCTCATCATCATGAATATCTCAATTAATGACTTCTTGTTGGCCAATCCTAAATTAAGACATAGAGTACAACATCTCCTTGATACTACTCACATTCCTATTGATATGCATCCAGACTCCGTATATATATATATATATATATATAATGCATTTTCTCAACATATAGCTTTCCCATCTAATCCTCATGTTGATCTTTCTATTTTTGACAATGATGCACCTCTACACATCATGATTCACATTTCCAATATGGGTATCAAGCATACTTTAATCGATAACAGATCTGAGCTCAGTAGCTAATAATTTTAGTCCATCGTGTCTCTCTCTTCATGCATATGATGGCTCTATTCGTCCATGCATAGGTCACATTATTTGACCTAACACTCTAATGCAAAAAAATCTCAACACAGTCTTTTTTGACATTGAATTTTTAATTTCATATAAGTGTTTACTTAGTAGGCCATGCCTCCATGCCATGTAATTTGTTTCCTCTACAGTGAATTATTGTGTGAAATTTTTACATGAGGGTGTCAAGTATACTATTCTTTATGACTGCCATCCATACAAATATTGCAACCATGATCCAAATACTACACTTCTTATTCCAAGATCTGACACTACTGATGACCCATAACCTATAGATGAAAAACCACATTTACCACCACTTCAAGATTCAATTTTCATGATATATTACAATCCAAATACATATATGCCCCCCTGCTTCTACCACTGCTATAATTGTTTATGAAGGGCATGTGCTTAAAACAAACATCACTCTAGCTTCTCCACCTTCTCATGTACCACCTCCATCAATATGAACTCCTTTAACATGCACACTTTAATGAATGATTATTCTTGGGAGCATACTTCATTCGATCCTACTTGTGATGAAATAATATATACAAAGGATGGCTTGACTCTGCTAGGCTTCCGTTTTGAGGATCTCTATCCTCCACTGCATTCTTCTCACCTTTATCATGGATTAGTTTGCATTACTTCCACTTATGGTCTATGCATCTTTCATCTCACATTTTTCTTGTGTGAAGTCCTCACTCTTTTCCACTCACATCAGGGATACCTTCCCATGATTACATTAGGGGAACATTATATCTTAACCATTATGATATATCATTTCTCATGCCCTTTTGTTATGTATTCATCTGCAACATTTCCTTTCTCATCTATACGTAGAATCTCACTTGTTTGTAAGAACATGGGTGTCCATTACCACCCTTCACTAATGAGGAATATTCCATGGAAATGTACAACTTATGTCTCAACAGATCATTAAGTGACCAAGCCAACATGATTTCTTACCAAGTCTCTGATTCTTGTTCCTTTTGTTTTGACCATGACAATGACAACCTATTAGATGATATTACATGATTGTGTTCTACATCATATGCACTGAGGGGGAGTCACACTTATCCCCCTCCTAACATTACCAAATATATATTTATCTCATCTCCACACATCTAGACCTTTACACATGCCACGTGTATCCTATCACACACCCTAGTATCATCATTACCCTATGATGCACTTTTGTGGTATGCTTCACACTTGATTGTTGAGGGCATCTTATATACATGAACCTCACACTGCATTCTATACACACCATGTATTATCATACACTTGACCATATCACACATTTTACACTAGACACATGCACCACACATATCTCTAGCATTGCTTAGTCACACTACACATTACACATGTCACGCAACACATGTTATACACATTTTATATTCTCTTACTACATAATCTATCACATACTTTGCATATTACTCACCATACACATTCACGCTACATCTTTCTTACATATAATTTTAAGTGTTGCAGTCAATACCTGACGATGGACTCTATTCCTATGGTTCATACTCGACTATTAAGGGTTTGAATTCAACTTGAACCTCAGATCATCACACTTACATCATGATTCAAACTTATTTAATCAATCCTTCCCACACAATATGTGACATTCTTACCCATCATATTTTTCATACATTTCATAATATACAGTTTGTGATATATGGTTTGTGTTACATCATCATGTTTTCTATCATCTCATCCATATATTTTGTGATTTACAACTTCTTCTACCTCATCACACATTCTACCACCTCATCAATTTTACCTTCTCGTAGTAAATTCTACATATTACATGCCAACTTACAATCACCATCTTTCTTTTGCACACATTTGAAACCATTTCCTGAAGACGATCTCTCATTTATAGTTCATTCTTGACTATTGACGGGGAATACTCAAATGGACCTCATTACATATAATTTCATTCATTTGGGGATCATGTGGCTCCTATCATTCACTTTGCATTCCATTCCATCCATCCATAACATACTACATATCTTGGATGCATTTACTCTTGCTTACACTTACTTGTTACATGTTTATCTCATTACACATGATAGATAGATATCATGTATGTCATTATCTTTATCAGATACACATGCACGTTCAATTTCTTTCTATTTGTGATAGTAGATTATATAGGTCCATTACACGTCATACGGATTCTTGGCATAGTATCTATTACCAGTCCCACAGAGGCTCCTAGGCATATCCACTTTTATACACTACATGTGTTATTGTTTCATTTTGTACTTAGAACTTTACATCATCAGATAATACATGCTTTAACATACTTTTAATATTTATAGTATGCCAATGGGTGATTCATGTGCAACATTTGTTTTACAGGACTATTTTTTTCCATGGTTATCTACTATATTGCTTGTAATTTTTTGTCATTGTATTCCATTGTTTGTGGGATTTTCCCTGTCTTGTTTTCACAATTGTATGCCTTTGGATTCAATGGCCTTGATTGTCTTGCGACATCTTGGGTGATGTTCCATTCTTACAACCCACTTTTCATGGTCTACATTGTCTTCTTTTGTCTTTACTTGCATCTTACAATATATATTGTCTTCTTATCTTACACGTCGTCTTCTACATAAGTGTTTTTCTTCACTTGTACTAACACTTATTCTCCTAGCCACTTATTTTACTTGTGCCTTGGTTTCTACCAAATACATTCTCTTTCCCCCCAGTAGGGCATAGTTGGTCCTCCTTTGAGATGCATTCTCTTGCAGTGATGTCCTATACACCCCGAACAAGGGGGGCATCATTTGCATGAATCAGTCACCCTATATAGAGTATAAATAATATAACACAATACTCGTATAATACATTTTTCATATTTTTTTAGCTCAGAATCAGACTTGGGTCTACAACATGGCAGCCTTTCCTGGATTACGTGGAATGAGTGTGCATATCCAACATCATCCTTACCTAGATTACCTGAGACCATGGGGTAATTCAAACACAGGTTGGTATTTAATAATAGTCTACAGAACTCTATACATATGGTTTTTTATAGGGCAGACAATCCTTAGTACTTGTACACATCATCTATAGTTAAAGATTAGAGGATGACACTATATAATTTATCCCTACACTTCATCCATTACATTTATGTGATATCACCAAAAAAAACTTCCATGAATTGAAAACATCGACAGGATCCTTTCTACACTCTTTCTTCATCTATGGATGAGGTGAAGATGTTCCTTTTTCACATTTTTCAGCATTTTCTTTTACATACTTCCTTACATGATTTTTTGTACAAATACATGTGTATTTGACTACTTGATCGTATTTTCTTTTATAGGTCCATCTATATGGGAAGTCTAAGGTAGTTAACATCAACAAAAACATCACACGCAATGAAACCAACAAAAAGTACAACACCACATTCACAAACGTGTTTCTACACTAGGTTCATTTTTATTACCTTTTACAATTTTTCATCTTTATTCTCCACGTTCCTTATTTTATCACTCCATGCTTTTACTATTCCCTTGGCACACTTTCTACATCAATCTAAATTAATATTAGGTACCACTCCACTATCTACTTTATATTACTGAGCTTCCCGCTCACCAAACATAATGTAGGGGAAACTATAGAAACAAAATCACGTACTTTGGGTAATTATCTAGTCTTCATCACATATTACTATTCATATGGTTTCTAAGTAAAAAAATTACTAATTAACCTATGTCTTTGGCCACCTATATTTTTTTGTAATGCTTCTTCTTTAATTCGTGCACTCTTACTTACTTAGTCTATCTTTTCACGTGTTCGGAATTTTTTCATTATGTATAGTAGCGCCTGATCATAATGCCAACATAAGGAACCCCTATCCCCTATGGGTTCCCTTGTCTTATTTGTACATTACTCACACTTTTTAGGTCCTTTCTAGCCATTTGAGCATCTCATCTTTTTGGTAGTCAGCCTTCTCAAGGTTAATTACAAAATTCAAGTAAGGGAATCATATAAATGTAAACTTATGTGATTATAATAAGAGACAAAGCACTATGCATCTATTATCTGTACCTAAGTTTGCCATCCATCAAAGGAATCTATAGCTCCATCACAAGGGACAAAGGTTGGTTCATTTGCATCAAACTTCATAAGAGGGGAGATTACTATTTCCACGCACAAATTTTTTGCATTCTATATCTATTTAGTTTCTCGTTACTTCAAGTAAAACATGCACAATAGTAACCTCGGGCATAATTATACACACACACACAAAAAGATGTACATTAAGTCTTAGATGTAGTGCAGTGCTTAGTTGTAAGTATACCTATTGTAGCAGTTGATGAAATTCTAACCCCTCATTTTACGTCTTTCTATTGTAGGATTTAATTTATATTTAAGGGTTTTACAGGTTCTTTCTTCACTGCAGGTTTACAGCGTGTTGATTTTTGAGCTTAATTGCTTCATAGAAACCTTACTTGTACATGTTGATGGTTTTTACAGTGATCGGCATCAGTCAGGAAGTAATCAACATCAGTCAGACTATAACCGGCATCAATCAAGGAGTGACCGGAATCGGTCAGGTAGTAACTAGCATCGGCTACCTATGTGAAAACGCTTTATTGTTTGGTCAAGAATTAGAATAAATGTTTTGTTTATAAAGATGATTTATTGATTGTAAAAGCATAGTTAGTTTTCCCAGAATAGATATATAATCATGTATGCATTGTATAAGGGAAAGTGAGAAGAAAATAGTCAATTTATTGCATGTTAGTTTTTCTTGGTGAGCAAGAAATAGTAGCTGGGTGAGGGAAAAGCATTGAACATCCTATGAGATGTTGGAATACATCAGATATTCATTTTATTTCCTCTATAAAGAAATGAATAATAATAGTGGTCGTTTCTATGTGGATGTAGCCCACACTATGTGAACCATGTTAAATCTAGTGTTATCTTTCTCTTGTTTATTTTATCTTCTAGCTTATTTCTGCATTCATTGTTTGTATGCTTTATCTAATTATAGATATCTACAACACTATTAAATAGATTAACCCCAACAACTGGAATCATAGCTATGTTTGGAGGTTTTTGTGTCTTGACAGGATTTACTCACAGAGGTTTTTTCTGATTGAGTGGGAGCATAACAATGGGAAGAAGATAGAAAATACCGAGTAGAGGAAATTTGATGGTCATAATTATCAATTGTGGAAGATACAGGTGGAGGATTATTTGTATCAAAAATATCTATACTTATCACTGGATGAGCATGGAAAACTGATCATGATGACTGATGAATAATGAAAGGTTCTTGATAGAAATTATTTCAGATCTATAAGATTGAGCCTGGAAGCATTCGTGGATTCAAATTTTACAGATGCAAAACCCATGGTAGAGTTGATGAAATCTTTAGAAAAATTGTATGAAACTCTGAGTTCTTAGAATAAGTTTTATTTGAGGAAATAATTATTTAATTCTATGATGCAAGAAGATGGATATGTATCTAATCATTTGAATTATTTTTTGGTCTATTGTAAATCAATTAAAATCGATAGATTATACCAATTGATGATTAAGTGAAATAACTTTTATTCTTATGCTCTTTGCCAAATAGTTAGGATAACTTGGTAATGGTTTGTTACTAATACACTGACTACTTCTAAAGGTTTGAAATTTGATGATGTGGTTAGATGTAATCCTTAATGATGAAATTACATAGGAAAATATTAGGAGAAGCATCATCTGGAAACACTTTAACTGTAGAAAGTAAGGGGATATCCAAGGAGATATCATCAAAGAGAAATAATAATGGGAGATCAAAGTCAAGACATGGTAGATTTAGATCCAGGTACAGAGATGTACTTTGCTGGAATTGTGGAAAGACAGGACACGTAAAAAAGGAGTGTTGGTCCAAGGAAAACAAAGAGAATACATTAGACAAAGGTAAAGAAAAAGATAAAGAGGAAAACATTGCAAGTGAGGTAAATCATGATGTCCTTATTATCTCCTTAGATAATAAATTAGAATCATGGGTTTTAGATTTTGCAGCTTCTTTCCATTGCTACCTCTAATAAGGGTTATTTTAGAAATTATGTTCAAGGTGATTTTAGACAAGTTTATTTAGGTGACGATGAGCCATGCAATATTATAGGTAAAGGTAATGTTTATCTAAAATTCTAGAATGGAAATCCATGGGTATTGAAATATGTGAGGCACGTGTCAAGCCTCAAGAGAAACCTAATATTTGTAGGGAAAACTAGGTGAATTTGGATGCGTGGATACATTCATAGCCGATTCCTGGAGGTTTACCAAGGGATATCTTGTTGTGGAAAGAGGTAAGAAGGTAAGAACTTTAAAATTTTCTACCTGTGTTACTGATTCCCTTTCTATGCTATCTACTACAAATTCAAATGCAACCTTGTGGCATAATTGGCTAGGCCATATGAGTGAAAAAGGAATGCAGGTCTTACAGGATAAGGGTAAGTTATACAATTTGAAAACAATTAGATATTTAATTTTGTGGGCATTGCATTATTTGGAAAGAAGAAGAGAGTGAGATTTATCATGGTTAGTTTAATAAATAAGGAGTAGAAAATTTCAGCTTGTACACTCAGATTTGTGGGAACCAGCCCAGGTAGCTTGTACTGGAGGATCTCAATATTATGTGAATTTCATTGATGATGTCACAAGGAAGGTATGGATTTATTGTATTAAGCATAAATATTATGTTTTTGAAACTTTTAAAAGGTGGAAATCCTTTGTTGAAAATGAAACAAACTTAAAATTAAATTTCCTTAGATATGACAATGGTGGTGAGTACTACAACAAGTCTTTCAATGATTATTGTTAAGAGAATGGAATATGAATAGAAAGAATGGCTCCTAGAAATCCAAAGAGAATGGAGTTGTAGAAAGAATGAACATGACAATCATGGAATGTGCTAGAAGCATGAGGATACATGTTGGTTTTCCTTTGAATTATTGGGTAGAAGTAGTCGATACAATAGTATACACGATCGACCTTAGGTATTCAACAACATTGGATGGTAGAAATACCAGAAGAAGCTTGGTTTGAAAAAAGGTAGATGTTTCTTTTCTTAGAGGTTTTTGGGCTCAAAATATTTTGTGCATTTTGATAGGGAAAATAGGAAGAAGTTAGATGATAAATCTAAGAGATGTACTTTCATTGGTTATGGATCTGGTGATTTCGGATATCGATTTTGGGAATTAGAAAATTATAAGATTTTTAGGAGTCGTGATGTTGATTGGAATAAAAAAATAATGTACATGGATTAGGTTGTGGTGCCTAAACATGAACAGCTTGAGGATATTTTGAAGGAAAATCAATTTTCAGACCTAAAGCAAACAGTCCTAGAGAAAACTAATGTCGGTTATATAGAAATTGATTTCAGTCAGGCTAACCTATATCGATAGAAAAGATCAGGTTTAGGAAAAACAACTAGTGGAACTAACATTAGTACTCCTCAAACTGATCTCAGTAAGGAAACCACAGTAAGTCAGTAGTCAGAGGAGCCGTGGTTGGTTATAGGTGACTAGCATCGGTCACTAATAGATATTTACATGAATGTGCAAAAGGCATAGGAATGAGCCCCCAAACACCCCAAATCTCACTGAGAAGGTCATAAAGGGTAATTAGACCTCAAAAGATATATTCACCTTCCCTTTTCTTATTTATTATTGACCGATAGTGGTGAAATAGAAAGGTGTTGAAGAATCAATGCAGGTAGATACCGATGAGTAGTGGAAACATTGGCATGGATGAGGAATATGGACCTCCATAGAACAAAATTAGACATGGGATTTGGTCAAGTTGCCAGTAGGTAAGAAAACAATACAAAAAAAATGGTTTTCCAGAATGAAGGAAGAAGAGGGTGGACTGAAAAGGTATATGGCGAGGCTTGTAGTAAATGGATTTGCACAAAAAGAAAGTATAAAATTTGATGAGATTTTCTCTCCTATAGTTAAGATGAATTTTAATTCTTATTTTTCTACTCTTGGTTACAACAGAATAATTTTTCATTTTAGAACAACTTGATGTTAAGATGACTTTTCTTCATGGTGATTTGAAGGAAGAGATTTATATGCAATCACTGCTTGGGTATGAAGTCAAGGCTAAGGAGAAATTAGTGTGAAGGTTGAAAAAGAGTCTATATGGGCTCAAGCAAGGTCCAATGAAATGGTATATGAGATTTGATAGTTTTATTACACTAGATGTGAATCTAACCATTGTGTTTATTTTAAAAATCTTGAAAATGGGAGCTATATTATTTTTTTACCATATGTGGATGATATTCTGATTGCAGGATCTAATATGGAGGACATTGGTATACTTAAAGAAAGGTTATCTCACAAATTTACAATGAAGTATTTAGGAGCTGTAAAAAAAATCCTTGGCATGAGAATTCAAAGAGACTAGAAAAACAAGAAGTTGTATTTGTCTCAGGAGGCTTATATCAACAAGGTGTTGAAAAGGTTTAACATGCAAAATTCTAAACCTTTCAGTGCACCTATGTCTAGACACTTTAAATTTAGCAAAGATCGGTGTCCTTCATCACATGAGGAGTTTGAGTACATGACACGTGTTCCATATAGTTTAGCAGTAGCAAGTATTATGTATGCCATGGTGTGTTCTAGAGTAGATATTACAAAGGCAGTGGGAGTTGTGATCAGGTTTATGGATAATCTAGGTAAAGAACATTGGAAAGTGGTCTAATGGATTCTCAGGTATTTGAGAGGAACATTCAACATGGAGTTATGCTATTGAGGGTCACATACTTCTGTACATGACTATGTTGATTTAGATAAGGATAGAGATTTGGATGGTAGGAGCAACACCACTTGATATGTTTTCATAGTAGGTGGAATGAAAATTAGTTAGATTTCAAGATTGCATAAGGTTGTGGATTTGTCTACTATAGAGGCATAGTATGTTGCAACTACAGTAGGTAGCAAGGAGATGATATGGATGAGTAGATTCATGGAAGAGTTGGGAAAGAGGTAAGAGGATTACAAATTATACAGTGATAGTTAGATCACTTACCATATGGAAAATCACTTAGTATTTCATTTAAGAACGAAACATATTCAGTTACGATATCACTTCATACGGAAGGTGTTGGAGGATGGGCAGAAAAACTTATACAAAATCCATAATGATGAGAACCCTGTGGATATACTAACAAAGCCATTGGTAAAGGAGAAGTTGGAGCAACACTCCACTTCTACCGGTCTTTGAGTTTGAGACTTGAAGAGGAAGAAATGGGCCAAGGAAAAGGATCCAAGAATGGTGATGTACAGTACAGTACAAAAATTGATCTCCAAGTGGGATATTATTGAGTGTGGAACTTAATTACTTCATAGAAATCTTTCTTTAACATGTTTTTGTTTTTAACAGTCATCAGCATTGGTCATACTATAACCGGTATCAGTCAAGGAGTGACTGGCATCGGTCAGGTAGTAACCAACATCGGTTACCTGTGCAACGGTGCTTTATTGTTTGTTCAAGAATTAGAATAAATCTTTTGTTTTAAAGATGATTTCTTGATTGTAAAAGCATAGTTAGTTGCCCATAATAGATATATATGCATGTGCGCATTGTATAATGGTAAGTGAGAAGAAAATGGTAATTTCATGATTGTTAGTTTTTCGTGTTGAGCAAGAAAAAGTATTTGAGCAAGGGAAAAGCATTGAACATCCTGTGAGGTGTTGGAAGACAACAAATCTTCATTGTATTTCCTCTGTAAAGCACTGAATAATAATATTGGTTGTTTCTTGGTGGATGTAGCCCACACTAGGTAAACCACATTAAATCTGGTGTTATCTTTCTCTTGTTTATTTTATCTTTTAACTTATTTCTGAATTCATTTTTTCTATTCGTTATCATATTATAGATCTGTGCAACATTTTTATGTGGTTTAACCCCAACACAGTGAACTCGTACAACTCGCAATGACATACACATGAAAAAATGTGAGCAAGTGTGAATATTATGTGGCACCTCAGAAGAGGTTTCTTGAGAATTTAGATAAACCAGTGTGCCCAAAAATCATACCAGGGTACCCAAGGGTTGCCCCATTCCTCTTCAGAAACCCTATTCTAGTCAAATATGTCAGATCTAGATTATTCTAGGCTTTTGTGTGATTGTCCTCGACCTCATTTCAATTAGTCTTCACTTTGACACAAGCCAACAAGATTTTCGAATTAGATAAGGCTCTTCTAATTCTCTTTTTTATTAGGATTTCATAATTTCCATGCTTAATTATTTGGGTATTGTTTTAATACGTCAGTATTTATTCATTTACTACAAACTTGGATTATTATAGGATATTTTTTTACATTTTAGCATAATCATCCCTGTCTCTATTACACCACATGGAGCAACTCATCGATCCATGGTTTTCCACGTTATATTTTCTCTCTCGGAACATACTTATACTGAACTCTTCGCATACTTGAGAAACATGGACCTCTCCAGACTTCTTAGGTATGCATCTCTATCTACTTTATGTTACCAATTTTTCTCTCACCAACCTAAATTGGGGGTAAATGTAGACACAAAATCAATCACTTACTACTATTATTATACCACCTAGTATGTTGATTTATATATGGATCTTGCATACTAAAAGTACTTACTGATGACCCATGCTATACTCCATCCATTTATCTTGTTGGTCTTTATTTTTGTTTTTCTTGCACACTTTTCATGCATACACACATTTCTAGTCAGGTCTCAACGATCCATGTCTATAAGTTCTCACTCATTTATCATCACTGGTCTTTAAACACTAGCGCCTAGGGTTAGATGGTAATGCCAAGTGCCCCTATCCATCATAGGAACCCTTTTCATCCTTGTATTTAGTTTTATTTCTGAAATTTTAATTTTTTTTCCCGTCTCATCTCCCAAGGTACTAGTCAGCGTATCGAGTCATTAGTGTTTAAATTCAAACAAGATATCCCTAGATAAACATAAAACAAATACCAATAAAAACATAACATACATAACAATATATCGGTTGACTATTCTTATCAAGGGCTAGCTATCTACATAGACCAAGGGACTGCATTTAGGCCGTTACTCTGCATACACACTACATAGTAAGGGGATTTCATTAGATTTCATTCACACATTTCCATTTTTATCTATCTATTTCCCACTATCTTGGAGTCATTGGCATGAGGAAGACCTAGCAGAAATATTGCACACATAATCACTTATAAATACATTGGGTCTGAGATGTAGTGCAGTTCTTAGTTATAAGTCTACCATTTTGGCGGCTGAGGACACTTCGACCCCTCAGTTTACATATTTCTTTTTTAGGATATTATGTCTATTAAAGGGTTTTGCAAGTGATTTCTTCTTTGCATGTTTATAAGAATATCGGCTATCCAAGTTCGACATACACATAACCAAGGGAAAATAAGTGTGAATCCCAAGCAGCCATATTGGAATGAAGTTCGTACCCTTTCTAAAGACCAGGGTGCCCACAGGTGCCCCCATCCCTCTCAAAGCGTGTTATTCCAACTACTTCCACCTCTGTTGTATTTTTTTGGGTTCTTTGTGATGATCAGTTATTATGTTTCATCACACATTTCAGTCCTAGGTCATAGTGAGGTAAGAAAAACCAAGGTACTTATTTCCTTTCATTTAGTAGATTTAATAAAAAAAATATCATTCATATTTTACATTATATCATTTATATCATAGTTGTGCATTTATATTCATATAAAATAATATGATTTTATTGAATTAAGAGGTATGAATGGTTTGAATCTAGAAGTATGAATTATCTTGAGCTAGAATAATAATTTCCATCATATTAAATTATTCTAAAAATTAAATAAGGTTTAACTAAGTATCGTATTTAGAATCGCACTATAACAATAAAAAAAATCTCAAATTCATTTAAAATATTTTTTTATTAAGGGTAAATATTTTTTAACTAGGATCCTAGCCACATACAAAAATTTCTAAAATCCGAGATTAGGTAATGACACACCTAGAACAAAGAAGAAACAACTAAGAAGGAAAAACTATTTTCTTGAGTGGAGATTTTTTCTTGTTGTAAACTCTTTTCCACCCATCTATAATATCCTTAACAAGAAGAAATAATTCAATAGCTTTTATTGGAGGATATGTTCTTTGTTTAACAAGATAGAGAGGAGGATAATTTTCGTTTACTTCCTTACTATCTATTGTATGAACAATTTTTTTGTTTGAATTACATTTTTAATATTCTCGTTATTTTCAACATCTATAATTTCTATAAGAGGGGTTTTAGGTACCACTTCAACCCCCTCTTCCATGTCATCGATAGAATCAAGGTCTTCCTTAGCATGAAAGACCAAAAACCTTGGGATGGAATTTTTCCACCAATTGTTTCTCTCTTTGTTACACTTAGCCATCCTAATTTCAGTAGCAGTATGCCCTAAGGAGAAACATCTTCTACATATGAATGATAAACCTTCGTATTCTAAAGGTCGAGTCTATGTTTTGTTTTGCACTTTGGGATCAATGTTTATAGGAATTTTTTGAGAAGTATCTAGCTTCACAAGAATTTTGGCATATGTTGTATGGGTTAAATAAGTTATTTGAGAATCAATATAGATCATGTTACCTAAAACATTGCCAATGGAGATCAAGAAATCACGGTCCCAAAACTTAAGTGGTAAGTGAGGCAGCCTAATCCAAATGAGTTTGTAATAGAAATATTTTTTGATTGGGTTGAAAGAAGGTAACTAGTGTTTTGTGGCAAGGTAGTGTGGATGATAGACCTAAAGTTTATCATATTGTTTCTTTATCAGCTATAGAAGAAAAAACTACATTAAAATTTCCTTTAACACATGGGTAAAGGTCTAACCTTCCAACAAGGACCGGGATCCAAAACATGGAGATCCAATCATGGAGCACTGGTTGGTTAGGAAAGAATCCATTGAATCTGCATATCGAGGCATGTTGTTGATAGTAGAGTTTAGATTTAATTCCTTTAGAATATTATATATATATATATATATATATATATATATGAAAACTCAAATGATTATGTATACAACTCATTATTACTTATACTGAGTAATATTAAAAATATAGTCAAAGTTTACTATAATAACTTTTAAATTTCAAAAAAATATTACTAATTTACAATTATACTACAAATTTAACAATGTTATGAAATTAGCAATAAATATATTTTTTTCAAATGAATTAAGATATTTTTTTAATGAATTAATTACTTAATAATAATAGATACTAATAAGTATTATTAATAATGATTTCATACAATTGTTAATTAGTAATATTTTCCATAAATGTAAAATGTAGTTTTTTTTACTTTTCAGATTCGTTAACTATGTATAGAAATTCACTTTTTTATTTGTTAGGTATTCAATCTGCTATTTATTTTTAGCAGAAATTATCAATGAAACAAATATTTCAATTTTTCGAATTCAATCAAATATTTAGAAAATTTAATGGATTTTGTTTTACATTTTTCCTATATTCGTTGCTAGTATAAAGTCAAAATGGATAGATATTCGTGTTATTATCTATCATGTATTCAATACGTTATTCATTTTCAATGGAATTTATTAAAGGAAGTCAATTATTTCAAATCCCCTCACAATTAATTTTTTGTCATAGCTATTAATGAATCGGGTATTTCAAATTTTTGAAGTTAATTCGTTTGTGATAGTTGTGCAGAACCTATCATGGGTGGATTTATAAATTTTTAAAATTTGGCACTTTCATTTTGGGTGGGATTTATTAATCTATGAGTGCATTATATATAAAAAATCTTTTGAATGATTTGGGTTTTGTTTCTCTGTTCTCTTACAACCATGTGTTTTTTGTCGAGCATAATATTCATGGATTCACCAAAAAATACTTATTGTGAGGATAGAGCTGCAGACATTTCAGATGCGAAGTAAATTATTGGGTGTTTTTAAGAAATAATTTATATGTTTCTGAAAAGAATTATTCCGACAAGGGTATATTTACTTGAGAGGATATAAGTGCAGGAAAGGATATAATTGTAGGAGAGTATATCTTACGGATTAATCAAATATCCCAAGTTGTTTTCAAAATATATATATTTCATATTCTCTACATTTCTAATGAAAATAAAAACCCTTGATCTAGAAATTTTATTTTCAAATGCAGTTACAGTTTGAAACGTTGTTATTTTCTTTAAATGATTCAACGTAATAAGTGTTAACAAATAAAAATATGTCTATTTTTTTTATTTTTAATCAAATTATAGAACTTTGATAAGTAGGTTTATATATGTGCTCAACAACTATAGTGATTTTTTTCTCTGTAACTATTGCATCTATGTCACTTTCTTTCCAATTTTTAGGTGTACATCTCTTTATATTACATTGTTATGTTCATGTCTCTTTCTCTGATTGAATCCCAAATCCATATCCTCTTCCACCCTTAATCATCTCTACCTCTCTTTATTTGATGGAATCCTAAATCCCTACTCTCTTATATATTTTCCTACAGCCTGTTAAATAGTTGACAACACCAATTCAACACAACTAGAAAGTTTCTCCTTATCAATGTTCCTAATAAAATATTTGTTATATAAGAACCCAAATGATTAACTATATGCTGCTCGACCTGGAACATGTGTTCATAAGAAAACTAAGAACTGAAACCTAAACAATTCAAATTAAGTTTCATAATGTACTCAGATTAAAAAAATACCACCAAAAACAGAAGTGTGAAATTTTCAAAATATGGAAAATACACCCATAATACATGTTGTGTGCTTACCACAAATGGATTAACATTAACAATTTGAAATATAAAAATGATTATATATGTTACTCGTTTAATTGATTTCAAATACCAAAATTATTTTAATGAAAAGTTATATACATTTCAAATGGATACTGCCAAATGTATAGAAAAATAAAATATTAAACATTTTAATTTTCCTAAAAAAACTTTACAAAAGTAAAATCATAGTGCAATTTTGAACATTTTATGAAATTAGTGATTAATATATTTAAAAATTGATTTAATTAATTAATAATATCTACTAATAATAAATTTGTAGAAATTGCAGAAGTATAATTTACATCATATTAAATTTCTCAAAACATAATATATGATTGAACTAAATAGAGTCAAAGAAAAAAAATTGAACTTCCTAAAAACCTGATTAAATTAAAACATGCATTTACCTTTTAAATTTCCTAAAAACATTACTCAATTATAATTATTCTACAAATTTAACAATTTCAAAAAAATGGTAAAAAAATATTTTAAAATTGAGTTAATTATTTAATAATATCTACTAATAATACATTAGTAGAAATTGTCGAATTATAATTCGAATCATATTAAATTATTAAAAACATAATATAAGCTTGAACTAAATATAGAAAACAAAACCATATCGAATTTTCCAAAAACCTGATTGAATTAAAAACTTTGAAATACTTGTTTTATTAATATGCTAGTATGAGAACGATTAGAATTGGCATATATCCATCTTCATAAAGGAAATATAGAAAGAATGAGAAGGACGATAGAATGAGAATTGATAGAATGGGAAGGATGATAGAATGAGAATGGATAGAATGGATTGTATGAGAATGAATAGAATGGGAAGATGCCCATTCTCATGTTATAGGAAATTATTAAAATAGGCATATGTCTATTCAGAAAATTTAGGGCAATATAGAAGGAATGAAAAAGAAAATAATATGAGAATTAAAAGAATGGTAACATTTCCATTCCGATAAAGGGAATATAGAAGGAATAATAATGATGATTGTATGTGAATGAATAGAATAAACAAATGTCTGTTGTCATAAAGGAGATATAGAGGGAATGAGAATGATTATTGTAGAAGAATGAATATAATTTGAAGATGATCACTCTCATGTTATAGGAAAAGATTACAATGGGCATATGTTCATTTAGAACATTTAACAAATATAGAGGGAGTGATAAAGATGATTGTATGAGAATGAATAGAATGGGAACATGTCCATTCTTCTATATTACAATATGATTAGAATGGGCATATGTCCATTTTAAACATTCAACTAATCTGGAAGGATTGATAAATATGATTGTATGTGAATGAATAGAATCAACAGATATCCATTCTCATATTATAGGTCTTGGTGAAATAATTTGTCGAGTAGGAAAATTACTTAGTTCTCACCAACAGTGTGTGCAACTGAGTCTCTCTACTTGATGGGGCACACCTATTTATTTAAAATGAGGAAATGTAATCAATCTAAACTAATCTATGGGTTGTCCCGAATATCGGGGATCACACATGAATACGTACCTAAACCTGTGGCAATTGTTTGTATTTAATAAAAGGGAGGAAAATTACATATTGAGGGAGATAGGAGAGAAACAATAAGAAATGAATTTCAAATAAAAATAACATAGTCGAGTTTATTGCATTAAAATAAGAACATTTCACATGCATTAATGAGAAGAAACCACTTACAAAGAAAGAGGAAAACTCCACAAGAAACATAAAAAAAATTTACATCATGTTGCACAATTTAAAATTCTCATGGAGTACAAGTTGAGATAGAGATATAATAAAAATAGACAATAAATAGAGGAAATGAGGGTACTTTCTTCTAGAAAGATAAAGAGAGCTAGTAAACACGCATTAACCCTCCCCATAAAATGAGAGATAAAGTCATATTTATATTTCTATGAATGTATTTTCATCTCCCCCACATGACATTTCACCTTCGTTATTGACTATTGACCTTTCAAGTTCCTGTCGTGAGCTTTGATGTTCCTCAATGAATGCTATCCTTTAAACTTATGTTATGGCCTTTGAAGTTCCTTTGTCACCTATGACCTTTCACCTTTCACATTATTTTATGAGTTTCCCAAAATATCATTGACATGCGACATCATTTTCAATGTCTCCAAAAATCTCATCTTTCCATGACATCATATTTCAAATGCATAATTGCATTATTCTATTAAAAGTCTACATCTTGAGGTTTGTACCACATGACTACATTTTGTGGCAACATAGGTCTCCATGTCAAGCAACTAGATTCTATGGTTACCTAGGTATTATTTTCACACCAGTATATTCTATGTTCTCATAGGTCTCTATGTCACATGACTATTTCTTTGGTCACCTAGGTCTCTATGTCACACAACTACATCTTGTTGCCATGCATATGAATCCTTCATCACGACTAGAAGTCACTTTCAAATGACCAAAATTAATGTCATATGACAAAAAATTATTGTGTACGACTCAAGGATTGGTTTTGGGTATCTTAGGATCTAGGATGTGTGTCTAGAGTTGTTGACATGCATCATGACATTTATCATCGTATGACTGGAGTTGTCAAGGTCACTATAAATTTGTTTTCTTCACCCTGAGAGAATTTTTTAATAAAATTTTGTCATCCAATATGTGAATATTTATAAAAAAATTTAGATGAATCTAATGAGAATTTCTATAATTCCTAAAAATGAATCCTTCATCAATGTTTACCCATATTTTAACTTTTTCCTGAAGTTGTGCACCAGTAGACTAAGTGACAGGAAAATTTTATGATCACCAAATACTAACACATAATATAGGTCATGAATAGAACTAAATATAATTTCATTTAATATTTGGTTAGGCTCCCAAATATTCATGAGGATGCTGAAACCTTTCAAGAAAGTTGCTTATTTTATAAGGATATTTCCTTGATGATTCAAACATGAAGTATGATATATGTTGTAGTTCAAATTAGTGGGGCATGATCTTATAAATCTTCACGAGACTCTCAAAACTCTTTAAACAAGGTGAATAGATTTATTAGAACATGCATTTCCTAATACCATGCTCAGAAAGATCCGGTTTGACATTACTTGTTCCTAAAAATTGCTTTTCTTTCAAATATTTTCTAAAATACCTCAGATGATTACATATCTCTACCACACACTTATTAGATGCATTATATCTTCTTGGTACATCCCCAAAAGGTTGTCTATAAGTACAAAAAGTCTAAAAATAGGACATTTTGGGCCTCGAGGAACAGTTCCTTCAAAGAAGATCGAAATGAATCCATGTATTACTTCCCACCTATTTACATACACATGAAACAAAATTTAAAAATATAATTAACACATACCTATTAGAAATTAAGGGGATTACAAGTTTACATTACCCAGTTCAGGGATTCTTTGATTGCGGGATTCTTTGATATTTAAAATTATTTGAGCCTTATGTTATTTGTTGATGGTTATTCATGGTAATCCCCTATTCCTAAGCCTTGAAATTCTCTTTTACACTCAAGAAGATATTGGATTAGACTTTAGGGATGCCATTTTGCTCAACAAATTAAGCTTATTACATAATCACACTGCGGAAAGATTTCTAGATTTTGAATAACAACATGCAGAAGCCTTGGAAAGAGCAAGACAAGTTTATAACTAACAAAAGAGATCCTAGAAGAATCTTGTTTGAATTACACATTCAAGATTGATGAAAGAAGGTACAAAATATCTTCAAGTGCTGGTGGTGTGACCGGTCCTAACTTTGAAGAACCATTTCAAGATGATTTCAAACTTCATATCAATAAATTTTAAAGAAGAAAAGATCGAAAATATTCCCCACAATTTGATCCTACTTTATCTTTTGAGTGCCCTGCTGACATAGTTGCAGTTGATATTTTTAACTACGTTCCTCCACAATAGGAAGCTGCATAAGAAGATATTGAAAGTATCGAATTCATTCTCGGAGGATTTTAAGCCAAAGAATAAGAACCACAAATGGATCAATAAGCACCACTACCATGGGGGAAAAATATAGGTCCCTTAACCCTCACCTTGGCTCTTGATGATCTACCAAGAGGTTCGAGAAGGCTTTTTCCAAATTTCCATGGTTATGGGAAGTATTATTGAGATGACCAAATCACATCCTTCGGTAATTATTGTGAAGGAGTTGGATATGTAGATGTATGAGTCTGTATTTTCATAGAATATTTTTAAGATACATAGGTGGAATGGATCTACCACTTGTAACCTAGATCTATACGTAACTGGAATGACATGAAGACCAAGTTTGAAACAATATTTAAACATTTAGAATATGCTCATGAACATTTGGGCAATAGGTATCAATTGAAGAAATAACCCTTCAAACCAATGAGGGAGTTCATGGAAATTTTCAAGAGAATGCTTTACAAAAAACATGAAGTGGCCTGACCTACTAAAGATGACAAGCTAAGATTCTTCACAAATTCTAAATTTCTTGAGGTGAGTTAAATGCTAAGAAGAACTCAACCAACGAATTTTGAAGAAGAAAATATTTAAATCGAAGTGGAATATGATCTGATCATGTTAGGAAAGATAAAAAAGGTCCAAGTAAGGAAAAAGGCCAAAGCATAAATTGGGGTACCATAGATTTATTAGTCTAGAAATTTCTAATGATGTCTCTTCTCTTAAGAAACAAGTGGATCAAGCTTCCATCAGCATAGAAGCACTTAAAAATAAATTCCATGTATACAACGGATCAACACACCACCTCCTTGAAGAATATCTTGAAAGGATACCATTGGCAATGTAGCCTCTGATACACATAGTGATGATTAAAATGAGTTTGTTAAAAAAGTGATGATTAAGAAGAAGAAAATGGGATTGAAATTGAATAATTTGATGATGTTGAGATTGAGTACTTTTAGTAATCATCTGATGATGAAAGTGAAGAATATGATCCACTAATTTTCTCTTGTGGATTGGTTACTCGTTCTCAATCTAAAAAGTTAAGGTCTTCCATTACTACTCCCAAGAAGAAAAATGAATATTTTCGTATTACGACTCCATCTAACAAAATTATCAACAAATAAGATACGCTTCCACCTTGTATGGGCTATATAAGGGAAAAACAAGACCTTTTAGCAGCCAAGAAGACCCTAGCTGAAACTAGTAAGTCTCTTGAGTCTACATCTCTTAAAGTATCTTCTTCTAAGCTTTCTAATGTTATTTCAAAAACATTAAACATGTCTAGAAAAACTTTGAAGATACCTAATGAGCCCACAGTAGCTTCTAAACCAACCTCTATTGTAAAAGTAGCCCCTTTTTCCAAAGTAGCATATTCTTCACTCCTTAAAGCTTCCACCACATTAGAGACATCTACTTACCCCTCTTCTAATATCATAGATCATGTAAAAAGGTATAAGGTATAAATATCCGAATCTAAATATTTTCACACCCATCCTAAATAGTTTGATAACAACCTCAGTTTATCAAATGCAGTAACCCAAAGAATAATGTCATAACACCCTATCATAAATGCTTACTACCGAATCCTATTACCCCCTCATCTCAAAACATGGTATCCTTAAGTGTATCCAAGACCGATAAGATTGAACCATTCTACCTTTCTCTTCTTATTGAAGGCTTCCAGTTGAACAGTTTTATCACAAACTCATGTGATTTTGACAATGTGATGCCAATTAATTTATTTAATGCTCTTAGGCTCACTCTAAGATGGGATAAAGGACGGTTTATTTTATGGAAATTGAAGGAGTCCCACTTGTAGGAATAATAAATGATTCCCAAGTTGTTGTAGCTCATTTTTCCAAAGAAGAAAGTCTTATTAACCATCTTTGTGGAAGAAATTCCATCCTTGTACGAAAATTTGTTCAGTAGAACCTCCTTTTGGGATGTGGGAGGATAATTTCAGATGGAATGGTGTTCAAAAAATATTCTTGTCAAGACCCAACTGAAAAATTTGTTGCAAATGGGAAAAATGAAGTATATTATGATAAAATAAGAATATCTTAGAGAGGAAATTATTTATCAAGGCAAAAAACATGGTAATTACTTTAAGACTTACAAAAAAGGAGATGATATGCATCTTATCTCCGAAAAATATGGAGAAAATTATGGACTATGAATTTTTACAAATCCCATTGCAGTACAGGCTTCAGAGCTAGTGTGGTTCTTATTTCCATATCAAGTGAGTTGTTTCTTTTCACTTTCAATCTCCAATTTGATAATACCAATAATAATGCAGAGTATGAAGCCCTTATCTTAGGCATGGACAACATTGATTCCATGGGAATTAAAGAGTTTAACTTCCTAAGAAATGCAGAGGTAATTGTGAAACAAGTCTAGAATCAGTATCAAGTGAAGAATTTTCATCTTAATAATTACAAGAATAGAGTGTGGGATTGTATTGAATCATTTGATGTTCTCTATGTACAAGTTTTTCCCTATGAAAGGAATGCAAAATATTATTCTCTTGTTGTGTTAGATTTATTTACTGATACCACACCCTTCTTTTGATAAAGATAAATATTCTATTGAGATGATACGTTGGCCCAATGTGCTAGATATTGAAAACCATCGGAAAGTGTTCAATGATGATAAAAATATCCCTACTTTCCTCGAGCATCAAGAAAATTTTAATAGTATTTACTACATGAAGTAAGTACTTGTTCACTTGAAGATTCAAATTCAAAAGAAGAAAAAGGTGGAACTGAAGAGGTTGATGTAAATGGATTGCTTGTGCTAAAAGGTAATAATATTCCCCATGGCCTATTCTCACTTGAAGAATTTTATTATAGGCATGATAGATTTGTGAAAGATAAAGCTAACGAGTCTCCTAAGTGTACTACTGATTTTGAGAAAGTAAAAGTTGCGAAAGAGAAGAAAACTCGATGTGTGAATATAGGAAAATGTTTCTCACCAGAGGAAGAGAGAAATTTTGTTTCAAAGTTGAAAAAGTATTCAGATGTATTGGAATATTATTATTATGATGCACTTAATCTTTTAAACCAAAAGAGATACAAAATTCAATACCTCTCAAGCCTAAAGTAAAGCCATTACAACAAAATTAAAGACAACATAAATCAAATATTTTTGGAAAAATCAAAGAGGATATTTTGAAAATGATAAATGAAAGGATAATCTTACTAATTGATCACTCTTTATGGGTAGAAAATATTGTCGCTGACTAGAAGAAAATACAAGAAATAAGAGTTTGAGCAAACTTCAAGAATTTGAACTAAGCGTATCTATTAGAAATTATCTACTCTTGATCATGGATCATACTGTACAAGAATTCATAGGTTCAAAAATGATTTCTGTGTTGGATGGATTCTTTGGATACAATAAAAATTGAATTTTCCCAACAATCTCAATATAAGATTGTTGTTACAACTTTGTGGGGAACCTTATCCTACAGAAAGTTTCCATTTGGTCTCATCAATGTTAGGGCCACTTTTGAAAGATAAATGGAATTGTATTTTAAGGAGTTGAAGAAAAAATTTATTGGTGTTTATCTAGATGATTTCATGGTCTACTCTAAGAAGAAAAAAAAACATTTCATAGACATTGAAAGCATTTTGCTAAGGTGTCAAAAATGCGGCATATAATTTTATCCAAAGAAATAAATCTTTTGAGTGATTGAAGAGAAGCTCTTAAGATATATTGTGAAAAAATAAGGAACAAATATTGAACCTTAAAGAGTGTAAGCCATTCAAAAACTCTTCATTCCCATAAACAAGAAGGGAGTTCATTCATTCTTTGGTAATGTCAACTTACTACAATTCTTTGTTCCAAATTTTACTGAGTTGACAAAGCATACTACAAAAATGATGAAGTCCTAAGAGATTTTCAAGTGGAGTAAAGAGGGAAAATAATATTTAGAGAACGTCAAGAAGGTAATTACAAAAGCTCTGACCCTGGTACGTCCTGATTTTAATAAACATTTCATTGTGTATTTTTATGCATCAAAGCACACTATTTTTGATATTTTAGTTTAGAAGAATGAAAAAGGGCTTCAATTTCCTATTGCCTTCATGATATTCCTGTTGAAGAATCATGAGATCAAATACTCTACTATGGAAAATAATGCTTATGTTGTGGTTAAGGAGGTCAATAATGTAAGATTCTATATCTTAAACTTTGACACCATTGAAATGGTTCCCAGATCATCTATAAAGTCTATCTTGACTCAATAAGACCTAGGATAAAAAAGAGGTAATTGGGTGTCAAAGATTCAAAAGTATGATGTTGATATAAGAAAATCTAATTCAGGTAGAGGAAACAGGTTATGCAAGTTGATAAGTTATGATGAGCCTCTGATGACACAATATGAAGATAAAGAGTTCCATTGCTATGGATGCATAAGTAAGGACCTACCCTAGGTACTCTTTTTAAATAATACAAACAAGTGGTACAATGATATTTCTTACTTCTTCACTCATGGTGATTGTTTGAAGCGTATGGATTAAAAGAAAAGAAGGAACCTTAAGATAAAATATGCAAGGTATGTGATTTAGAACCATGTATTATACATGATATCCCTTGATGGATGTTTCTTAAGGTGTGTTGACAAAGAACAATAGGAGAAGTTGTTGAGAGCATATGAAAACCAATGCCATGGTGGAAATTTCTTTGTCATGGTCACTACACACAGGATTTTTTGAGGGAGATACTACTTGCAAAATATCTTTCAAGGTATCTAATTGGGAGCCTTTCCAAAAGTTTTTGGGAAGACCATAACTTGCTTCACTTCTTCTCTAAACCGCTGCTAATTAAAGAGCCTTTACAATAATGGGGTCTAGAATTCACTAGCACTCTTAATCCTCATTCAGGTACAAGTCATCTCTTCATTCTCACAACAATATATTACTTCACTAAATGGGTGGAGGCCATACCGGTCAATCAAGCCAATTCAGAAATGGTATGTAGCTTCATCATGACAAATATTATTATCTATTTTTACATTTCACAAAAGATAATTCATAATGAGACATATTTATCTTATATGGATTTAATTGATTTTGTCTATGGATACAAAATATTCTTGGCCCCTGCATTTGACTATTACTCTCAGGGTAATGATCAAGTAGAATCTAGTAACAATAATTCAGTGACAATTATGTGAAAGATCATAATCAAAATAAGAGAAATTGGAACAATAAGCTATATGAGGCACTATGTGTTGATTGGATTACTCTAAAAATATTTATGGGTATATATCTGTTCCAAATAATATATGGGATAAATGTAATTGTTTTAATAACTGTAGAGTTACCAACATTACAATTGATCAAAGTAGTAGAAGATGATGAGTTTTAAGAATCACTTGATAAAAATATTTTGTACTTGGAAAATCTATGCGAGGATAGGGTTTCAGTGGTTGGTCAGATAAAGGATCATAAATTAAAAGTAAATAATTATATTGACATGAAGGATAAGAAAATAGATTTTCATATTGGTGATCTTGTCCTACTATGGTATAAGAGGAGAGAACCAAATGGAATCAATGGAAAGTTTGGTTCCCTCTAGCTTAGACCATTTTAGATACCACACACATGTGGAGAGAATACTTTCCAAGTATCTTATTTGGATGACACTCACATGGAATTTCCTCTCAATGAGTAATATATGAAATTATACAAATAATGAAAAAGGATTTTTCCCCTATATACAATGCGTGAATATAGGTTTGTGTGTTTCCATTTATGTCATGTGTTTTATTTTGTCTTGTGTTCTATTCAATAAGTGAGGATTTTTTGTATCCAACCTTGTTTTGTAATGAATCTTATAGCCCAATGGATAAGGAACTAGTCCTCTCAGTGTCTTGAGATTAAAGGATTCCTACTTGACCCATATTTTCTTTTTCCAATTCAAGAAAAATATCCAAGCTAGAGCCAGTAGTTTTCATGCTAAATGTTTAGAATAAAAATTTAAAAATTAGAATAAACATTTAGTTGGTAAAAACCATTTAGGATAGGTTGTTATGAAATTATTCTTTGGGTTACTGCATTTGATAAACCGAGGTTGTTTATCAAACTGTTTAGGATGGCTGTGAAAATATTCAAATTCGGATATTTAGACCTTATACCTTTTTACATGATCTATGATATCAGAAGAGGGGTAAGTAGATGTCTCTAATGTGGTGGAAGATTTAAGGAGTGAAGAATATGCTACTTTGGAAAAAGGGGCTACTTTTACAACAGAGGTTGGATTAGAAGCTATTGTGGGCTAATTAGGTATCTTCGAAGTTTTTCTAGACATGTTTAATTTTTTGGAAATAACATTAGAAAGCTTAAAAGAAGATACTTTAAGAGATGTAGACTCAAGAGACTTACTAGTTTCAGTCGGGGTCTTCTTGGCTGCTAAAAGGTCTTGTTTTTCGCTTATATAGCCCATACAAGGTGGATGCGTATCTTATTTGTAGATAATTTTGTTAGATGGAGTCATCATACGAAAATATTCATTTTTCTTCTTGGGAGTAGTAAGGGAAGAACTTAACTTTTTGGATTGAGAACGAGTGGCCACTCCAAAAGAGAAAATTGGTGGATCATATTCTTCACTTTCCTCTGTAGATGATTACTAAAAGTACTCAATCTCAACATCATCAAATTCTTCAATTTCAATCCTATTTTCTTCTTATTAATCATCATGGTTTTTAACAAACTCATTTTAATCATCACTATGTGTATCAGAGGCTGCATTGCCAATGGTATCCTCTGGATAAATTCTTCAAGGAGGTGGTGTGTTGATCCGTTGTATACATGGAATTTATTTTTAAGCGCTTCTATGCTCATGGAAGCTTGATCCACTTGCTTCTTAAGAGAAGAGACATCATTAGAAAATTTCTAGACTAATAAATCTATGGTACCCCCATTTAAGCTTTGGCCTTTGTCCTTACTTGGACCTTTTTTATCTTTCCTAACATGATCAAATCATATTCCACTTTGATTTAAATATTTTTTTCTTCTTCAAAATTCATTGGTTGAGTTATTCTTAGCACATAACTCACCTCAAGAAATTTAAAATTTGTGAAGAATCTTAGCTTGTCATCTTTAGTAGGTCAAGCCACTTCAAGTTTTTTGTAAGGCATTCTCTTGAAAATTTCCATGAACTCCCTCATTGGTTTGAAGGGTTATTTCTTCAATTGATACCTATTGCCCAAATGTTCATGAGCATATTCTAAATGTTTAAATACTGTTTCAAACTTGGTCTTCATGTTGTTCCAGTTACGTATAGATCTAGGCTACAAGTGGTAGATCCATTCCACTTGTGTATCTTAAAAAGACTCTATAAAAATATAGACTCATACATCTACATATCCAACTCCTTCACAATAAGTGCAAAAGGATGTGATTTGGTCATCTCAATAATACTTCCCATAACCATGGAAATTTGGAAAAAGCCTTCTCGAACCTCTAGGTAGATCATTGAGAGCTAAGGTGAGGGTTAAGGGACCTATATTTTTCCCCCTATGGTAGTGGTGCTTATTGATCCATTTGTGGTTCTTATTCTTTGGCTTAAAATCCTTCAAGAATGAATTTGATACTTTCAATATCTTCTTATGCAACTTCCTGTTGTGGAGGAACGTAGTTAAAAATATCAACTGTAACTATGTTAGCAGGGGACTCAAAAGATAAAGTAGGATCAAATTGTGGGGAGTATTTTTGACCTTTTCTTCTGTAAAATTTATTGATATGAAGTCTGAAATCATCTTGAAATGGTTCTTCAAAGTTAGGATCGGTCACACCACCAGCACTTGAAGATATTGTGTACCTTCTTTCATCCATCTTGAATGTGTAATTCAAACAAGATTCTTCTAGGATCTCTTTTGTTAGTTATAAACTTGTCTTGTTGTTTCCAAAGATTCTGCATGTTCTTATTCAAAATCTATAAATCTTTCCATAGTGTGACTATGTAATAAGCTTAATTTGTTGAGTGAAATGGCATCCCTCAAGTATAATCCAATATCTTCTTGAGTGTAATAGAGGATTTCAAGGCTTGGGAATAGGGGATTACCATGAATAGCCATCAACAGATAACATAAGGCTCAAATAATTTTAAAATTACATAATTTTTTATTGTTTGGAATTTTTTTCATGAACAATGTCTAGCATGAAAAATTTAAAACTTCTATAATGACAACTAATCCCGCACTCAAATATCCCTGAACAAGGTAATGAAACCTACCCTTTGACCAACTAATGACTATGCGTACTACTTTTTTAAAAGTGTGTTTCATGTTTAGGTAAGATAGTGGGAATAAATTCATGGATTAATTTTGATCCACTTTGAAGGAATAACTCCTAAAGGCCTAAAAAGGCCTATTTTCAAACTTTTTTCACCTAGTGAGCACCCCTTGGGAACATACAAAGACAAGTTGAGGTATTTGAGAAGTTTTTGAGAGTAATTTTTGAACATGCATAGGATTTAAATAAATTTATGGAAGAAAAATAAGGTGTAGGAACAAGTTATTCAAAAGTGGGTCTTTGTGAGCACGATATTTGCAAAAAAAAGTTCTAAAAATATAGTCACCTTGTTTGAAGATTTTTTGAAGCCTCGTGAAGTTTTAAAATCTCATATCTTTGGAATTGGAAAGAAAACATATTCTATTACATGAAGGAATGATTTTACGAACATTAAGATGTGGAAAATTGTTTGAAAATATAGCTCAAAAGTCCTCTTATGGGGTGAAACTTGATCTAAAGGTTCCATACATTCTAGGATGATGTGTGAGCATAATAAAACCAAAAGTTAGGGCATTATAAATTTTCTAGATTTCCCATAATTTTTTCTTTGTTTCATTTTGAAAACAATTCTTTCTACTTAGCTCACCGGCACACAATGTGAGGAAAAATTTAATATATGGCCACAAATATATGAAAACTTCAAATTTAAGACTTTTAAATAGTCTCATTAGATAAATTTTCCATTTTAGATAAATATTCATACATTGGACAACCAAATTTCTTTACATTTTCACCTAGGAGAAAAGAAATGAATTTTTTTCCTACAACACAAAGGTCTTGATGTCTAAAAACAAAAATGTGTTAACATACATCAACAAGAATGGCTTGATGTAAGAAAAAAAGAAGATAGTGTTGATTTACCATAACAAGAGGATGGTGTTGATGTATAGTAACAACAAGAATGTCTTGATATATGATCAGAAGAAGGTCTTGATAGATGATAAAAAAAGCCTTGTACCATGTCAAGGAGGTTTCCAGATGCCATCGCATGTCTAGAAGATATTTTCAAGTGAAGAGATGACATTATTAGGAACCTACATGACAAAGGAAGGTGAAAAGTCCCCATTAGTGAAGGAACACCAAAGGTCAAGAATTTGAAAGGTCACAAGTGGTGAAGGAACATCAAACATCATGAAGGAATTCAAAAGGTCAAGAGTCACATAGGAAGGTGAATATTTATATGGGGGGTAGATGAAGATTCTTATAAAATTATATGTAATGTAATGGAACCCTCATTCTTAAGGTTTGTTGATTTTGTATGCTCAAGTGTGTGCTCAATTTTGTATTAAATGAGATTACTACTTGGTGAAATATAAAAGAGATAATATTCTTCTATTTTCCAAACATATGTTCTTCTTTCCTTTTCTTTATACAACTTGTGGAGATATAAATCAAGGAATGGATTTTCTTACTATGGATTTTCTTACTTCCAATATGTATGAATGTTTACAATTTTTTATGCATGGTTTCCTATAGTCATTGATGTCATTAACATAGTTATTTCTTTCTCTAATTGTGTATGTGAAACTTACAGTTACTTCAGCAAGAATATGATTTTATACTTGCAAAGATAAATATTCCCCCTAATTTTTCACTCCCTTTCACCATCATCTAGTAAATTCGTCCCTTGTAAGAAATTGCAAGCATTTTCCATCGGTATAAAGTAGTGTTAATATTACATCCCTTGCCTCTTGGTCATCAAAATATTTTTCTTATAGTTCAATCACAATTAATGGAGTTGCACCATTCAACCAAAGGGACGTAGAGTCCTAGAGTATTTTCAAGATACCCACCAATTTTTTTACCTAACAAATTCTCTCCCCAATAGTTTTTTTCACCCATCATGTGGTATAATTGGTAGGAATGTGCATCAAAAAAGCAATCCAAAAATCCAAAATTACAAAAAAAATGATTAAAATCGATTTCTAATAATCCCACTATTTATTCATGTGAATGAACCTACATATTCCATAGTGTTCTTTTGTTTTCCAATTGTAATACTTTCCAAAATATAGCTGAAACGATGTATACAGAGATGAATAGGCTAAAAGGAGATGTTGATCCCACTTTTAAGGCTTTGAAAAATCAGAGATAATCCATATTTATTTTCTCATGCCTTGTCTCCATCTGAATCTTCAAGTGGTACCCATGGAAATAATATTCAAACTCCTATCGATACTCCTCCTACAAATTCTCCCATATCTCAAGAATCATTGAACACTGAATTCCCTAGTGAAGGAGAAGAATAATAAAAAAAAATTGGAGAATATTTTACAGATGCAAAAGCTGATGTTAAAAAAACGGAATTATTGCGAACAAAGAATAAATACCCCAACCCATTATTCCACGGGGAAGTAATACAGGTCCACTTTCTCTTACACCTATTCATAATCTACCAACAAGTTCCCATAAGAACTTCCCAAATTTTATAGGTGACGGAACACAACTTCCTTAAGAACACACATCTGCATTCATCACACCATGAATAATTCTTAGAATTAAACATGAATATGTTTCTTTGAGATTGTTTTTAGAATTATTGTAAGAAAAGGAATCAGAATGGTTTTATCTCCTACTAGTTTGATCTGTCACTAGTTTGAATGACATAAATACCTATTTAGAAGAAATATTCAATTCCATGGAAGACTATCAATATCTCTTGGTGAAATTGGTGGATATGAAGAAAGATATTAAAAAATCCATGATATATGTTGTATCTAAATACAAATATATGATCAAGATTGAATAGTATACCTGTTGAATCCATGCCTTATGATGAAAACATGAAGAGATTCTTCATCGGTGCTCAATTTCCCGAAGTACGATTTTTTCTCCAAAGAGTTAAACTAGGTAATATCACAAAAGCTCAAAGAATGTCTATTGAAGTAGAAGAAAACCTCATCATGTTAGGAAATATCAAGAACCCTTCCAAGGGTAAATCGCAGCATCCCAACGATCAGAGAATAGATCCATTGTTTGCAAAAATTGGTAAACAAGCTGACAATATTAAAGAGGAGATTTTTCCAATAATAATTCCATAAAGGTCACAAAATAAATCAGATTGTAGGAGCACCCTAAAGGCTTTCTATAAATTCTCCATCATGCAAGTTGCAGAAGTCAAGAAAATGAAGAAAGGATTGAACAATAAATTAAAGATAATGATTTCCTAGATATTGAAGAGCTCGAAAATAATGCAAAAATAAGATTCTATGAGTTTTTTAGAGGTGACGAAGATGATGATAAAGATGCACCTAGTTTCTCATGTGTACTATTCACCCATTCTCAATCTCAAAATGGAGCCTCTTCCACCACTGTTGCGAAGAAGAAGAAAAATGAATATTTTCCCATGAAAACTCTAGAAAATAAAATAATGAGTTGAGGATTTCCTCTTCCACCCTTCATGGAGTCTTTATTGGAGATACTTTATCCTGTAACAAGCAAGGGCTGACCTATTTTTCCAAGTAAGTCTTCCATTATTTCTTATAAAACTAACAATGCTCTTACCAAATTTACTCCTTCAAGAGTCTCCAATTTACCTTCAAAACCAACCTATTTTTTTTAAACATCTACTCCCTTCTCCAAGCCTACTTTGAATTTAGATGAGGTCCCTTCATCCCCCTTTTTGCATCTGCACCTTTTGATATCATATAACATGTGAACAAAACCAAAGTGCATATTTCTGAAACTAAATATTTGCAAACTAACCCGTAAAAAATTGAGAAAATTATCAGGCATATCAAGGGTAGTAGTTCAAATCCAAATACTGTGAATCCTAATAGTAAAAGACTACTAATAACCCCACCTACATCCCAATCACATAACATTAATTATTTTAGTGCATCTGAGACCGATAAGGTTTATCCTTTCTATGTCTCCCTATACATTGAATGATAAAAATTAAATAATTATATAATCGATTCAGGTTCCTCTGACAATGTAATTCCTATGAAGGTCACCAATGCCCTAAAATCACCTTGACCATGATATGTAGTTCCAGTTACTCCATGGATTCAAATGATGTCCCACTTGTAGTGAATTTCAAGTATGCACAGGTGGCTCTTGAATTTTTTTTGGAGAAGATGTCAATGACTATCTTGGTAGAATACATCCTGACTACATTTGGAATGTTGATGAGTAGAAGATTTTTCCGAGACTTGTGAGGGAAAATATAGATGACTTGGTCTTCCAAAACAATCCCAGTTAAGGGATATACAAAAATGTCTCTCCTAGCGAATAAAATTAGACAATGTAGAACTCAGGAAATATAGGAGCCAACATATTGTATCAAGATTGTAGGAGGATGAAAGATTTTTTAATAACCAAAGAGGTGGATGCAATTCCAATCTTGATAAGACCATGCTTTCCTTCCTGAATGTTTGTTGATCTTAAAGAAGTGCTGATAAATTTTTAGTTATGATTGGGTAACCCAAAATTTCTAGATGATGCGAGCCATGAAGAAAAGGATATATTTAATTATGAATTTCCAGTGGATAAATCAGGTGACATGTCTCCCCATGACAAGCAGGTGTTCTCATTCCCATTTAAACAAAAAATTCTCTTGACCATGTCATCCATGAAGAAGAAATTTTGACTTGTAACATGCCTTTGATGGATTTGAGGGAAGAATATTTGGAAGAAGTACTAAGAATTATAAAATAATTTGAATATCCTCATCTTAGTATTGATTTCCTAATGCAGGCCATGGATCTGTCAGACAAGCGTGAATCCAAATCGAAATACTCAATCAATTTGAAGGTTGGTTATGATAAAATAAATAAATTTGACGAATCCGATGTCCATATTTAGCCGATTATTGATGGATGTAATCATGAAATGGAGGTATTTTATTTCCCATTCAAATTTAATGAATCTTTACTTAATAAAAATTTTGAAACAAAGTGTGTTGAGGTCATTGAAAATGAGGATCCCCTTGAAAAAGGAGTAATCGAATGTAATAAGCTTCAAAATGATGAAGTAATTGCTACAAATGATTTCCTTTAATTTTAAGATGGAGATTCTTCAAATGAATGTAAAGGTAAACTATTTGAAATATCAAAGAACGATCCTGTAAAAACAATACTAGAAGTGGTAGAAGATGCATAATATCCAGAGAAAAATCTTGGCATCTTAGCTCATGATATGGCCATAAAAGATAACTATGATGTTATTTTTTATTCATCCTTCGATTTCAAAACACCTCATGATGAAATACAACAAAAATATGAGTTTGAGGTATCTGATGAATTTTTTTTATAAACATGAATGTGTGAAAGAATAAATCTAAGGAAATTTGATGAATTCAAATAAAATTCAACCCTAGGGAAAGGATGAGATACTAAATGAGAAATAAGAAATGTGGGTCAACACGCAAAGAAATTTTCTTTCTGAGATAGTTTCCTAAAATAATTAGAGCAATGTAATTTCTAAAAAAACCTTTGAGCATCAAAATCTCATGTAGGCGCACTAATCCAAAGTATATAAGAACTCATGAAAACACCTGGCTTTCACAAAACAGTAAGGAAGGGAGGATTCTTCCTTTATCCAGTTAATGGCTTCATAGTAAATTATCACTAAGTGTTATCCACTCAGGGGTAACTTATGAGAAAAGATAAGCACTTTAGTGAAAGTGGTTTTTCCCTCGCACTCTACCATAGGTGATATAGTTGTGTGTTTCCCTTTCCTTGTTGTGTTTATTTTTCCCTTTCTTAGTGTGGTGTCCAATCGATATGTCATTGGTTCTCTCAATTTCTTAATATTTTAGGATTCCTACCTACTTTTTTGTAGCTATTTTCAAACCAAAACAAGTCCCAAAGATGAAGCTACTTGTTTTCATGAAGAATGTATGACATGAAAATTGAAAATATTTTGCATTGACAACTAAGACCACACTAGAAAATCCTCAAACTAGATAATGTTCACCTTCCCTCTAGAAAACTACTGACTATATAAACCCCATCATGACTAAGAGGGATGTGGTAACTATATTTTTAAAAGTGTCTTTCATGTATAGATAAGCTAGTGGGAAGAAATTCATGGATTCATTTTCATCCACTCTTAAAGAACCAATCTTGAAAGCCCAAATATTCTAATTTTTAGACTTTTGTACCTGGTGAGAACCCCACGGGAATGTTAAGAGCCAAGTTGAGTTATTTTAAAAGTGTGTGAAAAAACTATGTAATCATATGAGGCATTTTAATGCAATTAATAGAAGAAAAATAAGGTTTAGGAACAAGTTATGCAAAATTGGGTCTTTGTGAGCAAGGTATTCAAAAAAGTAAGTTCTAAATAGATATTCACCTTGTTTGAAGAGTTTTGAAATCCTCGTGAAGATTTAAAATCTTGTATCCCAGAAATTTGAAATATAACATATCCTATTTCATGGTGGAATGATCAAGGAATTATTTTAGCAATATTAAGATGTGGAAAATATCTGAGAATGCAGCTCAAGAGACCTCTTATGGGGTGAAACTTGATGTAAAGGTTATTAAGGAATTAAACTTGATGTAGATGGTGACACTCCATGATGAGTTACGAGCCTAATTAAATCCCAAATTAGGTTATTATCAATTTTCTCTATTACTCATAAGTTTTTTAATTTGTTATTGGTAAATGGTTTTGAAGGGACCATACCCTAAACTACAAAAAGGATCAAAAGTCAGGATAGACAGTTAGAGCATAGTTGCATTTTCATATGTAGTGGCCTCACCCTAACAGAAAAATCCTACGAAGAGCTAGATATTATGATAAAGACAAAGACATGGGCCAACTACCTATAATAATCCCAATAATAGACATAAAAAAACAAAACCATAGCACTAAAACTACCCCAAAATAGTAGAAAAGAACTAATTAAGAGACTTGTGTAATCTTCATGGCCTAATAGAGGTTGATGGTAGTTTTCATATCCTTATCCTGACTACTCTCAAAAATAGTCTTCTTCTTGATTATTCCATTCTTTTAGGATGCCCCTGGGATACCACTACCATCATAAATCAGTTTGACACAGATTTTAATGAAATCAAGAACATCCCTGTGAATGGAAATTTGGTTGATTTTATTTTTCTAAACATGCTGAAAATTTTCCTCCACGGAATTGAGTTGGTTGGTTATAAGTTCAATTCTCTCTTCCAATCTTGAAAGAGTGGAGGGGTTCAAATTGTCCTTATTATCTACCTTAACAATGAAGTCCACATTTTCTTCGATACCTGATAGAGCATCAGCCTGCTACTTCAATTATGTTGTTAAAATAGAGCTTTCAGGAGTGTCAGGAGCATACTAAATGATAACCAAAATATTTTAGGCTCCCATAATTCTTTTTCCCTTACTGCTACTATGCAAGACTCTTTCGGTTGGGGACATTAGAGATGGGTGGCCTAACATTGGGGTTTTTGAAACAAATCATAGGTTATTGGGGAGAGGGGTAGAGGGGAGAAAGGATCATTTTCCATAACATCAAGGAAGTACTGGTGTAGAAGTAAGATTACTCCTTGATGAAGAGGAAGACTCTTCAAATGGGCTTGAACATCACACACCTATTTCTCAAGAGAATGCAAAATATAGTAAGAATAAATGGCCTTAGAAGCATGCCTAAAATGGTTTAAAAGAATCAATTGATGGAGCAGAAGAGTATAAAAGCATCCTTGTAAGGTGATGTGTCACATAATCATTTTATCTACTACCCATAAGTTATTTTGCCTTTATTTCATCGAAAAATATTCTGTGTACTCATATCATTGGCGCACAATGTGAGGAAAAAATTAATATACGGAAAAAAAAATTGATGAATAATTAATTTTAAATAAATATAAATAGCACCATTGGATTCATTGGCCATTTTCCATAAATAGTCACATATTGTACAATCAAATTTCATTAAATTTTAACCTCAACATGAAGAAATTCTTTTTTGTCCTGCAACACCAAGCTCTTGATCTCCGACAACAAGAATGTATTGAAATAAAAAAATAGAAGATGGTGTTCATGTATCATAACAAGAATATGGTGTTGACGTATTGTAACAAGAAGATGGTCTTGAGGATTTGTAACAAGAAGAAGGTCTTCACGTACGAAAACAAGAAGGTCTTGATGGATGACAACAAATTCTTGTACCACATCAAGGATTTTTTCAAATTATAGCGTGGGTCTAGAATATATTTTCATGTGATAAGAATACATATTCAGGAATCTACATGAAGAATTAAGGTGAAACGTTACCAATTGATGAAGGAACACCAAAGGTCGGGAATTCCAAAGGTCACAAGTGGCAAATTAACATCAAACATCAAGAAGTAAATTGAAGGATAAATAGTCACGTAAGAAGGTGAAGAGTCATATGGCGGGTAGATGAAGAGTCTTTCAAAATTCTATATAATGTAATGGCATCCTCATTCTTAAGGGTTATCAATTTTTTATTTTCAAGTGTGTGGTCAATTTTGTATTGAAGTAGATTACTACTTCGTAAAATATAAAAGAAATAGCACTCTTCCATTTTCCCAGAATATGTTCTTCTTTTCCTTTGATTTATACAACTTGCAAAGATCTCAGCTAAGGAATGAAGTTTCTACATTCCAAGTGGTATGAATGTGTGTAAATTTTTATGCATGGTCTCCTCTCATCGTTGATGTCATAAACATAGTTGTTTCTTTCTCTAATTGTGTATTTGAAAATTCCAATTACTTTGGAAGGAATATAGTTTTCTACTTGTAAATCTAACTATTCACCCTAATTTTTCAATCCCTTTCCCCATCATTTAACAAATTTCTCCATTACAAGTAATTGCAAGAATTTTCCATGGGTACAATGGAGTGTACCTGTTAGATCCGCGGCCTCTTGGCCATCAACATATTTCCCTTTTATTTTACTCACAATAAATGGAGTTACACCATTCATGCAGAGGGACCTAAATTCCCAGAGCATTGACAAGATACCCACAAATTTCTCTAGCTGATAAATATTCCTTCTAAATATATATATATATATATATTGGATTTTTTGGGATCAATATTGGGTGCATATATGCTCAATCATGCCCCACAGTGAGTGCCAAAAATTCTTTGAAAAATAAATTTTAAGTGGGAAAATGGGTTCTAACAAACACGGTGCAGGATTGAGTTCCTCTGCTTGAATGGGGAAGCTTCATTTTTTGAAAACAAGGAAATTAAAACAAGATAAAAAAAGTTCCAGGTTAGACCATAGACTAGGGATCATAAAGGAATACTTGCCTAAACTTATGGACAATTAAAACACACCATGACATTATTTTGTTCCTTTTCACAATATCCCTTCATCTAAGTAATACACTTAGTACCATTTAATCAATGGGTTTAATCAATTACACCCACTTGTACTAAGTCATAATCCACCCTATTTTATTTAATTAATTAAATAATAATATTATTGTATTCCTATTTCATCCCCATGTGAAATCCCTATTTCACACTAGTTAAGTCTAGTTTAAAATTAATAAAGAAACCTTCCAAAATCACCCCATTATCACCCTAACAAACTCATTCCTAACTTAAACCAATATAAATAAACTAATCTCAACCTTAGTCTAGTTACTAAATTTTAATTATAAATATAATCACCATTATCAATCCTAAACACGAACTGACTGAAATTGTCAGCGATTTCTTCGGTTGTCGGCGATCTTAAAAAACCAGCTACTCTGCCTCTCTTGGGGACCATCCACAATAATCCATGAGCATTCTAACATTTTGATATTTTTATTTTAATTTTTCAGTGTCACTTAGCATCAACGTGAACGTGCTATCATCCCACACTCTCCTTCATGACTGTCAAGCATCCTAGATTCATTTTGAAGCTTCTTCATCATCCTGCTACGAATTTTGTCAACCTGTCATCTCTCATCATCAACCAAGGACATGTTTTGTCTTATAATTTTGTCTCTGCATGCCAATATTATTATCAGACCATTTATTGTGTTACAGTAGCCTCTGATAGATCATAATTTCATACTAATTATTCAAATCTTTCATTTTATTATTCTATTAAAAATCTTGCAAAAAATGCCTGGGAATACCTAGAATTTCCTACGATTCTAATGCATTCTATTTTCCCTACAGTCAGATTTCACTCAATAATTTCTATCAATTAATTTTATCTCTTTTGTCTGCTAACATTTTTTCATGAATGGATTTTGTTAAATGGCCATATGTAGACCCAATCATCCAGTCACGAGCATCAACTCCTTACCGATCATATGTCATCCACTTCCTTGTTAGCAATACAATATTTTGCATGACCTCAAGTTCTATGCTATTCATTCACCCCAGTTTTGAGGAATCTGATTCAAAATTTACACGACAATAAGACACCGAAGAAGAATATTCAAACATCTTCAAGAAGGATTATATGGAGGTGTTTCACCTAATTCTAGATCATTTCTTTGAATGTTGATGAAACAAATAAGGGTAAAGGGCTAGGAGGAATACTTGTTGAAATGAAGGTTTAGGTTGTTGCGTTTGTATAACTTCTGAATCCGTAGCTGATCGTGAGAGATTCCTTTTTTCTTAGAGGAACTATCTGAAATAGAAAACTAGACCACCATATAAAAGTTAAACAGTATATGCAATGGGCTGCCTAGCGTATGCTAGATCTAGGAAGTGTGATACTTCATAGATGGTTGTCAACCAACTGTTTAAAACAACTTAATACTAATAATGAAGGAAATCCTATTGTACTTAAAATGATTTAGGCATCTCATTCATCTATAATAAGTAAATTCGTTCACAACAGGCTAAGTTATGATTAAATCTAAAGGTCAAGGTCACTGTTAGGGTATTGATACTAGTCAAGGTAAGGTTCTAGGATATTTTGGATATTTGGTGGAGGTTTTCAGCTCTCTTCTTTTCTTCTAGTCAAAAACACAGAGACCGACGTCAGTCTGGTATGGCTGATGTCATTTTAGGTTAACTGGCGGTAGTTGCAGGTAACTGGCGTAGATATGGTCAAGGTATAGGAAACTCAATAAAAAAATCTAGGTGAGGGTAGATCTGAGGCTAGATGAAAATGGAAGGGAAATGGAAAGGTTCGTGTGGATCTTAGGTGTGTATAGGGATTATTAAAATTTGGGTATGGGAAATTCTGGGGTGTGGGTGAAGGGAAGGTCAAGTTTGCATGGAGGTAAAATGGTGGGGGAATGGAAAGGGGAGCAAAGACAAATAACAGAAGTAAAAGAATCTACATAAATGATAATGAACAAGTGTTGGTTAACAAAGCACTTACCATGGTATGAGCTTGATGTCTGGTTAGAAATGGTGGGTGATTAGATGGAAGGAACTTGGTGTGGTATTGGCGCTTCCCCGGATGCTCCAGTGAAGGCAAATGGCTCTGTAGTTGTTCTAAGTGTTGGCTATAGATGTTCTAATGCTAGTACGTGTGCTCGTTCTGTTTGTATGTAGCTCTGGTTTCATCACTTGTTCTCAAAAGATGTACCAACCTCTAAATAATGTGCCAACCTTGAAATAAGGTTGTTTTGGGGGTTAAATGGTAACTCACATTGGTTTCGGGTTACCCAGCTATGGTTTAGGGTATCCGGCATCGGTTAGGGTAAGATTTCATAGGTTTACTAAACTAGGAAGATCCCCTTGATTTTCTAGGATCTCGTTCATTTTTCTCCACGCATTAGAATGGAAGCTTCCTTCTAACATGCGGAAATGTGGTTAGAGGGAATGTAGGATTTTATTTTTAGGGTTTGGGTAGGTCTTAGTTAGTTATGGAAACTTACTAAGAATAGGTCTTAGGGTGAGGTGCCTAGATGAGGTGTCTAGGTGAGGTGGATATGTTGGCATTATCCCAATTAGGATATTTAAATAACAAATATTGTGAGGATAATGAATTAATTTAATCTAATTATTTAAATTAATATTAGAGTGGGGTGAAGGGGCCATGGTTAGGTGAATGTGTTCAAGGTGTTTATTTGATGGACCAAGGGAACTGTGACCCAATTTTGGTGTCTATTTTTTTCCCCTTTTTTACGTAGCTTGTATTAGTAAGTGGCGCTGACAAAAATAAGATATGGTTTCCTCGTGTGTGGGTGAAGGTGATCCCCCTCAAACCAGGGAATTGACAAGGTAGAAGGAAGAATCAGTAAGTGGTTTGATAAACGGTGAATGTGATGAAGAGGAAGGTGGGAAACTCGGCTAAAAAGGTCCACTCAGGTAATCCAGGTAATGGGTCAAGGTCAAAGGTAGTAACAGTAAAATACATGCACACGTATAAACTGAAACATGGTATTAGGTTGAAGAGTAGGAAATCTCTACATTGTCTAAGGTCGATAGGTTTATCCAAACAAGGGTGAGGTGTGTCCGGTATCCAAGGTATAGGATATGATCAAGAAACACGATGCAGGTCAAGTGTAGGAACATTTAGGTATGTTCCAGTACACCAAAGGGTTGGGTCAAGATAAATAGTCATGGCAAGAGGCAAGGTAAGGTCAATATGTCCATCAACATAGGTAACAATTTCACAAGGTATAGCGAACACATGAGGTCAAAGGTCACTAGCGATGTTCTAGGTCCCAGTATCGAGGTCACGACATGGGTAGAGCCAAGGTATGGGAAAAATAATGAGTCCTTCAATTAGAATGAGGTGAGGGGGTAAATGATAAGGTCAAGAGGATATAGTGAAGTGTCCAAGTGAGGTGTGGGTGAGGTAAAAAGGATTCAGGTCAAAATTTGGGGGTACGGGGTAGGAAAAAGACTAAGCAGGTAAACTGATGACGGTGGAAAGGAGCTGATGCCTGTCAAGATGGACTGACCACAGAAAGCTAGGGCATAGGACCGGTGTCATGGTTTTAGATGTGAGAGTGACTGGCGCTGGTTGGAGGTTAGCCGACATCAGTGTTAGTGTGTTGATATCAGTCATGAAGTAGGTGACCGATGCCAGTTGAAGGGAGACTGTGGTCAGTTAGGGGTAACTAGTACCGGTCGGAATTAGAGTAAAAAATAGGCAATTAGGTGCTCGAGGTTGACTGGGTAAGGGAAGTAGGGGTAAGAGAAGTGGTTCTGGTGAAAATCATAACATAGGTAAGGGGTAAAACTAGGTAAGGGTGGAGCTGTTAGGGGAAAATGTATATAGATTTGTGGGAAAATAGGTAAGGTCAGGGAGTGGGTGAGGGGTTAGGGTGTGCATAAATAGGTAAGGTGATATTGGGTTGGGTAGGTGTTATCTCTCGAAAGTGCACCCTATAGAGAGATGGTTGTAGGTTTTCTAATCTTGCACAATTGATCTCTCTCTTTTCATAGATATAATGGAAACACCTCAGGTCTGTGGGTATACCTATTTTGAGGTGAGTCTCCGGGATTAAAAGTTTGGTTCCTTATATGTGTATCTAAACTGATTTCTGGGAGTTTGAGAGTAAAAGATGACTGTAAAGTAATTAAAACTAAGGTGATACACCATATTTTTATGATGGATTTGACTGAGTATATGCACAATTGATATGTGAAGGATTTTATGTGCACAAACCAACAGTTTTCTACAAAATTTAAGGGCAAACACTTGGTTGTACAGAGGGAAAAATATTACAACAACATTGATAAGTTAACATCCACATTAAAATTATGCACAAAATATTGAATTTGTAGCAGGGTAAGATGATTGATCAGGGAATTTGCATTCACAAGACTAATAGAAACATACACAAGACTACAAATAATTGGAAAGGTAGAAAATACTTCACATTCAAAGGGCAAAACTGGAAAAAATTGCTTCATTACTCCTATATCCAAAAGTCCTCTAGAAGTTCTTCTTGTGCTTTGCAAAGGCACACAATATATAGCAAAAATAAAATTCACCCTCTTCCTAAAAATAGCCTAAGGCTTGTATTCACCCATGCATTCTATTTTTATCCTTTATTTAATAATAGATAAAGGAATACAAATAGAGCATGTAATTACAAATAGGCATTAATATCCTTGATTACAATTGGTCAGCTGAAATTGACTAATCTATTATTAAGAAGAGAAGGATGAATAATTTGCTAAAAATACGATTTCTTTCTAGGTAAGTCTCTCTCCATGAACATGCAACTCTGTCTTCTTCTCTATTTTGTCCTATTGTGAAGGCATGCGAAAATACTCCTGAGTATTGAGCAAAAAAAAAATTACATTAATTACAATACTTTGCAAAATAATTCATCCAAATATCCATTTGGTGGGAACCACCCTTGTCTCTGATGTTGACATCTCCTTCAAAATGGTCACATGAGTGACTCTCTACAAATCAACTCTAGTCCCTTGAAGTGGGGACCACCTTCACTTTACCATACTCAGCCACTTTTGATTATTTACCATGACCATACTACATAGTCTTCCACATTTGTAACGAGTACTATAGTATATAATTGCCACCCCATAGTTGTCGGCCTTGGCATATTTCAAAATTTACCTTTTCGGTGATAAGAATGTATGATGGCATTTTGCATTATTTGGAAATGACTATAGTTTGGACTTTGAAATTCAATGTAATGATAATTTTATTCAAACGTGGGGTTGGACCCCTCCCCATGATGACTTACCCCTTGGTAACTTTTTCAGTGGCATATGTAGCTCAAGTTGAGTTTGCTTTGATATTTCTTTATTGTTTTGGGCCATCAATCTGTGTCCTTTTCATCTTCGGCCATCAATTTCTAACCTACAGTTTAGGGTTTCAGCCATGGAGGCTCGGGCTTGCGGGAATTTTTTAGAACTTTTAGCCTTTTTGCAAAAGTTTCAAACCTTAAAAATAATCCCTAGCCTCCACTTTTGTTGTAATGGTGACACGTGTACTTCTTAGGCCTACGGACCAAAGCTTGGAAATTTTAACTTTTCACAAAAGGTTTCAAAAATTAAAGACTGCCTGACCCCTACTTTTTTGCTTCTGCTTTGGTGATGACACATGTACTCTGCGGACTTTCGGGCCTGTGGGTGAAAGTTTAATAACTTAAAATTTTTAATTTTGACCAAATTCGACCACCACTCCAACTTGACAAATTTTGCCTCAATCTTGATGATCAATTTATGAGCATTGATCTCTGTACTTATTGATTTTTTATCATTGATCTTCAAAGCATGATTTGGGTTTCTGAATTATATTAAATGTGATTTTTTTTAAGACTCGAACCATAGTTTGCATTCAAATTGGGGATCAATCTGGAGACATTGATCTATGTCCTTGTTGACTTGTGACCATCAATGCTTTAACCTGTACATAGGGTTTTAAACTTGGCAGTAAAGTTGGTCGGTAAGAACTGATCATAGTTACTTGCTTTGATTTTGGAGCTTGATCCTTCACCTTTGATATTTGTCCTTTTAATCTAGAGCCATTGATTATTAACTGGGGTTGAATTAGGTTGAAAACACTTCCTGAGTTTGCATGGTAAAGTGAGGCTTGACTTGAATGACCATTTCATTTGATTTTTTACTATGTGGGCGAAGCCCTGGCAAATTCTTTGTTCAAATCCATTGTTTGATCTATGAAGCTCGTCGAGCGCTTATGGGAGTTCCATTATTGATTATTCTATACTCAGCTCTTTGTAAAAATGGTTTTTTGCATTATGTGCTTCTTCTGAGTGAGTTTTCTATAATAATGCCGCCATTGTTTAGTGTTTTCAAGCTCTATTTTGTATTGGCCTCCATGGTTGTTCTCTTAGAGCTCGGCCTATCTCAAGATTTGTTTTCCATTCGTTTTAACTCAAACTCTTCGTAACTTCTTTGGGTGTTTGAGTTTCTAATTTTAATCCGAGCTCTATGAGAATTCTGTAATAATGGTTGTTATTGACTGATTGAGCTTGGTTCTCCCTTTCTTTGCATCATTGTTTGATGATATCGGTAAGTTTTGACCTTGAGTTTTCACTGTTACTTGATCTTGAGATTTCGACCTCTAAAACTAATACTCATTTTCTTTTACATTTCTTTGTGATATGTGGAAATCTCTAACTAGAAATCATCCTAGACGTTTATTTTTTCCTCTACACTTCGTTGCTCTTTTGAGGGTTTTCCTCAATTCAGCTCAAACTGGTGCGTTCTCTAGTTCTAAATATAGAGTTTGGTTTTTCCTGTTCTTGGTACTATATACACTCTGATATTCAGATCTTGAGCTTGTAACTTATTACTAAAATTTTGAGTCATGTATATTTTCAACCACTGAAACCTCAGAACCTGTAGAAGTTTACTACCTAGTTTACAGCCAGAGTTCCATATGATTATCCGAATTGAAAATTTATTACTTTATACTTGTGCATGATAGTCGTAATAGATGTGCTTTCAAAATTCTTTCTTCCTTAGCTGCAATCTAAAACATGTACTTTGCCTGCAAGTATATTCTTCTATTTTTTATATCTTTATTAGGAATAAGCCTTCATTCAGTTTGATATAGATATTGGAAAAGTTGTAAATATCAATTTTACATGGCCAAGCCCTGTCAAAATTTTCCTAGAATTCCTTTCCTTTGACTGAAATCTGGAAAATGTACCTTGTCTGCAAGCATCTTCTTTGTTATGTACTATAACCTCTTCCATTTGTAGACAATAGCTGACTTCCAGTTACGTTGGTCCTGTCGACACTAAAATTTTCCTCCGTAATTTCTATTTCATTAATGTATGTATTAGGAATAGGATGTTGTTAAGTGTAATTAGTAGTAGTGTCTGATAGAAGATAACGGTGCCTTCAGTACGGTACTGCCAATAATGTGGAGTATGGTAACAGTCAAAGTACATTAGGAATGTTGTAAAAAGTAAATATTTTCGTAAGTGGTCCAGTACTGTTAAAATGTCAAAGTTTGGGTAATTAGAGAAGTAGGGTCTACATGATTAGGAATTAGAAATATTATATTAGTAATAAAGAAAAGGAGTGAGGTCATAAATATTTTGTGTATTTTATTTGTAAAAAGTCTAAAAATGTGGAACCCATGTAAAATGATAAGGTTTATCTTATCTTAACAGATAAGCTTACATGTACAGATAAGAGTTAAGGTATGGAATATGATTCATTAGAATGGATTTCTTATCCTATCTTAGAGATAAGATGGATAAGCCTGGAAGTTATATAAATAGAGAGGCCACCCCCTTCATTTAGCATAGAAGGAAGTAGGGATAAATATAGTAGGAAGTGTGCGAAGGAAGCCATCAGTTTAAAGGTGTGTTGAAGAAGCCATTAAGAGGTGTAATTGTAAACTTTCTCCCATAGTCTTAGTGAAAGTCAAGTGAAGTCAATAACACTTGAAGTACCTCATGGGTGAGATTGTAACAATTTCATGTTAATATTATAATTTACTTTGATATTTCAGATTTGTCATCATTTCGTCTTATCATAGTCGATGGTATTTTTGTGTTATGTTGTTGTTTTGTTTCCAGATTACATCCACCAAACTAAAGGCTGTGCATTAGTAAATAATCATAGCACGAGGAGTTTCTGGTGAATAATTATCATAGTGCCGGATTGGTGATGACATTTTGGTTCCGTTGCCGGGACCATTCCTCGTTGGTGGATTTTCTGGAGAGATATTCCCACTTAGTCAAAAATCAATTGGAGGGTAACCTTGTTTTTACTGTGCATAGTAGTTACCATGGTAAAGTCATTTTTACCGTGAATAGTAGTTACCATGATAAAGTCATTTTTGCTGTGAATAGTATTTATTACAGTAAAGTCACTTTTTACCGTGAATAGTATTTACCACAGTAACTTCACTTTTTACCGTGAATAGTGTTTACCACAGTAAAGTCAGTTTTTACTACAGTAAGTCAAGTTTTATGATAGTTTACCGTGGTCATTTCTATTTTACTGTAGAAAGGTGTAAAGTCACTTTCTAGTATAGTGATTCCAATTATTTGTGCACATAAGTCTTTTTAATTGTACTTGTGGGTTGGTATTTCACGGTGGTTACTTTTGGAAATGGGAAAGATTCCTGTTTTTTCAGCTCAATCTAATGAAGATGCTTCTTCTTTCATTCAAGAGTTTAAACGATCTTGTATTTGTAATGGCTTTATAAGAAGGGAACAATGGACTGAATTTTTTCCTACCTTTTTGGATGATTCAGCACTTAGGTGGTTTGAAACACTAGGTGATAATGTGAAAAATTCATGGGATTTATTAACTGAAAGTTTTCTTGAAGAATTTGGTGAACAACAGAAATATGCAGATCTCATGATCGAGATCACAAAGCTATCCCAAGGAGAGAAGGAGAATATAAGGGATTATCATGCTCGTGTTCTAGAGCTAAGGAGGAAGCTCGATGCCCAGATCCGGAAGGAAGGATTAGCAGATGGGTCGAATGAATGGCATGGATAATCTCCTCTGTAAGCACTTCATTCTTGGGATGAAGCCAGAGATCAGACAACGAGTGAAGTATGACCACCCAGCTACCATTGAACAAGCAAAGGAGATTGCAAGAAGGCAAGAAGAAAGCATGGAAGAGGAGCCCAAAGAAATTGTGGCTAAAGTAGAGCCTACACCAATGCCTTTGGTCCAGAATCCACAACCACTCCCGGTGAGCACAAATATTTCTCCTAGTACATCTACTGAGTATGAAGATTTAGTCAAAAAGATGGGTCAGTTAACTATTAATATTCTTCAAGGAAAAGAATTTAGTTCTCAGGGAGGAGATAGAGGTCCAAAAAGAAATATTTCTGAAGTCGTATGTTATGGTTGTTATAAAAAGGGTCATTATAAGTATAATTGTCCAGATAGAGCTTCTACATTTGGTAAAGGAGATAATGATAAAGGAAAAGCACCTGTGAATTCTTTTGATGTAGTAGATAAGAGCAGAAATAATGAAGTAGATGTGTTTGTAACAAAAAGAAAGAAATAAAAAGCTAATCAAGATGGAAATGATCCTAAGAAGATGAAAGAAGAAACTAGTAAGAAACATAGGAGAAGAAAGTTGGGTGTGCAGGATTTTCTGATTTCACAGGGGCAAGGACCATACTCCATCTTGGAAGATCTATCCAAAAGGCCTACAAATATTACATATGGTCAACTATTGGCTATCTTCTGAGAAGAGGCGGGAGTTGCGAAGTGGACTTAATGCTTGACGAAGGAAGGAGGTTGAGGTCCCTATTTTGGAGGCAGAGGCGGATCCCTATGCTCCACAAGTTGAGGTATTATGTAATGGTATTTCAATTCATGATGTCTTAGTTGGTGGAGGTGCTGCAGTTAATGTAATGACCGAGTCTGTAATGAATATGTTGGGTTTAAAAATTGATCGCCCTTCAACACTTATGTTAAGGTCATTAAATAAGGGAAAAACTAAACTAGAAGGTGTAGTTTCAAATGTGGCAATATCTGTTATGGGTGTTGTATGTGTGGTAGAATTTCAGGTGATGAAAAATGGTACTGTTGCGTACCCAATGCTGCTGGGAAGACCATGGCTAAGGAGAGTTCATGTGAGAAACTACTGGAATGAAGGTTTTATGACACTTGGACGTGGTAGAGAGAGGGTGAAGATAAACGTGATCCCTCGACATCATAAAGCAGAACCTGTGGATTCAAGTGATGAAACTGATGATTGGACATCCTCTGATTACTCTAGTACCAGTGAAGTGGACACTGAAGATGAAGAAAGCGAGGTGGATGTTTCAGTCATGGATATCCTTCCAGTCACACCAACTCATGACCCCATAAAATTATCTGAAGAAGAAGTTGATGATCGTCTCCAACAAATAAAGATTGGTGATGCTGTGATGGAGAGTGAGAAGGAATCCTACCTCCAGATCTTTCGAAGGTACATACACCTATTCACTTTTGATTACAAGGAACTCCGTCAAGTAAGTTGGGTAGAACATTGTATTGAGCTGGTAGATGGTGCTAAGCCCATAAAGCAAATGCCATATAGAATGAATCTAAATTTTTCCAAGATTGTAAAAGAAGAAATAGATAAGTTGCTTGATGCAAGATTCATATTTGCTATGGAGAATTCAGAATGGGTTTCTCCCATTATGATCTCAATAAAAAAGAATGGGAAGCTACGCATTTGTGTTGATTACAGGAAGCTCAATAAGGCAACAAAGAAGGATCATTACCCTCTTCCATTTTCAGATCAGATCTTGGACGAAGTAGCTGGCCAGGAGTGCTATAGTTTTGCTGATGGATATAGCGGCTACAACCAAGTTCGTATAGCAGAGAAAGATCAGCTGAAGACCATGTTCACCACTCCTTGGGAAACGTTTGCTTATAGAGTTATGCCTTTTGGGTTGTGTAATGCTCCAGCAACATTCCAACGTCTGATGAATAGGGTGTTCGAACCCTACATTAGGACCTTCATCAGAGTATTTATGGATGTTTTTTGCATCTATGGGAGCAAGTTGGACCTCCTGCACCAAATGGAGATAGCATTTCAAAGGTTAGATGAAGCACAAGCCTCACTAAACCCTACAAAGTGTGTCTTTGGATGTTCTAAAGGTGTTTTGTTAGGGCATGTTGTATCCAGAGATGGTATTGGTACTGATCCTGATAAAGTTTCAAAAATCAAAGATTTACCATTTCCTATGAATAGAAGTAAGTTGAGATCATTTTTAGGCCATGTGGGTTACTATAGAAGGTTCATCAAGAATTTCTCAAAGATTGCACAGCCACTAACCCAGTTCTTGAAGAAGGATGTTACTTATGAACCACAAAAATAAGGCGCATGAAGCTTTTGGACAACTGAAGGAAGCCATGGTGTCTTCACCTGTTTTGAAGAATCCAGATTGGAGCAAGCCATTCATTGTGTACACTGATGCCTCAGATGCAGCACTAGGAAGTACTTTGAGACAAAAGGATGAAAATGGGAATGAACATCCAATTTACTTTGGGAGCAGAAAAATGAGCAGTGCTGAGGTAAATTATACTGTAACTGAAAAAGAGGCTCTGGCTATCATTTTTGCTGTAAAGAAGTTTAGAAATTACTTGCTAGGGAAAAAATTTATAGTTGTAACAGATCATCAGGCTCTAAAATATATAATAAATAAGCCTAACCCATCAGGGAGGATAGTAAGATGGATAATTTTGCTACAAGAATTTGAATTTGACATTATAGATAGGCCAGGAAAGAAGCATGTCAATGCAGATGCACTCTCTCGAGCCCATGATGGTTTAGGATCATCTTGTGATGATGATGATTTCCCTGATGCAACATTGTTCTCCCTTGACACAATCCCTAGTGAATACATAGATATTTGGAATTATCTGAATGAATTCAAGTTTCCTGATGGTGCCAATGCAAAGACTAAGAGAAAGATTACTCAAGCCAGTCGTCCATATTCTATTCTGCATGGAGTATTATTTCGAATAGGACCTGATGGACAGTACAAGAGGGCAGTTGGACGTGATCAAGGGAAGGAACTGCTAGAAGAGTTCCACAATGGTACATGTGGAGGGCACTTCTCTGGACAACTTACAGCAAGAAGGATCTTGGATGCAGGTTATCACTGGCCCACTCTTTTTAAAGATTGTTATAATTATTGTAAGACATGTGATATTTGTCAAACACATGGTAACCGTAAGACTTCATCAGCTCCATTATGTCCTATTCTTCCCCTTGGTCCCTTTGAAAATTGGGGAATAGACATTGTAGGTCCACTTCCAACTACATCACACCAAAATAAGTATATTGCAGTTGCCACAGATTACTTAACCAAGTGGGTTGAAGCTAGGCCATTGAAAACAGCTTCCATGGATGTAGTGGAAAGGTTCATGTATGAACGCATTTTCACCAGATTTGGTTGCCCATTAGAAATTATAACAGATCAAGGAAGCCACTTCGTTAATGAGGTGGTAGAAGCCCTAGTCAATAATTTTTCTATTAAGCACAGGAAGGCAACAACATACAAGCCAAGCACAAATGGACAGGTGGAACGAACAAATTTTGTGTTGTGTCAAATTCTAGCAAAAGATGCAGCCTTGCAGGTACATAAATGGGATAAAAGGATTCATGCAGCATTGTGGGCATATAGGGCAACATCAAATTCAGCAACAGGATACTCCCCATTTCAGTTGGCCTATGGCATTGATCCAGTTCTTCCTATTGAGTTTGATATTCCCACTGTGAGAGTTATTAAAAATGAAAGGATGGATGAAAGTGATTCAGTAAAAGAAAGGTTGGTACATCTTCATTTGCTAGAGGAAATGAGAGAAATAGCAAAGGATACAAGCCATAAGAAGAAAATGAAGCAGAAGGAATATTTTGATCAAAAGATCCGGTGGTCTCCATTTCATGTGAATGAATTGGTTCTAGTATATGATTCCAGATACAAAAAAAGAAGACAGAAAATTTCTTCCAAAATGGATGGGGCCCTACAAAATAGTAGCTGTGCATGAAAATGGTACGTACCGACTGGAGGAATTGGATGGCACTCCCATTACAAAATGGGTCAACCACGACAAGTTGAAGATTTTCCAAGCACCAGAATAGTCTACTCCGAGGACGGAGTAGAAGCTAGGAAGGGGGAAGATGTCGACACTAAAATTTTCCTCCGTAATTTCTATTTCATTAATGTATGTATTAGGAATAGGATGTTGTTAAGTGTAATTAGTAGTAGCATCTGATAGAAGATAACTGCGCCATCAGTACGGTGCCGCCAATAATGTGGAGTACGGTAACAATCAAAGTACAATAGGAATGTTGTAAAAAGTAAATATTTGTCGTAAGTGGTCCGGTAATGTTAAAATGTCAAAGTTTGGGTAATTAGAGAAGTAGGGTCTACATGATTAGGAATTAGAAATACTATATTGGTAATAAAGACAAGGAGTGAGGTCAAAATATTTTGTGTATTTTATTTGTAAAAAGTCTAAAAATGTGGAACCCATGTAAAATGATAAGGTTTATCTTATCTTAACAGATAAGCTTACATGTACAGATAAGAGTTAAGGTATGGAATGTGATTCGTCAGAGTGGATTTCTTATCCTATCTTAGAGATAAGATGGATAAGCCTGGAATTTCTATAAATAGAGAGGCCACCCCCCTCATTTAGCATAGAAGGAAGTAGGGAGAAATATTGTAGGAAGTGTGCGAAGGAAGCCATCAGTTTAAAGGTGTGTTGAAGAATCCATTAAGAGGTGTAATTGTAAAGTTTCTCCCATAGTCTTGGTGAAAGTCAAGTGAAGTCAATAACACTTGAAGTACCTCATGGGTGAGATTGTAACAATTTCATGTTAATATTATAATTTACTTTGATATTTCAGATTTGTCATCATTCCGTCTTATCATAGTCGATGGTATTTTTGTGTTATGTTGTTGTTTTGTTTCCATATTACATCCACCAAACTAAAGGCTGTGCATTAGTAAATAATCATAGCACGAGGAGTTCCCGGTGAAGAATTATCATAGTGCCGGATTGGTGATGACAGTCCTCCCTTTTCAGCATGTATATGATTCTTTCTTCTTGGTTGCAACCTATATCTAAACACTTTAAGAAAATAGTTAGAAAAATTATACTTTTTGGCCTCTCTTATGTCCATGTTTCTTATTCTCTTTTCTATTTCTTCTTTCTGAGTGAGCTATGTAGTTTTATCTTCAAGTAATCTATATCTCCTGTTGCTTAGAGATCTATATGCAGGAATTAGGCAGTGTAGGAATATGGATTAACCTTGAGCCCTTTATTGATGATTCCTTTCTTTACCTTTTCAGGTACCATGCCTTCTACAATGGATATGAAAGGAGCCGGAAAGGAGATGTTCTACACAATGAAGAATATACAAAGGCAATGATGGGTTCACTGATACTCCTTTGCTTTCTATTTCATGCATGTGTACCTCTTACTTTAGTAGATATACTTTAATTTTCAGTCGCATCCCACGGCTTATGTGGGAAACATTTTTCCTTGCTTTTGAATAAAACATTGAATTTTGAAAATGAATTGTATATTTCTTCCTACATTTCAACTTTTTGTATGGATTGTATGACGAACTAAACAACTCAGTCATTTAATTGAATGTCTTAATCATGAAGGAAAGAACATCAATGAGAACTTGTAACATTCAGTAATGAACTCTGATTTCTATAATCTGCGCTTATGTTTACTATCCCAAAACTTAACACTTCACCTACTTTTTAATTCAGTGTCTTCACCAAGAAAACACAACTCTCCTTTGGGGCCTTTGTGTTCTTTTTGCTGAAGGTATCATGAAATTACAGACTATGTGATCTGTTACGTTTTGTAAGAGCACACATAATTACAGATTTCACTTAATCATTAATTAATTCAGCAGTAACTAATAACATTAGAACTTCCTTAGCTTAGTATACTTCACCCATGACTTTCATCGTAACAATGAAGTTTCAAGTTGCCCATTTTTGCACAAGTGCAAAAATTGTCAATAGTAGGCTTAGGGTAGGTAGGTCAGTGGGTTAGGATTGGGTTGGGGTGGAGGGTTGGCCATGGGATAAATGGGTAAGTAGTCAAGTAAAAGACGTAGGGTAATTGGTATGGGTGAATGTAGATATGGTCTTGTTTTTAATAATGTGATTATTTTGTTGGATGCAGGTGAGAGATTAGTTACGTATGCAAGATAGGGTGTCACCCCTACACATGACAATTCATGGGGTGGTGACAGTCGAGTAGTGGAGGCATGTCAACAATGTTATCCTGAGTGGGGTCAAGTGCTACCATCATGTAGTCCGACAGCTGAGTTTGATGGTTGCTCTCATCAATAAATGGGATTCAGGTTGTGGTTTTAGGCATGATGGAGTCAGGTCATAGGCATGGATAGAGTTAGATCATAGCCATCATGGAGTTAGGTCATAGACATGGATAGAGTCAGGTCATAGGCATGGTGGAGTTAGTTTTGTGGTCTAGGCATGGATTTTGTCAAAAGTGGTTGAGTTTGTAATTCATTAATTTGTGCAATGAATGATGGTATGTGTCATGGTTAAGATGTTTTATAGTATATGCATGATAGTGGTAAAGAAATGGTAGTCATAATAAATGTATGTTTGATGATGATAAAGGTAGAAAGCAATTGGTTTGTTGGTTTTAATTTCCAATTATTGATATATAAAAAGAAAATTACGTAGGGTAGAATGTGATTTAGGAAAATGAAAGATGAATTAGTTAGGGTAGAGAGTGGTTGAGCTAACCTCTAAGGGCCCAATACCCTTGGAGTGCTGCCTAATTAGTCTTGGTGAAAAGGGACCTCAGGCTGATGTTGTTCTCCCATAAGCTAGGGAAGAATGTGAGGAGGTATGAGAATGAGTTGGTAGGATATAGTCTTTATTGATTTTAGGTCTATTAGGTATAGGTGAATTGTGAGCACATTGGTATTGGTGGTATTGAGTTGATGAAAGAGGAAAAGGTACCCAAAGATAAGCATCAAGGAGCTAATCCTATATTAGGTAATCAATATGTAATGAAGAAGTTTAAAAAGATAAGAGGAGGCAAGAAAGCCGCTTCATTGGTTAGGATCATATTGAGTAGGTCATACCTTGGATAGGCTGATGAACGTAAGACCATAAATACATTACATGATTGAGTATTTTAAAGGTTAAAAGTAGTCACATGATCACCAAATAATATGATTCCAATAGGTCCCTTGAGGTAGTACCAAATGAAAGTGTGAATGGCCAGAAGGTGGAAAAGTGACTAGTTTATATGGCATTTGGTAGCAAGCCTTATGGCAAGAGATCCAGGGTCACAATGGGAAGGTCAATGATGAAAAATTTATCTCTTTTGACTTGTATTTGAGATAGACTGATCGATGTGGGAAGTCTATATGGGATGAGGAAATTAACTCCTTGAGGTATTCGTGAAGCTGATTCATGAGGGAAGCTTTAGATTCTCTCTTTCTTTCTTTTTTAAGAGAGATTTACATAACTGTCCTTCGAGGGAGTAGTCTATTTATAGTAGCAATGTAGAGAGAAAGATGTCCTTTTGAGGGATTCATCTTTTTATTGGAATTTTGACTCAAGGAGTTGGATTCCATGTGAGGGATTTTAACTCATGGACAAGAGTAAGGTGAAGAATAGGATTCTTGTTCAGAAATCAGGGTGAAACAACCATGGGATCTCATCTTAAAACAAACCAAAATTATCCATGAGAATCATGCTATGTGTTGTGCTGTGGTACACATATTTAAGACAAGATAAAAAGTGACGAGTACGCACATGATTATTTTTCAATCATTAGTGATGGCGTAGGAAGTGGATAGCGCTCAAGGTATGAGCATGGAAAGAGACAGAAGGTGAGGTAGGACTAAAATTCAATAGTAGAGTGGTCAAAGATGCAAGGCATTAAGGGGCTCAGGTTTGAGTTTACCATTGAGTGATGATAAATGATAAGCACCTGATCTGCAAGTATGGGTCATGATGTATGGTCCAAGCCAATAAGGAAAAAATTTGCCCCATTTAATTTTTTCTGCTTTGGTTACATGTTGATTTTCTTTTAGAACAAGGTCACTGACTTGGAAGGTTTGTTCATGGACATGTTTGTCATAGGCACCTTTGATACATTTTTATTAAACTTGAAGCTGGTCAAGAGTGTTAATACGACGTTCATATAATAAATCAAGCTGTGTTAAATGGTCCTAATGAAATTCATCATCATTAAGCATGTCATGGAGAGAAATTTGGAGTGAGGGAATCTAGACTTCGAGAGGTAGAATAGCCTCTGTACCATAGACCAGAGAAAAAGATGTGGCGGTAGTGGAAGTGTGAATACTAGTACGGTATACTCAAAGGGCAAAAGGAATGTGTGTATGCTAGTCCTTCCCAGTATCGTTAACCACCTTCATGAGAATTTTGTTTAGGGTTTTATTAGTGGATTCGGTTTGACCATTGGTTTGTGGGTAATAAGGTGAAAAGAAACTTAGCTGAATGCCAAAGGCATCACAAAGTTTTTGTAAGGTTTTATTTTTGAATTTTTTTCCGTTATCAGTGATGAGACGATGTGTAACACCAAAGCGAAAAATGATGTGATGATAAATGAACTCAAATATTTTCTCATCTTTCAAGGAGATGAGAGGTATATCTTCATCCCATTTTGTGTATTATTTTGTAGCGGTGATGATCCATTGATTTCGTTGGGAAGAATGGGGATTGATCTCTCTGAAAAGATTCAAACCCCGTTAAGAGAAGAGCCAAAGGTCATGGGCGACTTGTAAGGCATGAATGGGTGTATGATGAAGGCTGGCATGTTGTTGGCATTTAACACAACACCTAAGATAGTTGCAACAATCATGGTTGAGGCCTCGGCCAGTAATAGCCAAGGTGAAGTATACTCTTAGCAACAGTAAGGCCACTGAAGTGACCTCCACATATGCCATCATGAAATTCCTTAATGGTATAAGGAATTTTGGAACTCATAAGGGAACCTTAAGAGAATACCATTGAAGCCATGCTTATAGAGGAGGCCACCCATGATGATGTAACGAGAGACTTTTTTGAGAAAGGTACATTGTCCATTATGGTGTGAGGTCAGGAGGCAAGACAAAGAGAGAAAGATAGTTTGAGTATTGTTTATACCAAAGGTCACTCAGGTCAAGGGTAATGGGTCTGATAGAGTAAAATTCATGTGGTAGATAATAGGCTAATTGGAGTCTTTGTATAGTGACAAATATTTTAGAATCAGTGGGCAAAGTGCGTATTTGAGAGGCCAAGTAGGCCATGGTATATACAAATTTGTTTGTTTGAACGGGGGACGATTTGAAGGTCATAGCGGTCGAAGGTGGTCTAAAGTATGTCCACATGATGTTTATACTTTTGAAGTGTCACATTACGACATTGGTATATACCATTGACTTGGTTTACGACCAATTAAGAATCACCAAAGATGTTGATTGACTTAACATCTTAAGGCATAGGCAACTTGGAGACCTAATACGAGCGCTTCATATTTGGAAATATTTTTTGTACAATCAAAATCAAGTTTGAAAGAAAAAGGCATGAGTTCACCATCAATTGGAATGAGAATAATGCTAGCCCCACCTCTAGTATGACATTTGGAACCATCGAAAAAGAGTGTCATTTGGTAAGTGGGTTCATCCAGGGAGAGTGGTAGCAATTGACTCATCTAGAAAGTCAAAGTTAGAGGGTTGGTCCCTAGAAATAGGTGCATCAACCAATTGGTCACTGATAGCTTAGCCCTTGATGGAATTTTGATGGATAAATTTTAGGTTGAGGTCAACCAAAAGCATAAGCCAGCGTGCAACACATTGATTTTAGTAAGGTTTGGCATACATGAGGAGTAAGGGGTCGGTGTTGGTCACAACATAGGTTTTGTGGTTGAGTAGGTAATGGTGGAGTTTGGTGGAAATGAAAACTAATGCTAAGAATTTTATTTTGGTATGAGTGTATCAGGTTTTGCAGTCCAAAAGAGTATGCCTTATGTAAAAAACTTCCCCCTCACTGTGTTTGTTCATCGTGGTGAGCGAGCATGGCCCCCAAGTAGTGATCGGTAGCTGAGATGTATAGGTAGAAGGGTTGATTATCTTTAGGTGGAATGAGTATGGGTGGTTGGAGAAGGTATTTTTTTAAGGCCTCAAAATATTTGTGGCAGTCATCATCCCATTTAAAAGATACATCCTTCTTGAGAAGATGATGAAATGGTTGACACCGATCAAACAATTACGAAATGAAACGGTGAATGGATTACAACTTACCTTGCAAGCTACAGAGTTGCCTAAGGTTAGTGGGTAGAGGAATTTCTAGAATGGCCTTGACTTTATCAGGGTCAACTTCTATACCAGGTAAGGAGACGATAAATCCTAGGAGTTTTCTTGAGAGAACAGTGAAGACACACTTCTTGGGCTAAAGGAAAATGTAATATTTAATGAGGCGGTCAAATATGGTTTTTAGGATGGTGACATGTTTAGAGTGGTGTTTAGATTTTTCAAGGAGATCCTCCACATAATCTTCCAATATATGATGTATGATGTCACGGAAGATGTAAGTCATAGCTTGCTAATATGTGGCACCAGTCTTTTTAAGGCCAAAAGGCATGACTCGATAACAAAAGGTCCCCCAAGGGGTGATGAATGTAGTTTTGTGTTGATCCTCTGGGGCAAGTAGGATTTAGTTATAACATGAGAAACCATCCATGAGTGATAGCATCTTATGACCAGTGGTAAGGTCAACCAATTGGTCAATACCAGGTAGGAGAAAGTTGTCTTTTAGGAAAGCTAGGTTGAGGTCATAGAAATCCATGCAAATACAGAGTCCCCCTGTCGCCTTAGTGATAGGGAAAATGTTAGAAATCCAACAAGTATAATCAATAGGTAAGATGATGGAAACCGAAAGGAGGCATTGAAGATATTATTTGACCAGAAGAGCAATGCGAGGGTGCATTTTCCTCAACTTTTGTTTTATGGGTTTGGCATTGGGAATGGTGACAATATTGTGGACCACTATGGTGGGGACAAGATGAGGCATGTCTATGTAAGACCAAGTGAAAGTCTGGTTATACTTTTTGAGAAAAGAAGTGATGGCTTTCTATTCAGCAGCATCTAAAGATTGACTAATCTTCAAAATGTGTGGGTCATCCTGAGTATGAATGTTACTTTCAGTATTCAATTCATTCAACATGGTTTTCATCTTAGATAGTAATGACCGATGAATATATGAGTCTTCTATACCAAGGTAGGTGATTATAGACTTGTCATCCTGACATTGAATGACATTAATTGAAGGTGTATCATCATCAATAATTTCAGGATACAGGAAGGGCAGAGAAGAGGGATTTTGGTGTTTATGAAAAAAAAAAGTTAGGAGGAATGGATTCTAGATCCATCGACACCATCAAAAAAGGTGGCAAAGAAGGTGGAGAATGGCTAATTTCCTTGATGAGTTCAATGCAGGAGTTTTGATAGGTGGTTTAGCAAAGTTGATACCACTACAGTCATTATGCTTGCGGGTATTATATGGAATAACAATATGGCAGTCTTGCTCATAAAAGCCAAAACCAAAACCCATACACGCACATCGGTACAAGAAGGTGTGGGTGAAACAACGATTGGTGAGTGACTAGAGGTCACCAGAGAATGGGTAGGTTTGTGATGGTGGTTCACGTGTGTAAGTGATAGTATTAAGCCCCCCATAGGTGATATTGATACGAAGGTGGGGGGGACAATAAAGGAGGATCTCTCCTATATGGTGATCATAGTGAGGTTGTTGATGAATACTTTCATACTCTTGTGGAGTAAGGAATGTGTTAGAGGTTGGATCGGAGGTGGAGCTAATAGATTGGGAGGCTGATGATTTGGTTACGGAGGTTGTGGTTGCGGTAGGAATGGAGGATGTAGGTGTGGTTGAGGTAGCGGTGGTACTGGTAAGTAGAGGTGTAGGTGAAGAGGAAGTGGTTATGGAGGTATATGCTTTAATGGGTATAAGTACGTCATTGGGTCAGTAAATCATGTTGTAAGTTTTGAAAGGTTATGGGTCCGCTGGAATGGTATAGGTGTGTCCATCATGCTCAAACTTTACACAACGATGCAAAGTGGAAGAAACACAACACATGAAACAAATCCAGGGTCTACCAAGCTACATGTTATATTGAAATTCCCTCTCCAAAACATAAAATAACTCTGGAACAGTACGGGGGCCCATGCAAACATGGAGGATGATGGTGCCAAGTGTAGAGGTGATAACGTCATTGAATGAACACAACATGATGGGATGTTTATGCATGTAATTGTTAGGTATATGCATTTGAGAAAATGCATGGGATGAGATGATATTAATGCCAGTGCCCCCATTGATCATAACATATCGCACATGTATATCATCAATGTGGACAGAGATGAAGAGAGCAGATCTGGGTCATCAGTTTGGTGCGGTGCGATCTCTTCATCTGAGAAGCTAAGGGAGACTACTTGATGAGTTGGGGGAGGTGTAGATGATGGAGGTAATTTGGTGAGAGAGGCTACATCATGGGGTGTAATAATGGATGCCACGGGTGTAGGTTCATTGGGTAAAACTTCAATATATTGAAGAACCTCCATGAGATCTTGACGATGGGATTCCAAGGTCTAGATGAGGTCATATAGGGACATTTTTAGAGGGGATTTGTGTAAGAGCATGGTGCGATGTGTGACCCCATTAGAAATAGGATATGTGGGGCCGTGGATTGTTATTTTAGGTGTGGGTGCAGATGGTATGTTAGGTATACGATTGGTTGGTTAGTCGGTTTCCTTTTCCTTTCCTTTGTCCTTCTGAGCACGGGTAGCAATGCAGATCATTTTTATTTTAGGTGGGGAGGTAGGTGAAGTAGGTGACCCATGAAAGGTATAGTGACAGGAAGGAAAAAAGCCAAGTGGTGGGAAGAAACCTTGTGAGATGAGATGGGCACACTGAAATTTACGTGAAGGTTTGGAGAGTTCTCTAATGTGAACCATGTTAGTTTTGAATCTTGGGGGTGGCTCTAAGATTTTTGGGGGTGGAGGTCTTGGTTTTTGAGTAGGCAATGAGGAAAAAAATGTGGGAATGCATGTTGGTGAAATGGGATCCTCATCGAGAAGGTCATCATCTTGAAAGTTTTCTTCAGGTTGACACAAATGATTAAGAACAGTTTTCAAAGCCTTGTAGTTCTCCACATCATGCCCTGGCACACGACGGTAGGTGTAAATTTTTGTGTTGTCAAACCCTTTTAGTTTGGGTTTGAGAGGGTCATAAGGCCTAAGCGGTAGTAATGTGATGAGAGAATTCATAAGGAGATTGGTTAAGATTTTGGCAAAGGATCCCGCTAGTGGATCAGAATGGGAAGTAAAAGTGGGTTTAGGTGTAGGTGTGGCTAACTATAGACAAAGGGTCGTTGCATGAGGGGAAGTGGTTCGAGCTATGGTTTTAGGTGCTAGTATGGTCTTGGGTGTTGGTCATGTTTGCTTGGGTAGGGGTATGGTAGATGAACTTGCAAGCAATTGTGTGGTTCATTTGACTACCTTATTGGTGGGTGGAGGATTTCTATTTTTAGGTTGGACCTTCTTGGGTAAAGGTGATATAGGTGCACGAGATCTAGAGGGAAAGGTGGATGGAGGAAGAGGTCGAGTTACCCATGAGGATAACTGAGGTGTTGTGAAGTTATATGGTGCAGGTCATGTAGGAGGTTTGAGGGAAAGAAATTGAAGTATCGTGGGTAGTGAAGAAATTATGGATGGTATTGGAGGTATGGGTGGTAAAGGTGTTGCAAGTGTGGGTGAAAGTCATGTTGGGTTCTTGGGTATGTTAGAGGTCTGCAAGGGAGGAATGGGCTGATGTGTTTTTATTTTACCAGTGAGTGAAGGTTTCCTAACCATCCTTTAGGGGCGAGGTCCTAGGATAGATGGAAGGGGTGAAGGCGATGAAGGAGAGGTTGGGGTATGAGATCTATGGGATTGGTTCTTTTGTTTGGGTTCCATGGATTTGGAGGGTGTAGCTAAATCTAATTTTATGGGTGGATTAGTAAGACTGGTGGTTGGGATGACCCCTAAGGTAGTAATAGGTTTAGGAAATGAAGATGATGTAGGTGTAGGTTTTGATGTAGATGCATGTTAGGTTATGGGTATGGGTGTGAGTTTAGCCATGAGTGGTAACGTGGAAGAATTTGTGATAGTTATGGTTGTGTTTGGTTTGATTGGCTAAAATATCTTAGGGTAGTTAGTGGAAGTGTCAACAAGTGACATCTGCATTTGTGTTAAGAAATGAAGAAGAGGACACCCCCAAAGTAAGGCTCTATCCACATAATCTAGGTGCTTGGCTAAGTTTAAGAACAACACCGCTGTAGGTGAGGTTAATATGGATCCAATGGCGATTCCTGTAAAATGTGTCTTAGAAATGGGGAATTTTCTAGCTTCAACTTCTGTGGGTAAGAGAGCCGAAAGTAAGTCCATAGGATCTTGGGTAACTGACAGAGAATGGTCACCTAGAGGTAAAGGCATTTCTACTAGGTCTTTGATAGGTGGAGGAGATGACAGGTGCTCCTCTATGGGTGGAGGAGATGATGGGTGCTCCTATGTGGGTGGAGGAGATGATGGGTGCTCCTTTATGCGTGGAGAAGATAAACAAGCATCTTCTGTGGGTTGGAGAGGTGCTACGGGTGCTAGATCTCTAGGTGAAGATGCCAAAGGTAAAATGGTTTCGATGTTAAGAAGAGTCTCCTTTATGGGTGAAGGAGGAGAGGAAGAGTGATCCTCTATGGGTGGAGGAGTAGGGTGAAGTGGGTTCAAGTGTAGCTAGAAGACTTTGGGCTAGGATTTCCTCGATGGAAGGAATATAAGGTAATTGGGAAGAAATGCTTGCATCACTGAAAATAGCATGGACGTTGTGGGTATGGCTATCATGAGATAAGGTCTCTTCGGTTTGATCAGAAGAAGGGGCATGATTAGGAAAGGTTTTCTTGAAGATGTGTAGGTTGTGATAGGGAGGTGTGTAAGGATTATCCAAGGTTAACTCACCTTTCTCGAGCATTTTTTGGACAATGGTTTTTACAGTGATGCAATTGTCATCACTATGACCCTTTACTTGATGATAGTTGCAGAAGTCGTGCTATTTGTACCATGCAGGTGTGGGGTGAGCAAGATCAAAACTAGTGTGTGGTTTTATGGGAGGAAGGGTGATGGCCCCAAATTTAATGAGCTTTTCTAAGACAGAAGAGTAAGGCTCCCAAATTGGGGAGTATTTCCATTGTTCTTGTCTAAATTGAAAATTTTAAATGGGTGAGAGATTAGATGAGGGGCTACCATAAATTTGAAGGATGAGCTAGACCTACTTTGAGTGCCACTGTGTTAGCGGTTCACTTGGATTTTGAATAATCATTTTGTGGTTTTGAAGAAGAAGTGGTATCATTTGACTTGAATGCCGAGTTATTATTTCATAGCTGGATTTTCCTTTCTTCGATGACCTATATCTCTAGCTTTCATGCCATGGTGAATGCTTCATCGAAGGTTCAGAAATTCTTGACCTATAGGATCGGTGAGATATGTCTACCACAAGCCCTCGTAAAGATCTCGATGAGTTCAGTTTGTGGTATATGGAATGTGAGTTGATTAATCAAGCTACACCAAGAGCAACAAAATCTGTAATAGATTCATCGTCATACTGATGCGTAGAGTACAGATCAGTCACGGTAACCTTCTTAACAATGTTAATAGAGAAGTGATCCAAGAAGGCTTGGTCTACCTGGTTAAATGAGAAGATAGAATGTCTAAGTCACTATTCCAGTATAATGCAGGCCCTGTTAGAGACATGGGAAAGGTCCTCAGAAGCAAAGCATCATCATGGGTGATCAGATAACACCCATGTTTGCAAGACCACAAATGTTGTTGTGGATCTTCTTTTCTATTGAAGTGGTTAAATTTGGGCATTTCCCAATGCATGGGATATAAGCGAATAGGAATGGATGGGTGGATAGGCTCATTACAAATCTCATCATAGGTGAGAGTGTTCTGGGAGCTAGAAATTGATGCCTCTAATGTCTGCATCTTCTCCATGATTAACTTGATCAGGTCATTGGTAGGTTGTGATGGTTGGGTGCCTCCTGTAGCATAAGAGGGTTGGTGTTGGGCATATGATGGGAGTCACATTATAATATATGGAACTTTCGTACAGGTAGATTGAGGATGAGGGAGTGAAATAGGGGGTATGTACCCATAATGCATAATAGATGCAACAGGAGGTTGTTGATAATACATATTTGGAGGTGGAAGGGCTGTGGTGACCCTACTGGCAATAGGGGCTAAGGACTATGGAATAAAAAGGATGATGTTTTGAAAAGGGGTAGGGGTCACCAATACCAAGGGTGGCTATGTAGATACGGGTATATGTGAGATAATAGGTGTTGATGAGGTTACGTGCTTGGTGGTTGGCAAAGGTATAGTGGATGTGGCAAGTGCAACAGATGTGGTGGATGTGGAGGTCATATTGGGTATAGGGCCTAGCTATGAAACGATAGGAGGAAAAGTAGGTGAGGGTAGTGCAGAGCCAAATAAGGCTGATACAAAAGTAGGAATGAGATTCGGGGGGATAGATATGAACATGTCGTATATCAACCAACCCGAGGCATCTCGAGTGGATGAGTGGGAAAGATAAAACTGTAAGGCAATAATATTTTGGTCAAGGAGTCATGTGACCTCCTCGTCTCCGATAGCGATAGAGATGGGTTAGATAGGATCCATGGGTGGTGATAGAATAGAATATGGTGAAGGACTAGGTGGGAGTGGTTGACAATTGGCATGGAATATGAGGGAATTTTCTTGGCGATACATCAACACCATGTGAATAGGTACCGAAGTGGTAGGACTGCTTTCTATAAATGACACAGAAATATAGTAGAAATAGGATAAATAGGTGGTGGTAGGTGAATTAACTACAAAATGGTAGCTGGAAAATTGCATAGGCTAACTGATGACGATTAGGGTAAACCGAAGCCAGTCACAAGTAATCGCAGTCGGTTACTTTGGAAAGTGGACAGTTGGTCAAAGCAAGGTAAGAAACCAATAATTTTCCAAGTATGCAAGATGCTAATGGAATTTACCAGGAAAGTGAATAGGATAAGAGTGACAGAGACTCTGAATAGTTTTGAAGGTTAATAGGTGTCCTTTTGGGTAGGTTATCCAAAAGAACAGTAACTGATGCCAGTTTGGTGAAACTAATGATAGTCAGAGGGTAATCGACGATGGTCGTTGGACCAATATCGGTTATTGTAAAATTGAAACAACAATGAAGAAAATGTGGTTGTGAGTTAAAATTAGATGTGGAATCAAACCTAGAATTATGAGAATGATGAGAATATGTTCCAAGGACACTTAGATGAAGCTGGAATACACCAACCATGATGAGGAGCATATAAGGGGCAATAAGAAAAATGAAGAATGTGATCTCTCACCTCAAAATGTAAGCCAAGCAAAAACACTAAGATAAATATGATCCTAAGAGTGCTTTTTCTATTATGTTCCTTTAGCTTATACTATTTAAGGACTGACTCATAAACTTTAGAATATAATTTTTGGTGAGGATGGCTTCCTACGAAGAAGGAGATCTACAACGAGAGGTTTTAGGTGTGTTATGGTGGGGGCGGGATTTTCTTTGAAGTATGACTCGACAGAAATAGCGAGCTGGGTGCCCAATGTGTCGTGATCGTGTGATCACCTACAGCTTCTTCCAGGAGAGATGTTGTTTAAGAATGTGTATATATTCAATTTTGTGATGTTTGAGTAAGACTCAGAGATAGAGAAGGAGAAAGAAAGTGCTTTCTATGATTCATTTGTCAACCATTAGCTAGGAATGACTTCTAGCGTATTGGTTACCCTCAATTAATATGAGCTAATGCATAAAGGGATAAGGAAATGAAATGATTTTTAAAACCAAAATCAAAATTTTGAATTCAGTGTCACAAAAAGATGAACAAGAGAAGGGATGCTCTTTCACTAATGTGATATGAATAAAAGGCAAGAAATGTTTGTTTTAAGCACCAAAATACAATTACTTTTAGACAATAGAAGAAAAGAAGATTTCGAGGGAGAAATTTTAATGCAAGAACCTTTTAGAAAGGAAACTAACATGCAAATTTTCACCTAGAAATGAAAGAATGCAAAGAACCCTGAATGGGTCCCATCGGGCGTGCCAAAATGTTTCACCTGATTCTAGATCGTTTCTTCAAATGTTGATGAAACAAATAAGTGTAAAGGGCTAGAAGGAATACCTGTTGAAATGTTGGTTGTAGGTTGTTCGGGGCATATGAATTTTGGATCCAAAACTGATCATGAGAGCCTCCTTTTTTCTTAGAGGAACTACCTGAAATAGACAACAAAACCACCAAATAAAAGTTAACTAATATATGCAGTGGGCTACCTAGCATATGCTAGATCAGGGAAGTTTGATACTTCCTAGACGGCTGTCAACCCACTGTTTAAAACAACTTAATGCTAACAATAAAAAAAATCCTACTATAGTTAAAATGATTTAGGCATCTCATTCATCTACAATAAGAAAATTCATTCACAACATTCTAAGCTATGATTAAATCTGAAGGTCAAGGTCACTGTCAGGGTACTGATACTGGTCAGGGTAAGGTTATGGGATCTTTTGGGTATTTGGTGGAGGTTTTAAGCTTCATTCTTGGCTTCTGGTCAAAAACACAGAGACCGATGTTGGTTTGGTATGACCGATGTTGATTTAGGTTAACCAACGGTGGTTGCAGGTAACTGGGATCAGTATGGTCGGGATAGAGGAAACTCAATAAAAACTCTAGGTGAGGGTAGATCTGAGGCTAGATGAAAATGGAAGGGCAATGACAAGGTTTGTGTGGATCCGAGGTGTGCACATGGATGATTAAAATATGGGTATGGGTAGTTCTTGAGTGTGGCGAAGGGATGGTCAAGTTTGCATGGAGGTAAAATGGTGGGGGAATGGAAAGCAGAGCAAAGACTAATAACAGAAGTAAAAGAATCTACCTAAGTGAAAATGAACAAGTGTTGGTTAACAAAGCACTTACCGTGGTATGAGCTTGATGTTTGGTTGGTAATGGTAGGTGATTAGATGGAAGGAACTTGGTGTGGTGCTGGTGCTTTCCCAGATGCTCCCATGAAGGAAAATGGCTCTGTTGTTGTTCCAAGTGTTGGCTATGGATGTTCTGATGCATGTACGTATGCTAGTTCTGCTTGCATGTAACTTTGGTTTCGTCACTTATTCTTAGAAGATGTACCAACCTCTAAACAAAAATCCAACCTCAAAATAAGGTTGTTTTGGGGGTTAAATGGTAACCAACAGTGGTTTTGGGTTAACCGGCGATGGTTTAGGGTAACTGACGCCGGTTAGTGTGGGATTTCTTAGGTTTACCAAACTAGGCAGATCCCCTTGATTTTCTAGGATCTCATTCATTTTTCTCCACGCATTAGAATGGAAGCTTCCTTCTAACATGCGGGAATGTGGTTAGAGGGAATGTATGCTTTGATTTTTAGGGTTTGGGTAGGTCTTAGTTAGTTATGGCAACTTACTAAGAATAGGTCTTAGGGTGAGGTGGCTAGATGAGGTGGATATGTGGGCATTATCCCAATTAGGATATTTAAATAATAAATATTGTGAGGATAACTAATTAATTTAATGTAATTAATTAAAATAATATTAGAGTGGGGTGAAGGGGCCATGGTTACGTGAATGTGTTCAAGGTGTTTATTTGATGATGGACCAAGGGGAGTGTGACCCAATTTTGGTTTCTATAAGAGGAGCCCAATTTATATTTCTCTGAGGATGTCCCAAACTACTCTATGGGTTTAGATTTCTCTAAGAATCTAGACACCGATCTTGATTCTAAATTCACACCTTAGCCATATTTCTTTCGATGTTATCATCAACAATTGTAATGATCTAAATTAATCATAAAAAAATTCTCAAGTATTTCAGATATCCTATGTTGTAATTTATTTACATAAATAAAATTGAGTGTCTCAAAGTACCTTGAATCCCTACACAGAAGTCCTTTGACTTTTAGGAACTAGCCTTTCCCAAGAAACCCACCTACCTATATTACTAATCCTCATTTGTTTAGTGTCGGTGATCTACAGGTCTTATCATGATAGAGGAGTTGGTTTCATTTCTTCCATGGAGTGAAGCAATCCAATTTTCCTTCCATCACATCTGTTGATATCACAAAAACCCCGCCATATCGAGGTTTGGTGACCTTTATTCTCTTTCTTATTTAGTTAGGTTTAATAGGTAAGATTTATCTTAAACATTTTGGCATGCCCGTTGGGACCCTTATCCCTGTTAATTCATTAATAGTTTCATCTCTTTTTTTGTTTTTCTAGTTCTGTGTTATTTAATCTCCTACAATTAGGGTAACTGCTTGCGATTAGGAAAATCGCCAGGGTTTCTTGAAATCATTGGTGATTTTTTTAAGCACGTTTGATTACTCTATAGTTGGCCTTTTTAATTTCTGTTTTTGGGATTTTTCTCTCTATTTTCAGCCTAACCTAGTTGTAGATTGTTGTTTTTGTCTCCTGATTTGCTGGATTGCTTTGAGCTTAAATTTTCTCTAAAATTAAAAAAAGGACCAATTTCAAGGTGAGTCCTACACCTTTCCTTTTTTACTTTCAATATTTCATATTTTTTTGTTTCTCATCATGGAAAGAAACATTTTGTTTTGGGATTTTAAAAATAAGCAAGTTACATTTTGCTTGGTTCACAAAGTCTAATTAGGAATGAAATTTGTTGCATGCACTTATTTTTTCCCCCACACATAACGAAATCACTTCAATATCAAAAAACATTTTAAAAACTCCTACCGATGTGGATACCTACTTGGATTTGATCCCCAGGAGGAGAATCTAAATCGATGTTTTGGTCGAGTTAAATCACATATCTATAGGTATATTGAAAAAGAACCCGACACCCTAATCACTGCAGGACCATGAAGTGAGGGGGTAGGCCCCAATACCACGCTCGTACTAGCAGCTGTAAAGAGTTAGAACTCACATACCTTTAGGTATATTGAGGGCTCTACCCTTAAATATTTCTGAAACATGCCATAAACTACCATTTCCTAGGACCTTCACTAAGCATCTTATACATTCAATTTTTTATAATTAATCAACATAAATATAAATTGCTATGTTTCTTACTTTTTATTGTTGTTTGTAAATCAACCTATTGGTGCTCAATTTAATCTCGCCCTGTTCATTCAAAATGTCTCAATCCACATGGTTTGAATTTTTATTTGTCTTCATGTATTGATGAGTGAAAGATGTTTCCTTCATTTGGTTTCCATGATCAGTATTTTCCTTTGGTTAAGGATCACACTAAGTCTAGATATTGTTTTCCATTTCTCTATCCATGAGAAAGAATTTGTAATTTGGGCGTGAATATAGGTTTTCCCCTTCCTTCATTTTTTTTATGGTCATGTTCTCCCTATCAATTTTTATCCCAACATATGTGGTAACGTGGTCCTTTTTTATTGGATGTGGCCCGACGGGTCTTTTTGGGGAAATTTGCTACTTTTGTCACATTTGTAAAAGATTACAAATTGGCCCCATGGCCCTGATAGCATCTAATTAGTTATTCACCAAATATGAAGTGGGAGGGAAAAAGTCATACTTTGATCCCAAAGATGGACACATGGCAGTTTTTCAAGTAACAATCGGGAAGGCAGGTCAGTGAAACATTTTGAAGTTTTTTGCCCCTTTGTATGAGGGAGAAAAGTTATCAAATAACCCGCAGCTCCATTGGGGCCCACACCAAAAGTTAGAAGTAGAGAGGTGGGTCATCGGGGTGTTTTGAAACTTTAAGGACCGCTTCAAATAAAATCTTGTCCACGTGGAGGGCTGGAGCTCATTTGAGGATCCACCTCTAGCTCCTACCTTAGTAGTTACGCCAAGGAGACACATGGAGGTTTCCACTGGATCCTCTTTATAATTAAACTTTTCAAGAAATTTTCTAAGGCCTGGGACACGTGGAGGTCTCGCGCTTGTTTGGTGACCTACCCCTATACTTTACTTTTGAAGAAGTACCGAAGGTACACTTGGAGGTTTCCATTCGATCTTCCCATACATATAATTTTCAATAGCCGAAGAAACTTTCTTGGACCCTAGGCACATGGCACCTTCCACTAGTCTTTAAACTCTTTCAACAAAATTTTCAAGCTGAGACACGTGGTGAGCCCGCGTTTGTTTATGGTCTCTGATTTTGGGCACCATAACAAAGTTGCACCAAGGAGACATGTGGAGGCTTCCGCTATCTCATTTTAAAATTAATTATTTTTCAAAGGCCAAAAGGTAATTTTCTTGCTCCCATGGCACGTGGAGAGCTTGCAATCATTTGGGAACTTACCTCTAGACTTCACCTTTGCAGTTGCACCAAGGAAAAACTTAGAGGTTTCCGCTAGCTCCTCTTTGCACTTAGCCAACTCAGACTCACAGTGCAAGTAATGTGGGATAATCTGTGCACAGACACTCATTTATGAGAGGCACAAATGCAGGCATCCACATGAGGGCACTCATTTCTCAAAGTGTATTCTCGAGGGTGAAGAGGATTTTTTGTCAGACCCAGCTAAAAAGAGCCACCTTAAAATGATTGAAAAGGGGATTTCTCGCATGAAATAATAAAATAATGATTACAAGAACTATCAAAACGTTGGGGAATGGCATCCCAGTCATGGTTGAGGGTCTGAGAAATGTGATCAATTCATGATTTTTCCTCTTGGTAGCTTCGGGTGTAAATTTGTTAAACATCACTTTCTAAGACAAATTGGTAATAAGAAAAGGATTCCTCGAATATCCTTCTTTTGGGGGGGGTGGAATTTGGGATGAGTAAGTGAGTGAATTATATAAATGTAATGAGGATAATATTGTAAATGGTTAGGGGCTTACTTAATATGAGAAAATTTGAGAAAGCCCATCATCCTGAGAGATCATCTGAGAAACATGTTAATCTCTTGTGTTTTAGATTTTATCGCATCAAGATGGTTGCGAGTGTAAAACCACTAACAAGCTCTGAGGCTGTTCAAGAAACTTTCCCTTACTGATAAATCTAAAAGATCTCAAATTAATTTGTGTTGATCTTGAGTAAAATTGTGTCTACTTTTATTTTATAATGTTTTCAAATGGTTTTGATGTTTTTGTTGCAATCTTGTGTTAAAATCCCTCCAAATCACACAGGATGTCATCCCTATGATAGTTTAGTGGCATTTTCAAATTCATTATGAGAAGAGCCTTCATCCTGTAATGAAATAAACAATTTAAAATAACTTTACTATCATTTTGTTGATAAATATTTTTTGTAAGCCTTTGAGTGTATCTTGGGCATGAGGAACCAAGGGTCTTTAATGTTTAATTGATTCTTTAGCTTAAGCCTTCATGTTGAATTCTCAAAGATTGTGTGAAACCGTGTAGATATAGGGCTCTATTGATGCACACCTCCTGGTTGAAGCAATATTTTGGCTATTCTGAAGCATTCTGTCTGTTAATTTTCCAATTATTGTAAAGTTTCTCAAATATCTGGTGAAATCAAATTCATGTTGCTTAATCCACACAAAATTTTCAAATAACCATGAATCCTACCTGAAGTACCCCTGTTTGTGCTTTGGATCCACAAATGAACAAATTCTACTTGTAAAATATACAAAAGCAAGTAGTTTTTAAAGTGTCTTTAGTAACCTAAACCTGGTTTAGAAAATATCTCCATTCTTTAGAAGTGACAACTCGTGAGAGTTAAATTGTGGGGAATTTATCATATTTTCTCAAATTTCCCCTGAAAATTGTGCAAAGAAGAACCCTACATGTCCTTTTCCGACAGAGGTTACAAAACATGTCCTCTTACCCTGATCGAAAGAAGCGACCCAAATTAGTGAGGATAGATCAAATCCTTTTATATGTTTCTATGCATTTCTCCAACACCCGAGTGATAAAGAGCCAGCTGAATCCCTTCCTCAGCTACAAAATGACTTATGATGCACCTATCTCTAAGTGTCTTGCTAAATCTATGATTTTTTTTGGCTTCCAAGGGATAATTAATTTGGATACCAACACAACCCAATTACTTATTTTTCGCTTTGTAGGTATTGGCGTGTTTTGTTACCATGGTACTTACTAGACAACAAGCTCATAACCAAACTTTTGAAAACATTCCCACCTTACTACCTATATCATTTCAGTAATATGTTCCACTTTATCTTGCATAACTTACACTATCCCCTACAAGATATCCTACTCCAATGCCACAACAAATCCCATATTATTATAAAATTACATACACTTCCCTTTCTGATGTCCAAAAAACTTGGAATTATGAATAAATGAGGATACAACTTTTGAATTTGACACATTGATATCATGTTAAAATCCTTTATACATCTGGACTAGAAGAAACAAAACAACCCTCTTCTCCTAGTCCTCAATAAGAGGCATTTGAACCTCGTTTTTATAATAGGGGATACCTTGTTTTTGAAGAAATGTTAGATTCAAATCCTAATGATCTTAACACTTATCTAACAGCTAAGGGTGTTCAACCACAACCATTCACACCCCAACTAGTTTCATAAATCTATGATCCTTCATATATCTTTGAATGTCTTATCGATCAAAATCAAGATCCTATGATCCAACAATTATACTCATACACTTCAATAGGTCAATATGAAACATCAAATGTCAATTATCCCGAAATATCTTCCATCCCTTTTAACCCTTTTAAAACATCAAGTGATAAATCTTCTACCATTCAACCCAAGACATATGATGTTTCATTAATTCCTATTTACGACCTTCATATAATTTCTTCACAAAACACATCCACCCAAAAATTTACATCTTTGCCAAACCCTTCTATAGGTTCCACACCTCCCCTAAGTAATACCTCTACTTCTTTTTCTACCTCTCATGTGTCTTCATAAGTACAAACACCTCCATTGATTTCTATATCATTTTCCATTTTTTTATCTTCACAACTAGTTACTAGCCCCATTCAAAACATCACCATGTCTATACTTAAAAATACATCATTAATCAATACTAGTGTCATTTCTAGCACTCACCCTATTTCACAAAACATACCACAAGAATCATAGGTGCTAATCTCCACACCATAATCTACACCTCCTCAAAATATTCCACATTACAATATCCACAACAAAACATACCGCAACAAGCACTATCCTTAGCTATTTTTGCTATACCCTTACAGAAACCTCTTACCTATTCACAACCACTCACTTACACATCAATGCCTTTCCAGTATCCATATATACAAACCTTGCATCCTTTAGCTTCTCAAGAAACTATTCCATCTCAACAGGGTATTCCACAAAATAACATCCCTTATCAATAGAGTATACCATAGAAAAATATTTCGTAATATAACATACCTCAAAAATACATATCTCAACAAAAAAATCCATAATACAATATCCCATAACAAAATTTCCCACATCAGTAGAATTTTCCTCAATAGAACATTCCCCTAAAAAGTATCCCACAACAAAATATTCCCTACCGATAAATCACTCCTCAACAGTATCAGGCATACTCTTAACCTAACCAGTTCTTATTTCAACCTGGCTCATCCTCATAGCAACAAGCTCAACCAGATCCTTTCCAATCCCTTATGAACCACATATTTAGTGTCGAATCTACTTTGTATGCACCCAAGAATGTGCTCTCCTATGACCAAATTTTCAATGAGCACATTCACCCTTTAGTGATGTATAAATCATATTTGCCTCACAGGGAACTTTAGAAGTTCATCAAATTTTACAGCAAGGAAGATCCTCATCAACACATCTTTGTTTTTTGTCAAACCTACTATCTAATAGCTCATGACTAAGACCTTATGTAGAGGAATTTTTCCATGTCCCTTGTCATTCCTTCCTTGGATTAGTACAATAACATTCCACAATATTCCCTACTCTCCTTTGCAAAATTAGCTCATCTTTTCTTAGAACACTTCTCCATAAACATAGCCCACAAATTCACTATCAATGACCTATATTCCATCAAAAAATTCAAGGATGAATCTATTTTCGATTTTTTCACTAATTGGAGAGGTCTAATTAATCAAATATCCTTATCATTACCACAAAAATAACTAGTTGAAGTTATCTTCCACTCATGTGCCAAACATATTTCATCTAATTAAAAATATAATCTTTTCAAACTATTCATGAAGCCTTTACTATGGCTCAAAAATTGGAATTGTGAACTCTAAAAAATGGTCGAGTTAAGCTTCATCCTAAGAAACCAAAAGTTGAGTTTCCATATAAGTCATCATCCAACCGCAATAATTCTAAAACATCTACCAACACTCTTGTAGTTAAATCTTCTCCTAAGGAAAAACCTACTGGAGAGTGTTCCCATCAACAATGTAGCTATACACCTATAGAAGAGATTTATAGTGTAATTTATGACCAAAAAATTCTAACAACATGATATCTCTCCCACCTATTCGACCCAATAACACTTCAGTAACTATTTGGTATCAAGATAATGACAATTGTAAATACCATAGGGTTAAGTTACATGACATTGAGAGGTGTCACACTTTCTACAATGTACTTCAAGACTTGATTTATATGGGTGAAATCGACTTGGAAAATCCAAACGCACCCCCAAATCAAAATATTACCATATTTAAGAAACCTTTTCTTAATCTCCCCTCATCCTCAGATCAACCATAAAAAAATGTTGTTCACACAATCAATACAATAACAACAATAGATCCTATACCAAAACTCACCTCATTTCTTACCAAATAAAAACCTTCAGAATCAACACAAGTATCCAATGATCCTAAAAATGTGACTACTAAATCTTCGTCTGCTGAAAATATTACTAAAACTATTCACATTTCCTCATCACATGCCATTACCGAATTTGTACCTACATCCTCAATGCCTCCCAGTACTATACCTAAAGCCACATTTGACAATCAACCCAAATATCCCTTTACCTCAAGGAAGTCTAGCTCTTTTGCATCCTCGTCAACCACCCCAAGTTCATCTACAGCCATAAAACTACCTCATAAACAAGGTGTTGTTTAGGTCTTTAAAATCCCTTAGTATGTTTTTCTACATCAAAATGATTTTACATGAACTCACTCCCTTCGACCTGTTAATCACCCTATTATTTCAAGGTCAACATCCATCTACCAAGCTCCTACATTGAGTTCATATCCTACACCCATCATTCAACAACATGTATATATATTGGCTCATCCTCCCTCATCCCTTGCACAATCTAACTACCCTCAATAATGTCCACCCATACAGGGTCCTTGTCCTCCATCTGTTACGACACCTATAAAGCTACTTAAGCCAATAATCAAACAAACAATGACTAAAATTTTACTTCCTTGCGAGGATAATACAAAAACTAAAATTGTCACCATCCACGTATAAACCTAAGGGGAATTACGCAACCATTTTAGATGACCTCATGTAGTAGTCACTTATTACGTTACAACCTCGTAATTTTTTTAATCATCAAGGATGGAAACCTACCTGGTATGACTTCAATGTTTTTTGTGATTACTATAGAACATGAGGTCATTCCGTATAAAATTGTAGGGCCTTTCATTTAAAAGTTTAGGAAGTTAGCAGTCCACACTTCCTTCCTTCTCAATCAACCACAACACCAACATCAACACCACCATCAACAAAACCTAAGGAACCCATGCCTACAACTCCTTCTCGTCAAGTTAACACTGTGCACATAGCTTCTCGTTCACAAAATTATTACAAAGAGTCATCTAAGCCTAAGAAAAGTAAAACTTTCAACGTTATACCTCCACCTCTTGAATTCACCGCTTCATCCTATAAACCTAAGGTATCTATTTCCTTATCTCACAAAGTGTCTAATCAAACACCGTCATCCAAATCCAAAATTTTGATACAAGAAGCAACACCCCCTTTCAGTACAATAAAAAACATTGTTATCAAGAAATTACATCAATCCGCCTTTAGGATTTCACTTTATGAACTAGTTCAAACATTGCCTTATCACAAACAAGCTATGATAGAATCCCTTCAATTGATAACTGTGTCTGCCAATGATCCTATTTCTTTCACAAACATTGTAATTGTGCTTTAAGCATCTACCGTTATATCATTTGAATCATCTAAAATTCCATCTCTTGGACTAGAGGACCATGATCTACCACTCTTCATCACTGCTTAGATCAATGACATCTCAATCAAGAGGGTCATTATTGATAGCGTCTTCGCCATTAACATTATATCCTCCCTCACTTTTGAAAAACTTAAACTACCCAATACCATTTTCACTCAAACTCCAGTTTTACTTCAAGATTTTAATGACACCATTGCATCTATAGTAGGCATTGTTATTGTCCCACTTAAATTCAGTGTCAAAACCTTACCCGAGATCTTCTATATTATAGATGCATATTTTCAATACAACATGTTATTAGGGCGTCGTTGGATACACACCATGCGTTGTGTTCCTTCCACCCTCCATTGTTATCTCAAAAATGAACGCAAGGGTGTAACTTTCACTATCCCCACTGATCCAAATTTAGTCATTGACTGTTACATGACATACCACCAAAACGAAGTCCTTATACCTATTTATCCATATATAGATCATCTGATGAAGTGTCTACTAGTACATATATCCCCTCTTCCAAATTAGAAGATGATTCCTCTCTTGGTGAGGCTGTAAAATGTATTACGCTTGGGTAATAATGTCTTCTCATCCTTAACTCCATCCCTTCACCCAAAACATTTGGTCACCCTGTTATGTAACCCATGTATGAGAGAAATGTAGGATATGTTATCTCTTACGGTCCTTTTTATCTCAAAAAATATCATCTATGGGCGACTTGATAATCCTTCATCCCATGCTATCAATGTGCACCATTTCATACCATTCACATTAGACTTCAAATCCCTTGATAATCAAAACTTTTATCATACGTATCTTCATCGTTGTGCATAGAGAGGTTCTGGCCTCAACCGTTATGAACTTGAGAAACCCACAACTTGACTGTCCAATGTTCTCTTAAATCCTATGAGAAATATGGTTTCAGTTATAAGTCAAGCTCTAAAATATTTAAAGTCAATATATCCAATCTCGCCACATCCATACTCATTCCCTAACTAGAGTTGTCGTCAACACTAAAACGTGAATATCTTATGGATATATATGAAATTTTAAACATTCAACCTAAGTTCTTTTTAATCAATGTTATATATTTAGGGATGCTTACTTATCAATTCAGTCACTCTACCAAATCATTACCTGTTATTTTTCTAGAAATGGTTAAGGAGGATTCACCTACTGTAGATATCCTCCAGTGTCAAGATGACTAGGATATCGTTTCCCATATGGGATATGAAGACCAGTTTTTTCATAAATCCCTACCATCTGAAAAACAACCTCTCCTTAACGAGTCCACCCTCAATGTTAACTGAGGTAACCCTTAGTTTCCTTGCATGGTTAAGGTCATTCAACCTTTAAATCCACAAGAACTAGAAGATTTCACTTTGTTCTTAGAAAAATAATACCAATCCTTCGCCTGGTTATACAGTGATATGCCCAAAATCGATCATAACATTTTCATACAAAACATAGTCACATATCTCAATGCTAAGCCGGTTAAACCAAAAATCCGTAAAATGCATCCCCATATAACTTTCCTTCTTAAAGAAGAGTTGCAAATCATCTTATCTTCCAAATTTATTATACCCATTGAATATCCAAAATGGGTCTCTAACATCATCTCTGTAACTAAAGCTTTAGGAAAGTTACAAATTTTCAAAGACTTCAGGGATCTCAACCTCGCATGTCCTAAGGATGATTTCCCTCTTCCAAGCATAGAACAACTCTTCGACCTAACAGCCGGCCACAAAATTCTTTACCTCATGGATGTATTTTCTTGTAATAATCAAATCCTTATGACCCCAAACAATCAAAACGAAACTTCTTTCATCACCCCTTGGGGAACCTTTTGTTACCATGTCATGCCATTTGGACTTAAAAATGTAGGTTCTACTTAACAACACGCCATGACGTACATTTTTCATGACCACATCTAAAAGATTGTCAAGGACCTTTAGGAAATTCCAAATCACGAAAATACCATCTTGATGTCCTTAAATCAATATTCACTCATCTCATTCAATATTTTCTTTGTCTTAATCCTACAATGTGTGTTTTTTGTGTCCTCACCAGGAAACTTTTAGGATTCATCATATCTATCTGAGGCATTGATGTTGATCCGAAAAAGGTTACATCAATCATTGAAATTCCTCCACCATCTAATCTTAAGAAATTACATAGCCTCCAAGGTAAGTTGTAGTCAATTCAATGTTTCATATCACAACTTTGCAACCATTGTCAACTATTTCACCATCTTCTTTGCAAGGACATAGACTTTCATTGTGATTATGATTTTCAAAAATCCTTTTATGAAATCAAACAATATCTATTATCACATATTTTACTTACTCGACCTCGTGAAGGGGATCCATTTTATCTATACATATCAACTTTGAACATGATCTAAGATTTATGCTTTCCCACTATGATAATCAAGGTCATGAACATGCCATATAGTATATTAGTTGCACACTCTACGAGTACCAAAGTAGAAAAATTATGTTGTGCATAATATTTTTACACTTATAAGCTTCAACATTTTCTCGTCAATCACGAGACATATGTCATTACCATCTTTAATCTACATAAATCCATGTACTCTAAACCTTATTAGAATGATTGTATAGCTTAATGGATTATTCTCATGACTGAATTTGACCTTGAAATCATATCTCAAAAATCTATTAAAGGTCAGGCAATTTCAGATCAACTCGTTGATTTACCCCTTCAAGATAATCAACTCCCACATGAATACTTTTCCTGATGAATCCAACAATACCATCGAGGAATAAGAATTTATCCCCATCAAGATCACCCTCTTCTTTGATGTTTCTAAATACAAAGAAGGACGAGGAGCCAGTGTCATTATCATACCTCCCTAGAACATTCCAAATCCATTATCATTCAAGCTTAACTTTGAATGTACTACTAAACATGGTAGAATATGAAGCCTTAATTCCTAACTACTGACATTCTCTTAGGGGTCCACATCTTGGAAATCTACGAAGATTCACAACTTGCCATCAGCCATGTTAAAGGAGAATATCAATGTATAAATAAAATATTCCAAACCTATAAAGTTTTTTTTGTATTTCTCCTCTGCAAACTTGATCATTATACCATTAAAACTATTCACAATCTTCTAACAAATTTGTAGATACTATGGAATCTCTTGGATCCTTCATCCCTTTAGAAACAGAAAAAATCAAAAGATAACAATAAAATGTCTATAGTTGTTCAACACTTGGACTATGCTTCACATCAAAATGAGCTTCCTCCTATTAATGTCATTGATAATAATCCCCCTGATTTATGGTACACTTAAATATATGAATATCTCACTAACTATAAACTACAATCAGATTTATCACATGGTGCCACAATATAATTTCTTCAACACATCATTCAATTTATCATTATAGGCGGTATCCTTTATAAACATAGCTTTGACGGTATAGTATTACGATGCCTTAAGTCCCATGAATCATTAAAAGCAATTGAAGAAGTCCATGATGGAATTTTTGGTGGTCATTTCATTGGAAATGTCATCACTAAATATGTCATAAGGTTAGGGTACTATTTTCCTACCATCACCAAATATTTTTTTACATATGTAAAGAAATGTGTTAAATGTCAACTCCGCTCAGATCTCACCCATGTCCCTAGTCAAGTGTTTCAACCCACTCGGGACTTAGGTCCTTTCTCTCAATGGGGTTTAGACCTCATTGGTGCTATCAATCCTAAATCACTGCAACAACATCATTCCATTATTACATCCACCAAATACTTTACTAAGTGGGTTAAAGCCATCCCTTTAACCTCGACAAAATAAGTGCCTATCACTAAATTCATATATCAGTATATCATTTTCCACTTTTGTATCCCTCATAAACTCATCACAGATAGTGGGAAATCCTTTTAAAATAAAGAAGTTAAAAAAATATCTAACACATTCAACATCAAACTTAGCTTCTCATCACCGTATTATCCTTACAAAAATAGACAGGTCGAGGCCTCTAACAAAACACTTATTAAAATAAATATACAAATATTAGATGACGCATGCAGTAATTGGCATCTCTAAATCCCATTTACTCTATGGGCTTATCAAACTAGGATTCACACACCTACAGGTGCTACGTCCTATTCACTCATCTATGGATAAGAGGATTTCCTATCTCTAAACATCCAAATTCCATCACTTAGCACAACTTGAACTGTTGGATGAAAAACTTCTAACAACCCTTGAACATCATCAACTCTATCAAGAACATATTAATAGATCCTATCACAAACATGTCAAAGAAAATGACTTTAAAATTTGTGATCTTGTGCTTAAAGAAAATCAAAATGCAAGTACATTACTGTGGAGTAAATGTGGAAAGTTTTTCCGCAATTGGATTTTTCCATATGTCACTACTCACAAGTATGGGTCAAGAGTGTATCGCCTTACTTCTCTCGATGGTGAACCTGAAAGGGAACCTATGAATGCTTTGCATTTTCAAACTTTCTATTTTTAAATAATTGATCATTACGATAGTAGTTACATCTAAATTTTATCACTCCTTCATATCATTATAATGATTTGAAAGTATGTGGTTATCTATCAACATCCTAAATGCACCTTAATGATGATCACCATGACTTTGTTCATCACATCTTTCACTATGGACAAGTTCCTCCTTGTTGGATCCCCCTAATCATTACATCCATCTACCTTGTACCATATAAAAATAATGACATGGGCTATATGTGTATAGGCCATATATACATCACTTCCCCTCCTTGATATGGTCTATTAGGGTTTTTCCCTCAACTAAAAAAATTATGTAGAGTTAATTGTATGTTTCTTATAAAAATATCAAAAATATAGTAGACTGGTCGCTTGGAGGACAACTACCACTCAAAATTATATACCAATCCCTCGAAGGATGTCTATTTGTTAAAAAAAACAAAAAATTGAAAATGTAGACCATACCCTCGAATGATGGCTACCCATGTCAGAGGCTTCCCGCATTGATCAACCTTTTAAATTAAAAAATCATCCCAAGAAAGCTTCCCGCATTGATAAACTTTCCCATTAAGGTAGAATTACCACATTTCTCAATTTCCTCAAAAATTTAAAATGTAATAGCTAGGGAATTCCTCTATATTCCCATTGAAAAGGATATCCCTTTCTCCCACATTGATCTATACATATGAAACCCCCTTCTGTATCCTAAGTAATACATTCACTCCATATCTTATTAAAATTTTGTGACTACCTAATGAAAATATTATTTAACATTTGTTAAGGCTACAGGTGTAGGTTTTTCCACACTTTTTGAAGCCCATCATGTATATATAAAATCCATATTGGAGAAATTATTTCATTTTTACCTCATTTTATTTAGTCACATTTTTGATACACCATTTTTTTAGATCATATTTAAAATCCATTTGAATCAATAACATATTCAACCAAACTTAACCATATCTGTGAAAATGTGTTTGTAAACCATGTTTCTCAATATTACATCACTTACATTGGATAAAACACTAACACATTCCAATAAAAAACATACAACATACAACACATACAAACTAAAATACAATATAAGACATAAGAACTCATCATCATCATATATATAAATATTCCAACATACAATTTGATCAATGTCTAAAAAAATCTATCTATCATCATCCTACAAAAAATGATATCCTATGATCATATGTCATCATATACATCTGAATCAGCTAGTAAACTCTACATATCTAAGTGCGGTAATAACACTACCCTCTCCTTCTAGAACATGTGTTCCCCAAGAAACACATGTGTCTTCGACCCCTCTGGGAGCACTTTTCACCACAATCTAACCTTTGGCTCCTCCCTCATCACTGTCCACTCTCTCTATCCTCAAAATTGGATGCCCCATGGTCCTTTATCTCATACTAGGTCTCGTTACTACTATGGATACCCCTTTAGCATTCAATTGATCCACATACAAAGTGGTCTTAGGGTAGTTATTGATGATCAAATCAACATAATAATCTCACTTAGCTCACACAACATCATAATAAGGAACCAAAATCATCTCAGAAAGAGGAGGTTTTGTAGGTTCCCCTCTATTCCTTCTAGATCAAGCCATCATTGATAGCTCCGCTCCAGATATAGAAGGCCTTATGTTCCCGAAGGCCTTACTCAATGAGTCCCTATGGCCTGTGTACTTTTTTCTATCTACAGAGACCTGCACAAGATGTACTCACAGACCAACCCATTTTTCCACTGATGTGTCTCTCTCAAAAATCAACCCACCCCTCTTTACAACAAGAGCATCCCAAACTCCAAGAAGCTCATCACGTTCTCTTTGAGCCATGTCTCTCTCTCCCTCCACTATGGCCTTCTCATTTGTTACTAATATAATAGCTGCAACTATATCATCATCACCCTCATCCACCTCACCTGGCACTGCATGTGCTCCCTGCTTCATTCGATTACACACTAGTCTCACCCTCTATGAAACCCTCTGTGCCACTCGAGCTCTGTTAAAACTCCTCAAAGTATGAACCCACTATGAAGTATAGTAAATGGTAACCACTGCATAATCAATATGTATAATAGGTCACTCCTAATTAGGGTGTGTATCCCCTGGTAGCTCATCAATAACAGTGGGTCTTGCTACCATTTCCCGCTGAGTATCTATGTCTATATCCTCCTACCTGTACTGAACGGGCTCATCAGGGACTCTCGAGAAAAGCTGCACCAATCAAAACTATCTCTAAACACGAGATCATCATGCTCACCCTCTTTACATGCCTAAAGCCACATATGATTTTGTAAACCAAGTAAATCCTGAGGATACTCAGACCAGACAGGTAAATACAAAATAAGGCCTCCATACAACATCTCCCACCTATAGTCTAGATAATAAAACTCTATAAATCCATGTCCTCCTCTTCTCCACACAACCCCTTCTTGATCTTAATCCGATGAATCGAGGGTGATGTTCATAAATTCCCCATGGTAATCTCATTGGTCGAGCATTAGTAATATGCTCTAAGGTAAAATCTTGTAAGAGAAAAGTAACATCAATCCTGTAGCACCTTTGGGCCTTTTAGACCCACAACTCTCTGAATCTCTTATACGATGCTTCATCATCTCAACTACCACCACAATCATCATCCATGGGAAGTTTCCACCTTTGGAATATGGTAATGTATAACAAATGATGGTCATCATCGTCATGGTCATCCATGGAAAACCCTCTCTCTTTAATGAATAAACATGGCCATAAGGAAAATCCCATGACTCGTATATGATGTTTGAAGCATTCTACCCATATAATATCATCACCACACCATCTCTCTTTTCCTCAGAAATGATTTATATCACCTCCCCATGGATCAGTTGTCTCAGGGTGTGGTTAACATCCTCTAATGTGATCGTTATCTATCCTTTGGGCAACAAGAAAATGTTGGTGGAATGATTCCACCTCTCTAACAATGTTATTATCAAACTTAGATATCTTTGGATCTATCTATAATATCTCATAGCACAAAATATGAGATATTCTACATCCTCCAAGTTATAATCAGTCATGACCTCCCTCACCTACTCCAAGATCAACAAGATATGGTTGTGAATAGATAACTCCGCATCCACCTACAAAAAGCAAACAAATCAACATTAATATAATCAACAAAAATATCAAAAACATGTTAAAAATACACAATCCCGACATCAACATCATCACAATAACATTAACAATATCTAAAACATTGAAACATCCCACTCTATTTTCAAAACTATAAAAATAGGTAAATTGCTAGAGATTCTATTAAATCGCCAACGATCCCATCAATCGCTAGTGATTCTGGCTAAGGAATCCATATGCCTCAAAAATGAAAATAAAAGCCTAAAACTACCAAAAATCACACAAAAATAAGAAAAATTTGACTTACCTCTATTGTCGGTGGCTTCCTATTCCTCCCATGGGTCGCCATCTCGATTGAATCACTCAAAATCACTTGAAATCACCCAAATTTTCTTCTCCAAACAATTTTATCCCACAGTTAAAATGAAAAGTAAACCATAGGGCTTGGATATTTATATGCCCCAATTTTTACCATAATCTAATTGCCAATGATTTATCAACAATGGCAAGAAATTCCCCAAATCACATGTGATTTTCCTCATTTTTAGAAAACATTATCATTTCTACCCTCAAGAATGGAAAAGCACCACTTTTGCACAAGTGTGTCTCTTCCAAAGGAGCCAACCCCTTGGAACATTTAAATCAAACAAATAAAATCAATTTTTGGGACTCGTCATATGTCTATAGGACGCGTTCCCTTTGGGTTCCTATCACTTGACCTTCCTGCCAAATAATCCTACCTAGGGAGGATCATCCATCTATAGGTTTTGAACCCTTTGGTAACCCTATCATTTGATTCCTTGGTAAAAAAATATATATCCCCTTGAATTGGGGAAACTTTTAAAACAAAACACACTAGTGTTCATTGTATTGAGTTGTAGTTGAGTCACCCGTGCAAAAAAACTTCTTCATCATTTTTGTCAAATGATTTTTCAAGTTGTTAGATAAAAAGGTGAAAATGTAGACACCAAAAATCTACACCCATCAATCCTCATTCAATTATCCGCTCATTCGTAAACATGGAAAATTAAAACATGCCACTACATTATTTTGTTACTTTTTACAATATCCCTTGATCTACGTAATCAAATTAGTACCCTTCAACTAATTAATTTAATCAATTATGCCCACCTATCCTAAGTCATAAGCCACCTTATTTTATTCAATTAATTAATTAATCATATTCCTATATTCCAATTTCACCACCATGTGAAATCCCTATTCACACTAGTTAAGTGTAGCTTAAAATTAATAAGGAAACCTTCCAAAATCACCCCATTGTCATCCTAAAAAACTTATTCCTAACTTAAACCCATATAACTAAACAAATATTGACCTTAGTCTAGTTACTACATTTTATCCCTTGAAATACCCAATCAAATCAAGTTCAAATTAGCAATATAATCACCCTTATCAATCCTAAACTCAAACTGACCAAAATCATATGTGATTTCTTTGGTCATTAGTGATCTACATAAACCAGCTTCTCTGCCTTTCTTGGGGACCATCCATGATAATCCATGAGCATTCTTACATTTTGAGTTTGTATTAGAATTCATCATTGTCACTCTACATCAATGTGAACATGCTATCATTCCACACTCGCCTTCATGATCATCAAGCATCCTAGATTTATTTTGAAGGTTTTTCATCATCTAGCTACAAATTTTTTCAAACTCTCATTTGTCATTATATATTAAGGACAATTTTTGTCTTATCATTTTAAATCTACATGTCAATATTCTTATCTGACCAGTTATTGTCTTATAGTAGCCTATGATAGAATCATAATTCCATATTAATTATTCAAATATTTCATTTTATCTGTCTATTAAAAATCTTGTAGAATCGCTTGTGATTTCTGTGCATTCTGTTTTTCTTGAATTCATATTTCATTCAATAATTCCTATCAATTTCTTTTATCTCTTATGTCTTATATCATTTTTTCAAGAATGGGTTCTGTTAGATGGCTATAGGTGGACCCAATCACCCTATCATGAGCATCAAATCCTTACTGATCTTTCATCACCCACTTCATTAGGAGAAATATGATCTTTTACATGACCTCGCATTTTGTGATATTCATTCATTCCCCTTTGATAGACTAGGGAGCATTTTTGAATTCACCCAGAAGATCCAAAAAGCTACCAATGAATTTCAGAGGCTTACTATGAGGTGCAACGAATCTGAGCTGATATCTCTTGGCTTGGGCATCATTACAAGGCTAGATTAAACATTCCTGAAGGCTCCAACACTAACTTTGAAGTAGACTTTGAAAGTGAGCCCAGTTTTGAGGACACTAATTCAGACTTTGCACGATAATATGACATTGAAGATGAATACTCGGACTTCTTCAAGGATCATTATATCAAGCATCCTTATTTATAATTCTCTAAGGAGGATGGCCCAAACTAATCTATGGGTTCAAATTTCTCTGAGAATCTGGACATTGATCTTGATTCTAAATTTTATCCTTAGTCATATTTATTTCTATGTTATCGTCATCAAATATAGTGATAAAAATAAATCATAAACATTTTCTCATGTATTTCATATATCATATGTTGTATTTCATTTATATAAATAAAATTGAGTGTCTCAAAGTTGGTTGACATCATCTATACAAGGAAGTATTTTGACTTATGATAAATTTCCTTTTGCATGCAACCTGCCTACCTATATTACTAAACCTCCTCTATTTAGTTTCCATGATCTATAGATCTTATCGTAATAGAGGAGTTGGTTTCATTTCTTCTATGGAGCGCAACAATCCAATTTTCCTTCCATCACATCCTTGCGTATCACAAAAACCCTACCATATCAAAATTTGGTGAGTCTTATTATCTTTCTTATTTTGTTAGGTTGAATATCTCTAGTTATCTCAAACAATCATCTTTCATACATGTGACTACATTCTATTCTTACATGTCTACATCTTGACATTCATGCTGCGCGACTGTATTTTGTGGTCACCTAGGTCTTTATTTCATGTGAATTCACTATAAGGTCACATAGCTTTCCATTTTGCATGATTGAATTTTGCGGTCACCTAGGTTTTTTTTTTCATATGAATGCATTTTGTGGACACCTAGATCTCCATGTCGCATGAGTACACCTTGCTATCGTGCACCTTAAGCCTTTTCGACACATAAATTTTACTATCAAGTGACCAAAATTGATGTTGGGTGACAAAAACATGTCGTATCATGACTCAAATCTTGATGTTGAGCATACGAACAACTGGTATGTTCTTCTGGAGTTGGTAAAATGTGTTATGGAATTTTTTTCACGTGATTGGAGTTGCAAAGATCACTACGAATTGTTTGTATTCACCCTAAGATAAAATGTTAATGATATGTGGTTTTCCAATATATGAATATTTATGAAAAATGGGACAATTAATCCAATTATCATATCTAAAAGTCCTAAAAATTGTGTCTTCATCAATGTTTACCCATATTTTCACATTTTCCTCAAGTTCTACATTGGTAGATTGAGTGGCAGGAAGAGTTTATGATCACCACAGACTAACACATCATATTTTTCATCAAGAAAACTAAATATAAATTCATTTGAGCTTTGTCTAGGCTCAAACATTTTCATGAGGCTCTTGAAACCTTTCACACAAATTACAGATTGTACAAGGATATTTGCTTTGCATTGTCAGAAAATTTTCCACATCTCAATGTTCCCAAAATCTTTCCTTGATTATACCAACATGAAGTAAGATATTTTATCTCTCCAATTCCTAGGATATGAGTTGATAACTCTTCAAAATAGATGACTAGCATTTTTAGAACATGCATTTCCCAATACCTTGCTCACATAGACCTGGTTTCACATAACTTGTTCCTAAACACTGATTTCTTCCAGAACATTCCTAAAATGCCTCAGAATATTACATAGCTCTGTCACACACTTCTTGGAGGCATTATATATTCTTGGGACATCACGTGGAGGATCTCTACAAGTACAAAAATTTGTAAAATAGGACTTTTTGGGCCTGCAGGAACATTTCCTTCAAAGTGGATTGAAGTGAATCTAGGTATTACTTCCCACTAGTATACCTGCACATGAAACACTCTTTCAAAATACACTTAGCACATACCTCACAACCATGATGGGGTTTACATATTGAAATATTGGTTGGAAGGTAGGTTTACGTTATCCAATTCAAGTATTTTAGTAGTGTGGGCTTAGTTGTCATGGTAAATTTTTTTGATTTTTTATGCTATTCGTTTACACTAACAACAATAGGAAAAATAGAATGATAGAGAAATATGATTGTATTAGAATGAATAGAATGTGTATACTTCCATTCTCATATTATAGGATATGATTAGAATTTGCATATTTCCATTCTTAAAATATAGAATTAGAATTTAGCCAATATGGAAGCATATGTACATTCATAAAATATAGAAGGAATGAGAAAGATGAGTTAATGAGAATGAATAGAATGTGTTGATGTCCATTCTCATAAAAGCAATATAGAAAGAATCCCATTCTCATAGACAAGTTTATTGGGCATTCATAATGGTTTCAAGGTGTTTGAAGATAGTTCTAAGTCATTGGATGTATGAATAGTATGTTAGAATCCCATTGGACATATTGAAAATGTTTTGAGATAGTCGTAGATTAAAGAAGAATGTCACCTAAGTCTAGAAAAATCCACGGAGGATTAGAGAAAGGTGCGGAATAAAGAAGAAAGTAGATGAAGTCTAAGGGAAGCTATAGAGGATTAGCAAAAGCCACAGACTGAAGAAAAAAATCACTGAAGTCTAGAGGAATCCGCAGTATGAGGAAGAAAACCAATGAAATATAGAATAATTTGTAGATGACTAGTGAAAAATACGGATATAAAAATGAAGCCATGGGTAAAGGAGGAAAGTGGCGGTACACAAAAGAAAAATATGAAACAAATAAGAAAGCTGACAGAAGCCATGAAATGGTTCATTACGGATCCAGAACACATTCAAGTGGAACTTAGTTCTGTAAAATCGATAATGATGTGAATATCAAAAGAAAAGAATGATGAAATGTAATGCAGAAATATAGATATATGCAAAAGAACTAGACACATCTTACCCATTTTTCTTTGTACCCATTGTGCTTTGTTTATCCAATGTATTCGATCAATAATGGAAAATGATAAATGTTTTTAAGAGGATCAAAAGGTATTATATTACAAACTGGATGTGATTATATGGAACATTTTGTGTCACGGAAAAATTCAAACCTTATTTGGGATATATTGATACCTATGTTTCAGAATTTAATGTTCTTGGACTTTTTGAAAAGATGGTTACATTATCTATGTCTTAAAATATAAAATATTGTCTTTAACGAATAACTGAATATCATAGAGAGATTGATGGATCGTCCATTTTAAACATTTTTGAATCCTAGATTGTTGAGAAATTTAATTTTAGAAATTGTCTCATAAATGTTCCTAGATACACTAATAATCTGTTAGATAATTAATGCATTTGAAATAGTAAAATCAAGCATGAAATTGGTAAAAGGAAAAAACTTATTTATTTAAAGACGATGAGAAGGATATAAGAATTTTGGAAAAATGAGCAAGATTATTCTGATGAGCTGAAGAGAGAAAGAGCATTTGAGCCAAACGAGAAGAGACAAACACAAAGACCAGAAAGAATCATCAATGAATTACTAACTATAGATAAATACAAAGGCTCACAATCAATTCAAATGGATGCATGAAGATTGAGACAAAGCTAGAGAGTGGTTGAAGAATGGGAGAGAGTGTTGCAGATCTGTGTATAAAGATAGGATTAGAAAGGTGATCATAATTTAATGTGTAATAAATCCTTATATTATATCATCAACTTGTTTTGTAATATATTCTTCTAAGTTGGAGCTTAAATTATAGGGGTGGTTGCTCCTCACAAGTTACAGCTTGCTAAACTACTTGAGTCGGTGCTTAGCATTTTTTCTAGTGGGTGCTAGAAGAATCTAAAGTGGGTGCTTCATAAGTTGAGTGGGTGCTCAACAAAAAGAAAATATTGTATGCTTTTGAATTGTCTTTCTTAATAAATCCTTGGTTTCAAAGTGGGTTTTTCTTTCGAAAGTGTTTCCCACCATAAATTGTGTGTTTAGTGTCATTATTAGCTTACATGTGTTTGATTGAATGCTCTTAAGACACTACTTCTATGCAACAATTTTTTTGTATTGGAAATGTTAAAAGTCAAAATCTATACTAATTAAACCCTCGTCTAAGTTATTTGTGATCTCTAAAAATTGGTATTATAGCAAATCCTTCTAGTGGAAGCCTAACATCTTTAAGGAGATCAACTCTCCACAAACAATGTAGAAAAATCAAACAGAAGGTGGAATATAACTATCAATGTCACCTCTTTTTACTAGAACAAAATACACATTCTAGATAACAAGGATGAAGACATATCTTATGTCATTTGGTTTTGACATATGGGCATGTGTTGAGAAAGGCTATAATCCTCCAGCCACTCCAATAAATTCTGATAGCAGATAAGGCAAAATATGAATGTAACTCAAGAGCCATGATTTACCTCCTATATGGGATAACTGAAACTAAATTTTTGAAGGTAATGCATTGTACTAATCCCGAGGAAATATAGACTAAACTTCAAAGTATCCATGAAGGTGATGAAAAATTCAAAGTAAGTCAAATTGCAGACCTACAGAGCACAATTTGAGAGTCTTAAAATGAAAGAGGATGAAATGATTGATCCTATATGTAGAGAATAGATGAAGTGATCAACACTATCATATGCCTTGGTGATAAACTTGAGGAATGTTTTTTAGTTCAAATTATTCTCAGATCTCTAACCCCTAAGTATGATGCAAAGGTGTCAGCGATGGAAGAAACCAAGGACATGAAACCATTAACAGTAGATGAACTACAAATTATCTTAGCAACATATGAGATAAGGGTAGTTGGATCTAAATCTACCAATAAAGAAGTGTCATTCAAAGCCAAGAAGGAGACTCAATCCAAGAAGGAAAGAGAAGAATCAGACTTGGAGGACAGAGATGATGATGAGAATATTGAAGCAATGTTCATGAGAAGACTAAAAATAGGCTCAAGTAAGTATACAGGAAAACTTCCATTTAAATGTTTTGAATGTGGAAAAGTAGGAAATTTTTCTGCTAAATACCCAAATAAGAGTAATTAAAATCAGTCTAAAAATGATGAAGAAATTATTAAACACAACAAGAAAAACATGAACTTCAAGAAGAAATTCTTTTATAAAAAAAAAGAAACTTCTACTCAAAGGAGAACATAAGTGAATCTAATTCAAAAAAATCACACATCTCTGAAAATGAGGATGATGAAACTAATTTTTAATGTTAGTTTATGGCCATAGATGTGTTTGAAGAAGGAAGTTCCAAAGGAAATAATGCAATTGACTATGAAGATTTTGAAGAAGAAGAAGAAGCAAATGTGAATTTAGAAGTTAAACTCATGTTTTTGCACTTGAAGAATTGAAATTGTGTAGAAGAAAGAACCAAAAGATGTGATGTCCATTGAAATAATATGAATAAAAAATTCATATTTTTGTGGAAAGAGAAATCATAAAGGAAGAGGAAGAAACAAATAAACTCAAATAACATTAATCTCATCTTGGAAAATTCTCTCATTCCTACAAGAAAAAGGAAGATGAATTCTTGAAACTCAAATCTAACTTAGAAAGCCTTAAGATTGAAATGGAACAAATGAGTGACAAAATCAAGTTTTATGAGAAGCTAGAGAAAATTTCTAATGTTTTAACTAATATACTAAGTAGCCAACATGATATAAATGAAAAATCAGGAATTGGTTTCAAGGAAGAAAGCAAAGAAATTTATTATGCAAAGAAGGAAGATAACAAGAATACATCAAAGCCAAGCACCCATTCTACTAAAAATAAAGATGTTATCAAAAATTCTAAGAGGAAGACAAATTCTCTCATGATCACCTAGGTTATAATGTACTCACATTCTTTCTATGGTTATTGTTTTTCATGTAATCTGTTTGGATAAAAAGCTGCTAAGTGTAGAAGATATACTAGAGGATATGAAATTAACCACAACTATTCAAGTAAAAGGATGAATTACAATGTTAATTGTTACAAATATCACAAGGATGGTCATATAGCCACAATTTGTAATCAAGAAACCCCTAAACATAAGAGATGGACATATGTTGTAAAGGAAGAATACAACAAAAGAAAATATTCTTGCTCAATAATGCAAACTGCATTTCATGTATAAGATGAAGATAAAATATGGTATTTTGATAGTTCCTGCTCCATTCATATGATAAGTGATAAAAATAAGTTCATTTATTTACTAAAGAATGCATTAGGAACTGTTAGGTTTGGCGATAATAATTTTAAAAACATTGTTGGAAAAGGAACTCTGAGCCTTGAGAATGGCAAAAAAATCACAGAGAATGTTCGATATGTTGAAGGTCTCAAGCAGAATCTTTTAAGTTTGAGTCAAATGTGTAAGAAAGGTTACAATCTAACATTTCATGAAAATTTTTGTCATTTAATTAATGGAAAAAGGGAAGAAAGTATCTAAATAAAATAAAACCAAGAATAACATGTATATTCTCAAGGAAATAAATAATGAAAAATGCTTCACAAGTAAAGTTCATGACAGTTGGCTATGAAACAAGAGATTGGGACATATAAGCTTTGAAAATCTTGTGAAATTAAGCTCTAAGGATGGTGTGAGATATATGCCGAAGATTATAAAATCAACAGATACACTTTACAAAACTTTTTTGCATGGTAAATAAACAAAAATATAATTCAAATCAATGGAGTACTCTACCACTAGACCTCTAGAACTGATCTATACAGATATTTGTTGGAATACAAGAATGAAAACTTTACAAGGAGATGTGTATTCATGCTACTAATAGATTACTTCACCATAATAACATGGGTATCCTATTTGAATAAAAAATAAAAAGCTTTGGAAATATTGAAATCCTTTAAAGCACTTGTGGAAAATGAGAAGAACACCAACATTAAATGGTCAACATAAGATAGAGTTGGATAATTTTGGTCAAATTATTTTCATGAATTATGTGAAGAACATGGTATTTGAAGACAATTCTTAGGTGTCAGGACACCTCAACAAAATGGATTTATTTCAAGAAAGAACAGAACTGAGTAAGAAATGGCAAGAACCATGTTAAATGAATATAAACTTCCCAATGTCTATTGGAGTGAAGGACTATACACAGCTGTCTACATTTTAAACAGAGCTCAACTAAGAGTGAATAACAAAAAGACACCCTATGAAAACTGAAAATAAAGGCCAAAAAATGTGAAACAAATAAGAGTCTTTGGAATAAAATTTCATATCAAGAGAGATGAAGACAACCTAGGAAAAATTAACTCTAGGTGCGATGAAGGCATATTTCTTGGTTAATTAGCAATCATTGCAGCCTATAAATGCTACAATAAAAGACCACAAAAAGTGTTTAAGAGTACAAATGTTAAATTTTATGAGTCTTATCCATTCAAATCTAACATTTAGCCCAAGGAAAGCCATGAAGATCAAGATGATGATGAAGAAGTGGAAAGTGCATGTGAAGAAGTAGAAGAGGTGGAAAAAATACAAGACACAAAGACACCCTAAAGGAAAGTAAATAGAGATCATCTGATAAATCAAATCATTCAAAATAGATAAGGATGAATTCTCATAATAAGGAAGCTAAGAGATTAAAAAAACATAAGGAAATAGCACTCTTATCAATGATTGAACCCAAGAATGTGGCAGAAGCTAGCAAGGATCAGCATGGGGTGGATTCCATGAATGAAGAGATTTATAAAATTAAAAAGGATGAGACTTGGAAGCTTGTATCAAGAGAAAAGGACAAGAACAGGATAGGAACAAAATAGGTATTAAAAAAAATTGAATGAAAAAGGAGAAGTTACAAGAAACAAGGAAATACTTGTATATAAAGGCTATGCACAAATGGAAGGAATCAATTTTGATGAAACGTTTGCACTACTGGTAAGGATGGAAGAAATTAGACTTTTTATGGCATATGAAGCTTATAAGAAAATTAGTTTTTTCTAGATGGATGTAAAATATTCTTTCCTTAATGGCCACCTAAATGAAGAGGTATATATTGAGCAACCTAGTGGATATTCCCTAACTGATGACAAGGATTATGTGTGCATGTTGAAAAAGGATTTGTATGGACTTAAACAAGCTCCTAGATCTTTGTACAAAAGGTTGGATTCATACCTCACTGGGAAAGTATTTTGAAAAGGTGTTGTTGATAGTTATATTTATATCAAAGAAGAAGGAGATCATCTGATAACTTTCATCATGTACGTAGATGATGTTATATTTGAAGGAGATCATGAGAACAATATTTATGAATTTTCTAATATGATGAAAGAAAAGTTTTAAATATATATGGTTGGAGATATATCATTATTTTTGGGCTTGCAAATTCGTCAATAAGACCAAGGTATCTTCATATCCTAAACTAAATATATCAAATAAATTCTTAAAAGATTTAGAATGGAAGAATGCATACCTATAGAAACACCAATGGAAGTAGGTTGCAAGATGAGAAAAGAAGACATTTCACAAAAAGCTGACAAGACTCTGTATAGAACCATGACAGTGCAGTCTCCTCTACTCCACAACATCAAGACCTAATATTATGCAAGTTGTGGGAATTGTTAAGAGGTTTCAATAATATCCAAGCTAAACACACTTCAAGGAATTTCAAATAACTCTCATAGATCTCATGGGAACACTTGAATATGGACTCTGGTAGCCCAAAAGTAATGGCTTCAACATAAAATCATATACGTATATTGATTGGGTAGGAAGAATTGATGATAGGAAGAGTACAAGTGGTGGTGCATTCTTTGTTTGAAATTTCTTGGTATCCTAGTTGAGCAAGAAGCAATCGTCAGTGGCACTCTCAACATGTGAAGTAGAGTATATAGTTGCTGCAATGCGTTGTACTCAATTTCTTTGGATGAAACAGACACTCGAAGATTACAAGGTAAAATCTGATAGTCAAATTCCTTTGCTCTGTGATACTACTAGAGTTATAAGTGTGTCCAAGAACCGTCCGTTTCACTCAAATACAAAACACATCACAAATAGATATCATTTCTTGAGGGACAAAGTAAATTACAAGAAAATCAGTCTTGATTGTATGAGCAAAACAAAATAAATTTCCTATATCATGACAAAACCACTTCCAAAAGCAACATTTGAGTACCTATGGAATAAATTAGGGATCATTCCTAATCCCACTAGAAACAAGAAAGTGTTAATAAAAGATAAAGGATAATTCTCATAAATATATGCTCCTAATAAGTGCAATGAATTCTTCATATGATGGGGGGCTAGTCTGCTAGCTCATATTGAAAAAATTGGTTTGGTAACTCATTTTATATTATTTTTTCTAAGTGACATTTTCTAAAAAGATTTAAAAAAATTAAGGTAGGGAGAGAATTGAAAAAGAAAAGAAGGAATACATTCCTAGGGGAAGCATAATATGAACATTTATCATACTCTTGACTAGTGGACCTTTCTCATAAATGTCAAAGAGGGAGAAAGTGAAATCTATAACCAACTTGAAAATGTGTTTACCATCAATGGTTCAATGTTTCTATGAAAGGTGTATAGAAATATTACTGCTCCTTCAGCTTGAATTAAATAAGCAAGAAAATAGAAATATACTGACCTCAGAGGACATTTTGTTTAGCAATACTCATAGATGATGAATGATTATACTCAATGTTGAGCTTCGTTAAAAATGTGTAAAATATCCCTTTGTGCAAAGAAAACCTATGATCAAAGACACTACACAATATATGATTATAAAAATAGATAAGCAAGCTTCTCGGTAAAGGTTGATTCCAAGAATCCAAAGGGCTTCCTCAAAGGATGGAATCTTTGTGTTTAAACAATTAAGTGGATTGAAATAGATAAACAATACATTGATATAAGATAGCTAATTTACAAATGATAAACTGATAAAAAGTAGATATAAGATAGATAATAGAGAGCTAAGAGACATATTAGAGATGGATCATGGCTCAAAGTCAAGCTTGAAAGGGGGTTCCTATTCAGTCTTGTATGTAGCCCAAGAAATTTTGGATTGGGTGAGTGTATTTTTAAACTATGCAAACCCGTAGTCTTTTACTACTTGACGGATTTCTTGAGTGAACTTGAAAATGTTCTCCAATTGGATTAAAGGGTGATGGATTGCACAAAAATTCAGATCATGCAAGATATCATATTTTTACCAATAAAAGGGGTGTTGAACTATCGAAAAGGAATGAATGCTGGTAATTTCATGAGAAGGGAAAACAATTTCCATCTAAAATTTATCCATGCTTAGAAAAATATTAGTAACAATAGGCTTATTATGATAGATAAAGTAGATTTAATAAAAAACTAATAAAAAACTATAGAAAGGTAAAAATGACAGGAATCGTTAGTGATTGGGCAAATCATTGGTGATTCTTGTGTTTTGTAACATATTGATAAATTCAAATGTTTAAGGATTCAAATCTATTTTTTAAGAGTTACAGATGCTTATAAACTATTTAAAATTGATGAATAAATAGACAATAAATACCTAGATGGTGATACACAGATAAATGAGGTCTTTAACCTTGTTGAATGATGATCTAGGTAGCTGATGCAATCTGCAGGTTGAGTGATGGAGTTATAAACCACAAGACCTCCAAAAATATGTTTGAAAATGCTTGATGATTGTTGATAATCCCACTAAGTGATAACTCAAATGTTTTGGTACTCAGTGATGATATACAGGATACTGTGAAACCAAATGGAAAGAAAGAACTCAAGAATTGAATTTGAGTATCCCTTTGAGAAGCTGTGAACTTTTCTTAACTAATCACGGGTGATTACCTAAATAACCAAATATTTTCGGTTGTTTTATTTTTGTTTGGAAAATTATTGAAATAGCTTCTAAAACAAGGCTTTTTGTTTTGGGTTTCAGGGTGCTAATTTGTTAGGTGGTTGGGGATGTGTCATGATAGTTGAGGATGTTTCAAAATAGGTTAGATTATACTTGATTTTGCCTAAGTTGGCCTTTAGAAAGATTATTATGGGGTTAAGTAGGATTTAGCAATTGTACGAAAGGATTCACAAGAGATAAGTATGATAATGTTGGGATGTTAATGTATTTAATTGGATACAGATAAGTATTTGACTTAGGATATGGGGTGTTGATATATTTAATTAATAGGATAAAGATGATGGGTGTAGTATATGACTTAGGATATGAAATATCAATGTATTAATTAATTGATTGAATAAAGATGAGGGATGAAGATTTTTGGTTTCTACAAATGGTTGTCATCAACGAAAAAGGGGGAGTTTGTTGTATCTTTGTCCTTTTCATTGGTTTTTTCATTTATGTCAAGCTAAATTGATGGAAAAAGGTGTTGTGTATGCTTATCAAGGTCAAACATGTGTGAAATAGGTGTTAAAAAGTCTATAACAGGCTTCACGAAGCAGTTCATGAAATATGACAGAAATTTCAAGATAAATGTGAAGGTTGATTGATAGTGCCAGCTATCAAGGAAGTTTCAGGTGATTGCATGATGATGACATTGAAGGATAATAGGTTTTTAGTGGTTCAGTGGTGTACAACATTATCATACAAGTTTATTGGGCATTCAGAATGGTTTCAGGATGTTTGAAGATGCTCTAGGGTGATTGCATGTATGAACAATATGTTAGAAGCCTATTGGAAATATTGAAATGTTTTGTACATAGCCATAGATTAAAGAAGAAATTCACAAAAGTCTAGATTAAGCCGTAGAGGATTAGATAAAGTTGTGGAATGAAGAATAAATTCATTAAAGTCTAGAGGAAACCGTGGAGGATTATCAAAAGACACAAAATGAAGAAGAAAATCACTGAAGTCTAGATGAAGACACGGAAAGAGGAAGAAAACCGTTGAAGTGTAGAAGAATCTGTAGATGACTAGATAAAATTGTGGGTAAAAGAATGAAGCCACTGGTAAATGAGGAAATCCATGGTACACAGGATAAAGTCACGATACAAATAAGAAAAATGACAGAATCCACAAAATGTTTCATTGTGGATCCGGCAAAGAGTCAAGTAGGACTTAGTTCTCCGAAATACATAATGATCTAAATATCAAAATAAAAGAGGGATGATGTCTAATGCAGAAATATAGAGAAGCGTAAGAACTAGACATAGTTGACCCGTGTTTCTTTGTACCCATTTTTATCTGTTTATCCAATGTATCCTATCAATAAAGGAAACTGATAATTGTTTGGAAGATTATCAAAAGGTAGTATATTGCAGACTGTATGTGATGATATGGAACATTTTTCACCATGAAAAATGTCAAACCTGATTTGGGATATCTCAAGACCCAGGTGTCAAAATTTAATGCTCTTTGACTATTTTAAAAAGTGATTACATTTTCTATGTCTTAAAATAGAAAATCATGTATGTAAGGCATAACTAAATATCAGAGAGAGATTGATGGATCATCCATTTTCAACATTTTTAAATCCTATATTGTTGAGAAATTTAGTTTTAAAAATGGTCTCATAACCATTCCTCAATCCACTAATAATGTGTTTGACAATTAATGCACTAGAAAAATTAAAATCCATTGTTAAAGAGTGAAAAGGATAAACAATTATCTATTTAAAAAAGATGAGAAGAATATAAGCATGTTGGAAAAATGAGCAATATTATTCTGAAGAGCTAAAGATAGAAATATTATTAGAGCTAGAAGAGTAGAGATAGACACAGAGACTGGAATGAATCATCTATGAATTGTTAACTCTAGATGAATACAAAGGCTTCGAATCAATTCCGATGGATGCATGAAGATTGAGACATAATAAGAGAGTGGTTGAAGACTAAGAGAGAGTGATGCATATCTATGTATACAAATAGAATTAGAAAGGTTATCATAATTTACTATGTAAGAAATCTTGATATTATATGATCAACTTGTATTGTTATATCTTATTCTAAGTGGGAGATTAAATTATAGGGGGTGTTGCTCCTTGCAAGTTACATCTTGCTAAAATAGCTGAGTGGGTGCTTAGAATATCTTTTAGTCGGTGATATAAGACTCTAAAGCAGGTGCTTCATAAGTTGAGTGTGTACTCAACAGAAACAAAATATTATATGCTTTGGAATTGGTGTTTCTAATAAATCCTTCTTTTCAAAGTGGGTTTTTCTCCTGAAAGGATTTCCCACTATAAATTATGTTTTCAGTATTATTATCCTCTTTCATTTGTTTGATTGAATGCTTCTAAGACACTACTACTATTAAACAAAGTTTTTGTATTGGAATTGTTTAAAGTCTTAATCTCCACTAATAAACCCCCCCTCTTAGTGTTTTTGATCTCTAACAAAACCAATCCACATAATATTGTTGATCATTTTAAAATCTATGAAACACCACAACACATCTGTGGTATACTAGAAAACCCACAAAACACTATAAAACCTATGGAATATATCATATTATTTTCCTTTTAAGTGTGGCATGTAGAATTCAAATTTTATTACATAGTTCATGATTGATTCATTTCTTAGACATTAGTGACAATTATTTCAAACATATGAGACGTGTAACTTTATTTTTGTATCAGCATTACTTTGAAATCAATGACAATATTTCAAACAAGTAATGTTATCCAAAACACACCCCTAGGTTATTTTGATAACTAGTATTATTATCTTGAACCTAGACAGGTAAAAAAACTGATAAAAATGGGAAAACATCAGTTTTGGGAGACTCCTCTCCTCCTTTCTAAGCTCCTTTATTCATGTTATCCAATTTCACCCCTCAGGAAAAATTGGTCAAACATGACCTTGCACTGAGAAAAAATGAGAGATTGATTCAGTCTTGGAAGCTCACAGTTTAGGCTCAAGCCAAATGAGTTGAAGTGGTGAGACATTGAGAAAGGACAGGATGCACATTTGAGGAGACATTTTGGAGTCTGAAGGAATTTCAATTTCAAACATGGAAGCATTTGGATTCAACAGGAAAAATTTCAAATCAGCTAGCACAAAATCTCAGTTAGACATCAAAGTCTGAAATTTAGACTTCAGATTTTCATGAGTTAAGAGATGGCGGCAAGGTTGGCAAAGTGAACATTTCCACGTGCGTAAATGCAAAGGTCTGAAAACTTGAAGTTGCTAATTCTAACTTCGGGATTTTCAGATATCAGAGGTTTCATGTGCCAGACAGATAATGGAATTTCTAAAACCTGAAGTCACAAAACCCTGAAACCCGAAGTCCCAAAATCCTGAAACCTGAATTCCTAAAACCTGAAGTCCCGAAACCCTGAAACCTGAAGTCGCAAAACCCCATAACCCAAAGTCCTGAATCCCCAAAACTTGAAATTAGCAAAACCTGAAGTCCTGAAGCTATGAATCCCAAAAGTCTGAAATTTAAGATTTTAGAGGGTTCGAGATAACTTCGGTGTCCAAAACCTGAAGTCTGAATTTCAGACTTTGGGGTTTTGGAATTTCAAAGGTTTCACAAGCTAAGAGTGATGAAAAATAATGTATATCTTCAAAGCGTAAACTCCCAAAGCTCTGAATCCCAACAGTCCAAAATTTTGGATTTCGGAGTGTGTGATGCAATTTCAGAGTCCAAAAATTAAAATTAACCACTAGAATTTATGGTAGTATGGAACCCTCATCTTTACATGGCCATAACGTTTGACTGGAAGCTCATATTTGCACAAAATAGGAATTTTTGGAAAGATTTTAGTAAAGTTAAGTATTTGAAAACAAAGAAATACAAGTCGTCATTTTAGAGGAGTGTTTCCAAATTTCTTACCTACCCAAATGATGAAGGTATGCGCTTCCTTTCTTCTCTAAAAAGGAAAATTACATTGAGGTATGGGTTTTGCAGTGGCACCCATCATTCTTGTAGGTGATTTTCATACATTTTAGGGTGGATGAAGCAAGATTTCATATCCTTCTCTCCCCCTTCTCTCATTCTTTCTATATATTGTAAGGAGGGTCCCATTTCAAAAGGTTGGAAAAATTGTATATGCCCCTCCCTTTTTTTCTTTTCTGTAAGAGATTTGTGGAGATTTCGAATCTCCCTACTGAACATTGTAATGAAAAATCTGTCCCTTTGGCCCTAAATGTGATTTATTGTATCAAATTTGAGAGCAATAAAATCAGATCTATGGTTGCTTCAAACCCTCTTCTATGTTATATTGCAACTTTATGATCTTTCATTGCATGCAAGGATATTGTGTAGTTTTTTTGTTTTCATTACAAGGTTCTGGTAATAATGTGTTTATTATGCAGGTTGTTCAACATCATTCTTGGTGCATCACCTTACTTTAGAGTGGGTTTTAATTTCCATGCATTTTATCTAACTCTTTCTCTTTGGGAAAGCATTACATTAGTGTTAAATCTGCAACTCTCTGCACTTCAAAGTAGTTGCCACTAGGATAGGTTAGGAAGATGACCTTCTCTAGAGGTTTATCCCAATTGCAAAGTCCCACATATTGGGATAACTCTATGTTTGAAAAATCACACTAACTACCTCAACCATTCACTTGCAAAAAATCAGGGGTGCTATGATTTTTCCATAACAATTCCCATAGCCAAATTCTGAAAAAATGGAAAAAATGCAAGAGAATCAGCTAAATCGGCCTTTGGAGGAATAAGAGGAACAATCCCTCTATTCCTCCTATTCTCCTTATTTCCACATTAGCTACAAAAAATGATTTTGGAGTGTATTTTGGATGGGTAAACTATTTTGAGTAGTGAATGAATAGTTCCTCCACATCTTTTGTTCTTTTCATCGCCGATCGAGCTGTATTGAAGGTGGTAGGGAAGACATAGTGTGTATTGTGTATAAATCGGGTCTTTGAAGAACTGACAGAATAGATATCCATTGGGTTCTCTAATCCCCACATGGACGATTCATAAAATTAATTGAGGTATAGAACAAGAAAGAGGAAACATTGATGTGGGTAAAGTTGGAGTTGCAGGAACCAAGGGAACAGGTAAAATAGTTCTGTCGGGTCACCAGTTTTCCGATTGGCTGATGCGGCCGAATTAGTGGTGGGAGAAACATTATGGACAGAGAGACTTACGGTATTGTGTATGATGTGGGGAATAACGGGGAAAAAAATTGTTCCACTATTCATTCAGTTCTCCTATCATCCACTTCATCCATAACAGGAACACACATTAATGGAGACTTTGGAGGCCCATGTGGAACCATTTGTGACCATCCTGAGACCTGAGCTTAAAATGGCCATATATTTCACCTTATTACTCTAAATTTGACAAACTTTGTACCGCTGGAAATGGTCTCATCATGTACTATATCATATAAATATATTTTTAATTCAAGTGAGGAAAAGTGGGTTAAAAAGAGGAAATACTACGTGATAATTAAAAGATATAGTTCTAGGTAGCTCAACCACCAAATTTGATGAAGTATGGTGCCCCTTCCTTCTTTTGCGAGAAAAGTATCATGGGGGAATGGCCTTAGCAGGGGTACTCATGCTTATTTTTAGACATTTAATGCATGTTGTTGATGGTTGAAGGTGGAAATATAACTTTTCCCTCTTTTCTAGTCTTCTCTCTCTCTCCCATTTTCTAAATATTACAAAAGGATTCTCATTTGTAAACATTGGACCCTCTTGTAATGTTGGTGCATCCTTCTCCAAGTGTTTTTTGTGTTTGTTGAGTTACAGGCCTCATATTTGAACATTTATAGCATGATTTTTACCTTTCCTCCTTTATTTTAATGGACTATACATCTACTTGAAGTAATAAAATTAATTTTTTTGTGGTTATTATCTTCCCTAGCCTGTGTTTATTGCATTATCTTCCATCTCTATTGCATTTTTTGGTTTATTGTGTAGGCTTATTATCCTCTTACAAGGTTTATTTGTTTTTTTATCCATGGAAATGATAGCTTGAAATTTTTGTTTGGACTGTGGCACTCATGTCTTCCTTCTCCTCCTTCATTTTCCTCCCATTTCCACTCATCTAACAATGTATTTCACCATTTTATTGGTGTTATCATCTCTCTTTAGCTTAGGATTTCTATTTTTACACATTTCCCTCTTTCCAATGGTCCCTATGGATGGTATAAAGGGATAATATAGTTGCATTTCCTTCCTTAGGAGTAATTTAACATTACGATTAGGCAGAGGAACCACCCTTTTTCGGAGGTTTGTCTATAAGTAGCCAAGTCCCACAACTTGGAGATAATCTCATGTTACCCAAAAAAAATTGATTTTTCATCCATCTATTCATGAAAAATTAGAGGGTGTTATGTTTTGGAGATAAGAAGTAATACCTCTAAAAATAATTCCTAGAATTTTTTGTAGTATGTTCTTTAATTTAAGCAAGGTGGACATTATCTCAAAAGGATCCATCTCCACTTTAATTGATAAGATAAAATCAATTGAAAGGTTTCAATTAAAATAGATATTATACGTCAAAAACAAGGGAATTATATCTTCAGAAAAAGGAAAGTACATATCAAAGAATGCTCCCCTAAAAGGATAAATCAAATCTCACTATTGTAGACAATAAGGAAGTGTACTTTTGAGTTGTCAGAAGAGATCCCGAGATCTTGTAGATAATAAAATGGATCATAAATCATACTTAGTTGAAGAAATTGGTTGGGAATAATATTCAAATGATGAAGAACCATATTTCCTTATTGATGAATAATGTGTATATTAAATAACTTTAAATTTGATATAAAAGGAAATGGAGGAAGGAGGATCAATAACGCTTCTCATTAGCCACTAATGATGAGGTAGCATTTTTTTGTGGCACTTTCTATATTTTGATTTGTTTTCTTTGTATAGCCTGTGGAAAATAAAACATTGTAATCATTCCCCCTATTATGGTTGAAAAGAGGATAATGTAGTTATCCTTGAATTTATAAATAGTTTTATAGGAGGGAAAATAGCTATAAAGTTCCTTATGACTATCATCCTTCTTGGAAATGTGATTGGTTGATGACATGTTCACTGTGGTGAAAGGTGGTCGATCATGTGCATTAAGATCCAAATAGTATCATGCAGACCTAAAAATGTGGGTTAGCATATTGGCTTCTATTTCCAATTCAATGGTGTGCTTCTTTCCTGTGTTCACATTATTTACAACAATGAGGTGAATGTTAGGGATTAGTAGTGAACATACATTATTTTTTTAGATATTGGTAAAGGGGGAGTTTTTTACAGGGAACCTATGTTGTTACAAGACAAACAAAAGAATCTTTGACATAGATATATCCATTATGTGATACACAACAATAAAAGTACAAAAAATAGATAAGATGCAGCAAGACAGTGACCGAAAATAACACAAAAGCAACAATAAGACATAAAATGAACCAAAATAGGAGAGATAAAGTAAACACCCCATCATCAGTCCCTTATAGGAATTCTAGTTTTTGGAGGAGAAAACCCTCATATTATACTGATTCATCCTTTTCAGAACCACCTAGGACCACTTATCTTCCTTAGGAGTTTCTCTAAAGTAATTCTCACTCAAACTCAATATTTTAATGTGGTATTTCAAATGTGGGCCTTGCAATAACTTTAAAACTTACAACTAGATTTCTCCATTCTAAAAGGAAAGGAGAGTAGAGCTAATATAAAAAGGTTCAACCTATTTTATACCAAAGGGATGAAACTTTTTTAATCACTTCTTTCTCCTCCTTATGAGTTTATAGCCCTGTCTTCACTTTAATATTTTAATATCGATGATTATTACCCTCATCAACCTGATCATCATAACAGGGGGTAAGTGCATCAAAATGGGGGGCCAAAATACGAACAAAAATCCATTTTTTGGTCACTTTTTCCATAACACACTCATGTTATGGTTTTTTCATGTTATAATGCATTATAACGCACGTGTGATATAACATGAGATTTTTAACTATAAGTTTTTCTTTTATTAATCTTTAAAGTCTAAATTTATTTTAATAAATATAAGAAGTTAGGGTCAGTCTGCACCTTATGGAACAAGTATCACGGATCCAAGTGTCACAGTTTAGAAGATAGTTTTTCATATTTTAATATGGTCAGTACATACCTACTTCTATGGATTTTAGCATTCAGCCTTAAATATTTTAGGGTTTAAGTTATACACTTGATATCTGTTTTTTGAAGGATTATAGTATTTTTTTAGGTTTTGGGGCCTTTTGGATTGCTTATTGAAATATTTAGGAGTATTAAATATGTCAAAATTAGAATTTACAAACCTCACAACTCCCAAAGGTAGTGAAAACTTATATCTTTATCAGTCTACAAACACCATCTTGAACAAGCATTTAGATTCATCATTAGAAATTATATCATATAATCACCATAACTAGATTCCCACTTGGTTTTAAAACTATGTATATGCCTTAATCACTAAGCCTTAAGCCCTTGGCCTTAATCCCTAAGTCATAAGCCCTAAGTCCTCAACCCTAAATCCTAAACCATATTTTGACCACCTTGAACCCTAAAACCTAAACCCTAAACCTTAAAATTTAAAACCTAATCCATCAATGCTAAACCCTGAGCCCCAAACCCTCAGCCTTAAACCCTAAACCCTAAACCCTAAACCCTAAACCCCAAAACCTAAACCTTGAAATTTAAATCCTAAACATTAAAATTTAAATCCTAAAGCATCAACCCTAAACCCTAAACCCTTAGCCTTAAACCCTGAGCCCTAAACCCTAACCCCTAAACCTTAAACCGTGAACCTTAAACCCTATACTTTGTGCTCTAAACAATAAACCTTTAACTTTAAACCTTAAACCCTAATCTCTAAACAATAAACCATCAACCCTAAACATTAAATCCTGAGCCATAAACATTTAACCATAAACCCAAAGCCCTGAGCCCTAAACCCTAAACTATAAACCCTAAGCCATAAACCATAAACCATAAACCATAAACCATAAACCATAAACCCTAAACCCCAAACCCTAAACCCTAATCGCTGAACTCTAAACCCTTAACCATAAACCTTCAACCCTTAACTTTAAACCCTGAGCCTTGAGCCTTGGGCCCTAAATCGTAAACCATTTTTTACCACCTTGAACACTAAACCCTAAAACCTAAACCCTAAACCCTAAACCCTTTTCCCTAAACCATGATCCATAAGCCCTAAGCCCTAAACCCCAAGACCTAATCCTTAAACCTTGAGCCCTAAACAATATTCCTAAATCTTCCCAAATTTCTTCCAACACTTCCAAGATTCTATGAAACGACCTCCATATACTTAATATATTTACTAAAATCTCCTAAAGGGTGTTTTTTTAGCTTAGAATGGCCTTTTAGGGTTTAGGTCTTAAGGCTTAGGGTTTGCGGTGTAGGGCTTAAGGCTTAGATCATAAGGTTTAGATTTTAGGGTTTATGGTTTAGGTTTTAGGGTTTAGGGCTTAGGGGTAAGGTTTGAATGTTTCAAGTTCAGAGTTTACAGTTCATGGTTCAAGGTTTATTGTTTATGGTTTATTGTTTAGGGTTTATGGTTAAGTGCTCAAGGTTCAAGGTTTTATGGTTTACAGTTTAGGTTTTAGATCCTAGTGTTTAGGGTTTAGGGCTCAAGGTTCAGGATTTAGTGTTGAGGGTCTCATGATTCATGCTTTAGGGTTTAGGGTTTAAGGTTAAAGGAGGGTTTACGAAACCTAAATATTGTTTAAAATACCTCCAGTTTATAGTAGTGATTACAAAGTGAAAAAATTTCTTGATCTTCTAGACTACAAGGATCGACAACCCTTATATATTTCCAGTAGATTTCATGAGTGATTTCATCTTTTAGAATATCAATATTAGGACCGCATTTCCTAGTATCATGACTAGAACCATCATTAATTTTGCTTGTACAACTACCTTATTTATGAGATGTGGGACAAGTAGCTAAATGGATATGGCATCTACCTTGTGACTTGTAATGTATATTACACATTTCTTCTAAATATGTTTCTTCCCACATATACTTGCACTCTTGAATGTCAATTTCTTCACACTCTGAAACAAATTTAACATTTCTCATATTTATATGTATTGTATTATGCAAAATAGGATGACCCATCGGAAGATGGAAAAAATAACCACATGCTCATATTCAAATTCATGATTCACTTTGATACATGTTCATATTTGCAAGAACCTCTTCTTCCTTGAAAGTTCCTAGTTTGTCTCACTAACTAGGTAAGGATTAAAAGTACTCCATAAAATTAACATTTCTCATGACATCTACTTCTTGGTGTGTCTACTCTACAAAATTTTCATGTAAGATAAAAGCATCCCTAAACACCCTTCTTAATCTCAATGAGGCATGCAAAGTTTGGTTAACATATATCCACTTGAATGAGGTTTCGTAGGAGATGTATTCGTAATTATAGGAGGCTTTAAGGAGTTACCTCCATCATGTCACAAAAATAATTGTATTCTCATGAATAAACTTGATTGATTTAGAAATATCAAAAACTTACTTATCATAATAATGGTAAATAAATCGAACTAATAAAAATTAATCTTCAATAAGTAAATTAGTGGTAGGACACAGGACTAGGAACATGACCTAGACCAAGACCTAGAATGGAAATTTGATACTGTTTTGGACTATCAATTTTATTTTCCAAGATACATTACTCCAATGTTTGAGAATGTTTCTACATATACAAGGACAATCTGATTTAGACACTCAATGATTCCTAAATGTCCAATCCTACCATAAACCCCACTAGTCCTCGATCCTTGGATACAGTGAGACATCATTATTTAGTTTCCATTTATAACATTAGAGATATTTGTAAATTAGTGTTATGACCTCTAAATCTGTATAGATTTCAAGTTGTTTGGAAATCCCATTACACCCTTCACTAGGATTGATGACTAGCCTTATATATTTTAAGGCACTTTTGAAAACATCCATGGGTTTATCATAAAATGAATTATCAATGAATGGAAGGTCACTAAGCTGTAGGCCAACTAACCCCCATTCAAAACTAAACAAGAAATATTTACTAGGTGATTAATAACCCCTTTTTGATCTTAGATATTCCCATGTTGTTGTGCTTATTTTGTATAAGCAGACTCAGTGATTGTTCTAGGAATGAGACTATTAAATATGGTCCTAATATTTTCATGTCCTTCTAGTTGAGTAGTCGAAATTTATATTAGTCTTATTGACACTTAGTACTAATTTCCATGAAATATAATTCTCCATCTTTCATTTGATTTCGTCATCCTCCACGTCATACTGAATAACTGATTTGACAAGGAAACTACCATCATAGATGGTAATACACTGAATATGAATATGATCCTCGAGAGGGGAGACACACCTAGAGAGGTCTTGTCTGATCTTAAACCTAATCCCTAAACCCTAATCTTTAAACCCTAAATCCTAAAAACTGAACCCCAAAACTTGAACCCTAAATCATAAACCCTTTTTTACCACCTTGAACTCTAAACCCTAAACCCTTACCCCTATAATATAAACCCTAAACCCTAAGCCATAAACCCTAAACCCTAAACATTAAAACTCAAAACCTAAGACATCAATCCTAATCCCTGAGCCTTAAACCTTGATCCCTAAACGCTAACCACTAAAACTTAAATCCTAAACCTTGAGCCCTAAAACCTTAACCCTAAATACTTTGACCTAAACCCTAAACACTGGACTTTAAACCATAAACCATAAACCCTAAACTCTAAACCATAAACCATAAAACTTAAACCCTGAGCCCTAAACCCTAAACTCTTAGCCTTAAACCCTAAACAATAAACCTTTAATCCTAAACCCTATACCCTAAACCCTAAACCATAAACTCTAAACCCTCAATCATAAACCCTAAACCCTATTTTTACCATGCTAAACCCTAAACCCAGAGCCCTAAACACTAAACCATAAACCCTAAGCCCTAAACAATATTCCTAAATCTTCCTAAATATCCTCCAACACTTCTAATATTCTTTGACATCATCTCTAGATACTTAATATATTTCTCGAACTCTCCCAGAGGATGTTTGATTAGCTTAGAATGGTATTTGTAGGCCTATGGAGGAAGTTATCCTCCATGAAGTCACATTGAACTCATCAAGCATCATATCTAATCATCTTTACACATTGAAACAAACTTTAAAATACCTTGTTAATAATTTATTTTGATCTAGATTGAGAGTGGTATTGACACAAGTTGGCCAAAGGAAGGATGTACCATTGACCAGGAAGTGAAAGATGCATTCACTAAGCTCGTAAAGTAGGTACTCATCCATAGTATGATTTTACCATATTAGAAGAAAAAATTCTGGATTTAAGTCCATGTTCATGGGAAAATTTAAGATTCCATATATTAAATCAGTTGTCGCTACCTTTGAGAGTTATGAGGTTTGTAAATTCTACTTTTGACACATTTAACACTCTTACAAATGTCAATAACAAATCCAAAAGGCCCCAAAACCTAAACAATGACTATAATCTTTCACAAAATAGATATCGATTGTATAATTTAAACCCTAAAATGTTGAATGTTGAATGTTGAAATCCTAAAAAATACCTATGTATTAACTAGATTAGAATCTGAAAAACTATCTTCTAAACTACAATAGATGGAGTTGTGAGACTAGTTCCATAAGGTGTTGAGTGAACCTAACTTCTTATATTTACTAAAATAAATTTAGTGTAATAAAAAATACTTATACTTAAACCATACATTTTTCTAAATATATCCCTCCCATAAGCACATACATCACATACAAAATAGGAACGTGAGTGTATTATAACATGAGCGTGTTTCATATTTCTTTGGTTATAAATTCTTGATCCATAGGCTTGGATTTTCCTTGCCTATGGAAACCAAAGTCTTGGGTTGTGTAATCCGTGAATAAATCCTTTTTTGACAGAAAAACATCAAAATCTCACGTGTTCACCCCAATACCTCATGCATTAAGCATAATATTCAAAAATAAATTATATTATGATGTCAAGTTTGGTTTTACCTTGATGATGATATAATTCTTTCTAAATTCGAATTAGTTTAAGGCTTTCATCCATAATTTCTTGTACTAGTGCCTTATTTTCTTGTAAAAACCTATGCATACGTTTTGGTGCACAATTTATGACTTTTTCATCCATTTTTTTTAAAAGGTGGTTTTTTATAAAATTCATTCTACACATACTAAAAAAACAAACAGTGGCTTTTTTTTCTCAAAGTTATGGGGGTGAACACACAAATATTTCATTTTCTAGACATGTGCACTTTGAAAATTAATAAAAAAAAATTATACATTCATCCAGAAATTGTGAAAAATTAGAGGGACCTCGTACATGGTCTTAGCTAAGTTTTAACTAAAGGGAATAGAAAAATAATTTATATAACTCAGAACTTTGGGGGTGCACATAGAATAGGTTCTTATCTTTTTGACACAAAAATAGACATACTTTGTGTATGCACCACATTTGACCCTCTTAATCTAAACCATTTTTAAAAAATAGGTAGTTTAGAAACTACATTTTGAGCTCTACGGTATTCATTGTTATCACTTTGTCAAATTTTGAGCATATGCATGCTAAATTATTTGATGAAGTTCAAGTTTCACTTATTTCAGGAAAAAAGTGTTCCTTTTTGACCCCTTTTTGGCCCCTCGTTTCCATGCACTTACCCTGGGTTACATCTATAAGATCTTCCATTTCCTTATTTTTTTAGTCTATACTACAACTTATTGATATTCTTCTTCTCCTTCTTTACCTAAGTCTTCCACTCCCTCCTCATAAAATTTTCCCTTCTTGTCTTTCTATTATATTCTCCTTCTTACTCCCCACATCACGACTATCATCCTAGGTTAATATAACCTCTTCCTCTATAGGACTTTGTAATAGATCCAACTCTTGTGGGTTAGGATTCCATTGGTATCTTCCAGAATCTTCCAGTTTAAACCTTGAATAATCAAGTTCTCTTCCTTATTTCCATGGGTTTAATATTTACACAATTTGGCCACATGACCCAACCTTCAACACATTTTTCATCTAAGACTAGACCCCTCATGCTTAATAATTTAGAGCCAAGCTTCAAATTTTGTGTGTAGGGAAACAAATTTATGAACAATATGATTGGTAAAAGCATTGACAAAAAACCTAATAGGTATCAATATAAATATAGCCTCTTTAGCTCCCTCAAAATCTATAAAAGTACCAAATGTTTTAGCAATAATTATCATTAAATCTTCCTCCCAAAACTCGAGGGAAAGACCACAAATTTATACCTGGATCGGCATAACATTGATGTTTTCCTTATTAATAATAGAGTTATTTGTAATATAATATGATTTGTTGAGACAACTCATACTATTGGTATAGGGAATATATATTGGGTTGTCTTTTTTGAGATATGATCTCACACAAATAGTTTGTGGGTAGGTTTTAGGAACCACTCACATAGTTTTATGAGATTTGTATTCAAGCCAACCACCTAAATTATAGTATCCTCATATTTTAAATATTTGTAAGAGTCCCAAATCAATAACATGATTGGGTTATTAGTGTGTTCATTTTTAGTGCAATATGAACCAAGCTCATTAACATCAAAAGAGAGTGTCACATTTTATTAAAAATATAACAAAATCAATAAAAAGATATTGAAATTTCATTATTATTTGTTTTCATGGAATCTATAGATTTTATTAATCCATAAGGAGTAACATAATAATGTTATCTAGAACACTGGGAAACCAAATCACAACTATAGACACTCGATCACAAGTGCACGTGTGTGCACAAAAAGACATTTTTTTTGTGTGTTCATGTAACCAAATCTTAATTTATCCAACTAGAATTACATATGTCATAAAATATATTGAATTGAGGAACATAATATATGTAAATAATTGGGATGTGACATGTAGTATTTATTTATTCTATAATTTATATCTTGAAAATAGGCCCCTTGTTATGTCCTTCATCTTGAGGTGTAGATTGAATATCCTTTTTCACACCCAGTATATTTTCCATCTTGTTAGGATTCTTGAACGAGACATTTAAATATGGATATAAGTCTACAGAAATTTAATTCCCTTTACAAATTTTACCTTTAATAGGATGATGAGGCCTATTCAAAGCATTGTTATCAATATAGGTCCTAAGAGATATTAGAATAAATTTGAGTTCTATTTAGGTCTCATTTAGAGTGACATTTCTCTTTTTTACTTAACTCCAAGGAAGAATCAAGATAAAATATACAATAATAATTGGCTATGAATTTAACCTAGTACTTTTTAAGGTTGGAATCTTATATCTAATAAATTTTAATGTCAAAAATAAATCATATAACATGTGAAGGAACAATGCACAATAAAAATTACAAACACACTATTTTTGGCATATTGAAAAAAATAAAATAAACCTTGGGGTCCTATAAATATTAGGAGAGATAATTTCCCTAAAATATTACAAGAAATATTTTTTTACACGTTAAAATCCCTAGGTATGAGTATAATATGTGTTAGATTCACCGAAACAATTGGTCAAGTATTTGATATTAAGCTTGAGTTCAGAAAAAGGAAAACTATAAGGATGGGTATTTGATATAAACATGGGGGATTCACAATCCTAAGCATTACGTATCACGTGAGTTCATATAGGGGTTTTGTAATATTAGTAAAAATGGACCCAATATATATTAAGCAGTATAATGGGTTAATTTATAAAGACAATTGACTATATATTGGGGTTAAGGTATGTTGAGTGATAGAGAGGATGGAGGAAGAGTAGTTTTGGGGAAAATGAAGAAGACATAAATTTATATCTCATTTTCATTAATATGTGATATTCAAATTATTAGCGTGGTTTTTATAAAAGCAAAGTGTATTTTTAGAGTAATGATAGTACATAACTTCTAATAAATGGGACACCCTTCATAGTATAACAAACAAATCATATATTTTTCATTTGATTCAAATTTATAGGGAGAGTGGATGTCGTTTTTGGTTTTTTTGGTAAGGTGCTATAAATTTTGAAAATAACAAAATCTAAAATGAGAAAGGTTTACTAATACTTGTGCCAAAAATCACAATATCGGAATGATCAAATACTCAAGAAGTGAGAGAGGCTTATCCATTCACAAAGTGAGAGAACCTACATACAAAGATAGGTAGAAAAACTGATATTAGATAAAGATGATAACGAGTTGTTGGGAGAATGTTGATCCCAAGAACATGAAATACTTCCTTGAAGGGTGTTAAATCATTTGATATAATCAAGTTTTTTTATAAATGATAAGATAAATGGTAATAATGATAAATTTAGAATTTAAGGGGAATGAAAATATCTTTTTCAATGTTGTACGTGGCTCAAGCTTAGGCAGTGAAAATATCAAAATCTTTGAATTAGTCATACCAGAACTCTTCAGCAAATTATTTCTCTTCTTTTATAATTTATATTTGATCATCGATAACCTTGATGTTTTTTGTGTGTTATGGTGCACAAGTAGAGTTCATAGATAATGTCAAATTGTTCCCACATGAATGTTTGTTGTATAATCAATAGATCATATATTCTAGTGATTGGGTATGAAGGACCTAGAAAAATCATCTACATAACATACATCTTGCAAACAACTTATTAAAACAAAATAGATTGTTCAAAATTAGATATATGTTAAAAATGTCTAAAAATGATAGGGATCAATGGCGATCGAAGATCAATGGTGATTGAGGATAAAAAGCTTGTTTTAATAAAAGTATAATAAAGTAGACACTGGTTGATGACAAAAGGATTTGAAAATGTTGAGGTAAACTAGAATGATTACATAAACTTATGGGATCCCAATGATAGGGATTTGGAATTATTTAGGAAGATATTGAATGGTCGATGGACTGATCAACAATAATCAGGTATCGAAAACAATATCTGTGGGTATTTTAAGTATTGTAAAATTGGTCTAAATGAGTAAAACAAGAGATAGAACTCAAAAGGGTATGTAGGATGGACTAGACGACGAGATTTAAATTGTAACTAATGAAAAATAAAATTGATGAAACAAAATAAATGAAGCTACTAACGTTGATAGTGCAATAAAGGTGATAGAGCTCCCAAAAGGATTTTTGATTCTTTAAAGAGATTGGTGAAGGATTTGAAAACAATGTCATGATGATCCTGAACATAATGGTATTACTCATAAGTAAAACAATTCATCCTAAAATGCACATTCTAGACTAGTTCAGAAATAGAGGAAGAGGTTATTTAAATAGGATCGATGGAAATAATAATAATCATTGGAAATCACAGATTATCGTTGATTTATCCACTGAGGTTACAAAACAAGAAATGAAAATATGGAAATTGGTTTAAACCACTTGCAATCATATATTTTAGGTTGTTATTTGAATGCTGGGATGTTATAGATTTGGGTTATGAGAGGTTATGGAGTTATGATGTGTAGATTAAATTAGGCTAGGGTGGTTTTAAGTGGTGAGGAGAGGTTAAGTAGAACTTATGTGGGTAAATGAGGAATTACAAAAGTAATTTTTAAGTTTACTTAGGATAGTGATGATATTGATAATTATGATTAATGTGATAAATTCATGTTGCATCACCTAGATGTGAAAATGTGGTGTCTACATTTGCCCCTTTTTGTTGATATTTCTTTAGGCACTGGTTGTAAGAGAAAACCTAACACAAGGATGCCCCAGTTTTGTGATAGTATTATTGTTCCCCCCTCAAGCCAATGAGTTACTATGTTGGTCATTAGATTGAAGAGATTTGATTGTTTGGATAGGTTTGATTTAAGATGCTCCAAGCTTTGTTTTTTGTCTGAAATGACCATTATGGAGGGGTTTTTTAGATGGTAGGAATATTAGAAACCCTTGGCAGGGAACATTATACGACCTTTGGTGGGAGACACTAATGTTAACCACCTGTAGATGAGTGTTTTTGGAAGAAAAATACATGGAAAAGATCTAATGAGATCACTCTCATGGGGATGTGTCAATCCTGTGGGAACAAAGGGTCAAAGGAAACATCCGAAGGGTGTACAAAACTTGATGTATGGCCAAAACCTGAGTTTTGACATGGTGTTAAGCATCAAAATAAAGGCATGAAGCTTTTTATTAAGTTGAAGTATGATAAAAGAGGTCTCGGTGATAAAAATAGATAAGATTTGTAAATAGGGTTAAAATCGATGGTGATTATGGATCAATGATATTTAGGGATAGAAATCGGTAGTGATTTGGGGTCACTAGTGATTCCCAAAATGAAAATTATAAAATCTAAGGATGTCATGCAAATAGCTCATTTGTGACATGTGATTGTGTGATTCAAGAGATCTGAGAATTCATTTTTGAGTGCTTTTTAGAGATAGAGGCAAGCAGAATCGGCAAAAAGAGGCAGAGGATTAGGAGATGGGTAAATAAAGCTTGAATTTTTATTTTGTTTTGAGTTATTTTTTTGTTTTTATTTAAAAAATTGGGGTGGGAATTGGGTGGATCGTCATCGATTATTTTATTTTAAATGTCTTCCATTGGTAATCGGTGGTGATTCATTTTATTTTTGTTGAAGTTTATAACTAATAGGAATTTTACGTGTCTTGAAGGCTAGAGATAATATTTATCTCCATGAACAAGTCCTAGAGATGTTAGAGAGGATCTGAACCGATGTGAATGATGCAGAGTGTGCTCATTTGGCATTCATTAGCTTCAAATGATTCTGCCACTACCAGTGGATTCCTCGAGATGTAGTGCTAATGATAGATTTGATTGATAGAAGGTATCTGAACACGGAGACATTATAGTTCCATACAGGTGAGGTGACTGTCACATTAGAGGATGTATACAAGATTTTGAGATTACCAATCCATAGTGAGCAGGTAGTACCGATCACTTGAGAGGCCTATTTTGATATTATGAGGCCATTGGATTGTGATGATTCCATAGAAATTAGATACACAACTGAGGGTCTTCACATAAATACTTATTATGATGGTAGGGTGTATTATTGTCTCAAATTTACCATAAGATTTGAATGTTCATGACAGGGAAGAGATATGGGCTAGATGTGGGATTCTTTCTACATTTTTGGGCCAACGAGTATATAGTTTTTGTGAGGCCACCAAGCCTATCTTGGAGGGCAGTAGATTTGGTGGAGTATGCAATAGGTTTCATGATATAGGAAGTTCATTTTCCTTGGGTGCAGAGAATTTTTTTATTTCCACGGTAGATTCCTAGTCACCCGATAGTATATTAGCATGATTATTCAGAGTGAATATTTCCCACACCAATAGTAGATGAGGAGGGGACAGATGAGGAGGCAGGGGAGCCAAAGACATTTTATGTTGATGATGTGGGGGTGGCTGAGTTATTTAACGAGTGGTGAACACAAGAGTGGGCCACTCATGGAGATAGAGTGGACTGGAGGTAGAGGGGTAGAGAGGTAGAGGAGGAGGGTGATAGTGGAGAGGAGATAGTGAACTTGCAGGAATCATTTAATGTTCTATGACTAGAGAGAGATAGACTAGTGGGTAATTGTGACATGACTCACTAAGAGCGATACATATTGTTACATGAGAGAGATCAAGTATTCCTAGAGTGTGATACCTATTTATAGTAGTGAGATAGATATCACTAGCAACATGAGGCTTTAAGGGAGAAGTATGGAGAGGTGAGTATGTATCTAGATGTAACTAAGAGTGTGGAACAGTGTGTGGGACCTAATACAAGGAAACCAGTGGTAACTACAAGTGGATTTCTAGCAGTAGGAGGGAAAATGGGGCCTCCTAGTTATGTGACCATTGAGACGTATTGAATGGTAGGAGAGAATATGAGATAATCTGAATTATTGGTGACAGATCACTTACCTGGTGTTCCTTGTTTACTAAGCACAAAGTGAGTGAGTAGAGATCAGATCCACATGCTACCTCAATGAGCACTGGGAGTGGCAGATGGACATGAAGAGATCCAAGGCAAAATGGAGGGGCTACAAGAGGTCAGAGTTGTGAGAAACTGTCATATTTTTATTTTACCATATAGTGTGTAGGTTTTGGACATGAATAGAATATAGAAAATTTTGGATATGATACATTCAGAGGCATTTTCTTACATACATTAGATGATATGTATAGATGGTTGTGATTTTGGTTTCATGTCTTATTGATTTATCTTGATGTTGATGTTATATATGATTTTATGATGAGATGTTGAGATAGTCCATGATTTAAATGTTGTTAATGTGATGTTGGATTCATAGATGTGTATATGTCCATATGATGTTTTAAATGTATATATTTTGATTTGATATTTGATGTGATGTTAGATACATAGATGTTGATCTGATGTTTTAGATGTTCTTTTTTATATCAATATGGTGTAATGATATCGATGTATGTTTAAAATGTATTTTAATCATGGTTAGGAATAGACATGAAATATTTTATTTTTGGACTATATTTGATGCATATATGATCTGATGGTAAATTAATAATGATGATGCACTTGAGGCCTTATAAAAAATGTTAACATATAACTAATAATAATTAGTCACATCAAGTATGGATGGGAATGTCCTTATATACCTTATTACAACGTCAGAATGGTTGATATGTAGTTTTTATGGGAGAGTAGGTTATCCTTTTGATGGTTTAATAGGCTTATGCCCTAGCTAGATTTTTATTTCACAAATTTATCAATGTGGAAAGTTTTCTTTAGATGGGAAATTCTAAAAACATGGGATGCTTTCCTTGAATAATTTTGATATTTTGAATTTGATTTGAAAGTCGATCAATGCAGTGTTATCCTACAAAATTGACAAGGGCAATTTGCAGGTAACCATACCAAAATTTTTGTTTTGACCCCTAAGGAAGTTTGTTAATGTTCGAAATGGTCTAAAAACCCCTTTCAAAAATCAAGTTTTTTAGAACTTAGCCATTTTCAGTTTCTTTAACTGGGTGCATAAATTGTTATGTCGACATACCAAAATGTGCGCCCCTTAGAAAGTTTTTTAGCACTGGAAATGTCGTGTCAACATCATAAAACAAGTGCTAAGTATTTATGCTAAGGAACTGGAAACATTGTGTTGACACCATGAAATGTGCTCTGAGGTGCAGGGAATGTCGTGTCAACATCAACAAATTTGCACTAAGGTGCACTTTTCCTTGTGTCAATGCTCCCAAATTCGTGCCAAAAGAAGTTGGTGAAATAATAAATGCCAATTTTTCTATAAATAGGCGCTCGACACCTATCATTTTCACGATTTGAAAATTGAAAAAAGTGTTTTCTCTATGCCTGTCAGCCATCCTTGTCCCCCCATGTGCCATTTTCGAGCTTATGGATCCCATGTCATTCTTCATCTTTTATATATCTAGGTAAGTGGCTTCTACCATCCTTGTTGTTGTTGTAGTTTTTTTTTTGGTTGTGTTAGGCTTAGGGCTTGTATAAAAAAGATAAAATCTAAAAAGAGGAACCTAACATTCTATAACCAATTGGAAACCCCTTTTCCTCTCCTTCCAAATTCACAAATCTGGAAGGCCCTTGCCTCTGAAGAAACTGAAAGCCATATTTCCCTGCTTGGTATCTTGTTGAAACCCTCTCTTTCCCATTTGACAAAACCAAAAGAGAGAAGAAATCAAAAAAATTACAAAAATCATCATAGCCTTGGCACACTATCTTTCCATGTTGCACCTCCCACAGTCGTGCCTTGGTGCACTGTACGCCCAAGTAACACAATCTTTTTCCATGCCCAGCTTAAACAACACTTAGCAGCTTTTGACAAGCGCAGGTGCATCTTGAACAACATCAACATCTGCATGTTATGTGTTGCTAATCCACACCCCGTGATTAACCCTTAAGTGCACTAATTTTCCTTGCAACATCTTCTGAAGCATCACCCTGGCACACTTAAAACGCATGTAAAACAAACTTCTTCAACGCCCAGTCAAATAAGTTTTTCCCTATGGTGCAGGCGTAATTCCCCTAACGGCAACATGATATGTTGCATGTTGTAGACCCGCAACCCACGCTTTACCCTTTGATGCTACATTCTTTCATGCAATACCTCTCGTAAGTGCACCCTTTCTAACCTTGGCGTAGCTTTTTCCATGTCAACACTAGTGCAACTTTTTTCATGTCAACACCCCAAAAAGTGCGCCCATCAATTTTAAGCCTCTGCAACATGCTATGAACCTGCGCCTTGCACCCTAAGCCTTATAATTGCTCATTCTTCATTCTGTCAACTTTCATTATGAATAACATGATGGTTGACATGGCTCTTCTGTGTTGGACCTCCTTGATTCTTCTTGTAGAACAACAATAGTCATCCTTGAGCTCACTCATGTCTTCATCAAGCAAGAAACCAACAAAGTCTAAAGCTAAAGCTAAACAGTCAGAACAAGAGATGAAGTACAAATATAAGAAATTTAGGATGCCTAACTCATATGCAAAGTTCAGCCTTGACATCATAGATTCTAATTTGGGCCATATTGACACGGATGACTTTTGGGCGAGGACCAACCAGGCTAGCAGTGGTCCGTGGATGAACAAGTTGGTGGGCAGTGGATTGCACTTTGCAGCTGGGCTGCCAGTAAGTGCTGTAAATAATGAGTTCATCATGTTGGTTGACCGCTACTATAATAAGGACACTAGATGTGTTGAAGACAAAGAGCAAAAGATGATCATTGACCTCACAGCCCATTACTTTGAAACTGCCCCTTGGCATTCCTCATCACAGGAAATATGTAGAAATAAGTCTAGAAGACTGCAAGAAGGCATGGGATGATAATGAGGATAAATGCATGCAAATTATGAATGAGATTTATCTAAAGAACAATTAGTCAGTGAGAAGATGGTCACAAACCATCCACTGTAGTGACTTCAATGAGAAGTTGAGTGATACAATCACCTTCCTAAACAGAGTATTTGGCTCCTTGATGCCCATTATTTCCACAAATGGATGCTGAGGTTTCTAGAGAGCATGAACAAGAATGCTCCTGATCAGCACTTCGGTTGGGGCAAGATCATCAGTGACACCATCTCCCAGTAGCTTCAACAAGTTCTAAGAACTGGGAAGTTCTACATGAATTCCTACATTGTATATGTTGCTGCATCAGCAAGAGATTTTGCAGGCTTAGCTCGAAATGGGGTATGGCCCCAAGTCAAGATATATGAGTTATACCCAGAGCTAAAGGCCGAGGCCAACATCTCCTAGTTCTCTAAAATAAATAATTCCTTCTTCTATGAGGTGATCTTTTCGCTGAGACCGAACATGAGACATGGTCGAACCAGCCCAAGTGTAATTGTTGCTATGAAGAAATGGGGAGTGTATTTCACGCAATTCCCCACATTCACATACCTCAGAGCTATGAATTTTGAGGATGAACCTACAAAGCTGCCAAGGTATGTAGGGCCAAACTTGATCCTCTTGGAGTTGTCAAGGCAACTGATTACTTATCATGAGAAGTGCATGAAAAGAAAGAAAGGAGGAACTCCATTCCCCCTTACAGTTGGCTGATACACCTACCCCACACTGGCCAAAGCATGGGAGATGTATTCCGAGCTAGAGCTACTGAATTTGAAGCAAAACTTCCCAACAAGGCCGACCTTTGACCATCAGAGTTACCTCCTAAAGGAAAAACTTGATCCCATCCATGTTCCTAAGATCGAGGACATTTGGATTGACCTAACACATGAGATAGACATCATGTGAAAGGATCACTCCTGACTGGCTCTAGAGGAGATCATCCACTATGGGGTTGCCATTGTCCCAAATGAATTCTAAGAGAATGATCAAGAAATTGATCAGGTTTACCTTGACACAGATGGGGATTATTGGCCATTTGCAGAGATCGACAGGGCCAAGGCACCGAAAACCATTCAGGAAAGGGTTAAGCCCACGTGGCAATGCACCGAACATTGGTGCAAATATAATGATCTCACCTACCTCAAAGTATATTTCACTACTTCTCCTTTAGGTAGAGTACCTCCAAAAAATGACCCAAGTGCCGAAAGGAAAAGGAAAAGACAAGGAGGGTGAATCAAGAAAACAAGAAGAAGCTCCTAAATGCCTTCCTTCTACTTCTTAGAAGCAAGTGGTCAACCTGGTGTCTCAAGGTAAAGAAGAAGAGACAATAGAAGTTTCAATGGATACATCCACCCAGGATGTTGTCACAACTATAACTTCCAAGGTACCTAGTGTCCCTTCTTCCATTTCTTCTCCTCCTCCTGTCATTCAAGCATCTATTCCTATGGATTTGTCTTCTCCCCTTCCTTCCTCCCTTCCATCTCCCACCTCTTCCATCTTTTCCTCTCTCGTGGATGTCTCACCTAGTATTCCCTACATCTAATTGCAGATCCCTTTCATTTCCATGTCCTTTTCTTCTCCTGTAGTAACTTCAGGCCCCATAAGCAGCAGTGCATAGGATTCTTTGTCAATGCCACTACTGATTGTTTCAACATACTTCCCTGAGGCCTCTACAGTTTCTTCCCCTTTCACTCTCTTTTCTTCTTCTATTTCCTCTACTCCCACTCCCATAATTCCTAGTTGGATTTCTGACCACTTAAGTCAACATAAGAGAAAATTTCCCATTACACCCATGGACTTCTCTGTCATTCTGAAGAAGAGACCCAAGAAGCTGAAAGTAATAACTCAATTTTCAAAAATAACTTTGGGGGAGAGAGTCATGGAGATTGCATACCTGAACCCCACAAAGGAAAAGAAGGATATGTCTCCCACAAACTTCAGAGTGACTCAAGTCATAATGGGAACCTTATCTAAAATCCTACAAGGAGAGGCCTTATCTACTGTGGGTGCTCTCTGCAAGAAGGTACAAGAAGAAAAAGAGGAGAAGAGAATACTCAAGGAACAAAAAAAACATCTCCTCCAAGCATTTTAGAAAATGGGAAACACTCCTCCTGTGACTGCCGCCGAACCCATTGAAGTTCTCATTCAGGATAAAATATATAAATATTTTAAGATTGGTGAACAAGGCACAACAGAATCCTCTTGGATTGAGTGAATCCTAAGAGATAGTGAGGAAATGATTAGGAAATTCATAGTGCTCTACCAGGATATAGATCAAACAAATAAGGAGCTACAAGCAGTAGAAGGTTCCCTCTCTGAGGAGTTGGATAACACCAAGTTACAATATGAAACATTCCAAGCAATGGCTAACTACTCAGCTGATGACCTATTGAAGGTCGGCATCATCGATCACCCATGGGCACATAATAAAGATCTCATTGCATTAGATTACCAGGGTTGATCAAATGGAATATATCCTGGAGAGGATATATAAAATACAGGATGAAGCCCTGGACACACGATACAACATGGAGCATACAGTTACAAATATGTCTCCAGGGATGCTTAGTGAATTATTCACCTTGAGGGAAGCAGGTGATACATTCTAGTGCTTCAAGGCTATAGTCACTCAAGGTTTGGCACCAGAGGTCACTTTCGACTGAGAGTCAATCAATAACCTCCTGACCTATCACGATTTCATTGGATTCTTGATCGATGCATGCGAGGAGCTCGTTGGGTTACTTGACAAGCTCAAGAACAAGAAAGAAACTTGTGAAGTCATTGGAAACCATTTCAAAGGTCCAGATCATGATCAACTTCAAGCAATGATCAAAAAGTTTATGGGATATCGAGCGTACTGTCACATCACCTCTCTTGATAAAAAATAGGACACCAAGTTTGGGCAAAGAGATGATGAGGAGTAGTTTCTCCTCTTATGTATGTTTTGATCATTTTTGTAAAATATTTAAAAAGTTTGTTGGCATTTATGATGACATCATCCATGTTGCATCATGGGATGTTGTCATCCGAAAACTTGCCCAAAGTCAACTTTTGACTTTTTAGATATTTTGTAAATATCTTGTAAGATATTTTGTAAGTAGCTGGTTTTCTTTTTTCTTCTTTCCTCTTCTCCTTCTATAAATACTAGGATACTTGTTGTATTCCAGGTGGACATTTTTTTGTATGAAAGGAGAAGTGAGGAAAGAAAGACTTTTTGCTTTCTTGTAACAGAAGAAATATTAATATATATGTTCAGAATTTGTGCTCAATATATGTGTTATTTGCATCAGATCTTTCTTAAGTTAGATCTATGTTTTTATTCTATTGGATTCATTCCTATTATCATCATTTGTTCATCAATATTGTTTTATTTTTTATGCAAGTAAGTTTGGCTCTATTTACTACCAGCTTAAAGCATAAACCTTCTAACGTTTTTGTCTTGGAATTCATCCCTTTTCTTCCTTCAAATGTATCCTTCCTCTGTTCCCTCTCTACTAAATTTCTATTTGTTGTTGAAACTACCTCTACTGGGATGAGATCCCAAACCCCCTAAAGTTAGAATAGTGTAGATTTGCACAGATTCTTGCTTGATAGATTAGTAATAAACTAGTTTTTCTTTACTGTCTCAAAGAGGGGCTATGCCCTACACACTATTGGCCTATTTCCCCATGACCTACCCATACAATAGATTTTTGGATCAACAGTTTTTGGTGACTCTACTGGGGATCAAAGTAAGGAAATAACTAAAAAACTATAAAAATCACTACCTGATTGCAAATTTTAACTCTTTGTTAAAAATTAAAATTTTTTCAAAAGTGATCAAAACTAAAAAATTCCTTATACAAATCCATAGATCTGGACCAGATAGGAGCTTTTAGTTCACTGAGTTTTTACAAAAACCTGTATATTTTAGTAGATTTGAGATTCTGACATTTCATGTTATTTTCAAAACCTTGCAAAATTCAGGGCAAAGATCCAAAAATCAGCTTTCTAAATTGACCCACTTTTTATCCTTATTAATCTCTATCAGAAAACCACACTCGGTTGTTATTAAAAGAGGGTAAAATTTAATTATTAAAAAAGTACATGCTGCTGATTTTACCAGAAAAATTAGAAAATCAGCAAGTATAAACAAAAAGATTGTTGTAAATCTTCTCTTAATTGTTGCAGATCTAAATGGGTACACTGGCGGGTGAACAATTCACTCGTAGTAGAAGAGCTCATGGAGAAGTTGATCCAATTTTTGATCTACTTCAAAGGCACAATTTTAGTATCACTCCAACACGATTCACATCACTAAGCCCAACGGATCGATCAGCAAGAAGTGCTTCGCCTCCACAAAAGAGCCAGATTTTACATGGTGCCTCGACATCAACTTGCAGTGCTCTTTTTCTAAGTGGAACCACACTCCTTGCTCATGATTTTTTTCCCACTTTTCAAATGACAATTAATCTACATGTACCATGGAGAAACACCATGGGTATTCTAGCACTACTACATCTAGTACACCCCCTCCCCAGTGGAAATCACAAGAATATCTTGAAATTTTATGGGATCAGAAATCAAAGCACAAACATGCATATTACTGCATTTATTATGTCATGAAGTATTCTGGATGTGACTCATGAAGACGTATCAATACGTATCTTTCTTGAGACCTTACAAGGGCCTACATCAGAATGGTTCCAACATTTACCAGCCAGAACCATCACTAGTTGGGCCACATTACGGACTGCATTTGAAGACATATACAAGCCTTTAAAAGATGCATTCATGTTATTATCGCGAATCACTCACATGAAGAAGGAGGCTAATGAAACCATGCACAATTTTATCACCTGATTCAATTCACTAATCAACTATGTGTCTGTCGACACTAAAATTTTCCTCCATAATTTCTATTTCATTACTGTATGTATTAGGAATAGGATGTTGTTAAGTGTAATTAGTAGTAGCGTCCGATAGAAGATAACGGCGCCATCAGTACGGTGCCGCCAATAATGTGGAGTACGGTAATAGTCAAAGTACAATAGGAATGTTGTAAAAAGTAAATATTTGTCGTAAGTGGTCCGGTAATGTTAAAATGTCAAAGTTTGGGTAATTAGAGAAGTAGGGTCTACATGATTAGGAATTAGAAATATTATATTGGTAATAAGGACAAGGAGTGAGGTCATAAATATTTTGTGTATTTTATTTGTAAAAAGTCTAAAAATGTGGAACCCATGTAAAATGATAAGGTTTATCTTATCTTAACAGATAAGCTTACATGTACAGATAAGAGTTAAGGTATGGAATATGATTCGTCAGAGTGGATTTCTTATCCTATCTTAGAGATAGGATGGATAATCCTGGAAGTTCTATAAATAGAGAGGCCACCCCCCTCATTTAGCATAGAAAGAAGTAGTGAGAAATATTGTAGGAAGTGTGCGAAGGAAGCCATCAGTTAAAGGTGTGTTGAAGAAGCCATCAAGAGGTGTAATTGTAAAGTTTCTCCCATAGTCTTGTTGAAGTATCTCATGGGTGAGATTGTAACAGTTTCATGTTAATATTATAATTTATTTTGATATTTCAGATTTGTTGTCATTCTGTCTTATCATAGTCAATGGTATTCTTGTGTTAGGTTGTTGTTTTGCTTCCAGATTACATCCACCAAACTAAAGTCTGTGCATTAGTAAATAATCATAGCACGAGGAGTTCCCGGTGAAGAATTATCATAGTGCCGGATTGGTGATGACATTTTGGTTCCGTTGCCGGGACCATTCCTCGTTGGTGGATTTTCTGGAGAGATATTCCCACTTAGGCAAAAATTAATTGGAGGGTAACCTTGTTTTTACTGTGCATAGTAGTTACCATGGTAAAGTCATTTTTACCATGAATAGTAGTTACCATGTTAAAGTCATTTTTGCCATGAATAGTAGTTACCCTAGTAAAGTCCTTTTTGCTGGGAATAGTAATTACCGCAGTAAAGTCACTTTTTACCATGAATAGTATTTACCGCAGTAACTTCACTTTTTACCGTGAATAGTGTTTACCACAGTAAAGTCAATTTTTACCGTAGTAAATCAAGTTTTACCATAGTTTACTGTGGTCATTTCTATTTTACTGTAGAAAGGTGTAAAGTCACTTTCTAGTATAGTGATTCCAATTATTTGTGCACATAAGTCTTGTTAATTGTACTTGTGGGTTGGTATTTCACGGTGGTTACTTTTGAAAATGGGAAAGATTCCTGTTTTTTCAGCTCAATCTAATGAAGATGCTTCTTCTTTCATTCAAGAGTTTAAACGATCTTGTATTTGTAATGGCCTTATAAGAAGGGAACAATGGACTGAATTTTTTCCTACCTTTTTGGATGGTTCAGCACTTAGGTGGTTTGAAACACTAGGTGATAATGTGAAAAATTCATGGGATTTATTAACCGAAAGTTTTCTTGAAAGAATTTGGTGAACAACAGAAATATGCAGATCTCATGATCGAGATCACAAAGCTATCCCAAGGAGAGAAGGAGAAGATAAGGGATTATCATGCTCGTGTTCTAGAGCTAAGGAGGAAGCTCGATGCCCAGATCCGGAAGGAAGGACTAGCGGATGGGTTGATGAATGGCGTGGATAATCTCCTCTATAAGCACTTCATTCTTGGGATGAAGCCGGAGATCAGACAATGAGTGAAGTATGACCACCCAGCTACCATTGAACAAGCAAAGGAGATTGCAAGAAGGCAAGAAGAAAGCATGGAAGAGGAGCCCAAAGAAATTGTTGCTAAAGTAGAGCCTACACCAGCACCTTTGGTCCTGAAGCCACAACCACTCCCGGTGAGCACAAATATTTCTCCTAATACATCTACTGAGTATGAAGATCTGCTCAAAAAGATGGGTCAGTTAACTATTAATCTTCTTCAAGGAAAGGAATTTAGTTCTCAGGGAGGAGATAGAGGTCCAAAAAGAAATATTTCTGAAGTTGTTTGTTATGGTTGTTATAAAAAGGGTCATTATAAGTATAATTGTCCAGATAGAGCTTCTACATCTGGTAAGGGAGATAATGATAAAGGAAAAGCACCTGTGAATTCTTTTGATGTAGTAGATAAGAGCAGAAATAATGAAGTAGATGTGTTTGTAACAAAAAGAAAGAAAGAAAAAGATAATCAAGATGGAAATGATCCTAAGAAGATGAAAGAAGAAACTAGTAAGAAATATAGGAGAAGAAAGTTGGGTGTGTAGGATTTTCTGATTTCATAGGGGCAAGGACCATACTCCATCTTGGAAGATCTATCCAAAAGGCCTGCAAATATTACATATGGTCAACTCTTGGCTATGTCTTCTGAGAAGAGGCGGGAGTTGCGAGGTGGACTCAATGCTCGAAGAAGGAAGGAGGTTGAGGTCCCTATTTTGGAGGCAGAGGTAGATCCCTATGCTCCACAAGCTGAGGTATTATGTAATGGTATTTCAATTCATGATGTCTTAGTTGATGGAGGTGCTGCAGTTAATGTAATGACCGAGTCTGTAATGAATATGTTGGGGTTAAAAATTGATCGCCCTTCAACACTTATGTTAAGGTCATTAAATAAGGGAAAAACTAAACCAAAAGGTGTAATTTCAAATGTGGCAATATCTGTTATGGGTGTTGTATGTGTGGTAGACTTTCAGGTGATGAAAAATGGTACTGTTGCATACCCAATGCTGCTAGGAAGACCATGGCTAAGGAGAGTTCATGCAAGAAACTACTGGAATGAAGGTTTCATGACACTTGGACGTGGTAGAGAGAGGGTGAAGATAAACGTGATCCCTCGACATCATAAAACAGAACCTGTGGATTCAAGTGATGAAACTGATGATTGGACATCCTCTGATTACTCTAGCATCAGTGAAGTGGACACTGAAGATGAAGAAAGTGAGGTTGATGTTTCAGCTATGGATATTCTTCCAGTCACACCAACCCAGGACCCCATAAAATTATCTGAAGAAGAAGTTGATGATCATCTCCAACAAATAAAGATTGGTGATGCTGTGATGGAGAGTGAGAAGGAATCCTACCTCCAGCTCTTTCGAAGGTACATACACCTATTCACTTTTGATTACAAGGAACTCCGTCAAGTAAGTTGGGTAGAACATTGTATTGAGCTGGTAGATGGTGCTAAGCCTATAAAGTAAATGCCATATCGAATGAATCCTAATTTTTCCAAGACTGTAAAAGAAGAAATAGATAAGTTGCTTGATGCAGGATTCATATTTGCTGTGGAGAATTCAGAATGGGTTTCTCCCATTGTGATCTCAATCAAAAAGAATGGGAAGCTACGAATTTTTGTTGATTACAGGAAGCTCAATAAGGCAACAAAGAAGGATCATTACCCTCTTCCATTTTCAGATCAGATCTTGGACGAAGTAGCTAGCCAGGAGTGCTATAGTTTTGCTGATGGATATAGCGGCTACAACCAAGTTCGTATAGCAGAGAAAGATCAGCTGAAGACCACGTTCACCACTCCTTGGGGAACGTTTTCTTATAGAGTTATGCCTTTTGGGTTGTGTAATGCTCCAGCAACATTCCAGCGTTTGATGAATAGGGTGTTCGAACCCTACATTGGGACCTTCATCAGAGTATTTCTGGATGATTTTTACATCTATGGGAGCAAGTTGGACCACCTGCACCAGATGGAGACAGCATTTCAAAGGTTAGATGAAGCACAAGCCTCATTAAACCCTACAAAGTGTGTCTTTGGATGTTCTAAAGGCGTTTTGTTAGGGCATGTTGTATCTAGAGATGGTATTGGTACTGATCCTGATAAAGTTTCAAAAATCAAAGATTTACCATTTCCTATGAATAGAAGTAAGTTGAGATCATTTTTAGGCCATGTGGGTTGCTATAGAAGGTTCATCAAGAATTTCTCAAAGATTACACAGCCACTAACCCAGTTCTTGAAGAAGGATGTTGCTTATGAACCAGGAAACAAGGCGCATGAAGCTTTTGGACAATTGAAGGAAGCCCTAGTGTCTTCACCTGTTTTGAAGAATCCAGATTAGAGCAAGCCATTCATTGTGTACACTGATGCCTCAGATGCAGCACTAGGTAGTACTTGGAGCCAAAAGGATGAAAATGGGAATGAACATCCAATTTACTTTGGGAGCAGACAAATGAGCAGTGCTGAGGTAAACTATACTGTAACTGAAAAAGAGGCTCTGGCTATCATTTTTGCTGTAAAGAAAATTTAGAAATTACTTGCTAGGGCAGAAATTTATAGTTGTAACGGATCATCAGGCTCTGAAATATATTGTCAATAAGCCTAACCCATCAGGGAGGATAGCAAGATGGATAATTTTGCTACAAGAATTTGAATTTGATATTATAGATAGGCCAGGAAAGAAGCATGTCAATGCAGATGCACTTTCTCGAGCCTATGATGGTTTAGGATCATCTTGTGATGATGATGATTTTCCCGATGCAGCATTGTTCTCCCTTGACACAATCCCTAGTGAATACATAGATCTTTGGAATTATCTGAATGAATTCAAGTTTCCTGATGGTGCCAATGCAAAGACTAAGAGAAAGATTACTTAAGCCAGTCGTCCATATTCTATTCTGCATGGAGAATTATTTCGAATAGGACCTGATGGACAGTACAAGAGGGCAGTTGGACGTGATCAAGGAAAGGAGCTGCTACAAGAATTCCACAATGGTACATGTGGAGGGCACTTCTCTGGACAACTTACAGCAAGAAGGATCTTGGATGCAGGTTATCACTGGCCCACTCTTTTTAAATATTGTTATAATTATTGTAAGACATGTGATATTTGTCAAACACATGGTAACCGTAAGACTTCATCAGCTCCATTATGTCCTATTCTTCCCCTTGGTCCCTTTGAAAATTGGGGAATAGACATTGTAGGTCAACTTCCAAGTACATCACACCAAAATAAGTATATTGCAGTTGCCACAGATTACTTAACCAAGTGGGTTGAAGCTAGGCCATTGAAAACAGCTTCCATGGATGTAGTGGAAAGGTTCATGTATGAACGCATTGTCACCAGATTTGGTTGCCCATTAGAAAATTATAACAGATCAAGGAAGCCACTTCGTTAATGAGGTGGTAGAAGCCCTAGTCAATAAGTTTTCTATCAAGCACAGGAAGGCAACAACATACAAGCCAAGCACAAATGGACAGGTGGAACGAACAAATTTTGTGCTGTGTCAAATTCTAGCAAAAGATGCAGCCTTGCAGATACATAAATGGGATAAAAGGATTCATGCAGCATTTTTGGGCATATAGGGCAACATCAAAGTCAGCTATAGGATACTCCCCATTTCAGTTGGCCTATGGCATTGATCCAGTTCTTCCTATTGAGTTTGATATTCCCATTGTGAGAGTTATGAAAAATGAAAGGATGGATGAAAGTGATTCAGTAAAAGAAAGGTTGGTACATCTTCATTTGCTAGAGGAAATGAGGGAAATAGCAAAGGATACAAGCCATAAGAAGAAAATGAAGTAGAAGGAATACTTTTGATCAAAAGATCCGATGGTCTCCATTTCATGTGAATGACTTGGTCCTAGTATATGATTCCAGATACAAAAAAAGAAGACAGAGAAAATTTCTTCCAAAATGGATGGGGCCCTACAAAATAGCAGCTGTGCATGAAAATGGTACGTACCGACTGGAGGAATTTGATGGCACTCCCATTACGAAATGGGTCAACCACGACAAGTTGAAGATTTTCCAAGCACCAGAATAGTCTACTCCGAGGACGGAGTAGAAGCTAGGAAGGGGGAAGATGTCGACACTAAAATTTTCCTCCATAATTTCTATTTCATTAATGTATGTATTAGGAATAGGATGTTGTTAAGTGTAATTAGTAGTAGCATCCGATAGAAGATAACGGCACCATCATTACGGTGCCGCCAATAATGTGGAGTACGGTAACAGTCAAAGTACAATAGGAATGTTGTAAAAAGTAAATATTTGTCGTAAGTGGTCCGGTAATGTTAAAATGTCAAAGTTTGGGTAATTAGAGAAGTAGGGTCTACATGATTAGGAATTAGAAATATTATATTGATAATAAGGAAAAGGAGTGAGGTCATAAATATTTTGTGTATTTTATTTGTAAAAAGTCTAAAAATGTGGAACCCATGTAAAATGATAAGGTTTATCTTATCTTAACAGATAAGCTTACATGTACAGATAAGAGTTAAGGTATGGAATATGATTCGTCAGAGTGGATTTCTTATCCTATCTTAGAGATAGGATGGATAAGCCTGGAAGTTCTATAAATAGAGAGGCCACCCCCCTCATTTAGCATAGAAAGAAGTAGTGAGAAATATTGTAGGAAGTGTGCGAAGGAAGCCATCAGTTAAAGGTGTGTTGAAGAAGCCATCAAGAGGTGTAATTGTAAAGTTTCTCCCATAGTCTTGTTTAAGTATCTCATGGGTGAGATTGTAACAGTTTCATGTTAATATTATAATTTATTTTGATATTTCAGATTTGTTTTCATTCTGTCTTATCATAGTCAATGGTATTCTTGTGTTCGGTTGTTGTTTTGCTTCCAGATTACATCCACCAAACTAAAGTCTGTGTATTAGTAAATAATCATAGCACAAGGAGTTCCCGGTGAAGAATTATCATAGTGCCGGATTGATGATGACATGTCGTCTTCCATGATGCCAACATTAGATAATCAAAAGTGTTTCTTCTTGAACGCCATGAGTTTGAAAGTAAGCTTCTTACTTTTACAGGAATATATACCCACCTTGGTTCTTGCTCAAGCTATGGCCATTTGGATAGAAGACAACCTTCTTATATCCAGTGAGTTAAGATGAAATCCATTAAAATCAAAGGCTTCAACTTCTTCTCAAGCTACCTTATCAGATCCAGCATTCCAGAAGATGGCGAATGACTTGCTCTCATTAAAGAAGTAATTGGCTCAAACATCATCTACTACCCCATACTGGGATATCCCATGAAGGAAATTCACTCTCAACTACACCCTTCAAAGGCCACACTTACCTTCTGCTTCTCCAAGGCTAACAATTGAATCCCCTCCATTTAATGCTTTGGTTAAAATCGAAGAGGATGATCCAAATTATGAAGAACCTTTATCGCAAGGTGAAGATGATCAAGATGTCGGTGAGCCAACTGGCGAATCTACTATTGGGTATATGGAATTTGAAGATGAGGAATCTGATGAAGAAGAGGGTACCTAAGGGTACACAAGTAGATAATCATACGCACTTTTCACTTACTTGCAAGGAAAAGAAGCAAAGGTTGATGCTGAAAAAGAAAAGGAAAAGGTTGTGGTAACTCCTCCTCCAACGATGGCTAAAAGAGGTAATCCCCTTCCTACTCAACCTCCTCTTAAACCTTTTGTAAAGAAATCTTTCCCTCCTGTTTCTTCTCCGATTCAGCCTTCCTCCATTTCCATAAAGACCCGATAATCACCCTCCACAAACGTGAAACAAAGGACTCATTCCTTCGTTATCTCAACCCTTCGTCACATTTGATATAATTGATCATGCTAAAAAAACCAAGATCTAGATGTCTAAAGTTGAATACCTTCAGTCTAACCCATAGCAACTTATAAGATTAACTAAGTATATCCAAATTTTTTAAGCTACTGTCCTCCCTTCTATTTCCCCTAAAGGAATTGTTCCCACCCATCCTACATCACATAGTAAACATTTCCTTGACTCCACATCCAGGAAAATTGAACCTTTTTACCTATCTCTCCTAATCAATGGTCATAAACTAAGCAACTATATAGTTGATTATGGAGCTTCTGACAATGTTATGCCAGCAAAGGTCACCCATGCTTTGGTCCTCACACTTACCAAACCTTTTGGTAGATGCTACTCCATGGAAACCAAGCAGGTACCCTTGATTGGTCAGATCAAGGATGCACAGTTTGCATTTGTAGCATTTCCTGAGAAAAGGGTAAAAATGACTATTCTCATAGCTGATATTCCAACAACCTATGGGATACTGCTAGGGAGAAGATTTTGTAAAGAAGTTGGTGGGGAAATTCATATGGACTGGTCCAAAGCCATAATTCCTGTCAAAGGGGTGATGTAGACATTGAAACAAGAATCACATAAGAAATATCTAGTCACCAATTCTGTTGACCCCAAGGCTTAGATTCTCTTCAAATCGTTAGGGATAGGAAATTATTTCTTGTCCACCGACTCAGATAGGATGGATCATTCTCATCCAAAAGGATGATCTCAACAAAGTATGGACATTGCAGTTTGATGGTAGTCATGCAACAAGTAGATGCAGTGATGGGGTTGTTACCGCATCCTTGTTACTTGACATGCAATTCTGCAAAAGAGAAAGGAATCAAGAATCTAAAAGTGCAAGGTGATGCTGAGCTAATTATCAATCAGGTAAAAGGTATATACCAAGTAAATAATGACCGGATAAGACACTACCACAATGTACTATGGGATAACATTGAAGAATTTTATGCTTTCTCAATCACAGCAATTATGTGAGCTCAAAATGACATGGTTGATTCATTGGCCATCTCAGCATCTCTCATGCTCCCTCACCAAGGGTTAAAAATAGATACATATACCATTGAGGTGGCTTTTCGCTCGAGTGTACCAGATAATTCACAACACTTGCAAGTGTTCAATGATAACAACCAACTTATCACTTTTTTAGAGAAAGTTGACAATTTCAAAGAACTTCATTTTGATGGATCAACTTCTACATGTCGTGAGTCTCTCACCAGTCAAGAACATGAATCTAAAAAAGAAACAGTGATACAATGCTCAAAGGAAATAAGATTCCAAAAGGTTTGGTTTCCTTAGAATGATTATTCGATAATCATGACCGTTTTGTGAAGAAAAAGTGACAGGATGATCCTTCTTCTTCTATGGAAACTGAATCTGTCAATCTGGGTACTACGGAACATCCTTGCTATGTGAATATTGGGAAGTGTTATACGCCTGAAGAGAAACGAAAATTCGTCAAGTTTCTGAAAAAGTACATGGATGTGTTAGCATGGTCTTATGCTGATCTAAATTATTTCAAGCCAAAGGACATTCAGCACGACATTCCACTCAAGGATGACGTCAAGCCTTTTAATCAAAAGCAAAGACACTATAACCCCAAGATCTTAGGTATCATCCAGGGTGAAATTCAGAAGATGTTGGATGCAAGAATTATTTTTCCAATTCATCACAGTACCTGGGTTGCAAATATTGTGCCTATGTGGAAGAAGAATGGAAAGATACGCATATGTGTAGACTTTCGCAGCTTGAACCAGTCATCCTTAAAGGATAACTATCCACTTCCTATAATGGATCAAGTACTATAGGTAGTAACTAGTTCAGAAATTCTATCTATGCTTGACAATTTTTCAGGTTACAATCAAATTCAAGTCATGCCTGAAGATCAGTTCAAAACAGCGTTCACCACTCCTTGGGGTACCTTCCCCTACGGTAGGAGGTCATTTGGATTTGATCAATGCTGGTGCTACCTTCCAACAAGAAATGGACTTTGCATTCAAAAGTATGATGGGAAAGGTCATCAAATTTTACCTAGATGATCTGACCGTATTCTCCAAGAGATGAAGTGGTCATTGTGATAGTTTGGAACAAGTCTTGATTAGATGCCGAGAACACAAAATTTTGCTAAATCCTAAGAAGTCAGTTTTTAGGGTCACCAAAGGAAAGCTTCTAGGATATGTCATCCACAGAGAAGGAACTAAGATAGATGTTGAAAGAGTCAAGGCCATTCAGAGCCTTACTTTTCCTACAAGCAAGACTGGTGTTCACTCTTTTTTTGGGAAAGGTAAATTTTCTTAGACGCTTTGTTCCTGATTTTGTTAATAAGACTCGTCATATATCTAATATGATGAAAGGGTCTCAAACATTTTGATGGAGTGAGGAAGGAAAGATATCATTTGAAGACATAAAAACCTTCGTCGCTCATGCTCATGTTCTGGTGTGCCCTGACTTCAGCAAAGACTTCATCATGTATAGTTATGCATCTGCGCATACTATATCAGCTATCTTGATGCAAAAGAACTCTGAGGATATTGAATCTCCTATTGCTTTCATGAGCTCTCCCCTTAAGCCTCATGAACTGAAGATGTCATAATTGGAAAATCATGCCTTTGTCGTGGTAAAGCAGTCAAAATTTTCTGCTACTACATTCTGAATTCTCATACAGTAGTGTTGGTTCCTGACATGGCTATTGATTCTATCCTAACTCAACAATAGTTAGGGAGCTTATGAGGGAATTGGATCACGAAGGTCCAAGAATATGAGCTAGACATCAGACCAACCAAGTTGTTAAGAGGTAAAGGCCTATGTCAGCTAATGGCTGAAAATGAAGACTCACGGGTACCTGACAATAAAGCTAATCACATTAATGGAGAACAAAATGAACTAGAGAAAACGGATTATTTGCCATGGTTCTATTTTTCACAACTAATGACGAATGGTATTATGACATCGTGTTCTTTCTCACTTATGGAGAGTGCCCAACTCACCTAACCACAAAGGAAAAGTGAATGGTAAAGTTAAGAGCCACAAGATATGTCATATGGGATGATGGATTGTACAAACATGGAATTGATGGTGTTTTTCTACGATGTGTTGACAAGCCCAACAGGTAAAATTGTTGAAAAGTTTTCATGACTCAACCTGTGGTGGTCACTTCTCATCCGTGACAGGACATAAAATCATTTAGGCTAGGTACTACTGGCCAACGTTGTTTCAAGATGCAACCACCTAGGTAGCAAAATGTGAACCTTTCTAACAGTTCCTTGGCAAACCAAAGCTGGCTGCATTTCCCCTCAGGCCCGTCATCATCGACGAACCATTCAGACAATGGGGAATTGATTTCATTGGAGCACTCAATCCTCAATCGAGTGTTGAGCATAGTTATGTCCTAACAGTAATGTATTACTTCACGAAATGGGTGGAGGCCATACCTGTCAAGCATGCCACTTCTGAAGTTGTTTGCAACTTCATCAAGGAGAATATTATTATAAGATTTGGCATTCCCCACAAAATTGTTACTTACAATGCTTCCAACTTCTCTTCACGGGAATTTATTGGTTTTTGTTATGGATACAGAATAATCTTAGCTCATGCTTTAGATTATTATCCTTAAGGAAATGGTCAGGCAGAATCCAGTAACAAGAACCTAGTAACTATCATACGGAAGCTGGTTGTTGAAAACTAGTGGTCCTAGCGCAAATCATTGTACGATGCTTTATGGGTGGATCGTATCACTCCAAAGAGGTCTCTCATCATGTCACCTTTCCAGGTGTTATATGAGATCAATGTTGAAATCCCTATCTTCGTGGAACTTCCTGCTCTACGCTTGGCTCAAGCAATTGAAGATGAAACTTTTCAGAATTCTCTTAAAAAGAGGATTATGTACCTGACAGAACTTGAAGAAAAGTGAGTAAAAGTGGTCAACAAGATCACTAAACATCATAATAAAGTTAAGAGGTTGTTCAAAAAGAAAGCTAAGTAGAGAAATTTCCAAGTGGGAGATCTTGTTCTCTTGTGGGATAAATGAAGAAAATTGAAAGGTATGCACGGGAAATTTGACTCTCTTTGGCGGGGGCCATACAAGATCAAACAGCTCAATGGAGAGAATAGTTTCTATCTCTCATATCTAAATGGAACTAAGCTCCCACTTCCCTATAACATGTAGAACTTGAAGATCTTCAGGAAGTAGAGCTTGCTCTCTTCTTCGTATAGTTTTCTTTTGTTGTGTGTGTGTGTGTGTGTTCCCTTTCTTTCCCTTTTTGGTCGCCCTTATTTTTGACTCTATGTAACCTAATAGATAAGCACATGAAAATATGGGATTCTCTACTCTAAATTTTCACTTAAAGATAGTCCCCAGAAACAACCAGCTGTTATCCTACAAAATTGACAAGGGCAATTTGCAGGTAATCATACCGAAAATTTTGTTTTGGCCCCTAAGGAAGTCTGTTAATGTTAGAAATGGTCCAAAAACCCCTTTCAAAAATCAATTTTTTTAGAACTTAGCCATTTTTAGCTTCTTTAACTGGGCGTAGAAATTGTTATGTCGACATACCAAAATGTGTGCCCCTTAGAAAGCCCTTTGGTGCTGGAAATGTCGTGTCAACATCATAAAACATGCGCTAAGTATGTGTGCTAAGATGCTGGAAACATTGTGTTGACACCATGAAATGTGCACTGAGGTGCAGGGAATGTCATGTCAACATCAAAAAATTTGTGCTAAGGCACACTTTTCCTTTTGTCGATGCTCCCAAAGTCACGCCAAAAGAAGTTGGTGAAATAATAAATGCCAGTTTTTCTATGAATAAGCACCTGACACCTGTCATTTTCATGATTTAAAAATTGAAAAAAGTGTTTTCTCTGTGCCTGTCAGCCATCCTTGTCCCCCTTGCATGTCATTTTTTAAGCTTGTGGATCCCACGTCATTCTTCATCTTTTATATATCCGGGTAAGTGGCTTCTGCCATCCTTTTTGTTGTGGTTTTTGTTTTTGGTTATGTTAGGCTTAGGGCATGTATAAAAAACATTAAATCTAGAAAGAGGAACCTAACAATCTATAACCAACTGGAGACCCCTTTTCCTCTCCTTCCAGATCTACAAATCTGGAAGGCCCCTACCTCTGAAGAAACCAAAGGCCATATTTCCATTCATTCTATCTTGTTGAAACCCTCTCTTTCCCATTTGACAAAACCAAAAGAGAGAAAAAATCAAAGAAATTACAAAAATCATCAAACCCTTGGTGCACTATCTTTCCATGTTGCACCTCCCACATTCGCGCCTTGGCACATTATATGCCCAGGTAACACAATATTTTTCCACACCAAGTTAAAGAACACTTAGTAGCTTCTGAGAAGCATATGCGCATCTTGAACAACATGAACATCTACATGTTGTGTGTTGCTAACTGGTGCCCCGTGCCTAACCCTTAGGTGCACTAATTTTCCTTGTAACATCTTTTGAAGTAGCACCCTGGTGCATTTAAAATGCATGTAACACAAACTTCTTCAGTGCCCAGTCAAAGCAGTTTTTCCCTAATGCGCAGGTGCAATTATCTTAACGTCAACATGATATGTTGCATGTTGTAAACCCGCGCCCCATGCTTTACCCTTTGGCGTTGCATTCTTTCGTGCAACACCTCTCAAAATTTCACTCTTTCTAACCCTAGTGTAGCTTTTTTCATGTCAACACTGGAGCACCTTTTCTCATGTCAACACCCCAAAAAGTGCGCCCAACAATTTTAAGCCTCTGTAACATGCTATGAACCTGCGCCTTGCACCCTAAGCCTTATAATTTCTCATTATTCATTCTACAAGATTTCATTATGAATAACATGATTGTTGACATGGCTCTTCTATGTTGGACCTCCTTGATTCTTCTTGCAAAACAACAACAGCCATCCTTGAGCTCACTCATGTCTTCATCAAGTAAAAAACCAACAAAGTCTAAAGCTAAAGCTAAATAGTCAGAACAAGAGATGAAGTAAAAATATCAGAAATTCGAGATGCCTGAATCATATGCAAAGTGTAGCCTTGACATTAGATATTATGAGCTAGGCCATATTGACATGGATGAATTTTGGGCGAGGACCAACCAGGCTAACAGTGGCCCGTGGATGAACAAGTTGGTGGGCAGTGGATTGCACTTTGCAGCTGGGCTGCCAGTAAGTGTTGTAAATAATGAATTCATCATGTTGGTTGCCCGCTACTATAACAAGGACACTAGATGTGTCGAAGACAAAGAGAAAAATATGATCATCAACCTCACATCCCATCACTTTGAACTAACCCTGGGCATTCCTCATCACAGGCAATATGTAGAAATATGTCTAGAAGACTGCAAGAAGGCCTAGGATGATAATGAGGATAAATGCATGCAAATTATGAACAAGCTTTATCTAAAGAAAAAGAAGCTAGTGAGTATATGGCCACAAACCATCCACCGTAGTGACTTCAATGAGGAGTTGAGTGATACGATCACCTTCCTAAACAGAGTATTTGGGCTCCCAGATTCCCATTATTTCCACAAATGGATGCTGAGGTATCTGGAGACCATGAACAAGAATGCTCCTGATCAACACATTGGTTGGGGTGAGATCATCAGTGACACCATCTCCTGGCAACTTCAACAAGTTCTAACAACTGGGAAGTTCTACTTGAATTCCTACATTGTATACGCTGCTGCATCAGTAGGACATTTTCCAGGCTTAGCTTGAAATGGGGTATGACCCCAATTCAAGATATATGAGTTCTACCTAGAGCTAAAGCTCGATGTCGACATCTCCCAGTCCTCTAAAATTAGTGATGCCTTCTTCTATGAGGTGATCTTCTCGCTAAGACCAAACATGAGACATGGTCGAACCAGCCCAAGTGTAATTACTGCTATGAAGAAATGGGAAGTGTTGTTCATACAATTCCCCACATTCACATACCTCAGAGCTGTGAATTTCAAGGGTGAACCAACGAACCTGCCAATGTATGCACGACCAAAGTTGATCCTCTTGGAGTTGTCAAGGCAACTGATCACTTATCATGAGAAGTGCATAAAGAGAAAGAAAAGAGGAACTCCATTCCCCCTTACAGTTGGCTGATACACCTACCCCATACTAGCCAAAGCATGGGAGATGTATGCTGAGCTAGAGCTGCTAAATTTGAAGCACAACTTCACAACTTCAAATGCTGGAGTTACCTCCTAAAGGAAAAAATTTATCCCATCCATGTTCCTGAGATCGAGGACATTTGGATCAACTTGACACATGAGATAGACATCAAGCGAAAGGCTCACTCCCAACTAACTCTAGAGGAGATCATCCACTATGGGGTTACCATTGTCCTAAAGGAATTCGAAGAGACTAATCAAGAAATTGATCAAGTTTACCTTGACATAGATGGGGACAATTGGCCATTCATAGAGATTGACAGGGCCAAGGTGCCGAAATCCATTCAGGAAAGGGTTAAGCCCATGTTACAATGCACCAAACATTGGTGCAAACATAATTGTCTCACCTACCTTGGAGTAGATTTCACTACTTCTCCTTTAAGTAGAGCACCTCCAAGAACAACGCAAGTGCCGAAAGGAAAAGAAAAGGACAAGGAGGGTGAATCAAGAAAATAGGAAGAAGCTCCAGAAGGCCTTCCTTCTACTTCTGAGAAGTAAGTGGTCAGCTTGGTGTCTTCAGGTAAAGAAGAAAAGACAACAGAAGTTTCAATGGATACATCCACCTAGGATGTTGTCAAAACTATAACTGTCAAGGTAGCCAGTGTCTCTTCTTCCATTTCTTCTCCTCTTGTCATTCAAGCATCTATTCCTATGGATGTGTCTTCTCCCCTTCCTTCCTCCCTTCCATCTTCCAACTCTTCCATCTTTTCCTCTCTCGTGGATCTCTTGCCTAGTATTCCCTCCATCTAATTGCAAATCCCTTCTGTTTCCATGTCCTTTTCTTCTCTTGTACTAACTCCAGGCCCCAAAATCAGTGGTGCATTGGATTCATTGTCAATGCTACCACCAAGTGTTTCAACATAATTCCCTGAGGCCTCTACAGTTGCTTCCCCTTTGAATCCCATTTATTCTTATATTTCCTCTACTTCCACTCCCATAAGTCCTAGTTGGATTTCTAACTACTTAAGTTAGCATAAGAGAAAGGTTCCCATCATACCCATGGACTTCTCCATCATTCTGAAGAAGGGACCCAAGAAGCAGAAAGCAATAACTCACTTTTTAAAAATCACTTCGGGGGAGAGAGTCATGGGGATTACATACCCAAACCCCACCAAGGAAAAGAAGGATCTGTCTCCCACAGACTTCATAGTGACTCAAGTCACAATGGGAACCTCATCTGAAAGCCTACAAGGAGAGGCCCTGTCTGATGTGGATGCTCTCTGCAAGAAGCTACAAGAAGCAAAAAAGGAGAAGAGAATACACACGGAACAAAACAAACATCTCCTCCAAGTATTGTAGAAAATGGGCAACACTCCTCCTGTGAATGCTTCCGAACACATTAAAGTTCTCAGTCAGGATAAAATAAATGAATATGTTAAGATTCGTGAACAAGGCATAGCAGTATCCTCCTGGATTAAGCGAATCCTCAGAGATAGTGAGGAAATGATTAGGAAATTCATAGTGCTCTACCAGGATATAGATCAAGCAAATAAGGAGCTACAAGCATTAGCAGGTTCCCTCTCCTAGTAGTTGGATAATGCCAGGTTGCAACATGAAACATTCCAAGAAATGGCTAACTTCTCAGCTGATGACCTATTGAAGGTCGGCATCATCGATCACCCACGGGCACATAATAAATATCTCATTGCATTAGATTACCAGGTTGATCAAATGGAAGATATCCTGGAGAGGATAGATAAAATCAAGGATGAAGCCCTATATGCATGATGCAACATGGAGCAAACAGTTACAAAGATGTCTCCAGGGATGCTCAATGAATCGTTCACCTTGAGGGAAGCAGACGATACATTCCAGCACTTTAAGGCTATAGTCACTCAAGGTTTGGCACCAAAGGTCACTTTGGACCGAGAGTCAATCAATAACCTCCTGGCATACCGTGATTTCATTGGATTTTTTATCGATGCATACAAGGAGTTTGTCAGGTTAGCTATCAAGATCAGGAATAAGAAAGAAAATTGCGAAGTCGTTGGTGACCATTTCAAAGGTCCAGATCATGATCAACTTTAGACAATGATCAACAAGTTTATGGAATATCGAGTGCAGTGTCACATCCCCTCTCCTGATCAAAAGTAGGACACCAAGTTTGAGCAAAGAGATGATGAGGAGTAGTTTCTCCTCTTATGTATGATTTGATCAGTTTTGTAAAATATATAAAAATCTTGTTGGCATTTATGATGACATCATCCATGTTACATCATGAGATGTTGTCATCCTAAAACTTTCCCAAAGTCAACTTTTGACTTTTTAGATATTTTATAAATATCTTGTAAGATATTTTGTAAGTAGTTGGTTTGCTTTTGTTTTATTTCCTCTTCTGCTTCTATAAATACTGGCATACTTGTTGTATTCTAGGTGGACATTTTTTATATGAAAGGAGAAGTGAGGAAAGAAAGACTTTGTGCTTTCTTGTAACAGAAGAAATATTAATATATATGTTCAAACTTTGTGCTCAATATATGTGTTATTTGCATCAGATCTTTCTTAAGTTAGATCTATGGTTTTATTCTATTGAATTCATTCCTATTACCAGCATATGTTCATCAGTATTGCTTTATTTGTTTATATAAGTAAGTTTGGCTCTGTTTGCTACCAGCCTAAAGCATAAACCTTCTGACCTTTCTGTCTTGGAATTCTTTTCTTTTCTTCCTTCAGATCTATCCTTCCTCTATTCCCTCTCTTCTACCTTTCTATTTGTTGTTGGAACTACCTCTACTGGGATGAGATCCCAAACCACCTAAAGTTAGAATAGTGTATATTTGCACTGATTACTACTTGATAGATTAGCAATAAACCAGTTTCACTTTGCTGTCTCAAAGAGGGACTATGCCCAGTACACTGTTGGCTTGTTTCCCCATGACCTGCCCATACGATATATTTACGGACCAACATGCAGGAAGCCATTTTTATTGATAAGGGCAGCCATCCTTTGAGAGAGTGGTCTATGATTTTGATTTGATATAGATATCCTTCCTTCATGGCATCGGTCTATATTTGGATTGATAACTATCCTTCAAGGGATAAGTTTGTATTTTGATGCGTGAATAATTTAACTTCAAGTGGTCACTCTATACAGTTGTTAATGTGCATCCATGTGGATATTTTTAAATTTTTTTAAAGGTTATGGCATGCCTATTAAACCATTAAATGAGGTGAAAATATGCATGTACATGTTTCACCATTTTATTTACCTTTTTGAAGTGACAAAACAGATAAGGGTAAAGGCCAAGGAGGAATACCGGTTAAATGCTAGTCAATTAATGGTTGTTGCATGCGTTTTGAATTCTTGATCCAAAATCAAATGTGAGAGCTTCCTTTTGGCTAGGAGGAACCACCTGTAATGGAAAACAAGACCACAAGATGATAGTTAAATGGTATATGAAAGTGGACTACCTAGTGTATGCTAGTTCTGGGAAGTGTGATACTTCCTAGATGGTTGTCAATCTAATGTTTTAAAAAAATTAATGCGAGTAATAAAGAAAGTCCTTCTTTATTTGATATGATTTTGGTATCTCATTCAAGTACAATAAGAAAATCCAATCACAATAGGCTAGGCTATAGTTGGATCTGAGAGGTGAGGTGACTGTCAAGGTACTAGGACTTATAAGGGTCTGATTCTAGGTTATTTAGGTTATTCTAGGTCATTTTGGGTCTTTTTTGGGTCAAGGTGTAAAACATAGATACTTACGTCAGCTAAATGTGACCGATGCCAGTTTAGGTAGAACCAACAATGGTTGTGGATAACCGGCATCGGTATGGTCGAGGTAAAAGAAACTCAAATAGATTAAATGGCATGGGTGATCTAAGGTCAGATAAAGTTCTGGAGAGTGAATGGGGAGGTCTATAGAGGTCTTAGGTATGCTAAAAAGTATACGACAGGTGAGGATAGGTGACTTGGTGATATGGGTGAAGAGAACTTTGAGTTAACAGACAAGTTGGTAATGAAGCAATAATCATGCAAAGAATAGATTAATAATAGGAGTAATAAATATTACTAACTAAAATAAACCCTACGGGTTAGGGTCATACTTACTATGTTAAGGATATGATGGCTGAGTGGTGGAGGTGGTTGATCAAAGAATATGTGTATGGTCCTGTAGCGATGATTTCCCAGAGTGCTCTCATGAATGCAATGGCTCTATGTTTGATCCTGGTGATGGCTCTGGATGTCTGGATGTGTAACACGATGCTTGTTTTTCTTGCATGTAGCTTTGATCTCTTTTCTTTCTCTCAAAATGTGCCAACCCCAAAAATAAGGATGTTTGGGTGAATAAATGGTAACTGACAATGGTTTTGGTTTGACCGGAGTCGGTTTAGGGGTGCCCAGTTTCGGTTAAGGTGAGATTCCCTAGGTTTACTAAAATGGGTAGATCTTTCAAATTTCTTGGGTCCAGTTAGTTTTCTCTCATAGATTAGAACAAAAACTTCCCTTATAATGTGTGGGAATGTGGTTAGAGATATTTTAGGGATTGATTTTAGGGTTAGACCAAACATAAGCTCATTAAGGAAAGTAAGACTTAGTTATTGTTATTTATGGAAACATGTCAAGAATAGATCTAGGGTGAGGTGGTTGGATGAGGTGTCTACGTGAGGTGGAAATTATCTTAATTAAAATAATTAAGTAATGAATATTGTGAGGATGGGTATTAATTTAATTAAGTTAATAAAATTAATATTAATGTGGGGTGGAAGGGGGCATGGTTAGATGAGTATGCTTGAGCTGGTTATTTGACAAGGGACCAAGGGGAGTGTGACCCAATTTTGGTGTCTACATTTTCCCACTTTTTGTTGCATAGCTTGTATTGGTAAGTGATGCTAACAAAAATAATATGTGGTTGCCCCATGTGCGGGTGAAGGTGATCCCCCTCAAACTAGGAACTAATGTGGTAGAAGACAAAATCAATGAGTGGTTTGATAAAAGGTAAATGTGATGAAGAGGAAGGTGGATAACAAGGGTAATGGGGTAAAGGTCAGATTGAGTAATCCATATAATGGCCCAAGGTCAAAGGTAGAAATAGTCAAACACACACACACACATAAACTATGGCACGGTACCAGGTTGAAGAGCATGCAAACTCTACATCTTCTAAGGTTGATAGGTTTATCCAAAAAAGCTAAGGGTGATTCTAGTATCCAAGGTATAGGATATGGTATGGAAACACATCACAAGTCAGGTGTAGGAATGTTTAGGTATGTTCCAGTACACCAAAGGTTGGGTTAAGATAAACGGTCATGATAATAGGAAAAGTAAGGTCATTAGGTCAAACAACACAGGTAACAGTGTGGCAAGGTATAGTGAGCACAAGAGTTTAGAGGTCACTAATAATGTTCTGGGTCTAAGTAGCTAGGTCAAGACACTAGTAGGGCTGAGGTATGGGTAAAATAAGAAGTCTCTTTAGGTAATTTAGGCCTGGAGTTAGGTTGTGATAAGGGTAAGGCCAAACAACAGCTGGCTTGGTTAAATGAGGAAAGGGTAGTTGACATGAGCATGACGAGTAACCGATGCCGGTCATACATAACCAGTGACGGTATAGGTTAGCCGATAATGGTTTTTTAGGGTAGATGACCGATGTTGCTTTGAGTATAACCGACCACAGTGTGCTAGGGCACTGGAACGATGTAAATTTAGGTATAACCGATGTCGTTCAGGTCGACATGGGTATAAAAAATAAAAAAGCCATATAATACGGAGGCATTTGTACATTTTGGCTTTTATGAAAATGACAGAGCATTGAATGAGTTCTGCTTTATCAAGAGGAAAAGACGAGGGATGATATCCTACTGAGGTGGAGATAGCCAGTTGGTTAGAGGAGCCAGGTAGATAGGTAGACAGGTTCACAAGCACAGGGGGATTGATTATGATCAGATGGAGGTCAAGAGGATTAGATTTGGTGATTAGACATGGCAGAGGTAAGAGAGGGATCGGGTGGACCACCGGTGTAGCGGCTCGATGTGCCACCATGGATATGACAACATGATGAGGTAAGATTCAATCTCTTGCATTGGTCTAGGAGGTAGATTGGGTATATAGGTTAGGGAAGGAATATAAGTTTTCTGGGGGAAAAGGGATTTTGAATTTGGGAAGGAAAATTTAGTAAAATAGGAATGGGGAGATGTGTGGTTAGGGGATAGAGTGGCTGAGCTATCCTCCAAGGACCCCATGCCCTCGGAGTGTTGCTTACATAGTCCCGACAAAAAGGGACCTCAGGCCGATGTAGTTCTCCCATAAGCTAGGGAAGACTAGGGTGAAATAGCGGAATAGTCTGATAGGTGTTAAGCATGGGTCATATAGGTCATAGGCATGATTCATTTTAGGTTATAGGTATGGTTGATTTTTTTTAAATACATGTGCTGAGGGTCTAGTCCTATATAGGATAATCAATAGGTAATGAGGAAGGCAAATGGTAAGAGGTGGTAAAAGATATACTTAATTGATAAAAACCCTAATGAGTCTACCATACCCTAGATGGGATTATGAACGTAAGACCCTAAAGGCCTTGCATAATGGACTATTTTAAGGGTGAATAAAATTCACATGATCATGAAATGTTGCGTTTGCAGAATGTCCCTTGAGTAACGAGGAATTTAGATGAAACAAACAAGGAGGTGAGAATGAGAGGTTTAGTGTAACTTAGTGTATGATGACGTGTATTTCGGAACAAGAAACCCAAAATCCAAAATAGGCAATTCCATGACAAAAATTTCATCTTTTTCTTGATATATTTGTTTTTAATAGACTAATCGATGTGAGAAGTCTATATGGGATGAATATATTATCTCCTTGAGGTCTTCATGAAGCTGATCGATGCGGGAAGCTTCTGAATATTTATTATTGTTTTGTAATGACCGTATATAGTTTTCCTTCAAGGGAGTAGTCTATTGATAGTGGTAGAATATAAAGAAGAGATGTTCCTTTTGAGGGAGTCATCTTTTTCTGGAAGTTTGACTCAAGGAATTGTATCCATTTTTGTTTCTAGATGTTTAATTCATGGACAAGACTATAGAGGATGATTAGGTTCTTGTTTTAGAAGGAAAGATCATAGTACACCATGATTAACTATGAAAGAGGTGGTTTTGAGTGATGAACGACCATGAGATTCCATTTTTAAGAAGATAAAAATTATCCATGAGAAGCATTCTATGAGCAGAACCATGGTACTCATATTGAAGACAAGGCTTAAAGGTGATGGGTAATCAAAATGGTTAATTATGGAAGGTGAACAAAATTCAAGGGACGAGCAATCAATTGACAGAAAGTGATATAGGACTTGATATCAATAATTAAGGAATTAAGGAGCTCAGGTTTGGGTTTACCTTCGAGTGGAGACAAATGATAAGCACCTGATCCATAGGCATGGGTGACGATATAGGATCCAAGCCAATTAGGAGACAAATTTCCCCGTTTAATTTTCTCCTCTTTGGTTACATGTTGATTTTTCTTCAAGACAAGGTCACCGACTTGAAAGGTCCATTCATGAACACATTTTTCATAGGCACGTTTGATACGTTTCTAGTAGATTTTAAGATGGTCAAGAGCATTGAGATGATGTTCATCTAATAATTCAAGTTACCTCAAACGATCCTGGTGAAAGTCATCATCGTTGAGCATGTCTTGTAGTGAGATGTGGAGTGATGGAATTTCGACTCCGAGAGGTAAGACAACGTTAATACCATAGACCAAAGAAAGGGAGGTGGTAGCAGTCAAAGTGAGAATACTAGTGCGCTAAGCCCACAAGGCAAAAGGAATGTGTTTATGTCAATCCTTCCCAGTATCATTGACCATTGTTTAAGGTTTTACTGGTTGATTTGGCTTGACCATTAGTTTATGGGTAATAAGGTGAAGAGAAACTAAGTTGGATGCCAAAAGCATCACATATTTTACATAAGGTTTTATTTTTGAATTGTTTTCCATTATCCGTGATAATGCGGTGAGGGACACCAAAGCGACAGATGATATGATGGTTGATGAATTCACATATTTTCTCAGCTTTGGTGGAAATGAGGGGAATGGTTTCTACCCATTTAGTGTAATACTTAGTAGCGGTTATGATCCATTGATGGCCTTGTGAAGAATGGGGGTTGATCTCACTGAGAAGATCCAAACCCCATTGAGAGAAAGGATAAAGGTCTCGCGTGACCTGTAAGGCATGACTAGGGGTGTGATGGAGACTAGCATGTTGCTGGCATTTTACACAACATTTGACATAATCACAATAGTCACAGTACAAGGTTGGCTAGTAATATCCTAGGTGAAGAATGAATTTTTTGATAGCGAGAGCACTAAAGTGGCCTCTACAAATTCCAATGTGGAATTCCTTAATGGTGTAAGGAATTTCAGAACTAGTAAGGCATCGCAAGATAATGTTGTCGAAATCACGTTTGTAAATAATACTGGCCATGATGACATAATAGGAGACACTTTTAGGAAAGGCACGTTGTCCATTACGAGTGATATCTGTGGGTAAAGTGGAAATGAAAACATAGTCTGTGTATTACTTATACCAAATGTCACTTGGGTCAGGTGCAGTGGTTCCAATAGAGTACACTTCATGAGGCAAATAAGAGGGTGATTATAGTATTTGTATGGTGACAAATATTTTAGATTCAGTGGGTGAAGTAGGTATCTGAGAAGCTAAGCAGGCCATCATATCTATAAATTTATTGGTAGAATGTGGGGTGGTTTGAAGTGCGTAACGGTTAAAGGTGGTCAAAAGTATGTCCACATGATGCTTATACTTTTGAATTATCTCATTATGACACTGGTATATACCATTGACTTGGTTTATGACCAAATGAGAATCACCAAAGATGTTAATTGACTTAACATCTAAGGATTAAGAATCCTGAAGACCCAACACGAGTGCTTCGTATTTAGAAATATTGTTTGTACGATCAAAATCAAGTTTTAAATACAAATGCATAGGTTCACCATCAAGCAGAATGAGGATAACTCCAGCCCCACCCCCATGCTGACACTTGGAGCCATCGAAAAAGAGTGTCATTTGGTAAAGAGGCTCATCTAGGAAAAGAGTAGCAATAGACTCATCTAGAAAGTCGAAGTTAGAGGGTTGGTCCCTAGAAATAGGTGCGCTTGCCAATTGGTCAGTGATAGTTTGGCCCTTGATAGACTTTTGATGGATGAAATTGAGGTCAAGGTCAGCCAGAAGCATAAGCCAGTGTGTGGCACATTGATTTTGATAAGGTTTGGCATACATGTAGTGTAATGGGTCAGTATTAGTAATGAAAAATGTTTTGTGGTTGAGTAGGTAATGATGGAGTTTGGTGGCAAAAAAAACAAAGGCTAGGAAAAAAAAATTGGTGTGGGTATATCTAGTTTCATAGTTAAGAAGGGTACGAATTATGTAATAAACCATTTGCTCTCGGTGTTGGTCATTGTGATGAATGAGCATGGCACCTAAATAATGGTCAGAGGAGGAAATATATAGGTATAAGGGCTGGTCATCCTTAGGAGGAATGAGCATTGGTGGTTGAATTAGGTATTGTTTCAAGGCTTTGAAGGCTTTATGGCATTCATCATCCCATTTGAATGAAACATCTTTCTTGAGAAGATGATGGAATGGTTGACAACAGTCATAAAGCTAGGAGATAAAATGACGAATTGATTGCAATTTTCCTTGTAGGCTGAAAATTTGACGGAGATTAGTGGGTGGCAGAATTTCAAGGATAGCCTTGACTTTGGTAGGATAGACTTCTATACCATGCAAAGAAACGATGAAACCTAGAAGTTTCCCAGAAAGTACCACAACGACACATTTTTTCGGTTGAAGATGAACACAATATTTGATGAGGCGGTCAAAGATGACTTTAAGAATGGGTAGGTGTTCAGTTTGATGCTTGGATTTGGAAAGTAGATAAACTACGTAAGTCTCTAAGATGCGATGCATGATGTCATGGAAGATGTAAGTCATGGCTTGCTGATATATAGCACTAGTGTTTTTTAGACCAAAGGGCATGAATCGATAGTAGAAATTCCCCCAATGGGTGATTAAGGTAGTCTTGTGTTGATCCTTGGGAGATAGTAATATTTGATTGTAGCCTGAGAAACCGTCCATGAGCGATAAAATTTCATGGCTAGTGGTGAGATCAACTATTTGGTCAATGTCAAGTAGTGGGAAATCATCTTTGGGACAGGCGAGGTTGAGGTCATGGAAATCCATACAAATGCGGAGTCCCCTTGTCACTTTCATGACAAGAACGATGTTAGAAATCCATTGGGGATAATCAATGGGTAGAATGAAGGAAACCGAGAGAAGGCATTGAATCTCTTCTTTAACCAGAAGAGCAATGCGAGGATGCATTTTCTGCTGAATTTTTTTATAGGTTTGGCATCAAGAATGATTACGATATTGTGAACCACAATTTTTTGTCGATATCGGGCATATCGGCATATGACCAAGCAAATGTGTTGCTATTGTCTCAAAGGAAAGAGGTGAAGGCTTCATATTCAGTAGCATCTAAGGATTGGCTGATCTTTAGAATGTGTGGGTCGTCCTTAGTATTAATGTTTATTTCTATGGTCGATTCATTCAACATGGTTTGCATCTCAGAGGGTAACGATCGGTGAATATAAGAGTCTTATGCACCAAGGTCAGTGAGGATGGACTCATCATCCTGACATTGAACGATGTTAATTAAAGACTTATCATCACCGATTATGTCAAGATATAGGAATGGGAGAGAAGAGGGAGCCTTGCCATTGCATTGATAGGTTAGTGGTCCCAGGGAAATGGTGTTTATGAAAAAAAAAGTTAGGAGGTATAAATTCAGGATCTATGGAGTCCATGGGTGAGGATGGTAATGTGGGTGAATGAGAGGGGGAAGATTTCTCGTCCTGGATAAGGTCGATGCAAACCTTCTTAGAAGATGGAGCATCAAAACCAATGTTGCTATGGTCATTATGTTTATGAGAGGTACAAGAGATGAAAATGTGATGGCCTTGTTCATAAAAACCAAAGCCAAATCCTTTCCACACGCACCGGTGGAGGAAAGTGTGAGAAAAATGATGGTTAGTGAGGGACTGTAGGTCAGAGGAAAATGGTTGGGTTTGGGATGGAGGTTCGGGTTTATAGGTGGCCATATTAATTCCCCCATACATTATTTTGGTTCGAAGGTGGGGAGGGCCATAAGGGAAAACGTCACCGATGTGAATGTCATAACTGGGGTGTTAACGCAGATTCCCGTACTCTTGTGGGGTGATGAAGGCATCAATAGTGTATAGGTGGTATTCCCCCATAGTGAGATGTTTAAAAACACCTTCTAAGGGATCAGTAGTTGGTATGTGGGTAGTAGGTATAGATGGCTTGCTAGATGAAGGGGAAACATGGGTGCTAGTAGTAGAGGCTACATCTGTAGTAGGGATAGTGAGGTTAGACGTAGCAGAAGTAGTAGTAATTTTAGTGGATGGGCTCATGGGTGGAGGTGAAGTTGTTTTGGTGACAAATACCTTGAGTGGTACAAGCACATCATTGGGTTGATATACCATATTAAAGGTCTTGAAAGGTGAGGGGTGGGTAGGGATGGTCTAATTATGTCCCTCGTGTTCAAATTTGAGGCATCGATGTAACATCAAAGGGACACAATCCATAACATGAATCCAAGGTCGGCCAAGAAACAACTTATATTGGAACTCTCCTTCTCGGACATAGAAAACTTTCAGAATGGCGCGGGGACCTACACGGACATGAAGAACAATGGTACCTAGTGTAGAGTTCATGACATCATTGAAGGAACACAACATAACAGGGTTATTATGCATGTAATTGGTAGGTATTTACATTTGGTCATATGCATGGAAGGAGATGGTGTTAATGCTAGCACCACCATCGATCATAACACATCATATGCATATATTATCAATAAAGATGGAGATGAAAAGAGTGGGGTCGGGGTCATCGGACTAGAAGGGAGTGATCTCTTCGTTTGCAAAGCTGAGGGTGGCCACTTGGGGAGTGGGTGAAGGCGTAGAGGAAGGTGAAGACCTAGTGAGAGAGGCTACGTGGTGAGGCATAATGATGGAGGCTACGAGTTTGGGGTCATTTGGTAAGACTTCGATAGATTGAAGGACCTCCATGAGGGCTTGACGATGTGACTCTGAGGTCTGTACGATGTCATATAAATACATTTTGAGGGGGGGTTGGTGTAGTTGTTTTAGCATTGTGCTATGTGTGACCCCATCGGAAATGGGATATGAAGGATTATGAATGATGACTTTAGGTGTGGCTATAGATGGTATATTGGGTATAGGGCTTGTTAATCAACCATTTGCTTTCTCCTTGCCCTTGTATTTTTGAGCATGGGTGGCAATGTTGATCATGTTAATCTGAGGGGAGGTGGATGAAGAGGGTGTGTCATGGAAGGTATAATGGTAAGAGGGACAAAACCCTAGCAATGGATATGACCCTTGTGAGATGAGGATGGCACATTGGCACTTAGCTAGTGGTTTAGACAACTCTCTTATGTGAAAATGTTAATTTCAAATCTCGGGGATGGTTCAAAGAGTTGTGGGGGTGGAGATCTTGGTCATTGAGTAGGTAATGGGGAAGATCTGTGGAAATTTGTGAAGGTGAAATGGGGTCCTCGTCAAGAAGATCATCATCGTCAAATTTTTCTTCAGGAGGACACAATTGGACAAGAGTAGGTTTCAAAGCCTTACAGTTATCTACATCGTGTCTTGGCACATGATGGTAGGCATAAATTTTGGTTTCGTCAAACCCTTTTGGTTTGGGTTTTAGTGGGTTGTAAGGTTTAAGAGGTGGTAATGTGAGGATAGAAGTTTTGAGGTGGTTGGTTAGGATTTTGGTGTAGGATCCTACTAATGGATCATAATGGGAGGTGAATGTGGGTTTGGTTACAAGTGTGGCTGAATGTGTAGGAAGAGGCTTTACAAAAGGGGGAGTAGGTTGGACCATGAGTTTGGTGTGTGGTGTGGTATTAGGTGTTGGTCTTATCTGCTTGGGTAGGGGCATGGTAGATGAACTGGCAATGGGAGGTTTGGTTGGTTTAACTACCTTATTGAAGGGTAGCAGATTTTTATCTTTAGGTTGCATCTTTTTGGGTAAAGGTGATATAGGCGCATGAGATGTGGAGGGAAAATCAAATGGTGGAAGAGGGCGGGTTACCCACAGGGGTAACCGAGGTGCTATAGAGGTAGGTGGCATGGGTTGGGCACAAAACGTGACTGAATGAGAAGGAAGTGTCATGGGTAGTGAAGAAGTTATTGATGGTATTGGGGGTATGGGTGGTAAGAAGGTTACGGGTGAGGGTGGAGGTTGTGTGGGTCGCCTGGGTACATTAGAGGTCTATGATAGGGAAATGGGTTGTTGCGTTCTTGGTTTATCGGTGGATGGGGGTTTCTTGGCCAGGGTCAAGGGGTAAGGTCCTAGGATGGACGAAAGGGGTGAAGGAAATAAGGTTGTGGTTGGCGAGGTTGGGGTATGAGATCTAGGAGATTGGATTTTCTTTTAGGGTTCGGGTTAAGTTTGGTGTTAGTTTTGGAAGATGTAGCTAAATCTAATTTGATGGGTGGGTGAGAAAGGCTAGTTGTTAGTATAACCCCTAAGGTAGTGAGAGGTTTAGGTAAGGGAGATGATATAGGCATGGGTTTGGGTGTAAATGTATGTTTGGCTATAGGCAGAGGCATGATTTGGGCCATGAGTGGTACCATGAAAGGTATTGCAATAGTTGTGGTTGTATTTGGTTTGGTTGGTTGAAACACTTTTGGATAGATAGTGGAGGTGTCAGCGGGGTGACAACTGCATTTGTGTCGAAACAAGAAGTAGAAGATGCCCCCAAAGTAAGGCTCTATCGACATAGTCCAGGTGATCAGCCAAGCATGAAAATGCCACTGTTGTGACCAGAGTCAATGTGGATCGAGTGGAAATCCCCGCAAAATGTTTTTGAGATACATGGAAATGGTTAGCCTCAGACTCTGTGGGTAAGAGAGCCGAAAGAATATCAACGGGATTTTGAAGTTCTGATTGTGAATGGTCATCTACATTCATTGATACTTCTATAGTATCTTCCAGGGGTAGAGGAGAGGATGGGCTAGCCAAAGTAGGCTCTCCTTACATTGATGTAGGCTATGGACCTACATCTTCTATGAGTAGGAGAGGTGCCGCTGACAACTGCTCGGAATTGTGAGGGGTCAAAGGTGGCGTGCTGATTATACGATCATCCTTTGGTAAAGGGGAACATAAAGGGTGTTCCTTTTTGGGTAGAGGAGTAGATGAAATAGATCCTAGTGTAGGTAGGGGAGAGCATGCTAAGATTTCATCTATGGAAGGAATATGAGGCAATTGGGAAGCAACTGGTGTCTCATTGAAAATAGCGTGGACCTCGCAGATAGTGCTATTATTGTTAGAGATATCACCTACTTGGTTGGAAGATGGGGTATGATTAGGGAATGGATTCTTGAAGATGTGTAGGCTTTGGTTAGCAGGTGCATTCGGGCTATCCAAGACTAGATCTATGTTGTCTATCATTTCTTGGATGATATTCTTGAAGGTAATGCAGTTAATATCGTTGTGACCTTTGACATGATGATAGTTACAAAAGTCATGCTCCTTATACCATGGAGGCATGGGTCACTCAGGGTTGAAACCAGTATGTGGTTTTATAGGTGGAATGGTATTGGCACCAGCTTTAACAAGATTTTCCAAAACGAAATAATAAGATTCTCCAAGGAAGTGTACTTTCATTATTTTTTTCTGAACCAGAAAGCTTGGACAAGAGAGAGATTAGAAGGAGGTTTTGCAGGATTTGATTGATGAGGGGGACAGGCTTTGAGAACTACGACATTAACAGACCCTTTGGGCTTTGAATAATTGTTTTGGGGTTTTTAAGATGAAGAAGTATCATTTGAATTGAACGCGATGTTCTTGTTACGAATTTGAATCTCCTTTTCTTCGATATCACAAATTTCAAGTTTCCATGCCATAGTGAATACCTCGTCAAAAGTGCAAAATTTTTGCACCTGTAGGGTTGTGAGATGCGTCTAGCACATGGCTGAGTAAATAGTTCTATAAGCTTAGTTTGAGGCAATTGGAATGTGAGCTGGTTAATGAAGTTGCACCAGTGTGCGACAAAGTCAGCGATAGACTCATTGTCATACTATCGTGTGGAATAAAGATTTGTCATGGTAACCTTCTTAACAATGTTGATGGAGAAGTGATCTAGTAAGGCTTGGGATACTTGATTGAATGAGTAAATGGAGTGTCTTACTAGTCCATTGTACCATTCTAATGAAGGCCTTGTCAGGGACATTAGGAAAGTCCTCAAAAGTAAAGCATCATCATGGGCAACTAGGTAACACCCATGTTTAAAGGACTGCAAATGTTGTTGCAGATATTCTTTGCTATTGAAGCGGTTGAATTTTGGCATTTCCCAATGTATAGGGTATGGTCGAATGGGAAAGGATGGTTGAATAGGCTCATTACAAATTTCATCGTAGGTGAGGGAATTGCGCGAGCTAGAAACATATGCTTCTAGTGTCTACATCTTTTCCATCATCAGATTTATGAGGTCATTGGTAGGTTTTGATGGGGGAACACCTCTTGTGGCATAAGGAGGCAGATACTAAACCTTTTAGGGAGATTGAGAATAAGGAACTGACATAGAAGGTACATATCCAGAATGGGTGATAGACGAGATAGGGGGTTGTTGATAGTAGGTGTATGTTGGTGGGATGGTCGGCGTGACTCTAGTAGCAATTGGGGGCAGTGTTTGTGGGATGGAGAGGATGAGATTATGGAATGGAGTAGGGGTCACTGACACCATGGGTGGTTGTGTTGAAATGGGTATTTTTGAGACAATGGGTGCGGATTGTGTTATGATCTGGGTGGTTGATGAGGGGACAAAAAATATGACATGTGTGATGGAAGTTGTAGACGCAGCAGTCATGGCAGGTATGGATCCTAGCTGTGAAACTACCGGGGGTGATGCAGGTGAGGTTAACGCCGCATTATTAGGGGTTGATGCTGTATTAGGAATAAGGGTAGGAGGGATGGATATTCAAGGAGTCTTAGGCAGAAGAGTGGGAAAGGTAGAACTATAACACCATGGGATTCTAATCAAGGAGTCGTGAAAACTCTTCGTTGCCTACAACAATGGTAGTAGGTAAGGTTGGATCCATGAGTGACAGGACGGAACATGGTGAAGGACTAGGTGGGAGTGGTGTAAGACAAATGTTGAATATGAGGGCATTAGTTTGGCTACGAGTCAGCACCATGTGAATAAGTGTTGACCTGGTAAGGCTGTATTCTATAAATGACACAAAAAATAGTAGAAACTGAGAATAATGGGGTCTAGGAGGTGAATCTGGTCATTGTCTAGATTTTGAAAAATCAAACACAGGAAACTGACGATGGTCAAGTTGACCAATGATGGTTATGGGAAAACCAATGATAGTCAGGCTGACTGGTGATGGTTGAGGGGAACATCGATGATTGGTTTCTGAAACTGATACCGATCACCGTGGAAGAAACGAGTTGAAAAAAAAATGAAACAAGAATTTTGGATGTGTACTTGTGAAAACTATGTATGATAGTAAGTATCAACAAGGGAGAAATATGATGATGCCCTGAGGGTCAAAAAACAAAACAAAAGTAGTGATGAAAGCTATTCTAGGTAAATTAACTAGACAGATAGAAGCTAACACCGATTCGGGTATAACTGACGACAGTCAGATGTGAATCGGCAATGGTCGTTGGACCGACATTGGTGACTATGAAATTAGAAAGGAATGAAGAAAATTGACTTTGTGAATTAAATTAAGTGAAGAATCAAACTCAGAAGCATGAGAATGAGGCTATGGGGCCCTAGCACACTCAAAAAAAGTTAGAATACTCCAACTATGATGGTGGAGTGTGGAAGGAATAATAAAAATGGAGATTCGTAATCTCACACCTCAAAACACAAGCCAAGAAGAATGATAAGAAAAAGCACGATCCTAACAGTGATTTTCTTATGTTTGTTTAGCTTATGCTATTTACAACTAACTGTGTGTATTTAGAACAGAAATTTTCAGTTGGGAAGGTGTCCTATGAAGAAAGATATCTAAAAAGGAGAGGTTTCAGGGTATGTTAATGGTGGGGGCTAGCTGTCCTCTGAGATGATGACTCGACAGAGGCAATAAGATGGGGGGGTACCTCCCAACTGGATCATGTGATCACTGACATATATTTCCAGGTAGGATGTTGTTTAAGATAGATGTGTACATTTTTATTTTGTGTAACTTTGGTAAGACACAAAAAGAGAGAAAAAACGTGCTTCATGTTATTCTTGTCAACCATCAACTGGGCATGACTTCCAGCATATACGTTTCCCTTAGTTTTTAATGTGAGGTAATAATGTAAAAAATCAGAATACAATGTGAGTGTTTTAAAACCCAAATATAAGTGTGATATTTGATATAGCAAGAGATGAATAGGAAGAGGTATGCTCTTTCACTAATGCAATGCAAAAGAAAGGAAGATATGTTCTTTTTAAAGCACCAAAAAAATGATTTTTTTAGACAATAGAAAGAAGGAGAAATGATTCCAAAAGAATAAAATTAACGTGGAATCTTTTTAAAGGGAAACAAACACACAAATTTCACCTAGAAATGAATAAATGAAAAAGAAACCCCTGATGGGTCCCACTAGACATGCCAAAATGTTTCACCATTTTCTTTACCTTTTCAAAGTGATGAAAGAGATAACGGTAAAGGCCAAGGAGGAATACTTGTTAAATGTTGGTCGATTGATGCTTGTGCGTGTTCTAACATCTTGATCCACAATTGAATGTGAGAGCTTCCTTTTAGCTAGGAGGAACTTCTTATAATGCAAAACAAGACCACAATATGATAGTTAAATGGTATATGACAGTGGAATACCTAGGTGTATGCTAGTTCTGGGAAGTGTGATACTTCTTAGACGGCTATCAATCCACTATTTAAAAACAAATTAATGAGAAAAATAAAAAAATTCCTACTATAGTTGATATGATTTAGGTATCTCATTTAAGTACAATATGAAAATCCAATCACAACAGGCTAGGCTATATTTGGATCTGAGAGGTGGACGTGTCTGTTAAGGTAATGGAATTGGTAAGGGTCTGATTTTTGGGTTATTTAGGTGAAATGGTAGGGTGATTATTGGGTTATTTCTGGGTCAAGGTATAAAACATAGAGACCAACGTCAAGTAAATGTGACTGATGCCAGTTTAGGTAGAATTGACGATGGTTGTGAATAACTGGTGTCGGTATGGTCGAGGTAAAAGAAGCTCAAATAGATTAAATGGGAGGGGTGAACTGAGGTCAAATAAAAGTCTAGGAGAGTGAATGGGGAGGTTTGTAAAGGTCTTTGGTATGCTCAGAAGTATATCGCAAGTGATTATATGTGATTTGGTGATAAGGGTGAAGGGATATTTGAGTTCACAGGAAAGTGGGCAATGAAGCAATAAGCATGCAAAGAATAGATTAATAACAGGAGTAATAAAGATTATTAACTGAAATAAACCCTACTAGTTAGGGCCATAATTACTGTGTTAAGGATCTAATGGCTGAGTGGTGGAGGTGGTTGATCAGAGAATACATGTATAGTGCTGTAGTGGTGATTTCCCGAAGTGCTCCCATGAATGTAACGGCTCTATGATTGATCCTGGTGATGGCTCTGGATGTTTTGTTTCACTTGCATGCAGCTCTAATCTCCTTTCTTTCTCTTAGAATGTGCCAACCCCAAAAACAAGGTTGTTTGGGTGAATAAATGGTAACCAATGACGGTTTTGGTTTTGACCGACATCAATTTAGGGGTGACTGGCATTGGTTAAGGTGGGATTCCCTAGGTTTACTAAAATGGGAAGATATTTCTAATTTCTTGGTCCCAGTTAGTTTTCTCTCGTGGATTAGAATGGAAACTTCCCTTCTAATGAGCAGGAATGTGGTTAGAGAGATTTTAGGGATTGATTTTATGGTTAGACCAAATCTTAGCTCATTAAGGAAAGTAAGACTTAGGTATTGTTAGTTATGGAAACATGCCAAGAATAGGTCTAGGGTGAGGTGTCTATGTGAGGTGGAAATTATCTTAATTAAAATAATCAAGCAATGAATATTTTGAGGATGGGTATTAAATTTAATTAAGTTGATAAAATTAATATTAATGTGGGGTGGAAGGGGCCATGGTTAGATGAGTAGGCTTGACCTGGTTATTTGACAAGGGACCAAGGGGAGTGCGACCTAATTTTTGTGTCTACCGTACAAACCACATGTAATGTACCCTAAATTATTTTAAAATGGTAGACGAGGGGTGAGGTGAAAGTAATGATTTCAGAGATCTTACTGAAGAGGAACTTTTCCATGTGATACTCATTTTTAAGGTCTTATAATATTGATGGATGACCACATACTTCCAAATCATTACAATATTTTAATGAGATATTTGATGTGGCTAATGGCATGACGGTATATATGTTAACAATAGAAATTATGCAAGTGTAAGGCATTTAGAGGTTCTTTTTTAGGTTTACCATAAAGGGAGGCTAAACGATAGTCTCCGGGACCCATACTTGTGAGTGATGACACATGGATTGATTTTTGTTAGGGGAAAATTTTTCCTTGGTTTACTCCTTTCTAGAGTAGAAAATTTTTTGATTCTCTTTAAGGAAAATATCACCAATTTTGAAGTCAAATTATTTGACGTTTTTTTCTATGTTTTTTTAATGTTATTCTTGATAGACATGATGATGTTTAAGGGTTGTTAGGAGATGTTCATTTAATAATTCAAGTTATTCTAGGAGTTATTGCCAATAGTCCTCATCAGATATAGGATTTAAATTTTTAGTGGTATAACATCCTTGGAGTCGTAGACTAAAGAGAAGGGCGTATCACCTATTGGAGTACAAACACTAGTTCGATATACCTGAAGAGTAAACTTAATTTGAAGATGTCGATTCCTGCCTACTTGGTCAATAGTTTTCATGATGATTTTATTAATTCTTTTGTTAGAAGCTTCTGCATGACCATTTTTTTTGGGTAGTAGTGTGATGAAAACCTTAGCTTGATGTTGAAATTGACACATAATTTTATCATTTCTTTGTTTCTGAAATATATTTCCATTATCAATGATAAGTTTGTGATGGATGTCAAAGAAACATATGATATGTTGATAGATGAAATCAGTGATTTTATTTTCTTTAGTAGAAACCAAGGGAATTTCCTCCCCTCATTTATTGAAATATTTTAGTAGAAATGATGATGGAATGATGTCATTGTGATAAACAAGGATTGATGAGGCGAATGAGGTCAAGTAACCATTATGAGAAAGGTCGTAAATCCTTATTAGGTTGTAGGGTTTGACTTGGTACTTGAGTGAGATTGGAATGTTTTTGAAATTTAATGCACTTCTTGACATATGTACAACCAATCTTGATTAAGGGTGGGATAGTAAATAGCCAATTTGTAGTATACGTTTAGCAAAAACCATACCACTGAAGTGTTAACCACATATGCCGTCATGGGACTTCTTGGATTTATTTAGTGTATTCATGAGATTTGAGGCATCATAGTAAGAGGCTATCAAACCTATGTTTGTAGATAATACCACCTATGATGGTGTATCAGGTAATGTGTTGAAGGAAAGATCATTTAAAAATTTTGGATTGAGAAAGATAGTCATAGGTTTGAGTGTACCAGAGGTGTGTTTGACTATCTTCAACGAGATTAATACAAGGGATTTCTGTAGTTTTACAATGGTTAATTGAGTTTATGCATAGCAATGAAAAAACTTCAAATAATTATTTTATAATGGAATGAGTGATGACAGAGAAGCCATGGTATCCGTGCACTTATTGGAAGATCGAGGAACTCTTTAGATGGTGTATTAATCAAAGGATAGGAACTCAAAAAAAATATATATGTTTTTAAAATCTCATTTTTGCATTGATAAATTCCTTCGATTTGATTGATGACAAGTTGGGAGTATTCATAGATGTCAAAAACTTGAACACCAAGCATGACTGCAATTTGGACACTCATGATGATAGATTTGTACTCGACCATGTTAATAGTGCATTCAAAACTTAGTTTAAAGGATAGGGGGATAGGAGTCCCTGAGGGTGGTATGATAATGATGTCAGCACCTACCCTACTAACATTTAGACCCATCAAATAAAGTGTTCATTTTGATAGGATTATATTCTTGATCAATGGTCTTGATGGATTCATCGGGAAATTTTTCATATGGTATTTTATTATCAGGAAGGTGAGATTTTGTGACTTGATCAATGATGTTTTTCCCCTTTATATATTTTTGTGACATGAATTCTAGATCAAATTCAGTCATAAGCATGAGCCATCAACTCATACGGTCACCGTGATATGATTTGGAGTGCATATATTTAAGGGGAATGAAAATTAGTGACAACGTATTTTTTATGATTTAGGAGATAATGAAAATGGTTGGAAGTTGTGAAGTACAAAGCACAACCAATATTTTCTTCTTCAGTGTAATGGGTTTTGTATTCATGAAGTGTGCATCTTATGTAGTATACATCATGTTCTCTACCCGGATCATCTCAATGAGCTAGTATAGCACATGGGGGATGGTGAGTAACAAATATGTATAGAAAAAATGGATTTCCCTAGCATGGAGGTATGAGAACTGACCATGATAGAATTTATTACTTGAGGTATTCAAACTATTTTTTATAGTTAGGATCCCATTTAAATTTGACGTCCTTTCAAGGGAAATGGTGGAAAGGTTGACAATGATCTGAAAGATGGGAGATGAAGCAAAAAACTAATTGGAGTCTACATTGGAGGATACGAAGCTTTTTAATTTTAGAATGAGGAGGAATCTTGATGATGGATTTGATTTTAGAATGGTCTACTTCAATTCCCCTAATAACAAGGATGAACCCCATGAGTTTATCAGTGAGAACACAAAACACACACTTAGCAGGGTTAATGCGGAGGAACTATTGGATAAGATGAGCATAGATAATGTCAAGGGTAGAGAGATGATCTATGTATTGTTTATATTTTCCTAAGAGGTCATCAATATAGGCTTCCATAGTATTATGAATGATATCATAGAATATGTATGTCATTGCGTGTTTATAGGTGACCCCTACATTTTTAAGTCTTAAGGTAATAAAATGGTAGCAAAAGTTCCCCCAAAGAGTAATGAAGGATTTTTTATGCTGATTGTGTGATGTGATGAGGATTTTATTGTAGCCAAATAAACAATCCATAAGTGATAGGATTTCATTGCCAGCAGTGAGGGTGATTATCTGATCAATGTTAGGAAGAGGGAAGCCATCTTTTAGAAAGGATAGATTAAGATCTCAGAAGTCTATGAAAATGCGTAACTTGTCAAAGGATTTGGTTATGGGTACTATATTGGAAAACCATTTTGGATAGTCAATGGGTAGTTTGAAGTTAGCAGAAAGAAGACATTATAATTCTTCTTTGATGAGGAGGGCTAAACAAGGGTGTATCCTACGTATTTTTAATTTGATATAATTTTTGTTGGGGATTGTGACAATGTTGTGAACAAAGATATTATGTTCAATACTTGGCATGTCACTACACACCAATGTGAAGTCCTAAATGTGTTTATAAAGGAAAGTGATGAATTCCTTCTATTCTTCTGAATCTAAGAATTGACCAACTTTAACTATGTGAGGGACTTGTGAAGTCCCTATGTTGACGTCAATATTGGATTTGTTAAGAAGTGTAAATGTGTCATGCAGTAGGGTATTTTGAAGGTAATATTCCTCTACCCCCATATAAGATAGGATGGATTGGCCATCATGACATTGAAGGATATCAATAATAGGGGTGTATTCCTCTACCATTTCTACTAATACTAGTGGAATGGTATTAGTTCCATCATTATTCTTATAAGTGAGTGGTCCTAAGGTGATCGTATTGATTACATAAAAATTCAAACGGGATGGATACAAAACCATATGTATCGGTAGAGTGGTCAAGTGAAAAGGTTGACTCCAGTTATGTTATAGATCCAAATGCTTTGGTTGTGGATGTGTTTGAAGAAAGTTTTTTAAAACCTATTTCATATTTTTCATGAGGTTTACAGGACTAATAAAAGACCAAGTCATGTATTCCTTGTTCATAATGTCCTAACTCGAAACCTTTCCAGGCACAATAATGGAGGTACATATGAGTGAATTATTGATTATATAGAAATGAGAAGTCAGATATAAATTATTTTTTATGATGTGGAGAAGGATGGTCAATCCCTCAATTGAAAAGGTTGACTTTAAGAGGATAAGATCCAAAATATATGATATATCCAACATTGGCTTTGTACATCAATTGGCTATCAATCCTCCCATATGTTTTTGGTGTACAGAGTGAGTGAAAGGCTTGAAGTTGATACTCCCCCCGTGAAATTCATTGCAAAACATCCTCAAATGAGGTGTTATCTGGTAGCTTATATGTGGTGATGGAAGAATAGGTAGAGGCTTCATCAATAGATCCCAAGTTTGTTTTAGGAACGAGCACGTCATTTGACCAGTAAGTCATGTGACATGCTTTGAAAGGGTTTGGATCAGATGGAATATTAGAGATCTTGTATCTATGTTCGTATTTTAGATAGTGATGTAGGTTGGATGGGTTACAGTGCATGGAACATATCTAGAAAAAACCTAATATCATATTATATTGAAACTCTCCTTCTACAAGATACAAGAGTTTTTGAAAACACTTAACACTGACTTCGATAGTTAAGATAATCATTCCTAATGTATGAGAAATGGTGTCATTAAAGGCACAAAGTATTGTAAGTTACTAAGAAAAAATGGTATTGGGGTGGTTGAATTTAATTGAAAGTGTGGGATGATATTATATTTATACTAGCATCATTTTCAATCATGAATCTATTTAATGAGATTTTTTTTGATTTTGGTGGATAAAAACAAGAGGGAGATTGTGATCTTTGGGTTGTAATGATGGTATCTAAAAATCATAGAAATAAATAGTGATAGATATTTTAAGTGTGCTAACCAAGTTTATGAATACATGGGTATCATCTAATGGTACCAATATAGATTGAAGGGCCTTAATCATTTCTTGTTGATTTTGGGGAGATGTTTGGACAATCTCGTAAAGAGACATCTTCACGGGAGCTTCCATGAAGTTATTTGAGAATGATATTTTTGTACATATGTGGTGAATTTCATGTGTGGAGTAGGAAGGATGGGTAGCTTAGTCTTAGAGGAAGGAGGATTAGATGATTTATATGCAATATGGATAGATACCTTGGGCCTATTTTGATTTTGAAGTCTTAGAGCCTTGTATGTGGGATTTTTTGGTTATATAAATAACATCAATTTGGTGGAGTGGATTCCTACTGAAAGAGGCCTCAATATTGTTAGATGTGGATGTGGTATTGGATGATGGTTTGAAAGGTAAGAGTTTAGAGGTCCCCCATGGCTTGTTTTTATTTTCTTTGGATGTTGTAGATATGCATAGAGAATCACTTTGGTTAGCAAGGATTTGAATAACAACATGGAATTATTTATATTCCTTGATAGAGTGTCCTAAAGTATGATGATACCTATAGAATGATTTCAAAGTTTTTACCAAGAAGTTTTTCCACCCTCAGGAACCAGATGGCTTGAGAGTAGGTAACATTATGATGGATAGCTAGATGAGCCTCTCAAGGGTTCAAGTGTAGTACCCTATTGAGGCTGAGGTTGATGGGAGTTGATGTTTTGCTTGATTTTATGGGATTCAGAGCGGATGACATCATATGTTGTGCAACAATGATTGGGTTTCCGATGGGGAAAAACCTTTTATATTGTAAAAGTGACTACAAATTCGGATGATGTATGAGGCCCTAAGATGGAAGACATGGGTTTTTATATCTTGTGATGAGGTAGTTTGACAACTTTGTGACATAGTCCGTTTTTTTCTAGATGAGTTTTTTGTGGGTTGTATAGTTTATTTATTAAGTTTTCCCATATGATGTTGGGTGACATGATCATCGAAATAACTTTTTGTGATTTCCATGATGGGTTTTGTTCTGATTATTTTGAAGAGGTCATGGGTGGATTTTAACCAGATGTAGTAGATGTGGAAGGATTTTTTTTCTTGTCAGTAGAAAGATTGTAGGAGTCAGATGATTCAGTTGGTGCTTTTGTGGAAAAAAAATCTAAGTATGAAGGGTGTATATGGGAGGTATGTAATAGTTTTTATAGTGTGGTACGAGTTGATGACATTGGATTGGGTTTGACTAGTTGAAGGGGCATGATTAGCAAAGGGTTGTTTAAATATGACCAACTTATGATTTAGAGGTGTATTGGGTTATCAAGTTTCAAGTCACCTTGGTCAATAAGTGTTGCAATAAAAATGGATAGAGGGGGGTTAATAATTCCTTCCAAACTTAATTTCAATTTCATTTTTCTCACATAAACCATTAATCAATTAATCATCCATTAGAATGTGCACAACAACATACAACATACATTCAATTAGCCATGAACAAGAGAAGCAACACCATAACACAAGATATAAGTGGGAAACCCTCAAACGGAAGAAAACCAACTAAAAATTTATATTATATTACTCAAATAAAAAGTATTTAGTGAATTGCCAACTTCACAGGGAGCACCAACCCCTAGTTTAGTATATGACCAACCCTACAAGGAGCGTCAACCCCTAATTTTCTGAAGTAGCGACTCCAAAAGGAGGATACAAGGCCCAAAGATGATCAAGAACCCACTCAATAAATTTTTAGAATATTTATGATTTATTTTTTTCTTCCACAACCAATTGATAACACTGATTCAACTCGATCACATTAAAACCCTTGTTCAAACCCTACCTTCTCAAACTTGCTCTATCTTTCACTTCTCTTTGCTTAAAACCCTTGCACACACTCTTGAATAAATTATTCAACATTTCATACTCTCTCTCATATCTCAAAAATTTCCTTTGTACCTGAAAATCATTATCACATAGGTCACACTTGTCATACACAAGCAACTAGCGCCAAATTACACCTAAAACATTATTTTTAAAAGATTCTAGTGATTCAAATTCAAAATAATTTAATTTCCATCATTAGTTTTGACTAATAAAACTTATAAAACTCCAAATTTAATCATTAAAACATTAAAATATGACCCGTGTATGTCAGTCATGCCCAAGATCACTCATCTTACACCAAAACACCTCAAAACCCCATCACTAGGATGAGATAAAACCAACACACACAAAAATATGATTATTCAAGACCTAAAAAATCACCACACATGTGTGATATAAAATTTAAAAATAATCCATGGTCTCACTTTTACTTGTACCAATAAAATATTCAATAACATGGGCCAAAAGGCTCATATCCTTCACTAAATAGTTGTTTCCAGCACCCTATCTTTACCTTTGGGAATATTCACCACTCCATAAAAAATAAAATATGGAATTAATCCATTATATGGGATACCCAATAATTGTAAATCCCATCTATGTAAGTTACACATAATGAAACATCCATGTGTTCAAACAACAACTACTTTCCTCTACTCAAAATTATGTTGCTCAGAAACTAGTTTTACAAACTACACTATTTTTCACCCTTGTTGCCACTTACAATACCTCAAAATTACTTCAATATTAGAAAATGTAAATATTTCTTCACTCTATATGTGATATAAATCATTAACTAAATCATCTCATGCTTCAACCAAATCTTTCTTTCGGTTTGAGCAGTCCTGTCTAGAAAAGTAAAGAAACCTTATTTTCCATAAACAGACCAAGATGACCCATCAAATCTCATCATCATGATACAAAAATTATACCAATATAAATCCATTTTAATATTGTTTCCATAACATAGTGAAACTCCTTCCAACTACAAGTGGAAGGCCATCAACTAAGCTCATCTTTGCAAACTGCCTGAAATTGCCCTAAAACTGTCATTTGACTAGTCTTCACAAATAGGACACACTTTGAAATTTTTATTCATCACCATGACCTAAAAAACATGGAAATAAATAAATAAATCATGGTATAACATAAATTATAGTTTATTCTTTACCTTCTTTGGAGAACATTTCCACAAATTGAAATTATTTAAAACCTTATATGTTTGAGTAGGATCCACTCATCCCCACAAGGTCTAACATAACTTTATGGAAACCTATAGGAGTCCTACATGAAATAAAATCATCATCCATGTACTATAAATAAATTTTGTGTAATTAGGATAATTTTCTCTCCTATCACTTTTGAGCTAGGGTTTCAAGCACACAAAAATTAGTTTACCTTCTTAACATTCGTTCATAAAAACTTGGAAATGAAAAGACCTCTATATTTTTTGAAACCTTTAAGGCTCAATTTAAAAACATCCTTGAAATTAAAAATATCCCATGTAAAGGATACAATTCAGGGTGAGCATCAGAAGGTGCAATTCAAGCTAAAAACACCCTTTCTTAGACCATGTTTCGCCAAAACTGATGTAACCTAAAAAACTATCTTCAGAATGATTCCAAATTTTTCTCAAACCTATAGGAAACCTATTTGAATTATCTACAGTCATCATCATAAAAAAAATAACTATCCATATTTCCAACTAATATTATTTTCATGGCTATCCCTTAGGGTTTTACATATTTTAGGCTAGGGTCAACTGAAACAACATCATAACTCATCATATAAACTCACCAAAAGGTCCTAACATACCTGGTACATCATGAAACAACTGGCTACATACATTCATGAACTCATCTGTCTCGAAAACTCAACCTCATGCCTCAAATCACAAAGACCTAGTCTAGATAAACCCCTAAAACTTGGTCTTCAACGATTTCCTAAACACTCCCCAAACATCTTCTACATGTTGTCAACATTCTCATCAAGCTACCAAAGAGATCCAACCATCATGCACCATAACCTAGTATATCTAGGTCACCTTATTGGACTTTCTAGAATAATCCCTTCTCACTAAATCAACTCATGAAACCAATACCACACCTGAAACACCATATTACTATCATACTGGGCATGCTCAAACTCCACTCCATCATCCTCATTATCATTAATGGTATTTTACATCAATGAAAATACCTAGAACACAACATGCCAACAATCTTCCCCTTTTCATTGATGTAAAACCTCCTAAATGTTTCCCCCTTTTTACATTAATGACAAAGAATACATATACTTGTAAATTCTTCACCTTTCTTACCTTAATAGGATCATCTTTTGGTTAGAAAAATCAAATACATATTTCATTATATCTCACAAACTTTTCATTTCTCACACAAACCCTAATTTTTCCTCTTTCAAGGTATTCATGATTGTACTCCTCCTGAGAAAAAGCATATACAATTTCTAAACATACCAATAACCATGATAGGAACATCATTTTTCCTCCTCTTTGAGGAATTGAGTAAGAGAATCATCAACCACCATACAAACATACAAACACTAGTCCTTTCTCACTAAAACTCTTTTTTTGCCTTCATACTTCACTAAAAAATCACTGTAGTTGACCTAAGGCTAATGAAGAATATTAACAGTCATGCCAAAAATGAGAACTTTATGGCAAGACCATCAACTCACTGCATTACTTGTCTTTTCTTGATTTATCAAGGTTCGAAATAGGCTTGTCTTTACCAATTTTGACCTCAAAGCTTCTCAAGGTTTGAGATCATTGTTCTGACCCTTCAGTGTAATGACCACCAACTTTGATAATATTTTGAACACCATACACACTATGACACATATTCTTAACACTCCCCCTTTGACGTAAGCCATCCAATTTTGATTGAAGACACAAAACATTTGTTTTATACCTTGATTACTTGACTTGGAGGATTGAAAAAAACTTTAGCACATCCCTAGAGAACTTTTTCGGTCTTCTATAGTCTCCTTTGTATTAGATTATGAAAAAAAACTCAAAAAACTTAATTCCCTTAGAATTGGTCTTGAATTCCTTTTGTTACCATGATAAACATACCTTATGACCATATAGAGCACCTTCTAGAAGGAAAGAACATGCTGCCCTGATTTTAAGAATTCCTTAAACCTATACCATACTAACTCCATGTATTTTCAATCGTACAACACCTTGGAAAGGGTGATTGTGGATTAAGAAGAAAAGAATCAACCATATGGATCTTACATCATTAATTATTTTTCTCAAACTCCTGCCATATCTGTTTACTTAAGATCTAAAGCACGTAGTTTTATCCTCCTACCTAGACCATTACCTACAGGCATGTAGAATTATTTTTTATCTTCAGTCAGTATTGTAGCATCACATGATATTTTTAAACTTACCTTAACCCATTTGATGAACCTTCAAACATGTTTCTTTCACTCTTGAGTTGAGAATACCCCTAATGAATTTTTATAGACTACATCAAAGCATCAAAGGCTATCACTTTTTTGAATCTAACTCTTGGAGACATATATGACGTATCACAATGCACATTAAGCCTTTGATATAAATTCATAAAGAAACCTTGTAAAATATTCATCCACTTAGCCATACCTCTAACTTCCTCTGAGGAGACTCATACTCCAAAGATCAGTTAGACATGTTACAACATGGATAAACCTGGAGAAACACCTCATACCTGTAGAACATTCATTCCTTGCCTCTTTCACATTTCCTGTACTTGTAGCATGATATACTAGATTATGGAGTAACAAGTAAACCATACCACTCTTACCATACCTATGATCATATTTCTTGCACAACTTCAAATCCCACAAACTCCTTCATATATGCATGCACATGTTTCCTAAAGCTTAGTCCCATCAAGAAAGTTACAAACCTATTCGTATACGTGTAGAATCTCAAAACAAATATTTGTGCTCAACTAACCTTATTACCTCACACTTTCCTTCATAGTGATTCCACAAATTCATGATATAGAATATCTAGAAAAATATCCTTCTAATTTGACTCTATCTCAGATCTTGTATAGTCGTGCTTAAATATTAGGTATTCTCAAGGCATGCTAAATAATGAGCTACATGCTTATGACCAGTCATTTACTCTTCAAGATCATTGTACATTGTTACTTTGTGGATGCAAAGATACAAATTAACACACATTTATGACCTTACACAAGTTTTATCACCTTATTCATGCTTTTCAAACTATGTAATGCAACAAGACTATATTTATACCATGATCACTTCTTTATAATGAGCACACAACCTATTAGACCTATCATATGAATAAAACACGATTAAATTTTGAAATATTTGTTGGAAACTAGGACATTGAGGGGAGGTGAATAAGTTTCTAATCAAAAATTTACATACATTTGCATTTCCTTAATCATGCTCTAATGAACACATGAAATCAAATACATGCAAATAAAAGGAGAGCACACTGAGACATAGAGTTTAATGTGGGAAACCCAAACTAGGAAAAAACCCACAAAAACCAAGAACTATGCTTAAGACCAAATTGTATTATATCAGTTACATTAATTTAATGGTTAAGCTTCAACTCAATCTTGAGTTGCAACTCCAACAATTCATCCAAGCTGCTACTCGTCATGAAGATTCAACTCCCAAATTTGGTTTAGCTACAACTGAAATTTAGTGAGCTTCAGCTCATAGGGAAGCTTGAAATCCCCAACTACTAAGCTACCACTTAGAATTGTTTCATAAATTCAGTCACACTTAGTTTAATATCTTATACAACTGATAATGAACTCTAAATTTGCACACAAACTTCCTAGTTTCTTCTACAATTTCATCAATAATTGAACTTGTTTCTACCTCATACTTGCTCTCTAATTTATTCTAGTATGCTCAACTTCGTTGTACTCATTTCTACAAGCTCTGCCTATTGTTCACTTTACACCCCTATATTCCATGTCTCAAGACTTCATTTTCAATGTTTAGGACCTTGAATACATTCTATTCCTATGTTATATTTAAGTCATTTTCATTTTTCAAGTTCATACACCTATATTCCTTCAACACAATCACACTATGCCACTATTTTGTGGATAATTTCATTGTGATGTCTATCACCTATAGTACTAAGAATTCCACAATAACAACGTTCTTTTATGCTACCCTCTTTATATCGATCACACTTCATCAAATATTCTTCATACCCTGTCAAAATACTTATTCTACCTTCTTCATTTTTCATCAAAAGGAGTTTAACTCTATCATGTTTAGTTCATGTACTTTTTGTACTATCTTCAGGAATTTAGCACTAGTTTCATTCAAACTACCTGTTATCACTCTATTCTATATTTATGTCTAATAATAGCTATGCTTGCTTCTAGACACTACCTATTCAAGACATATTTCACCCACATTGAGTACATCCTCAACTGTATATTTTATTTACACCATTTCATATTCATACCCTTCAACTACTAAATGTTTTCTCGAGCTACGAAGACATAAACCCTGACTTTTCAAATTCTAAAGTTTGTATTCTTTTTGTTTTAAAATTTTAAATTCTTCACCTATTATGTTCAAGAGATTTTTCGATTTTGGTGGTTACAATTCATGAATTTGTAACAATTTAGAGACTCATTATCTTATCTTAGGCTCATTTTCCTCAAATAAGGAGATGGAAGTGTTGATGTGAAATCATAGCACCCCTGAATGTCTGCAACTTGATGGGTTGAAACTTTCAGTGTGATTGCATAACATGGAGCATCTCTCAAAGTGTGGGACTTTGTGAATCGAGAGATCTCTCCAAATGAAGGTCGGTTCTTATTCCTCTGTTTAGGTACACACATTTATATTGCAAAGGATCTACTCTAAAATATACTCTAACTTGCCAAGGAGATAGGGTAAAGAAGATGCAAGAAATTAAACCTAAACTAAAATAGGTGATGCACCAAAGGAATGTTAAACACCAGATTTTCTAGAAACACAAACCATAAAAAAATGCAATACAATCACCATGCATAAATAACCAGGACTACAATGAGAGATAAAAAAGGAGACAATGAACACAAGACATGGTTAAAAATTATCCACATACATGCATTATCGCTCAAAAATTTGATATAGTGCATTACAATGGCCAAGAGGCACAAACTTGCATTACAATTTGAATGCAAGGCTTAAACTCCACAAATTCACTTACATAAAATAGGAGAAGGGAGGGTGTAGAGCATAAATTTCCAACCCGTTACAATGAGCCAAGCTCTTACCTTTATAGATGAAGCGAAGAGAGGAGAGGAAAATGAGGAGGGAAATCTGATTTGGAAGCTCAACCACCAGCTATTAATGACTACAAATCCATTGAAAATATTTCAAGTCTAGATCTCCATATCTGTTTGGTGTGTTGAAGAAGGAAGGATGGCGGATCAAATCAAATCTGGGTAGTTGAAGCAATCAGATCATACATTAATGGAATGAAAGACTTTTTCATATTTTTTACCCACCTAACCTTATCAAAATTAAAATTTTAGGATTCTATAGCATAGAGGAGGTCAAGAAATTTCTAATAGTACCAAATTTGTTAAATTTTGAGCATTGGATTGAAAGATATACCCATTTAAATATTTGAATCAAATATGTAAAAAATGGCAAAAAACTAGTTTTTTGCAAAATGGATCTGCGGGCCCAAAAATTCACTTTGGTGCCACTTGCAAAAGTTGTAAAATTTCCAAAGTTTTCCTGATGTCTCTCTTCCCTGCAGCTGACAAAGGCCTGACACGTGGCTTATCTTGGTGTCAGCAGAGGTACGGTTTACTTTTATACTTTTGAGATTTTCAAAACAAAAGCCAAAATTCCAAAGTTCCTCCAACGACCTGCCTTCTTGCTTTTACCTGAAACATGGCCACTTGTCCCTTTATGGGCCTTAGGAATTTTTTCTTCATTTGGCGTGAAGATCATCCACGGGATTGCTAGCCCAATATTCATTTTTACACTTTTAGCAAAAAGTGCAAAGTGCCAAGATATCTCTCCAGCCCCACTGGTTCGTAATCTTCCCCTTTGGTGAAAAGTATTCCCCAAGGCCTGCCAGCTTGCCTTTGGCAAAAATCTTTCCAAGGCCCGTCGGCCCACTTTTGGCAAAAAATCCTTCCAAGGCCCACCTTCCCACAACTTGCAAAATATGAGGAGTCAGAAGGACTTCTTTACATTTCTAAAAAGGGGAATAAATTTCCCACCTGATGAAGATGCTTTCAGGAAACCTTAAGAGTTTGAAATATCTAAAAAATTGGAATGAAGCACTAAAGGAGGAAAAATGGGTGCAGTTAACCAAAAATAAGCATGAGCTTATTTTGGATAACAATTTGGTGACTCATAGGGGACATCTGCCTACTAGGTGGAAAGATCAATTTCATGTAGCAATCCATTGGGCATGGAGTCATAATTGATAGCCTGATACTGATCTTCACCTAGAACTTGAACCCAACTTCTTTCATTCTATTGATCATGAACATGCTCCACTTTTTGTACTCTCAATTTTCATAAGAAAATCTTAAAATGAATTTTGTGAGAGTAGGAAATTGTTTTGACCTGGAGCATTCTCTCGATTCTAGAATGCACTATTACAACATTCAACTAGAGACACTCTAACTGTATAGTGATATAACCTTAGAGAAACAAAACTTGTGCCAAAGAACTTAGGGAAATGAAACCTAGACTAAAACAAGACAATGTGCATACGCACTTAGAGGAATTTAAATCATAGGCTAATATTTACAAGGGTAAGAAATTCTCCTTTTAGTAGTAGTGTTTGAGGTAGATCCCATTGACTAGAATCTGTAATTCTTCACCATCCAATGTAGACAATTGGAAGGCATTGCTACTTTTACATCATGTGACCATGTAGGGGCTACTCCAAATGGCATCAAACTTGGAATGCTTGCTAGGTTTTGCCTGATCTGCATCCCACTTTAGAACTAGGTCCCCTTCCTGAAAGGTCCTTGCTCTTGCTTTCTTATCAAACCATATTTTGACCAAGGATTGATCTTTCTCTATCATTTGAACTGCATGTTCTCTGATCTCTTCCAATTCCATCAGTTCTACATACCTAGATTCCATAGGCTCAAACTCAGACAATTCTAACTGCTTCATGAGCTCCAAAGTGGGAATCTCTAATGATATAAGCAACACTTCCTCTTTACCATAGACCAAATTCTAAAGATAATTACATGTAGATCTCTTAGGTGTGATCCTATCAGCCCATAGAGCTGATTTGAGCTTTGTGTGCCAAGTTATCTGATTTTCATCAAGATTCTTAGTAGGTTCTTAATTATGAACTTTGCTTGGCCATTACCTTAAGGGTAATAGTTTGATGAAGTGCTGAGGTACATACCATTCTTGACAGCCCATTCAGTTATCCTTGTACCAATGAATGCCAATGCATTATCTGATATGATAGTGGTAGGGACTCCAAACCTAGTGACTATCCCTTCATAGAAATCCAAGACATTGGATTCATTTACCTCCTTATGTGCCACTGCTTCAATGGACTTGGTGAAATAGTCTTTTACTGTAAGTATCCACTTGTGGCCTTGACTTCAATTTGGGTTAATCACTCCAATGAAGTCTAATTCCCATTGAATGAATGTCTGATCTACTGAAATTGGAAGAAGGGGCATGGCTGCTAAATTTTCCTTCCCTGTTAAGAATGCACAATTCTTGCATTTCTTGATCCATGAGTAGCAATCACTAAACACCGTAGGCCAATAGTAACCATCCTTCATTATTTTGAGAGTTTTTACTCGAGGAGCAAAGTGGCCTCCTACTTATTTGTCATGGAACTCATGTAATACCCTCCCCACTTGACATGTTCTAATGCACTTTAATAGAACACCGTTTGTGTTGTTCTTGAACAAGACACCACCAATAAGCACATATGGGATGGCTTGTAATCTGAAGTATCTCCTCTTTGCTTTGTTCCATTCTAGAGGGTGAAAACCTATTTGGAGATAATGCACCAAGTCTTGAGTCCAACATGAAATGGGTGCATCATTAGTTAGCTGCTCTTGATCATTCTACAGTAGCAGGACAACCTCTTCTTTTCCTTTTGACTCATCATGTGGTTTAGAAGCGAGCTACTCACACAAACCTTTGCCACGAACCAGATTATCCACTTCTATTTCAATGTCATATTTCATTACATGGGTGATCCAACCTGATCTCTTCTCATTCAAGTCCTTGTTTAGGAGAAATTCCTTGACACTAGCATGAGACACTGATAGTTGGATCTTGTTGTTTGATACTAATTGTCTGAATTTCTTCAAAATCCTAATGATAGAAAGGACATGGTTTTCAATAAAAGTATACCTTACTTAGGAATCTTCCATGCTCTGACTTAAGAATGCTATGAGATGATCTGATCCTTCTCCATTCAGTTGTACCAAGATAGCTAAGATTGTGTTTGATACTCCAAAAGCATACAACATTAATTCCTTTGAGAATTATGGGTTGATAAGAGTTGGAGCTTGTGATATTTTATGCTTGATGGCCTCAAAACTCTATTTTCCTTCTACTGTCCATTTGAAATCAAGACTCTTCTTCAACATCATTGTCAAAGGCTTCACAAGAGTGGCAAAATCAAGCACAAATATACAAACAAAGTTTATTCTTCCCAAGAATCTTTGGAGATATTTCATTATGTTGTGGCAATGGAAGTGTTTGGATAGATTCAACTCTTTCAGTATCAAATTTTTAACCCTTCTCTTGAGACAATGTGGCCCAAAAATTTTCCCTCGTGTGCTAAGAATACACACTTCTTTAGATTCAATGATACTCCAAATATTCTACATCTTTGAAATAATTGTCTGAGCTGAAAGAGGTGGTCTACTACATTCTTTGAGAAGGTGATGATATCATCTAGATACACTAGCACTATCTTGTTGATTAATCCTTTGAATACCATATCCATATCTCGTTGAAATGTTTCTCTGACATTTGACAGTCCAAATGACATCTTCTTGTAAGCATATGTACCCCATTTCGTAGTAAAGGTTGTCTTGAACTATTCTTCTTCTTTCACCATTATCTGGTTATAGCCTAAGTATCCATCTAACAATGAAAACCTTTCAGAACCAGCTATAACCTACAAGATTTGTTCCATTGAAGTAAGTGGATAGTGATCCTTGAGTGATGCTCTATTTAGATCATGGAAGTCTACACACAATCTAATTTCTCCATTTCTCTTTCTCACTGGCACCAAGTTTGCAACCCAACTTGAATTTAAGATAGGTAAGATGATGCTAGCCTCAATCAACTTGTTCAACTCCTTCCTCATGAGAGGTTCAAGTGAGGATTTACTAGCCTTTTCTTCTGTCTGATAGGCTTGGATTCAGGATTTAATTCAATTATATGTTCATCCAATCTTGGGTTGAAACCTCTTAAATCCATGCAAAGACAACTGAGAATTCTTGAAAAAGTTGAACAAATTCAACTTTCTCTTGTGAAGTACTTACTTTCCCAATTTGCAATGTCTTGCTTTCATCTACTGAAATGGGCTCTGAATCTTCGCCCTTTACTTGAATGTTTTCCTTTTCCTTCTGGAACTAGTCATTTGGGTTGAAGATTGACTCCAAGGTCACAAGACCTTTTGTTAATTTGTTGGTTCTTAGCTGCACCACTTGGTCACCATACTATTGTTCCAATTTGTCTTGGTTTCTGGTGAATAACTCAACTTCTTCTTGTAGAAAATTGACAATTTGCTAATCATTCTCGAAGACTTGCCAACTTGTGTTGTTGTCTGGGACAACTGGCCTCACAACCACCTTGATATGAGGCTGAGATTTCTCACTTTGGATACTTTTTACAACATCAAATTCTTCCCCAATTGATGTCAATTTGTATGCTGCATCATTCCTTTTCCTGGGTATGGACACAATGTTGAAGGCTTCAAAGTCCTCAATGAAATCCCATACCCGGTTTTTATAGCTCCTGAGTATGTCATTCTTTACAGGATATTGTCCTTTGATTTGGTTCACAATAAGCTCACTATCACCAAATATTGGTAGATTCTTAATGCCTCTCCTCCTGGCCCAGTGAAGTCCATAAATCAAAGCTTCGTACTCAGCTTTGTTGTTTGAACAAGAAAATTGGAAACGAAAAGTTAAGTAATGCTTTCTGCCTTGAGGTGAAACAAACATATCTCCTCCTCCTACACCTTTTCTACTTCTTGAGCCATCAAAGAATATATTTCATACCTCATTATCATCCTTGTGGTATTGGCTTAGTGATGCTAGTGAGAGAATGATTCTCTTCATGTAAAAAATAAACTCCTAGCTCAAATTCCTCCATTTCTTTGTAAGGGTCAAAAGCATGCATTTTTCCCCCATTCATCAAGAGTCAAGTCTGGTATGCATTCAACTTTGGTATCTAGCTCATAAGTCCTTAGGATATCTTCCTGATCAAAAGATGAATAGTTTGAATTGATTGGACTCAGTGTCTGAGGCTTTATGTGGAAATTTGCAATTGGCTTAGATTCGATTGTAGCCTTAGCTCCATACCTTGTTCTGAACAACATGTGTGACCAATCAGTAGACAAATAGCCTCCAATTTTTTGTAGTGAAATATCTTAACAAGCACAATGAAAAGAGTGGTGGAAAATCTATGACTGATACATCTTTCCAAACGGTAACATTGGGGCATACATGCAATGTGAGGCTCAAATATTTGATTACTCCAACTTTTGTTACTAATGTCCCATCCAATCGCACCACACCTTTGGAAATGACTTCATATTAAAGACCCAACTGATCAACTATTTTTTTTGGCATTAAAGAGCTAATTGCTCTAGAATCAATCATGTAATCATGCACCAATTTATCTCCAATGATCAATAAGATATAGAATGGTGGGGGATTCAAATTTTTACCTTGTTTTCCTCCATGATTTCCTTCACATTGAGATGCATTGGTAAGCACTTTTTCTTTTTGATTGGGAAGTTGTTTTGATGCTGACCAATTTTCCATAGCAGCTTGTAATAGGTATCTTTGTCCTGGGATAGCCAATGGTTCCCACATTGATATGTTTACATTGGTTTTCTTCATCTGCTCAATGATGTTGAATGGAGATTAACCATTTCTCTGTTTCCCTCTGCTTGACACATTCTTCTCTTGCACATGGGATATTACAACTGGCATTTGAGATGGTCGATAAGGTGGCTTGGGTTGCCCCCACACTTTTATTGCTAACACCTTGTGGAGTGATGGAGGGTTGTGGATCACTTAAATTTGATGATTGTCCTTCTCCAATGTTCCTCCTTTTGGACTGTGTATTGGATGCTACACTTTGAGAAGGTGCTTGATTCATACAACAAAATTCTTCAGTTACCAATTTACAAGTGTGGTCTCATTTGGATTTGTCTCTTATTGAGATGATACCTATAGTTTATTTCCTTCTTGGCCTGTTTCTTGTTCTACACTAGTTTTTGTCACCATCAGAGCTTGATTCAAAGCACCATTAAAACACATTGAATGGTTATGAGGTTGATTACATGGGAAACACCGGTTATATTCCTGAGCCGTGTTATTTTGCACTGGTACTAAGGATCTACATGTGGATGTAACATTAATATTGCAAGGATGGAATGGTCTATTAGTAGGAGGCCTGACCTGGTTCTAATTTATGTTTTGAATGGGTCACCTGTCAGGATGATATGGTGGTCTATTGGGTTGAGTTTGAGGTTGATTGGAGGTCTAAAATTTTCAGCTTGCTGCCTCTTAAGTGTCACCAACTCATTAACCAAATTTTGTATTTGCTTCATGACTTCTTGGAGCTCATTTGAGGCACTAGAAGACGTAGTAGAAGCTTCAGTTGAATTCTGATTTCTTGGAGCAGAAATGTGAGCTAATGTGGGTGTTTGACTAGTACTTGGAGCTCCTAATTCTTGATATAAAGGCATAGGTGGCGTAGGTGCAAGTTTACCAGCTTGTATCAAACAATTTTCAGCTCTAATAGCAATGTTATAAGCTGCATGTAAAGTTATACCTCCCATGGATTGAATCATCATAGAAATATTTGAATTTAAAGCTTTAAGAAAGTATAGGAAAACACCTTCATCTATTGGTCTCACAGCCAATGGAATCCTATCCCACATCCTCTAGAATCTGAATTTGAAATCATTCAATTGTTCATTAGGAGCCATCTTGATTGTTGTCAATTGTTCAAATAAAGACAGATTATCTCCCTTCTCTGCAAATTGATTGTGAAGGGTTGTTCACAAATGGTCCCAATTCTGGATAGACCCTGCTGTTAGACTTCTGAACCATTGCAAAGCTTTACCTTTGAATGAAGAGGCTAACAATTTGACTACAATGTCCATCTCAATGATTTCATGAATTGCACAGACATTTGCAATGTCTTGAATATGGTCAATTGGAATTGTTTGGTTTTCTCTAGTGAAATATGGAATGTTTTTCAATGATGCAACTGGAATTGGATTTTGTGCATTAAGAGCAAGTGGGCTGCTATCAGTGAAATTTACATAAGGATTGGGTTGCATCATCCTGATTGGTCGGAGAACTCTAGTTGATTGAATGAAAGGCCTACTAGGTGGAGGTGTTGACAAAGTTCTATTTGGTGCAGATGGAGACCTTTGAGCTCTTCTTCCTCTCATTTCTCTGTCTGGGGACAAGTGTAGATATACAAACAATCCTTCTTCTCTAGTTCTTGATCTAGTCTAAATTCTTCTCATGAATCTACCAAGCCTGGGCTGCTGAAACCAATGGACTCTGCCTCTTATGGATTCTCCAAATATGCAATTTCAAAGCTCTTTACAAGTTGAAAACTTACAACAAGTGCACATCAATCTTTCTGTAATAAAAATGGAGATCTCTTCGTCCCACCGAGTGTGCAAGAACTTTTGATGTGAAATCATAGCACCCTTGAATGTCTAACTCGATGGGTTGAGACTTTCATTATGATTGCATAACATGGAGCATCTCTCAAAGTGTTGGAATTTATGAATCGAGAGAGCTCTCCGGATGAAGGTTGGTTCATGTTCCTTTTTTCAGGTGCACAGGTTCATATTGCAGAAGATCTACTCTAAAATATAATATAACTTTCCAAGGAGACAGGGTTAAGAAGATGTAAAAAATTAAAACTAAACTAACACAGGTGATGCACCAAAGGAATGTTGAACACTAGCTTTACTAGAAATACAAACCATTAAAAATGCAATACAATCACCATGCACAAATAACCAGGACTGCAATGAGAGATCAGAAAGGAGACAATGAATGCAAGAGAGGGTTAAAAGTTATCCAAAGACATTCATTATCTCTCTAAAAGTTGATATTTTGCACTACAATGGCTAAGAGGCACAAACTTGCATTAAAATTTGAATGGGAGGCTAGACTCCACAAATCCACTTATGGGAAAGAGGAGAAGGGAGGGTGCAAAGTAGAAATGTCCAACCCTTTACAAAGTGCCAAGCTCTTACCTTTATAGATGAAGGGAAGAGAGGAGAGGAAAAAGAGGAGGGAAATTTGATTTGGAAACTCAACCACCAGCCATCAATGACTGCAAATCCACCCATAATCTATCAATTCTAGCTCTCCATGTATGTTTGGCGTGTTGAAGAAGGAAGGATGGTGAATCAAATCAAATATGGGTGGTTGAAGCAATCAGATCATACATTAATGGCAATGAACGAAGTTTTCCTATTTTTCATCCATGTAACCTTTCCAAAATTAAAATTTCAGGATTCCATGGCGTAGATAAGGTCAAGACCTTTCGAATGGTACCAATTTTTTTAAATTTTGAGCACTGGATCGAAGGATATGCCCATTTGAATATTTGAAGCGAATCCGTACAAAAATGGTGAAAAACTAGTTTTTTCGCAAATCAGATCTGCGGGCCCGAAATTCACTTTGGCAGCATTTGCAAAAGTTAAAAAATTTCCAAAGTTTCCTCGATGGCCCACTTACTCACAGACAACAAATTCCTAACACGTGGCTTATTTGGGCATCGGTGGAGGTGCAATTAAATTTTATACTTTTACGCTTTTCAAAACAAAAGCCAAAATTCCAAAGTTCCTTTGACAACCCGCCTTCCCGCTTTGACCTAAAACATGGCCACATGTCCCTTTACAGGCCTTGGGCACTTTTTCTTCATTTGGTGCCAAGATCCTCTGCAGGCTTGCGGGCCGGCAATTCAGTTTTGCACTTTTAGTGAAAAGTGCAAAGTGCCAAGATATCTCCCTAGCCCTGCTGGTCCGCAATCTTCCCCTTTGGCAAAAAGTCTTCCCCAAGCCCGTTGGCCCGCCTTTGTCAAAAAATCCTTCCAAAGTCCGCCAGCCCACAAATTACACAATATGATGAGTTAAAAGGATTTCTTTACATTTCTAGAAAGGGGAAGAAATTTCCCATTTGATGAAGATGCTTTCTGGAAACCTTAAGTTCTTAAAATATCTTAAAAATCAGATTGAAGCACTAAAGGAGGAAAAATGGGTGCGGTTAACTGAAAATAAGCATGAGCTTATTTTGGATGACAAGAAGACCTTTCATCTTCTCAAGAAAACTAAAACAGAGCCTTGTTACATGATGTTTTCCTAGCAAAGCATGTCAACAATCACATAAGAGTGTTTTCAATTAATAGACACTATAAAAATTCTTATTTTATGCAGAACCAAACCATGCATCACTGTTCATAGATTGTGTTGAAGCAATTTTACACTTTGATAGACAAATGAGACAAAATACATAAAAGTTATGTTTTATTTTTCAATTGTTAAAAATATTAAATCTTTCAAGATAGGACTAAACTCTCTTTAAAGTTTCTTGATTCATTTCTTTAGCCCTTAAGAACTTTTCAGGAAGACCTAGTTCATACCTCAACAGAGTATTTGCATTTGGGAGACTTTACTAGTATTGCACAGTATTTAGGAGATTACTACGAAGCCAATGTCACATAATTTGGAATATTCAACATGAACCAAAGATATTCCTTGATGGATTACATCTTGTATAGGCTTTTGGGAAATGTTTCAAGAATCTTCTGATTTTATTTTATAAAATAAATTGCATTCACTTATCAAACACTAACCTTGGACCCATTTAAACGAAGAACTTAGAAGACTATCAAGAAGATATCATTCATTCCTTGATGAAATCATTTTTTTATTTTTACAACGTGCTTGTATTCTCCATATATAAATATCTATAAAAAAATTTCAAAAGTAGTTGGCTGAAAAATTGAGATACGATCAATTTTTACCTCCAAACCCTATAATAAGGGTTTCATCAAGAGTGCAAGCCCAAAGGGCTTCAAAAAGGAAATTATCAGAAATTTCTTAATGAAAATTGAAAAATATTAAACCTCATATATATGTGGAAATATTATACAACTTTTCCAATCCTTTCTTCATTCTGCAACATTCACATCTTTTCTCATTATCATGATTTGCCACTACACAATGTCACAGAACCTATGGGAGAGTTATACTTGTTAAGGTACAACATGATTTTGTGTCTAGGAAAACTTTTTTTGGATCAAATGATTCAATTTAGAGGAATACCTAATACATTTTATACCTTCACTAAGTTATGAAAGCACATCACCATTCCAAATAATAAAAGCATTCTAACCTAGCAACTGAAGATTTGCAAAGTAGCTCATAGAGTTCATAGTCAAGAACATTGTGACTTTCTACAAATGTCACATAGACAACCTCTTTCATATAAAAACTTTTATTGGATTACATATATGAATTCTGACACTTGTTATCTACCAACTCATCAAGTAGTATATCATAAGATTCTATTCGAGGACATGAGGAGACAAACCTTTCAAGATGAGTCCTTCATAGCTATAAGCTTTGAGTATTAAAATTTCTCCTAGAGGAGAAATGTCACCGGAAAAAGTGTAGGTAAGAGTTTTGTTCTTTGATATTTACCCCATAAAACCTATTCATATATTTTTCCACCTTTAATACTAAACTTTAGCAGGGAAGATAGCTGGATCCAAATGTTTCAAAATTATAATGTAGCCACCAACTTTTATGAGCATTGTACATAAAAATGTGCACTTCAATTCTTATGAATGAGAAAAGACTATCCTTGTCGGGATTGAAGACCTAACGTTTTCTTAGGATAGAATTGATGAAATTGAGATTCATACATGTCATAATTCTTCCATGAGGAAACCATTTAATATATTTATGAGAATATTTAAATACTCTCATACAAGTGGTCGTGTAGGAAATAATAACCTAACTCATATTCAACGTTAGTTGACTTCAAGAAACAACACTTAAGAGAAGAAAAACATAGCCAAAAAAATGTTGATAAACTTCTCTGATACTTAGCCCAATTCACTTGAAATATTTGTACAAAAGTGCATAATCATAGAATCCTATTCAGAAAATTACTTCTAATGATTTATTTAAAGAAGGATATCATATATTTTATCTTGTGTGCTAATAATCCAGACTAGCTTAATTTTGCATTTTTCTAATGAGAGCTGGTTTTAGAAAAACTTGTATAACTTAAACATGCCTCATTTCAAAATTTGATGAAATTTGGAATGAAGCCCTATAAGAACACCCCTATATAAATTATCCATGTAGTTATGTTAGCCATAGGTATTACGTCTATGAAGCTCTGAAAATATCTCATTTAACCTTAGCCTTGCACTGTTATTTCTCAAGAGCTAACTTTCTGTGTAGCTATTGTAGTTTTGACCTCCAGGAGCTAAAATGAGCCTTGTTTTTGCCGATCACACATGTTGTAGAAACTATTACCTGAGGCTGATCACTATGCTAAAATAGTACCTTGATGTCACATGTACCAAACTTCCATTACACTCTAGTCAGGCACTAGAAAACATGCGAAAATGGGTCTAGTTTTTAACTATGCACCTTTCACCTGATGACTTGATACACTCACTGTGAGACCTCTGTGCTCATGTTTGATAACATTATGATATCTGACATGTAGACCATCTAATTCAGCCATACGAACCATTTCCATACCTCCAGTGAAATCTTGTACTTTAGAGACCAACCACATATCAATATGAGCTTGGAAGCATCCTTGAATCCAACCTGAAACATGCTCACGAAATCAACTGATGAAGCCACTGAGCACCATTGAATACCTTCATGCCTTTGAATGATCTTTAACTTCACCATTCAATAATTTTCCATCAATGTCCACTGTGACATTAATAACAACAACACCAATGTAACATGGTGCAACAATCTCCCCCTTTATCCATTGATGGCAACACGCTCAGATACCTTTGATGGAAAATACTGATATCCATGACATTTTCAGACCATGACCATTCCTAGTTTCCAACACACTTCTCTCCCCCTTTGACATTTATGAAAAAGGTGTCTTTGCCACTTAACATGAAACAATGACTAATTAGATTAAAGGATTATGCATACAATAATAAACTTACACTCATATATTAAGACTCCCCCTGGAACTGATGCTAGTCTCTTTTACTAAGCTCCTATGCCAACCTTGAGTAACCTCTCACTTTCATGAACCAAGCTCCCCGTGAACACTGATACATCTCCTTCCTTTGCAGGAAATTATCCTATCTCACCACTTAGAACCAGGATCTTTGAATCATGTAAGGAACCATCATTATACCATTAGCCACCTTCTGATCATGTAAGATCATATGTCATGTTACCTCCAAACTCCATTTTTAGGCTTCAATGATACCACTCTCTAGCAATCCTATACTTGACACTAGAGATCCTACATCGTTAGGTCAAAACTAATGATGTCTGAGAACCAAACTTACTGTATACTCAACCATTCTTGACTTTAGCTTAGTCAACATGTCCTTGACACATACCGAGCTTCATATTGATTTCTCCATTGACTTCTTCTTACCTTAAGAACATTGATAAGTCACCATTGAGCATAGTCCTAAACACTTTGCCTCTCAGTCCTTGTAGTATCTATTTGAATGAGAAAATATCTCAACTTGCATGTATTTAAGGGAAAAATTCAGAAACATAACTTGTATTTTTACTGAACTTAACCAGAACACCTTACTAGTAGAACACCACATGCATCAGTTATACCATGCTCTAGCCCATGCATATTCCTTATGAAGCTTTTATTGTCTACAAATCCCCCTTGAGGTTATCACCTTCCAACTCTATCTTCTTGTGCCATAAGAAATGAATTGAATCTCTGGTTCTCTTAATCAATAGTTAGACTTAGATTTTTCCATATGCATACCTGATGTCTTCATACCAATACCATGGATTCTTCCCAACCTTCTCCACCAAAGGGATCACACACTTGAACTCATTATTTTAGGACTCATATGCATAGTTTTGAGGTGCATTCCACAGCTCTCTAAACATGTGACCTAATCTTGATCTCCTCATTTTACTTTCCTCTATAGAAACTTAAGACCATGTGATTATTGCAACCATGAATGAATGCAAAACCTCATAGAAATACTCAAAAGGTATTAGAACATATCCATTAGTTCTTATCTAACATGCCTAATCATGACATGCTCCAAAAACCTTGAAGACTCCCATTCTCCAAACTAGAATTCTTTGCATCACTTCTCTTGTTGCATTTTGTTTAGCTTCAAAAAACACTAATTAGGTCTGTCTCCATATACACTGTTATGTAATAATTCTTAGTTATAGATGGTTTCTATGCAAAAAAAAAGAGATGTTAAAGGAATCCAATATGCTCTTTTCCCTTTTCATAGAAGTTCCAATGCATGGGTCAAGGTCTAATGATAATGTATCTTTGTTAAATGACCTCTAAAACTAGCTTTCCAACTGTGACTAACTACCTCATCAAGCCATTATCATAAATAACTTGACATTTTACCAATGGAAAATCAAAATTTGTTTCTTAAACACATTGCATAGACTTGTCTTACAATGCTCTGTATTCAATACTCAGACTGAGCTTCCATTTATAGAGGGTTTTAAAAAACCCTTTTTTACTTGCGAAACTTAGCTCTTGTCCTGAGCAGGCCAAAGAAAGCCTTTCTTGCTATAATTATTAGTGGAAACTGATTCAAAGCTTCATACTTAGTCATGAATGTCTGAAATGAAAATGTGCCAATGAAATTATTACCATTATTTTGAGGTAACCAAGCTAGATGTCTTCATTCAGATTGAAAAATTTCTCTCTTGCTCATTGGAACAATGTATGCAACCTTATCAAAGTCACTAGTAGAGTTATTTACTTTTTAAATCCATCCTCAAATTCTACAAGTCATCTTAGTCACTACCATAGGGTTCTACACCTTTCAACCTTAGCCTGAAATGTCAAGACACCTTCACATTTTTTGATGCACAATAGCTTCACATCCAAATTACATGATCACAAAAAACATAGGCATCTCAAGACAACACTTTACAGATCTAGTTCTAAGTTGTTACATTATCTCACTCCACAAGATTACTGATGAAGTGAGTCTTACAGTCTAGATCCTATTTAGATCACTTGAAACTATTGAATGGACCTCAACTCACCTGACTTCCTCAGTCACAACCTACTCAAAATATGTCCACATGTAATGGAATTTGCATCAAGATGAAACACCTTTAGGATTATGATATTACATGGACCATAAATTTGGTTGAAGATATGCTCCAACACAGATAAGAATTTATGGCTACAAGATTAACATTGTACAAGATTCACCAACTCAAGCACGGATCACTCAAAGGCTCATTTACTTGTCAATGCATGTATAGATTCTACATTGTTCATACCTCATATATAAGGTATTCAACAACTTCTGAGAATGATTAACATGCTCACATCAATTCAAATGCTTCTAATGAGATTTAAGATTCACTGTATTCCTTCAACCTGAGTTCAATAATTATTTTTATTGGAAACATTATTTGCCATGTGAAAAACTTTTCACCACCAAGGGAGAACATGCATTTCTCACTCAGTTGCAATATGGAGAATCTTCTCACTAACAAATACAAGAAGAGAAACATATCTTCAAGCTATTAAAATGCTTCCTTTCAACAAATATATGTCTTCTAAAATCCTATAGAAGGTACATATTCTTATCATATTGCATCTCAGAACAAGAGGAAGTCATCACCACAACATGATGACTCAACTTTTCCTTTCCTTGTCATTTTTTTCTTGTTAGAATTTCTTGGATGAATTTCCTGGAGTGAAAACCACATCAACGTAAGATATCATCTTCTATTTGAGTGCCAAATAGACACACATGTTGCAATTCATGCACCTATTCTAACACATGCTTGAGGAAGAAATTATTCATTCTTTATACTGTAAGTTGTTTTCCTTGTTCTTATCCTTTGTCCATCACATTTCTAATGTATCTTACTTGTGCTTTCTTCTCCTGTGACTATCTCTATCTTGTCTTATTTCTTATATCATCTATCCATGCTGATCCTCTTGTCCTTCTTTACCTGTCTTCAAATTCTGGATCTTAGTGTTCCTTGAATTTGTATACTGATGTATCTTACCTTATTCTTACCAAGTGCATCTTTCAATCATAGATTGAATTGGTATTCATTCTTTGAACATGTACTTTCACCTTGAACACCTTATTACCTTGCCTTACATGGGTGGATATTCATTCATATTGCTAACTATATTTTAGGTAAATCTCATAACAATGTTTGGATCAAAGTGCCCTTTCCTATGACAATTGAAACAAATAACTTGAATCTCGCCTCTTGAGTTTTCCCAAACCTAGAATTACTAGATCTTCTAGATAATACTTGGCTATGTGTCATTTTTATTTACAATTGAAAGCACATTATATTATTCTCATGATTTAGTAGCTACAAGCTCTCCATGGATGTTCTTTGTCAAACTTATCTCATGCAGTCCCTAGCTTTAATGTCCAAATAGTGTTACGTGAGAAAGGAATTTCCATGAAACGTACTTGAGAATATTATTGCACTTGGCTTGCCTCAACGGTCTTCTTATGCTATTTTTTGTTCTTCTTGGCCTAATGACAACATCCTTGATAAGGAGTATGTATTGGTTTAACTCTGAAATCCCTTTGATTTTCTTAGTTTTATCTCCTCTTTTAGAGTCTTTATTTCTACATTTAGTCTTTCACATTCTCCACTCTTATCTTGGAAGGAAGCTTTGACATACCTCATGACTAGAGTCTCTTACTTCTATTTTAGTGTGACTTGACTTTATCTTTAAGTTCTAAACTCAGGCTTGTTACCAGGATACTTGTTTGATTTGATTAGCAACTTATTGAGTTTGTCTTGAAACCTGCTCTAACTCAATCATTCAAGGTTTCTATTTCTTCTTCAAGTTTGATACATGCATACTATTTTGTCTCTTCAAGGCCTTTGATACATTTTCAACATATGAAGACATCTCATTCAATTCATGACCATGGTTAGCCTTCTTGAGTTTAATTTCTATATTTAACTCATTTATATTTAGAAGATCTTGTGCAATTTCATGCCTCTTTTTCAACACTGACTCAGCTTGATTTTTCCCATGCTTTTGTCTTTAGGATCACCTCCAACCTATTAGGATCAAATTCAGGAGTACCAGGATCTGATACCAATTGTTGGAATCTTAGAACACTAAGAGGGCAGGGGGTGAATCAGTGTCTCTTAAAATGTTTCCAGAGGTTTTCAACTTCACAAAACTGTATGCTACGATGCAAGACATATGAAACCAAATACATGAAAATAATAGAAGAATAAGACTATAGCCACATATATTTATTATGGGAAACCCAAAATGGGAGAAATACCCATACTGAAATCAGAGAACTATCTTTAGGACCAACTTGTCCTATGTTGTGTTATAGTGATTTCAAGGTAGAGATGTCAACTCAAATTTTGAGGCTGCATACTCCAAAGATAATTCAGCCATAGCAACAACTGAGTACTTCTGACAATCTGCAACTTGCAAGGAAGCAAAAAATCCCTAGAGTTTTTTCTAGCTACAGCTAATCTTTTTTAAGGTTTACTACTTACAAGGAGGCTACAACTCCCCTATCTGATAAGATTCCACTTAGATTTTTTCAACAATATTTTTCCATCACAAAAATGTTGTACTGTCTTACATAGGTGATAGTGACACTATATTTGCACATTTTTCACACTCAACTTTGCTTCTTTTTCTACCCGCAAATCTCTATTCTTTTGGTTCCATGTGTCTACTATTGTATTCACCTTAATTTATGATGCATGGATCTCATAGTTCAATAATATGCATTGTAATTAATCATTGTAGCAACTAGCTTCTTAAAACTTCAACATTTGTTGTCATGATGAGGATTCACACCTTTGTCAATAGCACACTATTCATACCACTCACTCTACCAATGTCTTAAGACTCCATCTTTGTCTCGGTTCTCTCTCTCTCTCTCTCCAATATGTCTTCCTATACTCAACTGCACAATAACATGCTTAAAAAAATTCGATTTACTTTCCATTACCATCAAAAAAACGTGTCATACACCTATTTTTAAGTTATCAAAACCTCAAATCACTCTATGCCAATATTTTGGGTATAATTTCACTGTGATTTCTATCACCTACAGCACCAAGAATTCCACAATAACACTATTATTTTATGCTACACTATATGTATTTGTCACACTATCTCATTAATAATTCTTCATACCCTTTCATAGAACACTTATTCAACCTTCTATATTTTACATCAAAATGATTTATACTTATTTATGTTTAGTTCATGCACTTTCTGTAATATCTTCATGGACATTAGAAATGGTTTCATTCATACTACCTGTTATCACTCTATTTGTTATTCATGTCTAATAATATTTATGCTTGCTTCATCACACTACCTCTTCAATACATATTTCACCCACATTGTGTGCATCCTCAATTGTATTTGTTTTTTTGCACCATTACATATTGAGACCCGTCAACTACTCCAATTTTTATCGAGCTACAAAGACATAAACCTTGACTTTTCTACTTATAAGGTTTGTATTATTTTCCTTTTAAACTTTTAAACTCTTCACCTATTATGTTCAAGATATTTTCAAGCTTAGTTTTTTCAATTCATGAGTTTTTAACAATTTAGAGACTCATTATCTTCTCCTAGACTCATTATCTTTGAAAAGGGAGATGAGAGACCTTTCATCTTCTCAAGAAAACTGAAACATAGCCTCGTTACATGATTTTTGTAATAAAAAAATCATGTCGATAGTCACATAAGATCATTTTCAATAAATAGAAAATATGAAAAGCTTATTTTATGCAAAACCTAACCATGCATCATTTTTCATAATTTGTGTTTAAGCAATTTTGCACTTTGATAGACAACTGAGACATAATACATAGAACTTTTGCTTGATTTTTTCATTGTTACAACACTTAAATCTTTCAAGATAGGACCAACCTCTCCTTGAAGTTTCATGATCCATTTATTTATCCCTTAAGACATTTGCATGAAGAACTAGTTCGTACTTCAACATAGAATTCACATTTGGGGGAGTTTACCAGTATTGCACAGTATTTAGGAGATTACTACTAAGCCAATGTCACATAATTGGTAATATTCAACAGAAACAAAATAAATTCTTTGATGGATTATAAACTGTAAAATATTTTGGGAAAGGTTTCAAGAATCTTCTAATTTGATTTTACAAAATAAATTGCATTCACTCATCAAAAACTAAATCTGCACCCATTTGAACAAAGAACTTAGAAGACTGTCGAGTAAATCTCATTCATTCCTTGATGAAATTATTTTTTTATTTTTGAAACGTGCTCATATTCTCCATACATACATATATACAAAAAATATTAACTTTGGGTTGGCTGAAAATTGAGATACGATCAGTTTTCACCTCCAAACCCGAATTAGGGTTTCATCAACAATGCAAGCTTGAGGGGATTAAAAAATGAAATTATCAGACATTTATTGATGAAACATGAAAATATGAAACTACATATATCTTTGAAAATATTATACAAATTTTCCAATCCTTATTTCATCTTGCAACATTCAATTTCTTTCTCATTATCATGATTTTCCAGTGGACAGTGTAGTGGAACCTATTGTAGAGCTATACTTGTTAAGGTAAAACATGATTTTTTTATCTAGGGAAACATTATAAGAAATTATAGGGGAATAATTTAGCATTGTACACCTTCACTCAATGCTCAGATCATGTCACCATTTTAGACATTCACATTCTAGCTTGCCACCTCAAACATGCAAAGTAACCTACAGTTCTCACCAAGAACAACAAGAGACTTTAAAATTTTCAAATGTGCATCTACCATATTAAAACCTTCGTGAAGGAATGAAAAATAAATTGAGAGCCACCACCTCATCATTAATTTCTCTTATGTTAAGCAACAAGAAGATACAGAGCTTTAAACTAGTCTTGGTAGTTTAATGTGCCAACCATGAAAAGTGCTCGTAGAGGAAAATTTTTGGGACAAGAGGAAAAATGCCCCACTTTTCCAAAAAATAATAATTTTTCCATTTTTTATGTACTTGAAGAGAAAAACAAATTTAATTAAAATTTTCAAAATTATATAGAATCACAAATTTTATAGCGTTGCTCTCTCACACCAACTCTGCAGAAATACCACTTTCATTCCATGAGAATACCTTGTGCTAACCCAGGCTAACTTGAACACCTTGAAAACATAAGAAACATGGAGACACCATTAATATACCATGAAAATATTTAAATAATCTCATCCAAGTTCTTTGAGGAAAAAAAACCAAATTTTTTTCATTGCTAATTTAGGAAAGTACTTGGGAGGGAGAACAACATAGCTATAAAAATACTCATAATTTTTCTGAAACTTAACCAATTTTCTTCAAATATTTTGTAACATTTAAGGATTGGAATCCTGTACATAAATTTATTCTATGATTTATCTTAAGAATCCTTCATAATTTTTCTTCGGTGCTAAGAAGCAAGATAGTTTAATTTGCATTTTTTTAATGAACCAATGTTAGAGAAACTAGCATAACTTTCACATGCCTCTTTATAAATTTATGAAATTTGGTGTGAAACACCAATAAAAATCCATATATATTATACATGAGTTATTTATCCATAATTATGCCTATAGTATTAAAAAATATCTCACTAACTTTAGCCTATATTGTCAGTTCTCAAGGCTAAATTTTGTGAGCTTTTGTATTTTACCTCCAGGAGCTGAAGTAAGTCATGTTGCTGCTCACACATTCCCTATACACGATCCCTAGGATACTCCCATGCTCACATTGTCTTTTCATGACTTGTAAAAAAATTCCATACCTCATCATGCTCTAGAAACAGGCCTAAATGAGCCAGATGTAACTATAACTTCCACCAAATGACTTGAACCACATTGTAAGAGATTGTGCTAATGCTAACAACATCGTATCTTACCTATAGAGCATCTAATCCAACCATACCAACCATTTACATGCCTTTAATGAACTCCTTCCAAAAAAACCAAGCCCACAAAATATTAAAACTATCTTGAAACCATCTTGAATACCCACTAAACCATTGAGAAGGAACTACCAATCAACCTTCATGCCTGTTACTGGGCTTCATTTCACCATACACTAATTTTATATCAATACCACTTGACATCAATGACAACACTAGTGACCATGGTTCAACAATATTTACTTTTTTAGAGAACACTTACCATATATGAGTACCCATTTGGCCATAATAGCACCTCTATAAACCTAAAAACCTAGTATTGAATAAAACTTGCCCATTTTGTAATTCATTCTTTTGCAATTAAGTCTTTTTACACTTTCACTTTCAACACTAAACACTTTCACAAATTTATAGAAAGTATGGACTTATCAAGGTATGAAACCTCTTGAATCTTCAAGAGCACCTTATTGAGATGATTTTATGCAATTTATAGTGTTCAAATCCACTAATTACACTTTCAAGTACGAAATATTCTTCATACTTCTTCTTATAGTCACCAAGAACCTAGTCAAGGTAGAATAAACTCAAAAATGCATAAATTTTGATATCATGATCATACATTTTCCCACCAACTTTGTGTAAATATCCTTCAAAGTCCTGAACCACCATATTATATCATGAGACCAATAATAATGACCAAACTCATGAATTCTTCTTATTTTACACTCATCAATCCTTAATAACACTATCACAATCCTTTTCTCTTGATGGTCTGATCAATTCATCATGTTTGATGGCTTATTTCATCTTCAACTCTCCTTTTTGAAGCATCAGTAAACTTGGCACCATGATGAGCACAACATAATGATGTATGACTCAAAAAGATAGGACTCAAGTAAACCTGGATGACCAAGACAAAACTATTGATGAACATGAATGTTCATAGAGACTTTTCACACTTTAATTTTCCTTATTGACACCACCTTACAACTTCACATACATCATACACTCTTATACATTCTAGATATAGGCTATGCAACATATAAAAGACCCAAAAATATATCAATTTTGACTCAAGACTAACCACACCAAGTGAGATATACCTTGCCACCAACTTTAACTACTAGCTTAGACCAATAGATGACATTGCTCTTGGTTATAATGGCATGATAGACATTCTTTGTGGCAAAAAATAACCCTTACACAATGAATGCACTTTGATAAATTGACAAGCCATCATAACATGACAGATACAGTATTAAAAACATAGTCATATATAATAGGAAACAACAAGACATATACCTTAACATTTAGACACCTTGAACAATCAAATGGAACCTTAGAACATGCTTAAAGAATTGAAGCATCATACCTTGACACCTTGGAGAAGACAAAAATAGACCAATATAGCTCTCCTTCACTACAATGCTTCTTATGAGATAATATACCTCTAAGAATCCTAGTAGAGGCATATGAACACCATGATCACTTAAAATAAGGTCTTGAAGACGTGCTAAGACCTCTTAGACACTTGAAAAAATATTTCTTCTTGATTCTGATATATACCCTGAGAGACACCCATTCTAGAATTCAGATACATTCTTTGTGGACCAATTTCATTCTTTCTAGAGGCTCCCAAATCCTTCCTTTATTATTTTCAAGCATCCTAAACCTTTGATAAATTCTCTCTTGGACCATAGGTCCTTGAAAAATCTTATTTTATCTTGAGAAAAAATAGACACATTCTCTTGCAACATGACCAACCTCATTTCAATTTTAGCATACCATATTCTTAACATGCACACTTGTACTATCTCTCCATGGATAATCATATATAATAAACCCAGTACACTAATTTTCCATATGACCAAATCCATTACAAGTGAATCAATAGCCATTGAAATATATTTCATACCTTGAGGCATTAGGTTTGCTAATTGAATTTATCTTCACATTGTCTTTGATGATCGTCTCCATCTTTTCTTCCTTGATGTTTTGTTTGCCTACTTCCTTTCTTGAAACTAGGTCCCTCTTGCTTCATTTCCTTTTCTTTAAAAAAATATTTGAAACCCAAACCAACTCTATCTCATATTGATCTCTTTTTTCCAAGAAGATCATCTAAATCCTTAACATTTTTCTCAAATTTTTGAAAGGACATAGTTTTCTTGCCAAACTCTAACATCTCGGCCATTAGGAACTTTATATCTTCTTAAAATTTTGAGCACATAATTTATTTATCCCAAAAAATTGAGACAAGATACCTTACCTTCTCTTATAACAATCAAATTGACTCATTTTTCTCACCTTATTAAGAATTATACGTTTCTTCTAGATTATAAAACGTATTTTCATACTCCTTGACCTAAAGACTCAGCTTCTTGTTCTACTTTTCAACATGCTTTAACTCACTTTGGATGCCCTCAATACCACCTTTAACATACTCTTCATCATCATCAAAGTAACTATAATAATCTGATATGAAATCACCTAATAGAGAAGAACCATCACTAGAAGATCTCATTGCATCATTTTTAATGAACGGTACCTCATTTCTAACATATTCATGATCATATTAAGACTCAAAATCTAAAACACCACTACTAGCATTAGATAAGACATTATCTTCCTTTCAATAAAAGATTCTTTTTCCATTCTTCTTGTAGTAAAATCTCTTTAAGTTCTTACTTTTGTTGAATTTATGATTATTCTTGTTATGATCGTCCTCATGATTTTCATCTCCTTATTTTTCATGCCTATGAGGAAACTTAGCAGAAAAATGACATACTTCACAACAATTGAAAAATTTGAATGGAATTTTACCTATGTACTTACTAGATCCAAAATTTTAATCTTCTCACCACCATTGTACAGATTTCTTAATCCTCAATTTCAAGAGAATCAACATCATATTTTTCCTTCTTGTATTTGGTATTCATTTTAGACTTGAAAGAAACCTCTCTCTTGGCTTGTTTGGAATCACCAATCATCATTTTATATGCAATCAAAGTCCCATGTAACTCATCCATCTTCAAGGTAATCAAATCCTTTGAACCTCTTTTATAGTAGATACTCTAGAATCAAACTTAGAAGTTGAGGATCTCAAAACCATTTGAACAACTACTTATTATTTTACATCTTCTCCTAACCCTTTGATGTTGTTCACAATATTTTCAACTCTAATAAAATATAATGGAATTGACTCATAATCATTCATCTTAAGACTTTCAAATTTATCTCTAAAATTCTTAATCTTAGAAATTCATATCTTGGAGTCACTTTCATACAAAATTTGAAGTTTCTCTCATGTTTCTTTTACTAACTTGTAGTAAATTACCTTTCCAATCTCATATTCTCCTAGACCACATATAATAGCATTAAAATCCATTGAATTGTAAATACATGCCTTATTTTTTTCAATAGTAGTTGGTGTACTAGCAGGAGCAATATATCCATTCTCCACAACTTCGTAAATATCAAACCCTAGGGACATAATGTGAGTATTCATCCTCAAACTCTAAAAATCATAATTCACACCATCAAATAAAGGTTCCTTGCTAGTAGAGAAACCACTATGTTGAATCACCATTTTTTTGCTTCAAAGGATCTCGTTTTAAGTGATCAAAATTCTCTAAAAATACCCACTCTAATGCAAATTATTGGAAGCACAATGCACTACTATGGGCAGTAAATCAGTCCTTAAAAATTAATTTTAATTTTATATTGCTCATAAAAACCATTAATAAATTAACCATCCATTAGAGTGAGAATAACAACATACAACATGCATTAAAATAACCATGAACAAGATAAGAAACACCATAACACTAGATATATGCGGGAAACCCTCAAGGGGGAGAAAACCCACTAAAAATTATGATTATATTACTCAAATCAAAAGTATCCAGTGAAGCACCAACTTCACAAGGAGCACCAACCCCTTATTTATTAGAGCACCAACTCCTAGCTTTATGAAGCACCAAATCCAAAAGTAGGATACAACCCCCCAAGATGATCAAGCACCCACTCAACCATATTTAAAGAAGATATCTGATGTATTTTTTTTCCACAACTAATTAAGATCACTGATTCATCTCACTCACCTTAAAACCCTTGTTCAAACCCTAACTTCTCAAAATTGCTCTATCTTTCCCTTTATCCACTTCTCTTTGCTTCAAACCATTGCATTCACTATTGAAAACATTATTCAACCTTTCATTCACTCTCTGATATATCAACATGTTCCTTTATGCCTACAAATCACTCTCACATAGGTCACAATTTTCATACACAAGCTACTAGACCCAAATTGAACCCAAAACATCACTATTATATGCTTCTCATTATTCAAATTCAAACTAATTCGGTTTCCCTACATTTTTTGACCAATAATACTTATAGAAATCCAAATTAAATTATTTAAAATTTCACATATGGCCCATGTAGGTTGGTCATGCCCAAAATCACTCGTCTTGTACTGAAACACCTCAAAGCCCCATCACTAGGATGAGCTAAAACTCACTAACACAAAAATGTGATTATTCAAGATCTAAAACTCACCAAACATGTGTAATATAACATTTATACATCATACATGGTCTCAATGTTTCTTGGACCAATCAAATATTACATAACATGCGTAAAAGGCTCATATCCTTCAACACCCTATATTTACCTTTGGTCATCGAGACCACTCCAAAAACAACTCAACTATGGCATGTAGAAACTATATGAAATGTTATTTACCTATAATAAAATATATGAAAAATTATATATAATTAAATATCTATTTTTCAAACCACAACTACTTTCCTCTTCTCCAAATTGTGCTTCCCAGAAATGTGTTTTGCAAACTTAACCTTTTTTCACCCATTATGCAACTTCCAAGACCTAAAAATTCCTTAAATAGGAAAAATAATATTCCATCTTCACTCTCCATGTGATAGAAATCATCAACTTAATCATCACATGCTTCAACCAACTCTTTCTTTCATCTTGAACAGAAACCTTATTTTCCACAAACTAACCTAGATGACCCATAAAATATTATCATCATGAGACAAAACATATACTAATGGAAAAACCTCTTAATCCTATTTTTTATAACATATAGTAACTCCTTCCAAATTTAAGTGGAAGGTCTTCAACCCAGCTCATCTCTACAAACTTCCTGAAACTCCCCCAAAACTGCCCTATGACTTGTCTTCAGAAATAGGGCACAATTTTCAATTTTTATGCATCACCTTGACCTAAAACCACCATGGAAATCAATAAAAACTTGGGGTATAACATAAATGCCAATTTAGTCTTTACCTTATTTGGAAAACTTTACCACAAATTGAAATTCTTCATAAATTGACCTGTTTGAATGGGTTCTACTCATCACCACAAGATCTACCATTAATTTATGAAAACTTGGTGGAATCCTATACACTATCCAGTCATCATCCATGCACTATCAATCAATTTTGGGTACTTAGGATAACTTTCTCTCTTACCGCTTTTGAGCTATAGTTTCAAGCACACAAAAAGTAATTTACCTTCTTAACATTCATTCATAAAAACCTAAAAATAAAAGGACCACATTATTTATTTGAAACCTTATATAATAAATGTAGAAACATACCTGGAATACACAAGGTCCCATGTAAACCACACAATTCAAGGTGAGCATCAAAAGGTGTAAGTCGAGCTAGAAAATACCCTTTCTTGGACCTTGTTTCACCAAAACGGATGTAACTTGAAACATTCTCTTCAATATGATCCCAAACTTTTCTCACACCTCTAGGAAGTATATTTTCATCATCTGCAATCATCAATATGTCACAAATATCTCTCTAGCTTTCCATCCCATCTCATTTTAATGTTTTTCCCTTAGGGTTTTTGATGGTATAGGCTAGGGTCACTAAAAAAACATCATATCTCATAAAATAAACTATCCAAAAGGTCATAACATATCTAGTACATCATATACAAACTTCCTACATGCATCCATGAGCTCATAAATCTCCACAGTGCAACCTCATGCCTTAAAGGACCTAGACCTAGTCTAGATAAGTACCTAAAAATTGGTCTTCGACCTGTGCCTGTACCCTTAAACTCATGTGAATGACTAAAAAATCCCAAAAAATGCTCCACATACTACCAACATGCTCCTCAAGCTATCAAGAAGCTCCAACCATCATTCACAATCACCTAGGCTAGCTAGGTCACTAGATTGGGCTTGTTAGAACAATCCATTCTCACTCAAAAAAATAATGTAGCCAATAAAACACCATGTCACTATCATAATAAGCATGTTATAACTATAATCCATCATCCTCTTTGTCATTAATGGGATTTCACATCAATTACAACACCTAGAATACAACATGCCAATAATAATATCTTAGAGGACATTTCTAAATGAATGACACCTTTCGATGTTGTGAGTTCAAACTCGATGGTATTAAAACTAGAATTTTTAACAATACCATGAGGGATTTGAAATGAAATTTGCAATAGGGAGAATAGGATGAAGTGTGATCATACATGTGGCTAGGATCTTGTTGATCACCATGTTATAAAATTCTCTAATGGTGTATAGTTGCGTTACGGATGGGTGTGTTCAAAAATTTAATGACCTTTAGAAATGGTTTTTATGAAGATCATTTTTTCTAGGCCTTTGGAATTTTCATAACTATAAGAAGGTTTGGATGAAGACTAAGGATTTGGTTTCTTTGCTCAAAGTTTGACTATACAAACTTGTAGATTTTGAGCCATGGTAAAGGCTTCATCAAATGTTTTGAAGGACTCTATTTGAAGTTTTCATGATATGTGTTTAGCTCATGATCAAGAAAATAACTCAATTAATTTGGTGTGTGTGAGGGGAAAGGATAATTGATTGGTGATTGATCCGAAATCATTAGAAAATTTGCTTTATTCATCCATAGTTTTTCTTTAAACAATGATTTTTCAAATTACAAATGACATTAAGACTTTTTTGTATATTTAATTAAAATTAATATACTGTGAGCACGATGAAAAATGAGAGAAATAGTTAGGATCAAATTGACATTGTACATGAAAATAGAGTTCAGAACTTAAGGCCTAGGTTTCTGGGTGTAATTAAAGGTACCAATCTATTAAAATCATATAAAATAACACTTACAATCAGTATTATGTGATTTTGATCTTCTCACTAGAATCCTCTTGCAAAAATAAGCCTATTCCCTTTTTGCACTTTCTTCAAATTCTCCTCCTAGCTCTCACAATAAGCCTCTTTTAATAAAAACATTGTCAATGGGTCCTTCGAATACCACTTAGTCACTTTTATAATGTTTCTAGCACAGTGGATTACTGGTTAGACCCTTATTATTTTATGTCACCCATCAAGTTTTGACCCCACCCACCTTCCCCATGTGCATTTTTATATGGTGGCAATTACTCCCACATTCAATTTGGGACAGGGTATTTATAGTTTAGATGGGGTGGCATTACATTGGTTAAGTGACTTGAAAGTTATTTGGTGGGTTGGTTATTGCATGGACGCTTGGAAATACATGAGTTTGGTTTAAGCATTAAGTGATGTGCTTTAAATGCAATGTAATGTGATCCTCATGGAGGATATGTTTTTTTGGAAAGATAACGAGATAAGGTGGTGAGTTGTTGAGGCATGTGCAAGAGATAATGGAGATCCCCCCGCTGCATAATATTTAACGTCAAATTAAAACCTAAATTTCAACTTCAACCCTTATGCCACATGTCACTATTTTAGTGGTTAACTTGTTGGATGCGCACGTGTCCATGTCACCTACGCAAAGCCCAGATTTACTAGTTGACCAAAATTTCATTAGGACTTAACTTCTACATACATGCTTTGTTTTCTACAAACAAGATATATCTAGAAATCTCTAATTTTTCTCTATGCAATAAATTATTCTGAGAATATGATAGATCCACATTTCTTGGTGAGGATCCTGTGGATCATTCCTCCCCACTGAGAAAAATTTTGAGCTCCAAAATTTATTTGAATTGGTAAATAGGTGAGGGTATTTCTCCCTCACCTTTTTGGTTTCCATCCATTTTTCCTTATTCAGATGCATGCCTTTTAAAACTACACGAAGATATTCAAAATCACCCCTTTGTGAGGTTATAACCTTCTTTTCCAAGATGATATCATCCTGCAACTCACCCAGATACTCAGGTGCAAGATCATCAACAGAAGGCACGACATTACCATCATGATTGATAATCATAGGGTGTTCAGCCAACTTCAAATTTTCATGTATGGAGGTAAATCCAACTAGAAAGCATTGTTACCAATTTTCTCCAAAATTCAGAATCAACCATACTGAATTGGTTTTAACTTTTTCCCTTTAGATGTCATCCTTTCTTTGTTGATGTGAAGCCAAACAGAATCACCAACTTGTAACTTTTGATTATTTCTATGTTTATCATGCCTTGCTTATTATTTCGCTTGACTTTTCTCAACCTGTTCACGGACATACTGATGGACCTGTTGTATTTGTTGCACAAATATTTTAGCTTTGTCAGTATAACTAAGTCCACTAACAATAGTTTCTTTTTCAAGAGAGAAATTTAATGGAGATTTAGGTAGATAACCAAAACAAGTCTCAAAAGGAGAATTCATAGAAAAATAATTTAAGGCACAATTATATGCATTCTTCACATAATACAAATGTTCATCCCACAATTTTGGATGTTTACCACAATAGCCCCTAATCAAATGTCCCACTATGCAGTTCACAACCTTTGTTTGACCATCAGTCTGTGGATGGAAAATAATACTTTTCTTCAGTTTAGTGTCCATCAAACCCCACAAAGATGAGAAAAATTCCCCAAGAAATTTTGAATCCTGATCTGAAATAATAGAAGTGGGAAAACCAAAATGAACCCATACAAACTGAAAAAATAAATGTGTACTCCCTTCACCAGTTATTTTTTTAGTACAAGGAATCAACACACATCTTTCTAAATATATCCACAACCATATATAAATAGTCATTTTTCTTTTGTGACATGGGAAAACCTCATCCCAAATCCATAGAAACAGTTTCCCATAGATGTGTAGAAATAGTTATAGGAGTATAAAGTCCTAACTTCTTGTTACTAGGATTTCTCAAGGCACAAAGAACACATCCTTTTATATACATGGTTACATGTTCAGGAATTTTAGGCCAATAGAAATACCTTTGTAAATGTGCAACTATTTTACGAATATAAAAATGTCTAGATATAAGACAAGTATGAGCTTCCCTAATCACATGCATTCTTTCATTCTGTGGAATAAAAAGTTTACCAGAATGATATAAAATTCAATCATGCACATCATAATCTACTTCTCCTACCTATTTCCCACTCATTAAGTCTTCATACACTTCTTTAAAATCAACATCATACACATATTTCTCCTTATAACAATTATAAGCCAAAGAACTATGTTGTAAAAGAACATATGCAAAAACAACTGGAGGTGTAGACAGAATATCAGCAACCTTATTTTGTATACTTTTCTTATACTTGATCACTCAATGAAATTGCTACAAGAATCCCATCTAACGAAAGTATCTAGATTGTTGTAGATTGGTTTGTGTTTATAAGTACTAGAGGGGATGATGATCTGTATGTATTATTGTTTCCTTTCCCATTAAGTAATGTTTCAATTTTATTTACACTCTGCACCAAAGCATACAACTCTTTATCATAAGTTGGATAATTTCTTACAACAGTTGTGAAGGTTTTTGAATGGCAATGGACAGGTTTCTATTCTGTATCAAAATAGCCCCCATTGCATAGTCACTAGCATCTGTCTCAATCTCAAATGGTTGTTGCAAATCTTGAAGTGACAAGACTAGAGCAGTGATAATTTTCTCTTTCAGCACATCAAAATATCTGTTATGTTTTCCTCCTCACTTAAAGACCTATTTAATAATTTTGAAAGCATGCAAAAGAGATGCAATAAACAAGAATTTAGTAATGAATTTTCTCCAGTATTGTACTTCACTAAGAAAACTTCTAACTTCTATTACATTATTGGGTCTAAGACAGTTAATAATGACCTAAAATTTTGCAGAATGTGTTTTAATTAACCATTTCCCACAATATAACCCAAATAAACCAAAGACATTTTCCCAAATTCACATTTAGAAATCTTCAAAAACATTTCCTCTTTTCTTAATGCATCTAAGACTTTCTCTATGTGAATGATATGATCATCCCATGATTTACTAAAAATTAAAATATCATCTAAGTAGACTATGAAAAAAGCATCAATGAATGGTCTAAATACATCATTGATAACAAACATGAATGTAGTCGGTGCATTGCACTATCCAAAAGGCATAATGAGCCTTTCAAATAAACCATGTTTTGTTTTGAAAGAATTTTTCCACACACCGCCTTCATTAATTATTACTTGGTGATAACTAGTTCTTAAGTCTAATTTAGTGAAATAAATATCATTATTTAATTGATCCAGTAAATCATCAATACAAGGAAGAGGGTAACAATTTATCACCGTGATTTTTTTCAAATCACAAAAATCAACACATATCTGCCATTTTCCATCTTTCTTTGGCACCAAAAATATTGGAAAACCACAAGGAGATGAACTTGGATGGATAATACCTTTGGTCAAGAGTTCCACCACATGTTTCTTAATTTCCTCGTTTTCAATAATGGACAATCTATACATACCAATATTGGGAAGATGTGCATCTTGTAGCAACATTATCTGATGTTGAACCCCTCTTTTTGGAGGTATACTTTTTGGATCCTAAAAAAACATCATCATAGTTAGAAACAAGTTTATCCAATTCATTACAATGTTTAGGATCACAATATTCAAAATCCTTTTAATGATCTTTCTCTTTTGCTTTGATTACCATGAGTTAAAAATTATTTCTTGAATTGACAAGCCTTTTCATCTTCCCTGTAGTAACCAAGGAAAGACTTATTTTCACATAATGAGCTCTAACAATATATTCAATCCCATCATTAACAAACAAGTACTTGTTCTCTTCCTTATAAAAGATTAATTTGTAATCATATAAATAACGACTTCCCAAAACAACACCACAAATATCCAAAGGAACAACATCCAAATCAACCTCATCAATGAACTTGTTTGTAATGGAAAATCTGAATCTACAATTTTTTGTTACCTATAACTTCACATCATCACAATTCGAGTCGAAAGGATAAGGCTTAGGATGTGGCTTGGTTTTGAGTCCCAATTTCTTAACAACCTCCTCTAAAATTAGATTCACTTGAGATCCACTATCAAATAGAGTATTTATTTTTGTATGTTTAGAAATAACTCTAATGTGGAAAAGCTCATTCCATTTATTTTCATCATGCATAGATTGTTGACTAGAAGAGGATGCAAAATTTGATGAAGTAGTGTTGGAAGAAGGAGAAGAAGGATTACCTTGAAAACTTACGGCCATGATCTTGGTTTCATTTCCTAAATCAGACCCAAGATCATGAACCAAAGTATTCATTTTCTTCTCTTTTCCCCTCTTATTCATAATACATTTAGGTTTTATTTCTGGATGTAATTTACAACACCTAGATTCATCGTGGTTATTTTTACAATGATTGCACAATGGTTTTTCATCTTCTTTATTAACAAAAGAGTTTTTCTTTTTCTTACCCTTTCATTTTCCTTGTTCTTTCGAACCTCTTTCTGGGTAAGTGCAGCAAGTTGGGGGACAAAAAAGGGGTCATAGGTGGATGTCATATTGCAAATAACAACATAATATGAACTTATAGTGATTATTAGAAATGCATACAATCAAAATTAGAAAAACTTATATTAATATAAATCACAACATCTAGAATATAGTATCTAAAATACCCATCTTTAAAAAAAATGGACAAGTTTAGCTATATTAAACTCTCAAAATTAAGTGCCTTGGTTTTTTTTTTGAAAACGACTATGAGATTGTAGTCTATTTGCCCGCGATTTGGATGACTAAAAATTGATATATATATTTTTCCTTTGGTGAGAAGTTATATGTCACTATCTATCTTGGGATAGATTTTATTTTGTATTTTTTTAGCAATATTTTGTTTTTATGATTTTTTCCGTGAAAGTGGTCTGAAAACATAAAGAAAACAGAGCACTTTCCGTTTGCCCGCCATAACTTCATCAAAAAATATTGAAATCAATTTTATTTTTTTAACATGTATATAATTTCACCACGGTTGGCATGGTATAAGTTTTATCACATTCTGACAAGTGAAACAAAATTTTCAGTCTTAAGCGTAGACAAACATTCACATGAAAAAGTGTCTTAAAGACCTACTATTAGTAAAAAATTATACAATGATATTTATCCTATTCTATTCACTTTAAAATCAACATTTATAAAAAGCTAACAGTCTCCCCTATGTGATGGTACCATTTTTATGACATATTTTTGACTTTTCGACGTGGTTCAAGTCCACGGAAGACTAAATTTGATGTTTTGTTGTTTTTGATGTAAAATTTAGGATTTGATGTCCAATTAATTGTCCCCCAACTTGCTGCACTTACCCTTTTTTTCCTTTGGATTTTTTGTTCTTATGTTGTGAAAAAAAAGAATCCTTAGTCATTTTCCCTCTTTCTCCCTTATATGTAGCTTGTACACACACCGCATCAAGATTAGTAGGATTAAAAATGAGAATCATATGTGTCAGAAAACTATGTTATCCAACAATGTATGTAAGCAGTGTTTCTTGTGTATTGAGAGAGATACCAAGAATAAATTACCTTTTCATAAACTCTCATGTATAATCCTAAACACTTTTTCCCTTATTTTGTCTTAATGTTTTCCATTCCATCATAACTTGTTGCTTATATCCAAGAGGATAAATGTTTTATTTAAGACTCGAAACAAAATCAGACCAGGAAGTGATTTCATTACCTTGGTTTTCATCTACTTCTTGAATCTTACTCTCCCACCATATGAGTGGTGTGTCACCCACTTAAAGAGTTTCCAAATGAATTATTTCTTCATCATCAACAATTTTCTAAACCCTACAATATTCCTCAATCTGCTTGATCTAGTTATCCAACTTCTCTGCATTAAGCTCTCCGTTATACATTGGAAATTCAAACTTGATATCTAATTTTAATGAAGGATGAAAATCATATTTTTGAGATTCACCTTTAGGAATATTAGAACTAGAATCCTCTTTTTTTTACCTTATCTAGTTGATTTTTCCCTTTGTCTATCATGGTCAAATTATTCCACCAGCTCTTTCATTTGAAGGAATGATTGATAGAACTTTGCTTCTTCTCGTTCCTCCATCGATGGAATTTGAGATCTTCTTGTACCGATTTAGGGATCCTCTCCTACTAATTTTCCTTCACCCTTCTTAGACCAAGAACTTGTTATCATTCATCACAACTTGCAATCCAAACACTGTTAATATGATCATAGACCAACTCTAATACCAATTAATCAGAAAAAATCATCGTTTAAAGAAAAACTATGGATGAATGATGTAATTTTGGTTATGATTTTGAATCATGGATGCCCCTCTAGTGGGTGACATTGTTTTCAATAGAATAAATCATCTTCAAACTATTTTATGGCATAGAGATATGTAATGGAGATATTACAGGTGATGTTGATGGAAAAGTGTTCTAGAAATAGCTTTACAATCTGTGAGAAGGAAAAGAGAGAATAATGTGGGATACAATTGTACTAATGTAGTAGGGGCCCTATTAATAATATATGAAATGTCCTCAACATAAGTTCTTGGTCATGTGTGATAAGATAACATGTGTGATGAGAATCTCAACTATGTTGTTGAGGGTCCTCCTTATTGTAGAATTTGATGAACTTAGAGAGTTCCTAGTGTTGGGGATATTATTTGAATGATAGTGATTGATGAATAGGTTCATTAATGATTTTTTCATATGATAGGGTGCTCTAAGGACCCATAGTGGTGGCTTCAAGAATGGAAATCTTATTCATTAATGTTTGTAAAGGATTATTTTTCGCTAGTTGTTAATGGTTGAGTGATCAAGAACTAGGTTGATTATAGGTATGTGGATTTGATTTTTGATACATATGATAGTGTAGAAAGACGTTATATTGAAGAAGAAAGATCATAGGTATATTATAGGTAGGCTGGGAAACTAAAGGTTTCTATGGTTAAATGTATTGATATTGGACAGGAATTAAAATATTAATAATAGGTTGTGACAGTTGTGGTATATATTGGGATGGGATAGAGGTGTGGTTAAGAGGTTGAGATGATCATGTGAATTTATGTGATGGAATGGAAGTTTCGATAAATGGATGCCATGGTAGTAGTATATAATAAGAATGGACTTGTGAGACAGGGGTAGTGGATTCATGTTGTGAAGAAGGGTGAGTGATAGCAATAGAACTAGTGTTAATAAGAGGTAAGGTTATCGGGATAGACATGAATAAACTTTTGATTGAAGATGTGATATGCTATGATGGTATAAGAGGTGTGGTAGTAGGAATGGAGAATGAGCTCACAGGGGGTGTAGGAGAGACACTGGAGGCTACACGAATAGATGTAGAAGGGGGTGTTTTAGTGTTGTTTTGTAAAGATGACGAGATTAAAGAAATACTTGATGATGATGATGATTGTTGATTGGTTGTGCATTGTGATGAGATACCATTAAGATTGAAACAGATAACTAGGACTAATGAAGCGGGGATTGACATTCCCAACCCACCAATGGTGGAATAGGGATGATGTTATTGGATAAAAAGATTATGATTAGGGTCAATAATCCATGATGTGTCAAAGGTGAGAATAGTGATATGAGCATGCAGTTTGGGTGTGGGTTGCTAGAGGAAAACACATCAAGAAGTAAGATAGGTGTTGTGTTCCATTGGGTAAGAATCTAAAATATTTTTGAATATTAGATGACCACTAATTAAAAAGAGGGGAAAAGATGGATCTAGGATTTCTTACATGGCTAAATGACTTTTAGGAGAAATTAGGGGTTCTTGATTAGTTGCAAAAAGTGATCAGAATTTGTAACATTCCCATTTTAAGACTTTAGAATCAAGAGAATTCTTTTTATTTTTTTTATAATGTTCATTGTTCTAAATAAAAAACTATTTAGATGTAATGACTCGGTGACTCGCCAATCTATTCATTCAATAACTCAGTGAGCTACAGATCTATTTATGTTATCTTATGTATTGAATACATATTGTATACTTCATATACTTTGTCATCCTACCCTACACAGGGTACTGAGTGATCTGTTTAAAGAATATATCTTAATATTTGTTACCAATATTCATCTGATATCACATTTTTTTAAACTTGGTGACATAGGACAATGCAACAAGCAGTTTGTGATACTTTGGCCAAAGATCTCACTATTCCTAGATGGCATACTCGTCATTTTTGAATACGTCTTTCACCTCACTCTTCTATTATCATGATTGGTCTTTACTGATTACCTTCAGTCCACTTGTTCCAGGTTTTACCCTAGCCCTAGATAGAAACATAACCTATTATAGGAAGACACTCACAAAGGCTTAGGGTAGATGGGCATACTCGTTTGACCTAAGTCATCTGAATGTGCAAACATACCCTGAGCCTTTAGAAGCTAATTCCTATCCTAAGTATGATCCTATCCAGACCTAGAGAGAAACTAGGTTCAAGTCCGAGTTCCAGATGTGTGTAATCTAGATGATCAATGTGGAAGGATGATGCCACATGTCAACTACAATGTTGTATTATAGAGAATACCTAAGCCTTCTCAAAATTATAACCCTACAATTGGCATGTGCCAACATCCTATATAAACTACCTCATCGAGATGTAAATACTCCCAAGGAGATTGTTAATACATTATTATTTTGGATTAAACCTGATTACAACAACCTAGCAAAACCCTAATCCAATGCTCAAAAAGTTCTTCCTAAATTTGCTTCATTTAGCCCACTAAGAACTTCATTATTTTCGTAGTCACTTTTAATAATTGATCACATAGTTAAATTGTCAATTAACCATAGCTGTGCAGCATTATAATATGTCTTATTTAAAAAGTAAAATAAATTTTTAGAAATTTCAACACCATAATATATACAATATAAGGTAGACTTCATATAAAATGAATTCTAATAAATTATATTCATACTTGCAAACCTTTTTGGTTTATAATCCATTAAGAAAGAGAAAGAGTCTTTCTCTACATGTTACGTGTTAAGGTTTATCCTACCCAATGTCCACATTTTCTTAATGTATGTTCATCACAAATTATATTACTATGTTATATAGTTTGGATAATGAATATCATATACTGTAACTTAACAAGATGTGTTACAAGTAGGGAGATTGAACTAAATCCCTCTATCCAAATTATGAAAAGATAACCAGTTAACATAAAAATAATATAAAGACCATCAAAAAGATAGAATCCATCTCATCCATACAAGTAAAAAGTAATTTACACAACCAATGGAGGTAAACTCTTAACTTTCAATTTATCTTATAACTTATACATTTACAAGACTTATGCATTTAGGTATACTGCATAACAACCGTCTTCACTATAAAAAAACACTACATTTTTTTTTTCAATACAATCTCAAGAATGAACTAGAATTCTTAACAAGGAATCAAATTTAATTTATCCAATGCACCATATAAGTTTTTCCTTATTTTATCACTTACAAAGTCCATCAACAAAAATTGCTAGCACGGGTCAGTTCAATGAACTGAGCATGATAAGCACTAAGCCTTAAAACGAGGTGCATTCCAATAATTGTTCCATTAAAACAACTCTGCTTTAATGAAATAATTATTACATCATAAATATCAATATAAGTAATAGAAAATGGAAAAGAAGTACATTTAACCAATTGAATTCACTTCCAAGAGAAGAACGAAATACAATCCACTATATCTGCCTTACAAAATTAAATTTTAATTGATCCTATCAATTAAATTGAAGCAAACAACAGATTATATCATCTCATTGTTCCCAATTATATCATAATAGAATACAACATTTATCTTTGCTTTAACCAAAAGAAGGGTTTAAAGCATGGTTCTCATTAGGATGATTCATTTGTCTCCTAAGAAAAAGAAAAAGAAGAGCCATTACAAACTATGCTCAAACACAGGACATCCAAAAAATTGAAATAGATTCATAACATGAATTAACGGTTTCATGTAAAGGACAACTACCTTAAAATTCAACATTTAAGATATTCATCATAACAAAATCCCATTTCAATCCAACAAGGAATAGAGAATCAAATAGTCTACCTGAAAGTCTAAATCTACTTCCACATGTTAGAAGTTAACATTTAAAGATCATAAACCAATGTTCAAAAATAAAGGTAGACTTATAAAGGTGTTAATCCCCACTCGATTCCATCCAATGAGGATCCATAAAAAGATAGAGTGCAAGAAAAAAAACTTACTTATCACATACCAAACAAATCAAAGCCCTGTCAAACAAAAAGTCTGCCAAACAAGTTACAATAACAATTCAATAAAACTGAATAATCTAATCTCTTCCTACATCATTTCTAAAAATGATTTGAGTAAGGAAGACCAAACAACTCATAAATAAATCTCCATTTCATAAGAGAATCAAAACAAAAAATTTCAACCAATGAACTTATCCCTGGAATAGAAAGAAAGGGATCTTAATTAGAAAATGATCCAATCATTAATTCATTTTATTGTACTAACAAATGAATTTCCGCTTTTAATTCAAACATAGAAATTCATAAGCTAGTTCCCAGGAGAGAGAAAAAAATCGACTCACAGTAAGAAGAAAGCACACTGCCATTTTCCTTACAATTCTTTACCTTTAATAAACACAAGTTTCAATTCCAATCTCAGAATGAAATATGCATAACAGTCCTAAAAACAACATTTTGTTCCAAAGGATTCACATTCCTTTCTTTTAAAAAGATACAAGGTTTATTTACTATATCCAACAAGAAATAGAAAAACTTATCGATCAGTAAGCTAAACATGTTCAGAGTATTAATGAACTCAAGGACTGAAATCCCATTGTCAGGTTTCAATATTGCATTACAAAAGAGTAATTAGTTCTCAATTCAATAAGCACTAAAAACAATCTGAAATATAGACAAAGTAATCCCACGATAACAATTCACAACACTGAAGTAATAGATTCTTCTTTTAAATGAAACCCAGAGCTTATTTAAAAATAACTAAAGACGTGGGTTTCAACAAAATAGAGGGGAAAGGAATACCCCCGATAAAATGCCATTTCCATCTCAGAAAATATGAAACAATTATCAAAAAGGAATTACCAAATCCATTCATCAAACAAAGACGTTCTCAGTTAAGATCTCAAGAGTTTACTCAACAACTCAGCCAACTATTCTCCCAATTTTCTTTGAGCAATAGTTCAACAAAAGAGTTACAAGTTTTAAACTTTTAATACAAGTAAAACCCAACTCAAAATACCCGAACAGAGTTGAACACAAAGTTTCAACAAAATATTAGGGCTACATAAGTCTCTAATCACAGGTTCAGGGCAACATGAAGTTCCCATTCCAGTTTATATTTAAAACAAGAAGTCCTAATACCAGCTTAAAATGAAACATGAGCTTCAACAAGAGTTTAGAGCTATACAAGTAACAAAATATGAGTACGGTGTAAAACACTAACCTCCATTAATAGTCTAGATTTTCTTAAGAATAAAACACGGGTACAGAGCCACATACAGGCTTCAACAACAATCTTGAGTTACCCAAGATTCCCAAACATAGGTCATAGCATCAAGAACCTCCATCACCAACTTTCATCATACACGAAACCAAAAACAAGATCCAAACCAAATACAAGCTCAATTATAAGCTCAAGCAAAACAAAAACTCCAACAAGATCAAATGGAACTCAAGGTTCCTAGATAGTTCAGAATCCACATAATGCAATAAAGGTCAGTTCTAACACAACAACCTCGAATTCAAATTTTAGAAATGGAAAAACAAAGCTACTAATACAATTTTCACCTGCATGTATCACTATTAAACTATCACAAAGATAGTTTCAAAACCAACATTATTTTTTTGATGGATTCATATCCAAGATAACAGATATTGTAAAAACCCAGAAAACAAGTAACCAGATAAAACATGCAAGCCCAAAATCTAAAAAGAGTAGAATCATTTTAATGAAACATTTAGAAGAAAGAAAGAGATCTTAAAGATTAGAGTCTATCATACCTAATAGTACTTCTGCCAAATCGAAGGAGATGTCCAACCTAGCTCACAACTTCTCCTCTTCTCCACGAAAGATCAAACAACCATATTCTTTTTCCATGATGCCTCTTATACATCCCACGAAATGAAAATAGGTCTATGACTTCAAAAATATCCATTAAGTGCATTTCAACCTGCTGGTTTGAAAAAGTAGAGAGCATGCAGAGTGAAAATCGTGAAACATGCAAAGTGAAACAACCCCAGACAAACCCGCTTGCATGCCTACCAAGACGGTTTGTGCACAAAAACTGAAAACAATAAGTTTCAATAATTCTAATTTTCCCACCTATCCTTCCTTTCTACCGCCTTCCAAGTCTGGCAATTGCCAAATCAAAATTAACATGAAATTCCATTTTAGTGATACTTCCACATAAGCCTCCGCCAAGTCACTAGCCCCTGCCAAAACTCGCAGTACCCTATACATTAAAAACCTTATCAATAACATAAATACCATTGGAACTATCATCCTTAATGCATACGACCACCTAATTGCCCTTTCATACCCATTAGTTTAGGATAGATCAAATTTCTTAGGTTAGATCTTAGGCAGTTTATAATGCATACCTTAGGATATAACGCTAACAAAAAATATCCACCATAGGTCTTAACACATAGCCTTAGGTAGTTTCCACATAGGTTAGATTAATTCACAACATAATAGTTTTAGGCATTAGGTTAGATCATCATAAAACCTTATAGTATTAGGTTCTATGTTAATTTTAATAGCCTAGTAACCTTTCCATATCCTTTAGCACAGAGCTTAGGTTAGGATTGTAATCAACCAACAAAGTACAATAGGAAGCTTTAGGTTAGAATAAGAATTATATTAAGTGACATAGCTTAGGTAGCAAATGTTCTTACCTAGCTTAGGATTTTGTAGGATAGCCCTTTTTAGGATCACGAATCCTTCATATGTTGTGAACAGGCTGTATTTTTCGTGTTCGTCAGCAATGTCCTACCATGATCAATCTCCAAGGACCCAAGCACAACATTCAACTAAATGGAAGTACATTCACACAAAAATCAAAGAACTTGTAACAACAAAGTTCAGTTAATATGTCTCTTAATTCATGGAATGTCAATTTACCATTCGTTCAACAGAGCAGATTTAAAACATTTCTTGGATCACTGAAATTGATCCAAGGATGAGTCAGATTAATAGATTAGTTTACAACTCTTAAACTAGATTGCAATTCATCTAAAAGAAGTGAAAAATGGATTCAATGAAGCCATTCCAATTCAGTTAAAGGATCTTAAGAACAAAAATTATTTATCCATATCAAGCATGATCTCCAACAATCAGAAGAACATATCTTTATAAGGAAAATCACATGTCAACACTTGAAATGTAAAGGAGGAAAATAACAACTGTCAAGGGTGTTACATATTTCCCTCCTAAAAGAATCATCACCCCGATGATTTCCTCTTTTAACAATTTACACCAATGACAATCAATTCATTCACTTCTCTTATACTAAGTCAAATATACCAAAATCTTATAGTTCCAAAAATCAGCATTAAATAGCTTTTTATTCAAATCAAATAAATATCTTCCCAAAAATGGGATACTTATTGTCATATAAAGATAAAATCATAAATTTTTATCAATCATCAGAATCAATTCTATTCAAATAGGTATGGAAAAGTAGTTTTCATATCCTTTAGATTTTCCCAAGTTGCACTCTCTTCGTTAAACTGGTCCCACTGGACCTTACATTGACTTATTTCTCGATTTCTTAAATGTAACTGGCATGTTTCAAGCACTCGTATGGGTTTAACCACGATTATTTTTGGGTCTTGGACCTTGCAAGAAATTCCAATTTAACACATGTGATAAATCTGAAACATATTTCTTAAGCAAAGAAATATGGAAAACATCATGCATTTGTGACAAAGCAGGTGGTAATGCTAAATGATAAGCTACAAGGTTGATTACTTCAACTATTTCAAAATGTCCCACATAACATGGTGATAACTTGGCAGCCTTGACAAAAGTTATAGAACTATTTTTCAGTATAACCCGAAGAAAAACCTTCTCACCAAGTTCAAATTTCCTGTCAACCTGCTTTAAGTCAGCGTAACTCTTTTTCCTATCTGCTACTTCTTTCAAGCGTTCATGAATCATTTTAACTTCTTGTTCCATTTCCGTAAGGATTTCAAGTCCAATTACCTCTCTATCTTCTATGTTATCCCAACTAATAGGGGTTCTACATTTTCTTCCATATAATGCCTCGAAAGGTGTCATCTTAAGAGAAGCATGATATGTATTAGTGTATGCGAATTCATCTAATGGAAGATACTCTTCCCACTTATACTGTTGATCCATGCAATACATTCATAACATATTTTCTAAAACTTAATTTACTCTTTCAGTCTACCCATCTGTTTCCAGATCATACGCAGAACTGAAATTTAACTTAGTTCCTAGAGCTGCATTAAGTGTTTTTCAAAATCTTGATGTCATTTTAGGATCTCTATCCGAAATGATTAACTCAGGTACTCCATGTAATCTGAAAATTTCGTGTATAAAACTTCTTGCTAAAATAGGAGAATCATCCTTCAGATTTCCAGCAATAATGTGTGCTACCTTTGTTATTTTATCAACAACTACTAAGATAACATCATGCTTATTTCTCGACATAGGTAACCCTTGTACAAAATCCATGTGTATTACCTGCCATTTGTACTGCAGTATGCTATGAGGATACAACAAACCGGCTAGGTGCATATGTTCCACCTTAACACGTTGACATTCAAGGCAATGTGTCACAAAATCAATAACATCATTTTTCATTCCTTTCCATAAATATTGTTGTTTTATATCAGCAAGCATCTTAGTAATGCCAGGGTGTCCAGAAAAAAGTGAATTATGATATTCAGTTAACTATTTCTTTCTCAAATCATTAAGAAAAGGTACATAGACTCTATTTTCAAATCGTAAGATTCCTTCCTTATCAAAGCAAAAACCTTTATACCTCAAATCATTAGAATCTATAGCAAGTGCTACTTTTACTTGTTGAAAGTAAGAATCAGATTCCATAACACTTTTTAATTCATCCTTAAACTGGATTCTAAGTGTTATAAGAGTAGAAATGTGTTTCCTACAACTTAGAGCGTCAACCACTCTATTTTATTTTCCTTTAATGTAACTTATGTCAAAATCATATTGAGACAAAAACTCTAACCACCTTCGTTGTCTTGCATTCAAATTTGGCTAAGTAAAAATGTACTTCAGCCCAAGATGATCAGTTTTTAACTCAAATGGTTTACCAAGCAGATAATGCCTCCAAACTTGGAGTGCATAAATAATGGCAGCAAGCTCTAAATCATGTGGAGCATAATTCAACTCATGTAACTTAAGTTTTCTACTTTCGTATGCTATAATATGACCACTTTGTAACAAAATACCTCCTAGACCTTCACCGGATGCATCAGTTACCACCATAAAATATCCATTAGGATCTGGTACTGCAAGAATAGGTGCTGAAGTTAACTGTTCCTTCAAGGTTTTAAATGAAATTTCACATTTCTCACTTCAAACAAACTTTTTATCTTTCTTCTGTAAGGAAGTTATTGGTGCAGCTATCTTAGAAAAGTCTTTTACAAATTTTCTATAGTAGCCAACAAGTCCCATGAAGCTTCTAACTTCATGTGCATTCTTTGGTGCAAGCCATTCCATTATAGCTATAATTTTAGAAGGATCTACAACAATTCCATCTTTACTAATTACATGACCCAAATAGTGCACTTTTGTGTCATAAAAAGAACATTTGGACAGCTTACCAAACAATCGTCTCTTTCTCAGAATTTTCAAAACTATTTTCAAATGCTCATGATGCTCCTCAATGCTTTTAGAATATATGAGAATGTCGTCCAAGAATACAAGCATAAATTTATCCAAGTATTCTTGAAAGATATTATTCATTAAATTCATAAATGTCGTAGGTGCATTAGTTAATCCAAAAGGTAACATCGTAAACTCATAATGTCCATACCTTATTCTGAAAGTTGTTTTATGAATATCCTCATCCTTAATTCATGGTTGATGATATCCAAATCGAAGATCTATCTTGGAATATACCGATGCTCCATGCATCTGATCAAATAAATCATCAATCCTAGGGAGTGGATATCTATTCTTGATTGTTGCCTTGTTTAACATTCTGTAATCAATGCATAATCTAAGTGTTTCATCTTTCTTTTTCACAAAAATTATGGGTATTCCCCATGGTGAAACACTTGGTCTAATCAAACCCTTAGACAAAATTTCTTGCAATTGAGCCTTAAGATCTACTAATTCTATAGTAGACATTCGATAAGGTGCCTTAGAAATAGGTTCAGTACCTAGTTTGATTTCAATCATGAAGTCAAACTCTCTTTTGGGTGGTAGACCTGGTAATTCTTCCAAAAATACATCACTAAAGTCTCGTAACAGTGGATATCATTCCGTAATATCACTACTTTCTTCTGTTGATTTAGTAATTTTTATAGCATATAAGGTACATCCTTTATTTTTGGCCTTTTTAAGTTGCATAGCTAACAATTTTCTAACAGAAATCTCATGTTTCATGCCCTGAATCTTTGTTGTTTTCTGCAGGTCATCTAAACAACTAATGTGTTTTTCATAACAGTCCACTTTAGCCTTATGTCCTGCTAACCAATTAACACCTATGATTACATCATAAGACCCTAAAGGTGCAACATAAAGATCAACCTCTGTGGAAAATTTAGGTAAATCAAGGACTACTCCAAAAAGACACATACTAACCATATGAATAGCATTATTACCATACTATACAGTACATAAATTTTATCCATGTTTCTATCTTTTCTTTTTAATTTTGATGCTAATTTACTAGAAATAAAACAATTAGTAGCTCTCGTATCAACAAGAATAGTTATTGGTAAACCAAATAACTTACCCGAAACTTTTATGGGCATGACCTTTTTCTCAGCCTGTTTTTCGGCTACTGCATCATGTATCTTGTGTTGTTGATTGCGATCATCCTTCTTCAAAGGACATTGATTCACGTAATGATATTTGCCACAGTTATAACAGCCTCCTACAGGTCCCTTCCTAGGCTCAGTTTTAATTCCATCCTTAGAGTTATCGTTTTGACCCCCATAGGACTTCTATCCATTATTATTGTTCTTCGAAAAGTTGTTCTATGTAATATCAGCAAACTTGTTTGTTGTTGCTTTCCTATTTGCATCAGATTAAAAATTACTTTTCATTCTAAATTTCTTCCATGGTACTTTCTTGGGTGCAAGAGAGGATGAAGAGGAGTTGGGATTCTTCGTCCTTACTTCCTTCTTGTGAGCAGAAATTGCCTTTAATTTATGTTCTTGCCTAATGGATTTTTCAACAACCCCTTCCATCATGGTTAGGTTGTGAACATCCACCTTTCCTCCTATAACAGGATTTAATCCCATGATTAATTTCCATATCCTGAACTTCTCATCAGTTTTGTACTGAGGCACATACATGAGGAGTTTTTTAAATTGCTCCCAATACTCAGTTACTGTGTGCATGTACATACTTTGCTTAATGCTAAATCAAATGAAACAAGAACTACCACCTAAAATAGTTCTACAATTTAGCTAAAACAAAGCATAAACATCATCATGATAAGAATTAAACAAGGGTTAGATGCTAGCATTCATCAATACAAACTTTGAAACTAACAATGCTAAATATATAAACTCCTCTATTCTCTAACAACAAATAAATGAATGGACCTAAGTAAGCTCCATGGCTATCAAAATAGTTGTCTTTAATGTTCCAAGAACCTAGGAATGGGGGCTAATCAAAGTTGGGCTACAAGACCCTTTTGACACCTCTCATATGACCCAAGCACTTTAAGAAAGAGGCTTAACTCTTCAAGATGATGAACTCTCAAAAGAGCAAGGTGCAAGCTCTTAGTCTCTTTGCTATATGCTTTGCATTTTCTCTCTAAGGAGTTTAGGTGTAAGTAAAAAGGTAGGTGGAGGGCTCTTTATATAGCCCAAAGGATAAAGGATTCAACACATTCTCATGAATGTGGGATAAAGGTAAAACATGATTAGGAATGGATAAGGTTGCTTTATTAAAGATAACCTTACTTTAGAAGGGTTTAATACATGTTTAGCAAGTCATGGGAGTTGGGGGTATTTTAATTAATCAAAGGTGATTAATTAATAGGTAGGTGTAAGCTTATAGAAGCTAATTAAAAGAATATTAGTGTGATTTAGGCTATTAGAAGGGGATTAAATCAATTAAATATTGATTTATTGGTTAAATGGAAGGGAAAGCTAATTAATTAATAATAATTAATTAGTCTAGGTAGAAGCGGTGATTTATTAATGGAAGGTCGTTAATTAGGGTATTTGTTGGATAGGAAACTTAATTAATTAGCTTAGTGTAATTAATTAATGATGATATGAGGGAAAATGTGTGCTTTTGACGATATGTCATTGATTCATGAGAAAGAGGATAATTAGTGCAATTTAAGTATTTAAATTGGTTGGGCGTAAATATAGGTGTCTACAAAAACTTGAAATTAGGTGTCTATAAGCTTACACCTACCTATTAATTAATCACCTTTGATTAATTAAAATACCCCCAACTCCCATGACTTGCTAAACATGTATTAAACCCTTCTAAAGTAATGTTACCTTTAATAAAGAAACCTTATCCATTCATAATCATGGTTTACCTTTATCCCACATTCATGAGAATGTGTTGAATCCTTTATCCTTTGGGCTATATAAAGAGCCCTCCACCTACCTTTTTACTTACACGTAAACTCCTTAGAGAGCAAATGCAAAATATATAGCAAAGAGACTAAGAGCTTGCACCTTGCCCTTTTGAGAGTTCATCATCTTGAAGAGTTAAGCCTCTTTCTTAAAGTGCTTGGGTCATATGGGAGGTGTCAAAAGGGTCTTGTAGCCCAACTTTGATTAGCCCCCATTCCTAGGTTCTTGGAACATTAAGGACAACTATTTTGATAGCCATGGAGCTTACTTAGGTCCATTCATTTATTTTTTGTTAGAGAATAGAGGAGTTTAGATATTTAGCATTGTTAGTTTCAAAGTTTGTATTGATGAATGCTAACATCTAACCCTTGTTTAATTCTTATCATGATGGTGTTTATGGTTTGTTTTAGCTAAATTGTAGAACTATTTTAGGTGGTAGTTCTTGTTTCATTTGATTTAGCATTAAGCAAAGTATACATGCACACATTTGGCATGCCCGGTGGGAGATACTCCATTGTCCTTTGCACTTAATTTCAAATTTGTTTGGAACAAATTTGATGTCATCATATTGCCATAGGAACTACATCATCGGTCCTTATGAAAAATATAAGCATACGACAAAGGTAGAATGACATGAAAAGCCATACTATGAACAATTGTCCATTGCTAAAAGTACCAACTCCATGCAACATATAATAATGCAATGCAATACAAGAAGGAAACAAGCTCATATAACAGGGAAAACAAGTACGAACGCACATATCTAACCCAACAACGGTCAAGATAGTTATACAAATGTTTTGTTATCAGTGCTGAAGAGATGCACAAGTTCGTGATTGATGAAAAGGGTTAAAAATGATGCCCCAAGCAAGGATACATGCAAGGGGAAATTAAAATGGACACGGGGTCCATGAAAAGTGTTTTTGTGCAACAAAAAGCACCAGGCAACCAAAAGTGCCCCAGAGTACAGACGAAGCAAGCAGCTAGCTGTTGTGAATGGTTGTGAATCCGGTGATCTGTGAGTCATATTAATCGGGGAAGATGTGAGAAAAACCAATAGGATATGGAGAAAATACCATTCGCAAGACACAAGTTTCAGCCGTAAGAAGCAAGTTACCATTTTGTAGGGTGTTTTACTTTTTAGGAATTTTTTGAAAAATTTTGCCTTTTTTTTTTTGGATTTTTTTTTGCTTTTTTTAACATATTTGAATGCTTTGGTTGATTTTAAAAGTTTTATGAAACTATGTACAGAAAAACAATAAATCTTGGATGCCCCCAGCGATAGATGAGATGTACAAGGGCATAAGTCCACGTGCGTACTAGAAAGGTGAAGATGCAAAAATGTCCCAACGATAAGGTGGGAGTACTCAAAGATAAATTCTTCACAGGTAGAAATGGGACCCAAGGCCATTATGGATAGGTTCAACATGATGGTGAACGTAAACCCATGAAGTGCTAGGAAGAGGCAAGGATGCCCCCAGTGTAAGTTGGCCTAAAAGAACATGATAGAAAGGAAGGAGAAGATTATTTTTTTGGAAGGGGACAAAGGTTTCCACAAACATAGAAAATAAGTAATCTTATACACATGGATGTTCTGAATGAAGTAAAAGAATGATGTGAATGATATGAATGTATCTTAGAGCCTCGCGATGAAGAAGTGATTAGCCAAAGGCATAAATCGTGAGATGAGATATGGACTAGAGTAAGAGTTTGAACAAGGTCCAAAAAAGACACTTGGTAACATACTAATCCTATTTACTCATAGAGATCCAATGTGTGCACGTGGATTTTATTACCTATTGAAGTGAATATTTAATAGATAACAAGTGAAGAGACCCTAGCCAATGTGTAGGAATTATTTATTTTGATAAGTGATTTTGTGAATGGAGGGTGAAAGGATAGCCGTACATTGCTCCGCTACTAGCCAAGCGTCCATAGTCCCGATAGAGATGTATTTGATTCTAATCACAACATTTCTCTACTGCCAGTCAGGCGTCCATAGCCCCGATAGAGATTATTGGAAATACCCCAAGAGAGAGTTATATATTAATTTTCTTTTGATTTGTAGCTTTTAGCTTTTTAGTTTTGTTTGATTCTTTTTCTCTCTGAAAACTTAATTCAGCTCTCTTGTTTGACAAGGGGTTAAGAACAACTGATGGCTTGATGGAAGGAGGTGGAAGTGATTGTGATGACGACATTGGCTAGTGTCAACAAATATGTCCAAAATTTATTCGCAACAAGTTTATTAGATGTTTGAATGTGATAGGATCTCCATGAGGTTAGTCGTTCTTTAATTTACCAAGGTGATAAAATACCAAGGGAAAACAGATACCATAGAGATAAATGTCACAAAATGCATGCAAATAAGCTAACCAAAATATCACCGAAGGGATCAAAATGGTAGGAAGACTTGCAGAATAATAACAAGGAAGGGAAGAAAGAAATATCCATGTGTACGCAACACCTGATTGCAATGTTTGATCTTTGTACCTTTGATTTTTGTTGTTTATTTTAATTTTTTAGCTTTTTGATATATTTTATATATATATATATTTTTTTTTTGAACCGTTGTTACTAACAAATTCACTCTGTGTGATAGGATCCAACAACGATGTTTGCAACTTCCTTGATAAGGGAGACTAAGCATGTTTGTTTATCAAGAGTCATGTTTTCCCCAATCTCGATAATCGTGGTGAGTTCACACTCAACAAAAGACTGTGATTTATCCTAAAACATGGATTTTGTATGTAGAAGCTTGAGTTCCCTATCCAGAGGTTTATGCACTTTACGCCATACTCGATGGTTATGTTGATGTGCATTCCTGAATCGCGCTTGATTTACAACTTTGAGATTGCTTCAAATGTTGGGGGATTTTGAGCTCCTAGAATTTTTGACCTGAGCTTGATAATGAACCTGTTTGGGTTTCTTATAGGCTGACGCTTGAATTTTTTGACCTCGAGAAGGAAAAGAATGCGAACATTTATGATTGATGATAGGAACGATAGGAATGGTACTGGTCTTGCCACAACCATTGATAGAAGAAATATGTGATAGATGAAAAGGATACGGTCCAAGAATTGAAGAGAATGGGCTACCAGGAGGTGAGCCACGGATATAAGGTGAAAGGCTACTAAGATGTGGCCCAAGAATAGAAGAAGAAGGGCTACTAGGACATGACCCATAAATAGAAGATGAAGGGCTACTAGGATGTGGCCCAAGAATAGAAGAAGAAGCGCTATTAGGATGTGACCCATAGATGTAAGATGATGGACTACCGGGATGTGGCCCAAGAATAGAAGATGATGGAATAACTGGGGGTGATTCATACATAGAAGATAAGGAGCTAGTTAGATGTGCCCCAATAATCGAAGATAGTAGGATGCTTGAAAATGTCCCACAAATAGAAGAGGGAGGGCTACTAGAAGGTGACCCACACCTAGATGAAGATGAAGGGCTACTTGGCGCTGAGCCCACAAGAGATTGTGATTGAGGAATTATGATAGATGAAGAGTTATTGGGTGATGAGAAAATAGGCCGTGGATCTATGCAAGACCAAGGAGTTTCATCACATAATGAAGAATGTGAAGATGGAAGAATAAGAGGATCAAGTTGAATGATCTAAGGCTCTTCCTCTGTTTCTTGATTACAAGAATCAACCTTTTCCTCACAATATGAAGATGCATCAAAGTCTAAAGAGAATCCCTTTTTTTAATCTACTAAAGGAATATCTTCATATGCCCCTATAAATGCCCTGATTGTTTCTTCATTCTAAAAGAGATCAATTGGTATGAGTTTTTGATCGATCCCTAGGGGTTTATTGGAAGAAATAGGTTCACTTGGTGTGGAAGACTTAGAAGATGTTTGATGATTATTGATAGAAGAAGATGATGTGGGGGACGAAGAATATGTGTAGCTAGATGTCTCAGGAGTAGAAGAAGGTGGTGTGTACCTACCTATACAATGGTATGTCATATGTAAAATAGTAGGATTAAGTCTAAAGTCTGTAGATTGTGACACATGGGTCGATTCAGATGTTTGTATCGAAGGACTTTGAGTCACACGAATCTTCATAGAAGGAAGATTCCATGGGGGTGATTTATGAAGAGGGTCCTGCAAAGAAGGGGAGGACTATGATTCAAGAATCACATTAGATGAATGATGAAAAGGGTCCTATGAAGAAAGAGAGGACCGTGACTCAAGAATTGTATTATACTTCTGATTGGAGGGATTTGGAGTCGCGTGTATCTTCAAAGGAAGAAGACGTTGTTGGGGTGACTGATAAAAGGGGTCCTGCGAAGAAAGGGAGGACCACAACATAAGAGTCACATTAGATGATTGATGAAGAGGAACCTATAAAGAAAGGGAGGACCATGACTTAGGACACATTAGATGACTTAGGAGTCAAATTAGATAAATCCGAACAGTATTTTGGATCTGAATCCTCAGAAGAGTCAGAGGAAATATTTGGATTGGAATCCTTAGAAGAAGAGGAAATGTTTGGATTAGAATTAGAAGAAGAGTGGGGGGAACTCAAATAATAATTTGGATCAAATGTGTCCAAATCATACCAATGAATATGAGATGAAGGTGGGGAACGAGTTACTCGTATGGGCTCTCTAGCATGAAGAACCAAATGAGGTTTAGTTATGATGGGAATCCTATGATTTGAATTGCTAAACCTAGGTTCTGTATTTTTGTAAGTATGGGGAACCGCACGATAGTTAGTCATTTTTGGTGTGGTTTTAAGTACAAATGTGTAGATCTAGATAGTGTGATGGAACTCCTTCAAAGGGAAGGAAGTGACATGTCAATTTGGGTAGCATAAGGATAACGAACCAGACGTTGTGTAAGTATGGGGATGTGTGCATGATTTTTTTTAAGAAGGTCTAAGGAAAATAGACCTCGTGACGACGTAATATCAATGAGATAAAAAGTGATTGTCCTAGAAAATAAGTTTTCTGAATGAATAATCACAAGGAACAATCATGCGAGTGCGAAACCCAAAGCCAATCAACAAGGAAATACACCATATGAAAATGCGATGCAAAGATGATCAACAAGATGTTTTCACTTATGCCAAGTTCAAGGAAATGAACAAAACATAAGTAAAAATAAGAAGTGAATGCGATCTCCCAATCAAGATATACGATGAGCGAGCTCAAACTTGATTAAGACCTATATCTCAAAAAGTGCCAATTACAATTTGTGAATGACACAAAAATATCACCAAGATATGTTTTAACCTACTTTGCGAGAAAGTGAAGTATTGATATCGAGGTGTTATTGATATAACACGCACAAATAGTAACACCTAGCACTCTTTGAAATCGAGGTAATAATAGAACTGAACTAAAAATCTCAAAGTATAGCTAGGAATAGTGAAAAATGTGTGCAACTTAACCATACAATATAGGTATTTATGTCGAGTTTACAAGAAACAAGACATAAATATTGAAATTTTAGTGATACGATACAAACAAGCTAACTCTTCTAAGGAAGTCTGTGGTGATGAACCATGCCTAACTACAATGACAACCTTGACATGGGTATTAAGATCACAATGGCTACCAATGACGTGAAAATGTCTCCGCACACTTTAGATGTTTAACTAACCCAGCCGCAAACATGGATGGGCGTAAATGGACATAAAAGTGAGAGAAACAGTTGATTGGTAACACAAAAGTAGTCACCCTTCTTTTTCTCAACAAAGTGTCAAAAGAATGTGAAGGAAGTAAATAAAAAAAAATGAAAAATGTTAGCCTCACTTCGGCAGAGTTTCACCTCGCCCTAAGGCAAGTAAAAACTAGGCAAAAGTAATATGTCACACGTTTCTCAAAAAGAAGGTTCACAACTCAACACTATTGTAAAATGGTCAAAGTGGGCTCCTGGCCAAAGTATATTCTCCTAGGTGGTTCTCTCGCCCTAGGTGTTACAAAGTTGCCACGAGTGAGTGCAATTTACCCAAAAAGTCACACTGACTAGTTTGGGAGTATCTCAGCTTTACTTTACCCCCTTCAAGAACAGTAGGCAACTAGTGCGTCTACGTTTACTATCACTGGGGTCACCACAATGGACAACTTGTAACGCTATCTCACAAAGGAATCACTAGTCAAGTAGGTAGTGCGGAGCACTTCCCGTTTTGTCCATAAGGTTCCCTCTTGCGTGGACTACTTTGGGGTTCCTGGAACCACCCCCATTGTTGTAGCTTAAGGCGTTATGCCAAAGGGGTTATGTTCCAGTTGAGCGGAGAGGGACATACCCTTTTTCAAAACCTGCAATACAATGTTTTGAATATGTTGTTCTTTTTATCTTGTTTAATTAGGTGTGGTTTGCTTAAACACCTTTTGGCAACCTGTATAACAATTGTATTAGTAGTTTTCTAACTTTTGTTTTGATTCCTCCTTTCTTTGACAAGCATTTTTAGGTTCTGCACTCAAGTGTTAGTAGTTCTCCAAGAAAACCACATTATTCAAAAGAGGATTAAAAGTTGATTTTGATTCTCAAGATCATCCAAGGATGTAAGAGAAGAGCATACACAACAAATAATCCAACTATATAGAAATGGAAAACTTCAAATCAAAAGACCATTGAAAAATGCTTTGTAAAAGGTTCATTCCCTTAAACCAAAAGTGAAAGATGAAGTTTCCAATTTACCAAATGTTATAAAATGAAGACTAAAGTTGTTTTTGATTCTCAAGATCACCCTAAGGTGCAAGAGAAGAGCATACAAAAACTTTATCCCAACTATATAGAAATGGAAAACTTCAAATCAAACGACCATTGAAAAATGCTTTGTAAAAGGTTCATTCCCTTAAACTAAAAGTGAAAGATAAAGTTTCCAATTTACCAAATGTTATAAAATGAAGACTAAAGTTACTTTTGATTCTCAAGATCATCCTAAGGTGCAAGATAAGAGCATACACAAACTTTATCCCAACTATATAGAAATGAAAAACTTCAAATCAAAGGACCATTGAAAAATGCTTTGTAAAAGGTTCATTCCCTTAAGCAAAATGAATAATCAAGTTTCCAAGTTTAATCCCAATGTTAACAAGATAGAGATCAAAGTTTTTTTTGATTCTCAAGATCACCAAAAGGTGCAAGAGAAGAGCATACACATGCTTTGGTCTAAATCGAGTAAGCATGAAAATACAACATTCATCAAAACATTAGACATATTAGAAAGTGACCATTTTTAAAATAACAAAACAACCTGCAACTTCTGTAAGTATAAATCCCAAATTTATGTTTTCATTGCATATTTAAATTCAATACCTTTCCAACACAAAAACAATGGAGTCATTTCGAGTTCGGGAGAAAATTTTTTGAGCTTCAGAAGATGGGTTACGCATATGTTCTTATGCTCATGGGTATGCACTTGACATACACTCAAAAAATGTCAAAAAAAAACATCCCTTAATTTGCAAAATGGGCAAAATTTTCCAACCAAGATTCAATTTTGACAACAACCCATCACATTAATATATGAATAGAAGACTCAACGCTATCAAACATTAACATACATGCTCGAGAATTTAAGATTTTCAAGAAATTGACAAAACTAGCATGTAGAATGATGAAAAAGTAATATCTAAAAATGAAAACATGATGAAATGTTGAAATTTTCTCACCAAGATTAAGTTTTGACAGCAACCCACCACATTAATATGTAAATATAAGACTCAACACTATCAAACACTAACCTACATGCTCAAGAATTGAAAATTTTCAAGAAATTGACAAAACTAGCATGTAAAATGTTGAAAAAGTAAGCTCTAAAAATGAAAACATGATGAAATCTTGAAATTTTCTCACCAAGATTAAATTTTGACAGCAACCCACCACATTAATATATAAATAGAAGACTCAACACTATCAAACACTAACCTACATGCTCAAGAATTGAAAATTTTCAAGAAATTGACAAAACTAGCATGTAAAATGTTGAAAAAGTAAGCTCTAAAAATGAAAACATGATGAAATCTTGAAATTTTCCCATCAATTTGAATTTTGACAGCACTTCACCTCCTTCATACCTACAAGGAATACCCAACACATGCAAACTCAACAAAACAAGTTAAAAAAAAAAACAAGTTAGATCAACATGTGTAAAAGAGGGTTAGTAACCAAAAATAAAACTTAACTACAAAAACTTGAAATTAAGTGCAAAGGACAATGGAGTATCTCCCACTGGGCATGCCAAATTTGTGCATGTATACTTTGCTTAATGCTAAATCAAATGAAACAAGAACTACCACCTAAAATAGTTCTACAATTTAGCTAAAACAAAACATAAACACCATCATGATAAGAATTAAACAAGGGTTAGATGCTAGCATTCATCAATACAAACTTTGAAACTAACAATGCTAAATATCTAAAATCCTCTATTCTCTAACAACAAATAAATGAATGGACCTAAGTAAGCTCCATGGCCATCAAAATAGTTGTCCTTAATGTTCCAAGAACCTAGGAATGGGGGCTAATCAAAGTTGGGCTACAAGACCCTTTTGACACCTCCCATATGACCCAAGCACTTTAAGAAAGAGGCTTAAATTTTCAAGATGATGAACTCTCAAAAGGGCAAGGTGCAAGCTCTTAGTCTCTTTGCTATATGCTTTGCATTTGCTCTCTAAGGAGTTTAGGTGTAAGTAAAAAGGTAGATGGAAGGCTCTTTATATAGCCGAAAGGATAAAGGATTCAACACATTCTCATGAATGTGGGATAAAGGTAAAACATGATTAGGAATGGATAAGGTTGCTTTATTAAATGTAACCTTACTTTAGAAGGGTTTAATACATGTTTAGCAAGTCATGGGAGTTGGGGGTATTTTAATTAATCAAAGGTGATTAATTAATAAGTAGGTATAAGCTTATAGAAGCCAATTAGAAGAATATTAGTGTGATTTAGGCTATTACAAGGGGATTAAATCAATTAAATATTGATTTATTGGTTAAATGGAAGGGAAAGCTAATTAATTAGTCTAGGTAGAAGGGGTGATTTATTAACGAAAGGTTGTTAATTAGGGTATTTGTTGGATAGGAAATTTAATTAATTAGCTTAGTGTAATTAATTAATGATGATATGAGGGAAAATGTGTGCTTTTGACAATATGTCATTGATTCACGAGAAAGGGGATAATTAGCACAATTTAAGTATTTAAATTGCTTGGGCATAATTATAGGTGTCTACAGTTATAGTTAGCTTTCCTTGAGCTAAGTTTTGAAGTTCAGTCATTTTCTGATCATAGTGAAGTTGTGGCAGCCATCGTTGCCTAATTTAACCCTTAAATTTATCCCATGTGATATTAGATTCATCAGTGTTCAACTCATCCTTGCGGCTATCCCACCATGAAGATACTTTATGTGAAAGTTGATATGCTCCCCATATCACCTTTGTTTCTTCTGAGAAATTTCTTATTGCAAAGTATTTCTCCATTTCACTGTGCTAGTTCTCAAACCTATCTCCTAATGTGGTGCCATCAAACTTGGATGGACTTATCATTTTTATGTCATTAGTGAATTCTGCTACTAGCCTAGCCTTATTGTTCTCATGCTGAACATGTATGTTAACATTGTTATTATCAACACCCACATTGGTGTTGTCCCCTAGAGGTGGCTGATTATTGTTATCAGCTTCTTCTTCCTCCTTATTACCAATTACTTATTGTTCCATCATAGCCAAATGATCTCTTGTGTCTAACAGGGCAGCAAGGATCTCATTGAGTTTCTGGGTAGTTGCCACTCCTTCCTTAGGTGGAGGGTTACTTGCAATGTTTCCCTCTTATTCTCACCATTTTCTGTTACAAGAAAATTTAAGTTTCATCATATTGTGGACACAATAGGTCCAAGAGATGTAACCTATAGCTCTGATACCAAGATGTAACATTCCCATTTTAAGACTTTAGAATCAAAAGAATTTATTTTATTTTTTTATAATGTTCACTGTTTTGAATAAAACAATATTTAGAACAAAAATTCCATGCCAATCAAATTCAATGGACAAACACATGCAAATGTAATGACTCGGTGACTCACCAATCTATTCATTTAATAACTCAGTGAGCTACAGATCTATTTATGTTATCTTATGTATTGAATACATATTGTATACTTCATACATTTTGTCATCATACCCTACACAGGGTACTAAGTGATTTGTTTAAAGAACATATCTGAATATTTGTTACCAATATTCATCTGATATCACATTTTTAAAAACTTGGTGACATAGGACAATGCAACAAGAAGTTTGTGATACTTTGGCCAAAGATTTATAACATACTTTGTATGTCACTATTCCTAGATGGCATACTCTTCATTTTGGAATATGTCTTTCACCTCACTCTTCTATTATCATGATTGGTCTTTACTGACTACCTTCAGTCCACTTGCTCCAAGTTTTACCCTAGCCATATATAGAAACATAACCTATTATAGGAAGATGCTCACAAAGGTTTACGGTAGATGGGCATACTCGTTTGACCTAAGTCATCTGAATGTGCAAACGTACCCTGAGCCTTTGGAAGCTAATTCCTATCCTAAGTATGCTCCTATCTAGACCTAGAGAGAAACTAGGTTCAAGTCTGAGTTCCAGATGAGTGTAATCTAGATGATCAATGTGGAAGGATGATGCCACATGTCAGCTACAATGTTGTATCATAGAAAAGACCTAAGCCTTCTCAAAATTACAGCCCTGCAGTTGGCGTGTGCTAACATCCTACAGAAACTACCTCATTGAGATGTGCATACCCCCAAAGAGATTGTTAATACATTATTAGTTTGGATTAAACCTGATTACAACAACCCTGCCAAACCCTAATCCAATTCTCAATAAGTTCTTCCTAAATTTACTTCATTTAGCCCACTAATAACTTCGTTATTTTCGTAGTCGCTTTTAATAATTGATCACATAGTTAAACTGTCAATTAACCGTAATTGTGCAGCGTTATAATATGTCTTATTTAAAAAGTATAATAACTTTTTAGAAAGTTCAGCACCAGAATATATACAATATAAGGTAGACTTCATACAAAATGAAGTTTAATAAATTACATTCATACTCGCAAACCCTTTTGGTTTATAATCCATTAAGAAAGAGAAAAAGTCTTTCTCTACATGTTACGTGTTAGGGTTTATCCTACCCAATGTCAACAATTTCTTAATGTATGTTCATCACATGTTACATTACTATGTTATATATTGTGATAACGAATATCATATACTGTAACTTAACAAGCTCCATCACAAGTAGGGAGATTGAACTAAATCCCTCTATCCAACTTATGAAAAGATAACCAGTTAACATAAAAATAATATAAAGAATATCAACAAGATAGAATCCATCTCATCCATACAAGTACAAAATAATTTACACAACCAATGCAGGTAAACTCTCAACTTTCAATTTATCTTATAACTTATACATTTACAAAACTTATGCATTTAGGTATACTGCATAACAACTGTCTTCATTATAAAAGAATACTACATTTATTTTTTCAATACAATCTCAAGAAAAAATCATAATTCTTCACAAGGAATCAGATTCAATTCAGCCAATGCATCATATAAATTTTTCCTTCGTTTATCACTTACAACTGTCCATCTGTAAAAATTGCTAGCACGATTCAGTTCAATGAACTAAGCATGATAAATAATAAGCCTTGAAACAAGGTGCATTCCAAGAATTGTTCCATTAAAACAACTCTGCTTTAATGAGATAATTATTACATCATAAATATCAATATAAGTAATAACAAATGGAAAAGAAGTACGTTTAACCAATTAAATTCACTTCCAAGATAAGAATGGAATATAATCCATTATATCTGCCTTACAAAATTAAAGTCTTATTGATCCTATCAACTATCTTGAAGCAAACGACATATAATATCATCTCATTGTTCCCAATTCTATCATAATAGAATACAACATTTATCTTTTCTTTAACCAAAAGAAGGGTGTAAAGCATGGTTCTCATTACAATGATTCATCTAACTCCTAAGCAAAAGAAAAAGAAGAGCCATTACAAACTATGCTCAAACACAAGACATCTGAAAAAATGAAACAGATTCATAAGATGAATTAATGGTTTCATTTAAAGGACAAATACCTTAAAATTCAACATTTAAGATATTCATTAGAACAAAATCCCATTTCAATCCAAGGAGGAATAGAGAATCAAACAGTCTACCTGTAAGTCTAAATCTACTTCCACATGTTAGAAGTTAACATTTAAAGATCAGAAACCAACGTTCACAAATCAATGTAGAATTATACAGGCATTAATCCCCACACGCGTCCATTCAAGGAGGATCCATAAAAAGATAGAGTGCAATAGACAAAAATTACTCATCACAAACCAAACAAAGAAAAGCCTTATCAAAAAAATAGTCTACCAGACAAGCTTACATTTTCAGTTCAATAAAACTGAATAATCTAATCTCTTCCTACATCATTTCTAAAAATGATTTGAACAAGGAAGACCAAACAACTCATAAATAAATCTCCATTTCATAAAAGAATCAAAACATAAAATTTCAACCAATGAACTTATCCCTGGAATAGAAAAAAATGGATCTTAATTAGAAAATGATCCAATCATTAATTCATTTTATTGTACTAACAAATGAATTTCCGCTTTTAATTCAAACATACAAACTCATAAGCTAGTTCCCTGGAGAGAGAAAAAATCGACTCACAGTAAGAAGAAAGCACACTTCCATTTTCCTTACAATTCTTTACCTTCAATAAACAAGAGTTTCAATTCCAATCTCAGAATGAAATATGCACAACAGTCCTAAAAACAACATTATATTCCAAAGGATTCACATTCCTTTCTTTTAAAAAGATACAAGGTTTATTTACTATACCCAACAAGAAATAGAAAAACTAACCAATGAATAAGTTAAACATGTTAAGAGTATCAACAAACTTAAAGACTGAAATCCCATTGTCAGGTTTCAATATTCCATTCCAAAAGAGTAATTACTTCTCGATTCAATAAGCACTAAAAACAATTTGACTATATAGACAAAGTAATCCCACGATAACAATTCATAGCTCTGAAGTAATAAACTCTTCTTTTAAACAAAACCCAAACCTTATTTAAAAAGAACTAAAGACGTGGGTTTCTACAAAACGGAGGGGAAAAGAAAACCCCCGATAAAATGCCATTTCCATCTCTAAAATGATGAAACAGTTCTCAAAAAGGAATTACCAAATCCATTCATCAAACAAAGACGTTCTCAATTAAGATCTCAAGAGTTTACTCAACAACTCAGCCAACTATTCTCCCAGTTTTCTTTGAGAAATATTTCAACAAAAGAGTTATAAGTTTTAAAATTTTAATACAAGTAAAACCCAACTCAACATACCCAAACAGAGTCAAACACGAAGTTTCAACAAAAGTTCAGGGCTACACAAGTCTCTAATTATAGGTTTAGGACAATACAAAGTTCCCATTCCAGTTTATATTTAAAACAAGAAGTCCTAATACTAGCTCAAAATGAAACATGAGCTTCAACAAGAGTTTAGAACTATGCAAGTAACAAAATACGAGTACGGTGTAAAACACGAACCTCCATTAACAGTCCAGATTTTCATAAGAATAAAACATGGGTACGGAGCCACATACGGGCTTCAACAACAGTCTCGAGCTACCCAAGATTACCAAACACATGTCAGAGCATCAAGAACCTCCACCACCAACTTTCATCAAACACGAAACCAAATACAAGATCGATTACAAGCTCAAGCAAAACACAAAATCCAATAAGATCAAATGGAACTCAAGGTTCCCATATAGTTTAGAATCCACGTAATGCAACGAAGATCAGTTCCAACAAAACAACCTTGAATTCAAATTTCAGAAATGGAAAAACAAAAGCTACTAATACAAGCTTCACATGCATGTATCACTATTAAACTATCACAAACACAGTTTCAAAACCAACATTATTTTTGTCATGGATTCATAGCTAAGATCACAGAGATTGTGAAACCCAACAAACAAGTAACTAGATAAAACATGCAAGCCCATAATCGAAAAAGAACATAATAATTTTAATGAAACATTTAGAAGAAAGCAAGAGATATTAAAGATTAGAGCCTATCATGCATGATAGTGCTACTACCAAATCAAAGGAGATCTCCAGTCGAGCTCACAACTTCTCCTCTTCTCCATAAAAGATCAAACAACCATATTCTTTTTCCATGATGCCTCTTATACATCCCACGAACCGAAAATAAGTCTATGACTTCAAAAATAGCCATTAAGTGCAGTTCAATCTGTTGGTTCGAAAAACTAGAGAGCATGCAGAGAGAAAATCATGAAACATTCAAAGTGAAACAACCCCAGACAAACCCACTTACATGCCTACTAAGACAGTTTGTGCAAAAATATTGAAAACAATAGGTTTCATTAATTCCAATTTTCTTGCCTATCCTTCCTTGCCACCGCCTTCCAAGTCTTGCAATTTCTAAATCAAAATTAACATGAAATTCCATTTTAGTGATACTTCCACATAAGCCTCCGCCAAGTCACTAGCCCCTGCCAAAACTTGCAGTACCCTATACATTAAAAACCTTATCAATAACATAAATGACATAGAAACTGTTGCCCTTAATGCATGCGACCACCTAATTCCCCTTTCATACCCATTAGTTTAGGATAGATCAAATTGCTTAGGTTAGATCTTAGGTAGTTTATAGTGCATACCTTAGGATATAACCCTAACAACAAATTTCCACCATAGGTCTTAACACATAGCCTTAGGTAGTTTCCACATAGGTTAGAATAATTCACAACATAATAGTTTAAGCATTAGGTTAGATCATCATAAAACCTTATAGTATTAGGTTCTATGTTAATTTTAATAGCCTAGAAACCTTTCCACATCCTTTAGCATAGAGCTTAGGTTAGGATTCCAATCAACCAACAAAGTCGAATAGGAAGCTTTAGGTTAGAATAAGAATTCTATTAAGTGACATAGCTTAGGTAGCGAATATTCTTACCTAGCTTAGGATTCCATAGGATAGCCCTTTTTAGGATCCCGAATCCTTCCTATGCCGTGAACACGCTGTATTTTCATGTTCGTCAGCAATGTCCTGCCATGATCAATCTCCAAGGACCCAAGCACAACAATGAACTGAATGGAAATATGTTCACACAAAAATCAAAGAACTTGTAACAACAAAGTTCAGTCAATATGTCTCTTAATTCATGGAATTTCAATTTACCATTCGTTCAACAGAGCAGATTTAAAACATTCCTTGGATCGGTAAAATTGATCCAAGGATGAGTCAGATTAATAGATAATTTTACAACTCTTAAACCAGATTGCAATTTATCTAAAAGAAGTGAAAAATGGATTCAAGGAAGCCATTCCAATTCAGTCAAAGGATCTTAAGAATAGAAATGATTTGTCCATATCAAGCATGATCTCCAACAATCAAAAGAACATATCTTTATAAGGAAAATCACATGTCAACACTTGAAATGAAAAGGAGGAAAATAAAAAATGTCAAGAGTGTTACATATTTGGTCCATTATGCTTGGAATCTCATGAAGGCGAGACTTGATATTATTCAGGATATTATCTAGGGATTGGGTGGAAGCGATTTTTCATATTGTCAAAGTATTGTAGATGAGATTATTGTCTAGTTAGAACCATGAAGTAATACATAATCTATGAAGAAAAATAAAAAACTAACTTGGTTGTTTATAACAACTCTAAACAATTCAGACAAGAATTTTTTTTATTATCTTAATTAAATTAAGAAAGATGTGAAATATGAAAAAATGCATAAACATGTACTAAGTTAAGTTTATCTAAGGTTGGTTTTAGGTAAGTTAGAGGATGGAGTCCTCGATATACAAGAGGGTACATGTTAAACCTGAATCTGTGCTGGTGTCAATACGAGGTGTGGTATTGGGGCCTACCCCCTCACTTCATTCCCTCAGCAATAAGGGTGTCAGGTGCTTAGTCATTATACTGCTCACCATATTGTTTATACTCGGTCATAACACCGAGTCATCTTATCCTCTTGATTATGAAATCCAAGTAGGTCGACCTAGGAAGGAGTGTTTAGATTCAAATTAAGTTTGATTTTGTTTGGCTATGTGTGAAGGGTGTTTGTGAATGTAATTCCTTGAACTCCTAATTAAGCTATGTGAGCAAGAAAGTATGAATGTTTGTTTGAGGACGTAAAGGAAATTTTGTAATTGAATGAGAATAGACACACAATATGCAATGCTAAAAGAAAATGATGAAAGAAAAGAGCATACCCATAACCACTTTTCCCTTTTTACTTTTTGATTTTAATGTTTTAAGCAACAACAAGGTGCTTCAAGCTAAAAAGTTATACGAAATGAAAACAAAGGAAAATAAATATATGAAATCTAAAAAAATGGACTAAGACGGTCGCACTGGGCATGTCAGGATGTTTATGGTGTTTTTAGGTTCAGTGTTATAAATGCTAAAAATACCAAAAAATCAAATGAGCATGGTTTCCTTATACTTGCGCTGAAAATCATAATTTCAGGATGATCAAATGCAGGAGAAATGAGAGAGGCTCCACCTTTCTCCAAGTGAAATAATCTGCCTACAAAGACAAATATAGACAAAGATATAAGATAAAGATGATAATGAGTTTCTTGATGAATGTTGATCCCAGGAATTTGAAAGACTTCCTTGTAGGGTGTCAACTCATTTGATATAATCAAGTGGATTAATAAATGACAAGACAAATGATAATAATGATAAATTTAGAAATCAAGGGGAATGGAAACATCCCATTCAGTTTTGTACGCAACACAGGCTAAGGAATTCGCAAGCTCAAAATCCTCGAAGTAGTCATACCATAACCCTTCAGTGGCTTCTCACTTTTCTTGTATGATTTCTAAATTTGATTCTTGATATCATCGATGTTTCGTGAGAATGTGATGTTGCACAAACTGAGTTCATGGAAAATTTCAAATTTGCTTGCACGTGAATGGTTTTTGTACAATCGAGAGATCATAAATGTTAGTGATTGGGTGTGCAGGACCTAGAACAGTCATCTAAAAAACATACAACTTGCAAACACTTATTAGACCATAATAGATTGTTGAAAATATGATATATGTTAAAAATGTCTAAAAATGATAGGGATCCATGGCGATCAGTGCTAGAATGCTTTTTTTACAAAGGGCTAATAAAAATACATTGGTTGATGATAGAAGGATTTGACAGTGCTGAGGTAAAATAGAAAGAGTCCAGAAACCTATGGGATCTAGAAAATAGGTATTTGCAAGTATTTAGGAAGCTATTGAAAGGATCAAAGGTCAGAGAACAAATCGATGGAAATCGAGGATCGAAAATGATCTCTATGGGTAATGCAAATATTGTAAAATTGGTATAAATGATCAAACAAGAGATATAACTCAAAAGGGTATGTAGGATGGAGTATATAATGGGATGTAAACTGCAATTGATGTAAAATAAATTAACAAAATAAAACAAATAAAGGTACTAACCTTGATAAGGCACTGAAGGTGATAGATCTCCAAAAAGGTTATCTAGTGCTCTAAAGAGACTCTTGAAGCTTTTTTACAGCAATGTGTTGATGATCTTGAATGTAATGGTGTCACTCATAGGTGTAGTAGTTCATCCTCAAATGCAAATTGTTGACTAGTTGGGAAATGGAGGAAGAGGCTGGTTAAATAGGATTGATGACGACCGTAACGATCGTCAGCAATCACAGATCATCGTTGATTTGTTGATAGAGGTTACAAACCAACAAAAAGAAAAGATGGAAATTGGTTGAAACCACATGTCATCCGAGATTTTAGGTTGTTAGGTGAATGGTGGGAGGTTAGGGATTCAGGTTGTGAGGGGTTAGCGGGTTAGGATGGGTAGAGTAAATTAGGCTATGGTGGTTTTGATTGGTTATGGGTGAGTATTTACTATGGTAATTTTGAAGCATACTTAGGATAGTAATGATATTGATAATTATGATTAATGTGATTAATGTGTGTTGGGTCGACTAGGGCTGAAAAAAAAGATGTCTACAAATGTCATGAAGATTAATAAATTTAACTAACAAGAATGAAACGATATATGACCCTTGACATTACTACATAAAGTTTTATTAGTGTGAGAAATGTAGATAGAAAATAATTTAAGATAGACCAAAAATACACATGTTGAGGGTTTTTACTTTTCAAGTTGAAGATGAATTTCATCAATATTTTAAGTGGAAATCTATAAATTTTTTGTGACTGTAAGACATTAAATCCAAAAATGAAGATGTAGATATAAAAAGGGGTATAAATAATGTCATGGGGAAAATGGGCTCATACGAACTCATGTGATAGGACATAAGTTTGCATAGTGAATCCCCCACGAATGTAAATGGAGTTCACCAAAATATAGATCCATGGAAAGAAGTTTTACACACCCAAAAGAACACAACTAACCACATCTAAGTCTCTAATTAGTTATAATCTAAATAAAGAATAACTAAAATAAATCAAAAAAATAAGGGGGTCTATTCTGGATTGCAAGATGATATGAATGTGAGAAAGAGTTTAGAGAAAATATATTTATTTTTAAAAAAATAGAAATTAAGAGTTGTAGGATAATACGTGAGCTTCTTCTTCAAAACCCTAATCTAATTTAAGTTCTATACAATTTACATACATGAGATAAATTTGGTTTGGGTCATGTGCTAAACCATGGAAACATTTAACTTTTATGATATTTATTGAATCCTTAAAGTTAAGAGAAAATTGGAAATCAACAAAAAAAATATGATACAATGAAATGGAAGTAGTCACATGCAGTAAATTTGTCTTAAACCTTATATGTTGATGTCTGCAACAATTACTAGTAGTTTTTGTACATGAAATTTGAATTTTGCTCAATGAATCCATTATTAATAACCTTCTAACTTCAATATAAATTTGTCTATATAAATGTGTTTTCCTCCTTTTAAATACACTAATTCACTTGTGTATTATAAATTTATTGAACTCAATCTAAGACTCGCCTATTAAGGTGTAAACATACACTATACATATAATGAAAAATGAAAATGATAAAAAAAACCTACAAATCTAAAATTATAAAAAAAACTGCCACAAATACCAATAAAAACAAATTCTATTAAAAAGATACATGAATATAAACTTCACATTTCTAGTAATAACCCTAAATCAATCTTTCAAACCCTAAATCAATCTTAACAAAAACATTTAAAAAGGTAAAGGAGATAATAAACAAGTTAGAAAATACGGACAAACAAAAGTTTAAAAAAGGGCAAAAAACCAAAAAAAAAGAAAACGACAAAATATGAGAGCCAAAATGAACAAAGTGTACCAAAAAAAACAAAACAAACAAACTGAAATTTAAACCTATACTCAATAAACCCAAAAATAGAGTGTCAAGTGGATGAATAGCATAAAAGACAAGTGCTAATGTAATGGAAATAGTGGAGTGGCAGACTTTATGAAAAAGGATATCGAATATTCTAAAAACCATTTTGTTTTTATTCCAATTCTCAAACGCAGTATTATTTATGCTTTGTACTCAGTATCAAAGTGGACCGCATGGTAAGTCCTCTTAGGCTTTTTGAGGCGTGCCCATTTCCCCATCTCATTTGTCTTTTATACGTGTGCAGATATGGAGTGCTTCTATTATTACAAATGGTTTAAGACCCCGTGCTGACAAGACACGGTGACAACTACCAAGACATGATAAGAATCGAGATAATCCTTCTATTGGAGATTGACCCCAAACCCCTCTGCTTTAACTTTAGGGGTGTGTAGATTTATGTAGCCGCTTCCTTCATAATATATATATATATATATCATTATGTAGTATATGACCCTGTCATCTTATTATTTTGGTTTCATGCGTTTATTTACAGGGAAAAATAGATTTTAAATTGATTTAGTTCACAAATATTTTTATTAAAGCATTTGAAAAGTGTACCATTAACAGAATGCCCTATTTGTCATATTGTGGTTGGTTGTTAAAAAGTATCATTAATGAAAAAGTAAACAACTATTGGTGATTTTTTCCATCAACTTATGGTGAAATCTAATGTACATGTTTTGGTACATGCACAAGTGTGGGATCATCTCCTCTATGGACATTTTGAATAAACCATCTTTACAAAATTAATATGATTGAATCTTTCATTTAATCTATAAACACATAATATTGTAACAACCTAATTATTAGTTGTGATATCAATTATTTAATTACATCCAATGAATGTAATAATTGTATATTTTTTATCAACCACCTATCTTTTATTTTAGTGTATTCTATTTTAAGTTTAATCAATCACATGGCAGGGCGAGGCGAAGACGGGGGGCGAGGGAGAGTGTGAAAACATACTCAAAATATTTTACAAGTTATCAGGGGATAACACATTTAAGTGCACACAAATAAACAACCTATATCCAAAAAAACACAAGTTCAACATCCTACTTTCACCCAATAAACAACTCCTATGTAAAGAAAAAATAATCAAAAGACCTTAGCAGCAATGTTCAGTCCACCATAAGTCAATGAAATCCTCAAAGAACTTCCACTTTGATCATCCATTTTGTGAGAGCATAGACTCATCTTTGAACATTTGGGTATGTATCTTATTTATCTTACCTATTCTCTTCTTACCCACAACCGACCAATCCCTCACATCATTTGTCTAGGTTACGAGAAAAATTTAAATATCATGTAGATGATCATGTGGATTCCTTCTTAAAACTTTGAGGTCACTTGAAAGATGTCCTTAAGTCCATCCTAAGTTTGTGGTCCTAAACTAGTTGAATCCTCCAGAAAATCTCCAAATTGAGCAGCAGCTAGAGAATTTACCATCACCATCCCCTTAGTCATAAGAGAAATGTTCCTCTAATGTTATCCATGACCCCTCTTTTGCAACAAAATATTTTTTGTGGTTAGGGACATCTCTTTCAGAGCCTCCACGTCTGATATAGATTACTATGGATTTTGCCCATAACCTGTCACAACCAAGTGGCGGAGAAGGACATTCTTCAACCACAACAATCTTCCTTATGTGTTACGTTGCAGACTATGGAGCTATGACAATGTTCTATAGAGAAAATAACTTTTGACATCTGGAAGGAAACCATTCATTATATACGTGGGTTAAGTCCAAGATCTTTTTCCTGAACCTTTAATTCTATATTTTTCTATATGTAATTTGATGTAGAATGTGGAACATCATTTGTCTTAGGATTGATGGCCAAAATTCTACCCAGGATATTTCTAATGGGATTAAACCATCCCTCATAACAAACCTACGGTGAAAGTTGGGGCAAAATCACCCAAACATGCAGTGGAGTTGAAGGAATTAAACTAGGTTTTAATAACAAAGTGATGTTGTTGGCAAACCCAAAGCTAACAAAAAATTACATCCTTGTCTAGGATTTCATAAAAATGACAATGAAAACGCCTCTTGCACAAAAGTAAGTATTAATTTAAACATCCATTACAGGTTGTTAGTCCTTTGAGATCCAAGAATGGAGGTTTGGGAGATCATGTTAGAAGCTTATAAAATGAAAAAGCAATACATGGCTCTTAAAATAACATTCTCTCTAGATCGACTCTTCCCAGAAATAGACAAAAGCGATATTATTAAAAAGGCTAAAGGCTTGATCGCATGGTTGAGACCCTTGAAAGGGCATGTGGAAACATCCATGAAAAAATCTATAGGGGAAATCATCCTACCTAAGGAAAACAAATACCACTAGTGGATGCAAAGACCCTGAATCACCCCCAAGTGCATGGATGACACCTAGGGTATGCCCTACCCCTAATAATATGTCAGATTTTGCCATCAATAAACACCCTTCAACACCATTCCTATTCTCATACCCTAAAAATTTCGAACCATTCCACCCACCACCCAAACATTTAGACTCTAAAGGAAATGTTGTCAAACGTGAAAGAGAAAAGGGCGAAGTCTAACAGAAATGAGAATGGAACAAAGCTCTTGAGATAACACGACCTATGTTTCCCATAGGAGAAACATACAAGGGTGATGGCCAAGATGTAGGTTGGGGTAAGGGCTCATCGTCGCCACGATCACCATTAGTCTAATTATTGTTAGGCTAGAGGTTCGTTGCACAAGAATCAATATTTTTATTGTTATTATTATATATTTGATTCATCAAATTAACCAAGAACTTTATCTCATTTTTTAATAATTATTTTACTTATCATGTAAAAAAATTATAAGATAAAAAAACAAAACTAATATTATAAGATTAAAGCATATGATGTGTCTACCTCCTTTTTTAATCATTTTTTGTTTTACCAAAAAAATAAGTTTCAGAACTAAAACTTCCCGGTGCCAAAAAATGGAAAATCAACAAGAATATTGTGTGTTAAATGAACAACAATTACTATTAATACTAATTGTATTAACTATTATTTATCTTAAATAATGTTTTTCAAATAATGTACGTATAAGATTATTATTTTTATATATTCTAAATAATAACATAAATATATTGACTATTATATATTTATTACAAATGGTATTTTAGTCATCCTCAAACTCGTATTATAAATTACCTTATTGAAATGATTGTTTTGGAAATTTATGTAAATAATGAAATGAACATAACAAAACATATACCATTTTTAACAAATCCTAACTAGTTATTAACATAAGGTAGTGTTTAGTATTTCTCTAATTTATATTCTAATATTTGAAGTGTTATCCATTGTGAATGTGTGTTTGATGTTATTAAATATTATATTTTAAAATATTGATACATAGGTTCTAATATTAAAAATGTGTTTGTATTATTGTTGTAATTGTGTGTAAGGGAATCATATTTTATTGATTCTTTAAATTCTACTTTTAAGTTTCTATGGAAATGATTAAAGGAAATGTCTTGTTTTGTGTTGCATCTTTTATTTTACGATATTATGTCTTATAACGAATGGAATAGTAATGCTTAAAGCTATAAATTTGTATATAAATACTGAAACTGTGTTATGTGTTTTATAGTGGGTTTTGATGTTGAATCATGTATTTAATAATGAATGTAAAAGTTTTAATTGATTTGGTAATCCATTGTATGCAATTTCAATTTGCAAAAAAAAAATCACTTCATTTAAAAATTATAATTATTTTTTTACCCACTCTAGGTATTTTGCAATGAATGTTGAACTTGCAATTCGTTAACATTTCACTACATGCACAAGCATTGTATATCAATATTTTTATTTTTATTTTTTGAAAACTACTTCTCCTTTATCTCTAATTCAATATTGCAAGGACATATTAGAACTCCAATTTTATTCATAAGAGGAAAACACTAGTGTATGCAAATGTGAGAACATTAAATCTTGCTCGACATATAGTAAAAGGTTTAATGTCCACATGTGATGTGTTTCAAATGGGAAAATGGATGAATGACTCAATATGATTTGATAGCTTCTTTAGGTAGTTCAAAAAAAAATTAGGTGTTTATTAAAAATGTAAGCTCTAAGTATTCTACAAATGGTGATGATGCAATAAAATATGAAGAAACATAAGGGAATTGTCATTTTTGTCTAGGAATTTTATTTGTTTCTAATGTTCATGTTAAGGATGTAATACTAACCTTTTCATTTCATTGAAACAAGATCTTTTCCTTATTGTCAAACTAAAGTGGTAGTCTTTTGCTATGATTTAAATTTCTAAATGTTTTTGGAAGGAGGGTAAATATGAGGGTTTTGAAAGGACCGAGATCCTTGTACATAAAAGAGGATTATAGAGAGGATCCATAACCTAATAACAAAGTATGGAACCAACACTATGAACCCAAAAGAAGCAGCCAAAGTGACCCACATCAAATATCAAAGGAGAAAATAGAAAATAACCACAAGTGAGAACAAGGAAAATATGATGCAATCATAGTTGCAGAGGTGACATAGAAACATAGGGCAAGATAAGAGGTATCCCCATGCACAAATGCAATAAGAAGAAGATGATGAAGCAAAGGGGAACAAGGAGGGAGAGAGGAGATGCAACCTAAAACAAGAAATAAGAAAGAGAAATGAAAGCCATAGAACAGGAATCCATAAGCAAAGTTGAAGAAGGAGAGAAAAGAAAAGGATATCAAAGATAAGTGTTTACCCTTCTTTCCCTTCTTCAAAATCAGTATCTATCAATTTCCAAGTGAATGCTCCTTTGAACCAAGAGTATTGGATTCATAAAAATTTAGGGGGTGCATAGTTCTATAACTCCTTATCTAGAGGATGGGGACCATCGTTATCAGAGTTAGAGTGATCGGAATCATGAGGTCGCTTGATCCCTTTAGTAAGTCTCTATAAAGAGGAGGGTGATACTTTGGATGTCCCATCTTAGTATATTTAGCATTAGTGGACTGACCAGCGACTGATGGAGCTATTGTTGTCCAATTTCACCCCTCAAGCAAAATTGGACAAACAAAACCCACAAAAAAATGAGGGATCGGTTCAGCCATGGGAGCTCGCACTTCAAGATTGGCCAAATAGGTTGAATAGGGACGAGCACATTGCAGAGGATTTGGAAAATGAAGAAGCTCTGAAGTCTAAAATTCAGACTTCGGAGGTGGGGTTGTTCGGAGTTAGGCTGAAGGTTAATTTGGGGACTCATGCGGAAAGGAACGTAAAAAAGGGGAGTCAAAATTACAAAACATGAAGTCTAAAATTTAGACTTCGGGATTTTAGGATTTCAGATATTTTATGAATCAAGTGGATAATCTAACCTCGAAACCCCGAAATCCTAAAAAACCTGAACCCAAAAACTCAGAAATCCTGAAAACCCGAACCCAAAAATCTCAAAACCTTAATCCTCGAACAGGAATAGGTTTGAAACCTGAAGTCTAAATTTTAGACTTCGAAGTTTTGAAATTTCTGAAATTTTTTCTTGAGCCATGAACAATGTCACGTGACATAGTTTTTGAGTCCAAACTCTGAATTCTAAATTTAGGACTTTGGAGGTTCGGCATTTCGGAACTCTCAAGCCGACTTGAGCGATGAACAGTAACCCGAACTCCAAAATCAAAATACCCAAAGTTTTGAATCTCGAAAGTCTGAAATTTTATATTTTACAACATGCGATGTAATTCAGAGTCTGAAAAGGAAAACATCGCCACTGGCATTTATTGCATTATTGCACCCTCGTCTTCAGATGGCCATAACGTTTGATTGGAAGCTCAGATTTGCATAGAATAGGACTTTTTGGAAAGCTCTCAGTGTCCTTTACACAACTAATATTTGTTTTCTTATTCTTTAAAAGGCTAAGTATTTAAAAATGAAGAAATACCTGGTCTGCCACTTTAGAGGGTGTTTCCAAGTTTCTCACCTACCCAAATGATGAGGTATGGGTTTCCTTTTTTCTCCAACAAGGTAAAGTACAAGGAGGTATAGGTTTTGCAGTGGCACCCATCATTGTTGTAGGTGATTTTAATGCATTTTAAGGTGGTTAAAGCAAGATTTCAATTTCCTTCTCTGTCCCTTCTCTCATTCTTCCTATATATTATAAGGAGGGGCTCATTTTAAAAGGTTGGAAAACTTGTATATGCCCCTCCCTTCTTTCTTATCTGTAAAAGATTTGTGGAGATTTCAAACCTCCCTATTGAACATTGTAATGCAAAATATATGCCTTTGGCCCTGAATGTGATGTATTGTATCAACTTTGAGAGCAATAAAATCATATTTGTGGATGCGTCAAACCCTCTTGTGTTATATTGCAACTTTCTGATCTTTCATTAAATGCAAGGTTATTGTGTATTTGTGTTGTTTTCATTACAAGGTATGGTAGTGTTGTGTTTATTATGCAGGTTGTTCAACATCCTTCTTTGTGCATCACCTTCCCTTAGAGTAAGTTTTAATTTTCATGCATTTTCTCTATCTCTGTCTCATTGGAAATATTAGATTAGGGATAGAACTGCAACTATCTGCACTTTGGTGTAGTTGGCAGTAGGATAGGACAGGAAATCAAGCTTCATCCCAAGAGCTTTCCTGATCACGAAGTCCCACACTTTGGGAATAGCTTCATGTTATGCAATCACACTGACAGTTTCAATCTATTGAGTTGCAAACAATCAGGGGTGCTGTGATTACACATCAACAGTTGTATCTCCAGCTTCTTGAACTTCTAAGTCAAATTCAGAGTCATCATAAATATCTAGAGGGTTCCATCGTCTATGAATGAATACTTTTTTATTTAGAGCTTGGCCTTTCTTATGAGGGTAAGAATCCTGGATGTGCCGCAAAGTCATGCAATTCCAACATCTAAAATTCGTATTTTAATAGTCAATATTTTGGATGTGAGTCACATCTCCCATCTTCAGAGTCATTTTATCGAGAAAAACTTTATTGAGGTCTACTTCTACACAAATCTTGACAAAATTAAGGAGGTCACTCTTTACTCTCTTGTTGTCTTGTTTGATGAACCTCCCTAGACTATTGTCAATATCTTCATGAGCAAGAAAAAAATGAAGAGGAATATTAAGCAATCGTACCCAAACAGGAACTCGCAAGATGGAGAAGTAACTCAGATCAAATTGAGGAAACCATGGGGAAGTTAAAATACCATTCGATACCTAGAATGAGGGACCCTCATCAATAGACGTTTGATAATCTTTTTGGTCATAGAAGTAGACTATAAAGAAGCCTCAGGAACATAAGAAGTACTCACAATTTTGTGTCCACGAAGAATGAATCCAGTGAATCAGAGCATTGGTCGATGGCTATACACCATTAAATCTGCAGATGAGGGCCTTAGTTTCTAGGTTTTGTCTTAAGGCCATATCTTCTTCATTGTTGATCTCCAAAGTAGGGGATTTAAATGCTTGTTCCACAATGTAGGCGGGGGAAGAGGAGTTTTTCCTACAGGTGTGGAAGTGGCATTTTTAAATAGTGCCTCTTTAAAGGGGGCATGGTTTCATGTTTTGGCTTCACCCTTTAAAAGATTAAACATGAAAATCTTGAAGTCACGTCTGATCCCACAAGAGAAGAGCAGGGAGTCGTCCTTTAGAGATTTTCTGACAAAAACTATGTTATGAGATCAACCCTATAGCTCAATTTATGGGAAAGAACTGATTTAAGGTCCCTTCCTAGAGAAAGTCGTGGGAGTTGGATGTAGAGGGTGCTTCGATACAAATTTTAAACAAGTACCTAGGTACTGAGAATGGAAAAAACTGAGTTGGGTTCATGAGAGGAGACATCACACCCACAGAACATGCCGTCTCGAGCCCTATCAAAGTCTAAGCAGCCATTCCTAGATCCATCTATCAAAGGAGAGGGGGCATATATGACACCCTGAGTCGATGTCTCCAGCAACAGCCCGTAAGACCCTGTTGCCTTTCCTGAATCCCATCACCATTTCCAAAAACCGCACCATTATCGCTAGGGTTAGGGAATACAGGCAGACATGAACTCGCCATCGCTATCGATTCTATTCAAAATACCAATTTTCAAATGTTGTTCACATGATGATTACCATTTTACTTAAAAGTTTATTCTAAATGAACGAGTTTTTTTGGACTCAGCACCTAATGCAATTAAATGATACAAAAATGTGATTTGCAACTAAATAGAAAAAATATATATTATGAAAAAATAAGAAAATTGTTGGGACCTAAAAAATCTATACTCTTTCAATAGTTACGTTATACGTTGGGAACTAATTCTTGATTATTATTTATTTATATTCTTTGGAGCGCGTGATAATTTTAGGGAAATATGAAGGGTTTTGTGAGGAATTTGAGAAAAAACAAATGTGCAAAAATAGAGCAAGAAGCTATAGTTACATGCAAATTTAATGGAAAAATTAAAATAGTGATAAAAATTTGCATGAGTAAGAAAGTTACCATGTCAAGAATAGGAAGGTTAAATATGGAAAATCAGGAAAAGTGAGGAAAATTATTAGGATTAAAAATAGTGATCCTAAAGATGGACCAGAAAGCATGTAAGGAAAAAATGAGTATCTAGAAATGAAAAAGGTTTCTTGTAGTTCGAGGATCACATTGACCACAAACCTCTCTAGTATTTGCAAGCATAATTTAGCATAGGCATATTTATTGTATTTTATTGCATTGTCTTTTATTTAATAATGTGCAACATGTGCACTCTATTCTAGTGACTTGCATTCAATATTGGTATTAATAGTAATTACATGTTCATGTGAGATGGGTCTTATCATCTCGTAATTGGTGTCTAATAGGGTGTCATGTCTATCCATATGAGGCTTTCTAATATCTATAAATATTACAACTTTTGCATTGTTATGTAATCTAATTTCATGATCAATAATATTTGTGAGGCTTCTGTCCCTGTTTGGTCATTGCAATTTTATTCTATTCTATCATTTTGTATCAAAGCTATACCATTATTATCACTCCTTTTTCATGTCCAACCTCAGTGAAATTCCAAATATGTTGCACACCCATCTTGACGTGCATTCTGATCATCCAATAAAACATTCATGCATTTTTAAACTGAGACGTGTAATTATTTGACCATATATAATATTGTTTGAAGTGGATGTCCCTATCAGACAAGTTTCCATAAAATAACTGGAAACACCCTTGCACAAATTCAGTAGAATGAGTACGATCATCACTGATATAAAAGTGGTAGTCTCTTAAAAAAAATTGATCATTCTTTGTACTGTCAGGAGAATGTAGAATTGTTATATGCACAAAAATGACAACTTGTACTGAGTTGTAATATTACAATTGAACCTCCATTTGTGTTTCCAATGTGTAATTCTCTGCAAAATCGACCACTGAAACAATAGTACCAATACGAAATGTGTCTTTGCATAGCTTGAAATTTTCATCGAACCATCGAGCTCTATGTGTATTCCTCGCATACTCATAAACAATTTCATCCTTAAATTTTCTCAAAAATTAGAAAACAAGCATTTTTCTGTAACTAGCTCACACCGTTTAGACTCTTTTCCATCTTTAAACTGGTATGCAACTGATTTATATTTATCAAACTCAACTAAATTATGTCCTATTGTAACTTCAATTTTCTCATGGATGCAACTTTCCAATTTAGGTAATCCGCCTCATGTACTACAACTTCCATCTAAATAATCCTGACTATAAAAAAAATTTCCAACTTCTTTTTCACAAAATATAGTAGGAATGAAATCCATGGAAGATATTGGTGGAATTTTAACACCACATTCCGATAACATAGTTTCAGAATGAAAATTAGAACCAATTCGTCAAAATTTAGCATAATGCATCACAAATTCAACATGTTTCCTACAACAACAAGTGGTGCGAGCGTAGTTGATTTTCACATAGAATGGTTTCAACATTTCAAAAAAATGTTGACTAATTTTAATTTCCAAATTCTCTTGTTCAAACTTACGAAAAAATTGAGTTTGAGTCATATCTAAGAAATGCTTTGGATGTGGTTCACGATTAGTAGAACCAACTCTTTGTTTTATAACATCTCTTGTATTAGGTGAAACTCTAGTGTTATCATGCCAAAATTTAATAACAACTTCTCTTATAGCATCAGAATTATTTTTGTCCTTGCACAGTGCTCTAGCAGAAAATGCCCAAAAATCGGCATTATTGAGTGATTGAAGGATATTACGTCTTTCAATTGCTTTCATTAGATTTTTTCGATTAACTTGCAACATTCCATTATTCTCTCCTTCTGTTGTGTAACCTCTCTATTCATTTAGGGGAGTCCAGTACAATTTCTTTCCTATAAATACTGTACATGAGCTCTATGTGGAGAATAATATGAAATATACAATATCTATTCTTTCTCCTTCATTTTTCTACCTCTCAGTTTGGTATCAGAGCCAAGTAGTTAAGTGCACCAGCCCCAGAGTAGTTCTGGGATGGGTGACCTCCTAGGAAATTCCCGATGTCACTGCCTCCTAATGTCGTTGGGCCTAATTGGGTGTATACGTGGTGGGCCCAGAGCTCACGTGGTTGCATCTAGCTTCATCGTGTGGGGGTGTGTTGGCATAGCAGCTGATTAACATGATGAGATCCCTCTCCACCACTAGTTCGAGCTTTTGGTGTGATGGCAAATCGTTTGGTATCAGAGCCATCAATTTCTCATTTGCGAGTATTTGGTTGCACATCATACATGCATGTCCCAGCTTAGAAGAGAAAGAAGGTAGAGCGAAAAACACTCCCGTGTATCCTTCTTGGCTACAGTACTACCTCGAAGGCGTATCGTCTCATGGATCCTGAGACAAAGAAACTATATGAGAGTCGGGATGTGGTTTGTGATGAGTCATCCTTGGCCTCAATAGTATCAACAAAAGATACACTTCCAAACACATCTCACCGATTAGTCTCTGAATCAGATGATGAGCTGGAGGAGACTACTCAGAGAAAAGAAATGCTGCCAGGAGAACTATTTGTTGACCTTGGAGAACTGCAGAATCCAGTCTTTCATGAACGAACAATGCATATTGAAATTGACTGCCATTTCATTCGAGAGCACATCTTGAACCATCAAATTCAGCTCCAGTACTGTCCTAATGAAGCACAAGTTGCTAACATTCTCATTAAATCCCTTGGCAAAGTGAAATTTGAATCTTTCAGAGGTCACATTTGCAAGAATAATATAATAAAGGGGGGAATGTTAGCATATGTTGGATAACTTATATTTTTTAGGTGTCTATTCTATCCCTTTATCTTCTCCTTCTAGTATTCCATTATTCTCTCCTTCTGTTGTGTAACCTCTCCATTCATTTAGGGGAGTCCACTACAATTTCTTTCCTATAAATACTGTACGTGAGCTCTATGTGGAGAATAATATGAGATATACAATCTCTATTCTTTCTCCTTCATTTTTCTGCCTCTCAGACCATTCCATCTCAGTGGGACCTATTGCATGAAGCTTTGGATCAACTCCCACGCACTGACCTGGTTATGCACAAGCCACACACTTCTATCAGAATCTGACAAGAAGAGGAGAAATAAGTAAATTTGTTAAAACCCCACCCTTCTATATGTCCTTGGTTATAGGCAAACACCTAGTGCATAACTGCATGATTGAATCAGGCGCTAGTACTTTGGTTATGCCTAAAAATATAGCTGATGTGTTAGGTTGGAAATATATCCCTTTGTCTAAAGGAGTCCTACAACTTGATGGCTCAATTTAAGCAACTTAGGAGTCATCAAGGATCTTGAGTTAACCCTCCATGCATGTCCAAGCCTTAAAATTACTCAAGATGTGTCAATTATTGACCTGTCTCCTTTGTTTTCCCTATGTCTATCAAGAGAACTCATTGCCAAGGCGGGTGGCTACCTATCTTCTAATTTGTATCATATGTTACTCAAGACAAGGTATGGTACTCGGTTTACCATACAAGCTGAGCTTATATTTTCCTATCATGTGGAGCCATATGTCCCATCCCCTCTCCAAGCAAATTGTCTTATCTAGGAAGAACAAGTTCTAGTTCCCGAAGAGCAGTATCTTCCACCCTATTTTCCAGACCTATTGCTTGATGAATAGGTGGAAAGGAATCACAAATGTTATCCCTATGTTGAATAACTAGAAGCTTATGAAACTGGGCTTGGTACTTATTGCATTTTAGAAGAAGATGTTACGCTTCCACGTGCACTCATGGGAGACAAAGTTCAAACTGGTCTATGGAAGTTTTATTTTGATGGATCCAAAAGTAGAAACGGTGTAGGAGCATGAGTTGTTCGCAGTTCCCCTAAGGATGAGAAATTTTTCTTCATGCACAGGTTACAATTTGCATGCTCTAATAATGTGGTAGAGTATGAAGCATTGGTGCATGGCTTGCTCATTGCTGAAAAGAAGAAAATTAAAGCGTTGCAGATATTTGGGGACACATAATTGATCATCCACCAGGTCAACAACAAATTCTAGACAAAGAATAAGCTTCTTAAAGCTTATAAACATAGATTTTGGGACCTACTTGATATCTTTGATGCCCTTAATCTACAGGTAGTCCCATGCGGAATGAACAAAGAAGCTGACCAAATGGCCATTCTCAGTTCAAAGTTTTCTCCTACTGAGGACTTCTCCAAAGGAAAGACTCACCACATTAGGATGGTAATCAATCCATCCATTCCAAAAAATAACATCAGCTGGTAAGTTTTCGAAAGTGATGCGTAGATCATCCAATTTATCCAGAATGAAGCTAAATTTTCATCAAGTATGCAAGCCGACTTGCATGACAACTATGGTTACCAAGTAATACAACTGAAGACAAATAGGTTGCCTAAAGGGTTGGTCACATTAGAGAAAATTTTCTGCCCTGATGATGAGTTCAAGGGTGAAGAAAAGATACATACGCACCATGCAAGAAGACTACTCTCCTATTACTATTACACGTGGAAAAAAGTTGCTTAACAGGACTTGCTCACATGAAGAGAAACAAGCCTTCATCTCTATCTATAAAAAATACAGTGATATTTTCTCATGGGAGTATGAGGAACTCAAAGGTTTTTATCCAAGTGTTGCTCAACACTCCATTGATCTTGATCCTAGCATAAATCCCATCAGACAGAAACAATGGCCAGTCAATCCAAAAATTGAGCCCCTTGTGAGAAAGGAGTTATCCAAACTCATTGAGGCTAAAATTATCTTTACCTTCAAATATTATACCTGGGTCATCAATCTTGTTCCAATGCGCAAGAAAAATGGTGAAATTAGACTCGGTGTTGATTTCAGAGATTTGAATAATGCATCTCTAAAGGATCATTATCCTTTGCCTTCAATGGAGCAAATTATGCAGACCATAGCTGGCACACAGACGTTATCCATGCTAGATGGGTATTCAGGTTTCAACAAGATCCTGGTTAATGAAGAGGATCAATTCAAAACAACATTTACAACCAAGTGGGGAACATATGCATATCAGGAAATTCCCTTTGGTTTGTCAAATCTAGGTGCAACATTTCAATGCGCCATGGATATTTCCTTCAAAGGTTACATCAATGACTTTATCTTAGTTTACCTGGATGATATAACTGTCTTCTCAAAGCAAGGCACGGATCACATGGTGCACTTGGAAAAGGTATTTGAGAGATGCATAGAAATCAGGGTATATCTTAACCCCAAGAATTTCAATTTTGTGGTGGCACAAGTCAGGCTCTTGGGCCATGTGGTTTTAAAGGATGGCATCCTGATTGATCCTGAGCACGTTTCAGCCATCCTAGCCCTTTCCATACCGGTGCACAAAAATTCCTTACAGTTCTTCCTTGGCAAGATTAATTTTGTTAGGCGTTTTATCCCTAACTTTGTTGGACTAGTTTGGCCCATCACCCTCTTGCTCAAAAAGGACATAGCCTTTAGATGGACAACAGAAGGAAGAGGAAGCTTTAACAAGATCAAGAAAGAGATTGTTTGTGTGCCAAAACTCATCAACCTAGACTACTCAAAGGATTTCATCCTTTATTTTTATGGTGTTGATGCAAGCATTGATACTATCTTAAAATAGGAAAAGGAACAAGGGCTCGAACAGCCAGTGGCCTTCTTCAGCCAGACGTTGAAGGATTATGAATTGAAATACAGTCACACAGAGAAGTAGGTCTTTGCCATCATGCATGCACTCAATAAATTCAAAATTATGCTCACCACCAATCATATCAAGGTGTTAGTCTCCCAGTCATCTATTAGAGACTTCGTCATGGGAGAAAAAATCAGTGAGAAGAGAGTGTGATGGGTGATAAAAATCATTGAATATGAATTGACTATTAAGGCCACAAAGCTAGTAAGAGGAAATGCACTCTGTAAGCAAATTATTGAGGATGCATAGAGTGAACCTGAGGCTTCATTATTTCTACATGAAGACCTCCCACATGTAGAACATGAACAAAATATAGACCCCGACACACGTGACTAGATGAAGGACATGGTCACATTCCTTTCCAAGGGCGCGTACCCTCCCAGTTTGAACAAAGAAAAGAGAAGGCATATGAGGTTGTAATCTATCCCTTATGTTTTTATTGATGGACTTATCTTCAAAATAAATCTAGATGGCATGCTAATAAGATGTATCAATGGTGCATAGCCTGTAAAAGTGCTAGCAAAATTTCATGATGGATTCTCTGGTGGACACTTCTCTGCCAAGATTATAGCACTGAAGATCATAATGGTAGGTATATTTTCACCTACCCTGTTTGCAGATGCACACAAATGGATCACAAAATGCAAAGAATGTGCTTTCTTTAAAGGAAAGAAAACATTAGCAGTGCTTCCCTACTGACCAATCCAAGCGGATCAGCCCTTTACGTAGTGGGGTCTCGAATTCATAGGAATGATCAATCTTCCTTCAAGCGATGGAAATAAATGGGTGCTAACAGCTACATATTACTTCACCAAATCGACAGAAGCTGACGTGCTTAAACAATCAACTAAGGCAGTCATCCTTGACTTTCTCGAGGGTTTAGTCACAAGGTTTGGCATTCCTCAAACCATTATCTCTGATAATGATTAGCCCTTCGTTGGTGCTAAAATCATTGATTGGGCTCTAAGTTTGGGCATTTACCTGAATTTGTTTTTAACTATTACGCTTAGGGAAACGGTCTGTCATAATCAACAAACAAGAACCTGATCAAAATCATGAAGCACACAATGAACATTAACCAAAGATAGTGGCATACAAAGGTCTTATGTGTGCTCTGGGAAGATAGAATCACAGTCAAAAAGGTAATAGGAACTTCACCTTACAAGATTTTCTATGGTAAGGAGGATGCCCTTCTTTTGATACTAGAACTAAATTCATTGGTGCTTGCCCAACAACTGGAATTTAAGGGCGCAGATAAGAGATAAATTAGGATGGAAGCGTTGGTTCATATTTAAGAGATCAGAAACTCTATCATGATCAAGCTATAACAGCATCAGCAAGCAACAAAGAAATGGTTTGACAGAAAGGATAGGCCTCAAGCTTTAAAATTTGGGGACTTGGTTCTAAAATGGGATGTTGAAAGAGCTAAACCAAGGCACCATACAAAGTTTGATGCACTTTGGAGTGGCCCATACATCATCAAGTCCTGCAAAGAAGCTAACTCTTTTGAGTTAACTCATCTGGATGGAAGCATGCTGCAAATCCTAGTAAACAGGATCTATCTCAAACCCTTCCATTAGGTTTACTACGTCATGTTTTATATATTAAATTAGTATCAATTCCTCCAAGTTTGCTCTGCACACATTGTTTGTTTGTACATAGTTCTTTCCCCTCGCATACTTTATGCACGTGCTCTTTTGTTACTTCTAGAATGCAGAGCTTCTCTCAGCAATTGTGAGATTCAGAACAAAGTGTAGATATGATTTTCAAGTGATTACGGGGGAATTTTCATAATTAAACAAGTAGACTTAATTCCCAATGGGTGCTTCAGGCTACTAATCTCTTTCATCTAGCAGGCAGATGGCCCCGAATGTTGCCAAAACTGTTATCCTGATAGCTCTCCTAGGCATTTGGATAACTTGCATACACATCCTTCTCCCCTTCACATTCTTCTATCTCCTTCCATTTTCCCTTGCACGCCTTCATCCTGCATGCCCATTTTCTCTCCTTCCTCCTACGCGCACACCCCCTTCTATTTCCCTTTTGCGTGTTTTTTTCTCACTTCTATGCATCACGTGTGCTTTCATTCACCTATTTTTGCTTTCCTCCAAAACCACTTTCTTCCGCGTGCACCCTTGTGCTTTCTACCTTGCTCCCACACTCTACCCGTTCACCTTCTTTCTAGTCAGCTCAGTGCATCTCCAAAGGTAAGAGTGGTCATTGAAAATTCCAAGTGCCTGTGGAAGATTCCATGTGTCGACTCGACACTCCTTCAAAGGGAAAATCCTGAGCGGGTTTCTAAATGAATGCAGAGCCTCCACGTGTTTGATTTCATAAAAGGATAGGGTCAAGGTTGAATAGTCAAAGCATTGAGACAGGCCTGTGGAGGATGCCAAGTGTTAGCCCGATGCAACTCCAAAAGAAAAATACAAAGGCTGCCCTCAAATAAGCACCAACCCTCTATGTGTTCATTTTCAAAAGAGGGCCCATTTTGGTAGTTGGTTCCCGCCTTTTTGTATGGACCTGATTCAAATTTCAAATGAGCATATATTTTGACTTAGTGCTCGAAATATGAAAAATATGGCACCATTGGAAAGATCTCGGCCTTGTCTATGCCATGGAAATATGAAACTTTAATTTTATAGAGGTTAGGTAAAAAATTGAAGAAACATCTTCGGGCCATTAATATAGGTTCTATTTGCCCCCAACAACCAGATCGGATTTTATCTGATCCACCGTTCCTCCTCCTTTGATGCGCTGAACAAGTAATTGATGCAGAGATGACAAATTTGGGGTGGAATTGTAGGAGGCATTGATGGTAGTAGTTGAGCCTCGAATTAATTTTCTCACCTCTTTCTCCTTCTTCCCTCTGTGCTGGATCAATAAAAGAAGGGTCGGGGCTCATTGTAAAGGGTTGGACACTCTGGATTCTTAGACATTTTGCTAAGGACACCATATTTTCTATATTTTGAGTTGCATACCTCTATGCATGGCTGTTGCATGTGGATATCGGCGTCTTTCATCATTGTAATAGTTCTGTACATCTCCAGAAGTAATAGAAGCATCATTTTTTGACTCTTCTCTATCCTAATGTGTTTACATTCCTTATTATTTCCTTTTCTTTTGTGTTGTGTGTTGGTTGTGCTATTTCAAGTCCCTTGCTGTTCCATATTTGGTTGCGTTCCATGAGAACGATTTGGTGAATGCATCTTTCACTGTGCTACTCATGCCTAACCTCCTTTCACATATTCCCTATAATTCTCTCTCATAATAGATAGTGTTTATCCCTCTTTTCTGGTGTTATATCCTTTTATTATAGTTTACTTCATGTTTCCCTTCTTTCCCTGGTCCCTTGACATGCTTATCTTAGTTTCCCCTTTAAGCACTAGGATTAGCAGCAGCAGTAGAAATAGATAGAGGAACTGGCCTTGTCTGGAGATCCATACCAATCTCGCAAGGTCCCACAACTTGGGCATGGTTCCATTGTGGTCTCAAACATCTCGGCCCTCTCCGAGATCTGAGATGCGGGTGCACTTTTGAGCTACCACCAATAATTTTTTTAAATCAAATATAATACATATATTTTGTGTGTTTTTATCGCATTTTGGTCATGACTTTCCCTTACTGGTTGGAGTTGGCACAAAATTTTGCCAAAATTTTCATCAAAAATACATAGCATGTCATGTCATCAAATAACCCACACACACTCAGGGAATCTTCACACCGAGAGGGGGATTTCAAATACTAGAGAGGTTTGTGGTCAATGTGCACAATAGTTTATTTACCCAACCTATAATACTTCCATTTTTTAATTACCTGAACTAGTGCATTCATTTCCTTATCATATACTGGATATCCTTTAACTGTTGAAGTGAAAGTTTTAGAATGATAGCATACGGGTTTACCTCCTTGAAGCAACACTATGCCCATAGTGTAATCACTAGCATCTATCTCTACTTCAAAAGGCTACTACAAATTAGGAAGAGCAAGTACTAGAGCATGACTAATATTGTATTTCAATAACTCAAAGGATTTTTCTTGTTCCTTACCCTATTCAAAACCCTTACTCTTTGCGAACATTATGTGTAGAGGTGCCACAATTGTGGAGAAGCTTGGAATTAACTTCCGCATGTAATGTATTGCTCCCACAAAACTCCTAGTCTCTGTGGCTCATGTTGTTGTTGGCCAATTAGTGATGGCTTCCATCTTCTTTGGATCCACTCATAGCTTTCCTCCTCCAACCACATGCCCAAGATAGACAAGTGACTGTTTGGAAAATTCACATTTCTTCATATTACAAAGAACTTGTTTCTCCCAGAGAACTTCCAAGATTTTTTGTAAATGAGTTAGATGTTCTTCCCATGTTGCACTAAAAATCAAGATATCATCTAGATATACCATGAAACATGAATCTATGAAATCCCACAATACATCATTCATTCATCTCATAAATGTAACGGGTGCATTGCATAAGCCAAAAGGAAGTACTAACCATTCATATGTATACCCTATTTTGTCTTGAAGGAAGTCTTCCATATATGCTCCTCCTTCATTCTGACTTGGTGATAACCTGACTTGAGATCCAACTTTGTGAATAATTTGGCATGCTAAAGCTGGTCCAAGAGATCATCTATGTGGGGAAGTGGATATCTGTTCTTTATGGTGATCTTGTTCAAATTGCGGTAGTCGATTCACATACTCCAACAACCATCCTTCTTTGGCACCATCACAATAGGTGAACTGCATGGTGAGGTTCGGACATATCACCCCTTAGTCTAATAGTTCATGGAGTTGTTTCTTTACTTCAGTACTCTCAAGAAAGGATTTCCTATACAACCTATTGTTTGGTAGAGGGGACTTTGGTAATAGTTGAATCTCATGCTCTACTTCCCATTTTGGTGGTAAACCACAAGGAGCCTGAAATACTTCATGAAAATATTGAATAATACTATCCAAATCATGATTTCACTGGTTAGAAATCTTTGAACTTCTAGCCCATCTTGTTTGTCCTTTAACAAAATTAAACAAAACTGATTATGATTTCCCTGAATAAGTCATTTTTCTTGGTTAGCACTCACCATAGTAACCAGTGTCTTACGCTGGTGTGCCCAAATGTTGTAGCTAATCCCATCCTTGTCCCATCTATACCGGTTTTCCCTTCTCATAAATATAGCATCCCTAATATACATGTAAGGAATCCCGAATACGACATCAAAAGCATCAAGTGGAATAACATCAACTTCCAAAACATCAATATACTAGGGATTTATCCCAAACTTGACATTACATCTTCTTGTTACCTGAACTTCAAAACCCTTCTTCACCCAACTGAAAGGATAAGGGTGTGGATGCTCATAAGTGTCAAGACCAAGTTTCTTTACAACTGCTTCAAAAATCAAGTTAGACTAAGAACCAGTATCAACCAAATAATTTACCTTAGTTCTCTTGATCTGAATTTTGATCTAGAATAGTCTACTCATCTCCTCTTCCTAGATGTCCATGTTGGTGCCCGTGCATCCAAGCCTTTTGTCTAAATTAGATTCATCTTCGATTTCCACCTCCCTTTCTATTTTTACATCCGTCATGGACTTCTTTGAGTCCTTGGTTCGGTTCTTTGGATGGAACTCCAGATGCAACTTCCAACATGTAGCGTCAGTATGACTATTGATACCACAATTATTACAAAAATTCTTGGGATCTTTACAAGTATTTAAAGTAGTAACAACTTGTTTACCTTTCCCTTTCCACTTACCCTTGTTACTTGTTTTCCCATACTCTTTTTTCTACTGATTTCTAGATTGCTTTGCCTTTGGTACTGCTTCTCCTTACTTCTTTTCATCATCTATGTAGTATTCCTACAACACACACCTCGTTGAGATATTTGGGATTTTTGGAGATGACTTTTCTTCGAAGGTGAGTGTGAAGTCCTCCCAAGTACTTAGTCAAAATATCTTCATCCTCCAAGTCCATGTTTAACAACATGGCCTACCTCCGAAACTCCTTAGTATAGTCCTACACACTTTGATCACTGTCTTGTCTAAATTTTTTCCGTTTAATCATTTGGTCAGTCTTGTGGCCAATAGGATAGAAGTTAGCTCTAAGTAATTCTTTAAATTCTTGCTAAGATTTCACAATAGGACACTTCTCCTTTTCACAAGTTCTTAGATGGGTTTCTCACCAAACTAGAGCGTGTCCCTCCATTTTGAGATGTGCAAAGGTGATCCTTTGTTACTCAGTGACATTATGGACGCTAAAGTAGTTTTCAAACTATTTTAACCATTTATCAATCAACTCTGCATCTACTTGTCCTTCAAAGCTTTTAATCTCAACTTTTGTCTCAACTTTAAAATGAGTATGGTCAAAGTTTACCTTTTCTCTTGCGTGTGAAGTCTCTTCTTGATGCTCTTCCCCATAATCTTCCTCACGGTGGCTCTTCCATATGCCAACCTTTTCAGCTAAGCCTCGAACCACTGAGTCCATGGATTCTTGCTTGATAGAAGCTGTCTTATGCAAATCTGCAAGTTCTTCTTGCCTTCTAAACATCCTATCCATCATGGTCTTTAACATCTTGATTCTCTAGACCAAGTTCTCTTCCTCCATTTGTCCCTAAATTCTCTGTTTTCACTTCTTTTTAGAAATTTATGGATCGTAAGGTAAAGCCTCTTCGCCTTTAGTTCTTGTCACTGTCATACCAATCCAAGAATGAATACCATATTCCTAGATACTTGTTAGCTCTAATACCAAAATGATCTATAAACTCTTCAACTTTAGAATTATCCACAAAATAAAAAGTTAACGTTGTTGTTCTACTTTCTATTAGAAAATGAAAGAGATAGCTAGTGAATGAATTTTTATATGCTTAGAATCCAAAATTGTAGGAACGACAAGAATATAAACTCATAAACACCAACAAGTTTTATCTTGGAAACCTCCACAGGAGGAAAAACCAGTGGGGAAGGGATCAATTGCTCTTTCTTCCCACTTTTATTGGCCAATTCAAAACAATAAGTACATAATTTACAATAAGTATGAAAGAGAAGTAGATAATATCTCACACTTCCTCCCAATTACTTGCTTGCTCTTTCTCAACACTCCTTTCTTCTACAAAACACAATTCCAACACTAAGAACTTCTTTCTCACTTGCTTTCGTGCTTCTATGATCTTATTCTCTTCTACAAACATGTATTTATAGCCTTTCTCATGTCCTCTCATGCACTGGAGAATGGGAAAAGTCATGGAGGAGAAGAGATATAGACAACCTTTCAAAATATGGGGTTGTTTGTTTCATATTTTTATTTTGTGTCTAAAAGAGCCAGGACTGCTGCCCAATGCAAACCGGGTGGTTTTAAGACCACTACCTTGGTTGGGCGACAATTCTGTAACTGACACTTTACACAGAACGATGGTCTTGTTACTATAAAGACAAAACCTCTATGTATTTATTTTACTTCTTAGTGTTGACTGACCTGATGAAGTAGAGTCAATTTGGATCCCTATGGATCACTTGATGGTTCAGCCAAGAGAAACACCGATTGCAACACAAATTGTAGGGTGCCGATATGGGAGAGGAATATTGGGGAGACAGACCCAAACCAACATTTTTGAGACAACTGTAGTAGAAGGATCAAAATCCAGAAACCATGGGTGTAAAAAAAAGGCCAGCCCTTCCCAAAACTAGGGACCCTCATTAAGAATCTATTGATAATCTGTAGGAGAGGAGGATCGAACAATAAAATAACTCTTTGCACATAGCTATATTTCACAATGACCAGACCAATTAGATTAGATCCATTGATGCAACTCGTCAGACCGAGGCCAAAATCCATTAAATCTACAAATAATGGCAATATTTTTAAGGGCACAAATTGAATCGGTTACCTATGAGAGTGAAAGTGTAACAAAAAGGGTGTTCGCTGATTTTTCCACAATGTATGGTGCATCGGGAGCCCTTGAAAACCCTTGTTTTGGTGTTCCTATAGCAGCAACTGAAAATGATTTTTGAGAAGTCATTGCAGAGCCATAGGGGGAAGCAAAATCTGTGGGCACTGGATGGGAAACGAAAATAATTGTGAGTAGGGCCACCTAAAACCCTAACCATGTTTATTGTTTTGCAGTTGATTTTCCTCGCAATAAAATGTATTTATAACAACTGAAACATTAATTTGAATATAAAATGTTTTCATATTAGTTTAATTATGATTATGTTTTTTAAAATTGTTTATGATTGAGTGATAGTTGAATGAGATATAAAAATTTCCAAATTTAAAACAAAAACAATAGAAAATAAATATGATTAAATATTTCCTTTAATTCAAAAACACTTAATATTAAAATTAACTAGTTAATTGTTTTAGATAATTATTTAATTACATGTCTTGAATACAATAATTGTATATTTTTGACCAATTACATGCTTCTATTTACATAGATTAAAAATATCATATATTACACTTATTGCATCAATTCATTAATCAAGATCTTTATTTTATTTATATTTATAAATATTTATGTTGAGAGGTATAACTTCTAATGATAATAGAAAGTACGAAAAAAAAGATCTAGTGTTGTTGAGTTAATGGTTCATGCCTTATTTAACTTCAAATTTTCTACTTTAAAAAAAAAGTGAACCCTTGGGGGTAAAATTTGCAACACAACATATTAAAGGAAAAGATTATTGGGAATGCACGTTCTCCCATAGTATTATACATAATAAATTTTCTGTTTCAGTGCTTTCCATAAAGTTTTTGTGTATGGGAATAACCGTAAAAATATATTTATTCTATAGTGAATATTAAGTGATAAGAATGTATATATTGATTAATGATTTATGTATGAATGGATGATTATACAAATAAATTTATTGTATATGTAGAAATATAGGTTGGAAGTTATATATTGAATATTTGGTGATAATATCGATTAATGATTTATATTTATAAAGATAGGGTTATATTTAAATTTGTAACTTTCGTATATGCATATATCTATAATCTAATATTAATATTGTTTTTTATTTTAGTATAATTCATATTTTAAAATTAATTAATTCATGTGTTTAAGTATATATTTATTTAATATTTGTATTTGAGAAAATTATTTATATATGTATTTAATATTATGTCAGGAGTTTTTAATGCGTAATATTATCTATACATTTGTTTATTTTTTTTAAGATTATTTAATATTTTAATTTATTTATAGATGTGGTTCATACTAAATTTTTATAATTTTATTTATACATGTGGTGTTTCAATGTGTATTCACACCTACAAACGAATTGCTTTGAGTTCAAATCCTATTATGTGAATATATCATTTTTATTTGACTTTTTCCTATTATATTTTAGTATTTATAATTGATAATTTATACACTTATATTTCTATTGTATTAATATATATATTTATATATATATGGCAAGGAGTATGAAAATTACTATTGCAAGAGTATTCCCAATGTTTTCCTCAACATCCTTGAACGTGAATCACATGAATGAGTTGATTTTTTTGGTAAGATTTATTAATTTACAAGTCATCTTGTGATATACAAAGATATATTGGAATTGGTTTTGATGCAATAATATCAAGTTAGGATTCATTTGATTATTATCCTTTGGCATTTGGAACGAAGGAATATTCTAGAAGATATTGATGATTATATCGATTCTTAAGATGATGGCAATCAATCTATTCAACAAAATACAATTGAAAATGAGGACGTGGGAAATCATATTCATGGTTCATCTTGGAAATATAATTTGACGAATGGAAATAGATATGTTGGGAAGAATATATATTCATAAAAAAATACTATGGAATAATGAATTTTGAGGTGAAGAATACATGAATCAAAATTGATTAGCAGCTTAACAAACAATGAGTTGGTCATTTACCATGAATTAACCCCAAACATGAATTATGGAAGATTAAGTAATAAAATAATCAGTGCTTGCAAAAATAATGAAACATTATCATCAACTTCAATTTTTTTTTTCAAATCCAAATTATCCATGACAATTTAAGGAACTAGAAAATTATATGTTAATTGGCACAATTGACATCATTGCTTTTCAAGATTGCTTCATTCCCATAAATTCTCCTTTTTTATGTTATGTTTGTTGGGGCCTATTTTCATGTTAGAGTGTGGTACACCTTCTATGTGTTACACTCGGGTATTTTTAGGGCGGTCCCACTCGTCGGTGAGCGGGTCAGGGGGGTTCGGGGGCGAAGCCCCCAAAGCAAATTTTCATGGGTGGTTTATTAACCCATGGGTAATGGGTAATCATTATGGGTTGTTTTTGGGCCCATGGTTTTTCTGTACCGATTGTTTTGATACCCACGGATTTTTTGCCCATTGTTTTGATAGCCACGGTTTTTTCCATGGTTTTGATACCCACGGTTTTGTATCAAATTGCTTAAGGAATTGTCTATTTATATGGTCTTATGCATATGATAGATAAAAAAGCAAATGTATTGCAGATGTGCTTTGAATTCGGGTGTGAATTCTATAGAGTTTGTTGAGCGTAGCTCCAAACAGATCTGGGTATTGTATTGAGAGAGTGGAGGCTTATAATAAAATCTGAGCAAGTGATTCTTGGTGGACATAGCCCATATTGGGTGAACCACATTAAATATTGTCTCTCTGTGTTGTGTTATTTATTCTACACTTTTATTTGAGATCTGTAATATTTTCTGCATATTAGTTTCTATAGTTGCGATTCTATAAGGGATTATTTTGCATATTTTATCTCTTATTTCCTAACATTTTATTACTCACACCAATTAGAGTTACAACATCTTTTCAATATTACTGCATCAATAATCCATTCAAAACATTGAATTCCAATAATAGAAATTATGTAGAATTATATGTAACTAGGATTAGAGATTTTGAGGAATAGGTCCACACATTATATATATATATATATGAAACAAGCTACATTTGATAATTTTATAGAAAACATACTCTCGAATTCATTCAACATTTCCTATAAAAGCATATATCAATTTAGCAAGTTTTTCTTTGATTTTGGTGGGATATTTGGGGAAAATTCCTACCATTAGTGATAGAAAAACATATGATAGTAATATGGATGAAAAGATATTGTGGGAAAAATTCAGCAAAATTATTACTTTGGATAAGGTATTTATATAAGAAGTTCAAAGTAAAGACCAAATAATGTTTTGAAAACTTCTCACAAATTTGAGAGATGATTATTTAAAAAATGGTGATTACTTATTGATGACTAGAACCAATGTAGGATTATATGGAGCTACCATTGAAGACTTTGAAAATAGAGAGCACCTTTTCACAATAAAGATTAATTTGGATAACCACAACTAGATAAATTTGCACTCATTGAAACGATCTATTACATGAAGCATTGCAATCAAAGTAGCTTATACCAACAAAAAAACATGAGATTCAAATGATGAGCTTAATGCTGAGATATTAATTTCTACTGATGTAATATTCATGTGAGCATATAATCTTTAGCTAAAAGTAGGTCTTGTAAATGGATATGTGGGGTATATTCAAAGCATAATATGCAAACTAGGAGTGCTCCACCAAAATAAACGACATACGTTATGTTTGATTTTGATAGTTACATCAGAATACCTTTTGATGATTAATTTATACAAATGTTGCCAATTACATTAATACAAAGGGGGTGCATATAACAGTTACCATTAAAGTTTGCTTAGGCATTAATAATACAAAAATCACTATGTTTGACTCATTCAAAATATAATCTTGTCATAGATGAAAAGGAAATAACATAGAAAAATTTAAATCTATCTCTCAACTCAATTCATTTAAAGGACTACAAATATCACTTCCATTTACATATGAACACTATGAAAACATGAAAAAGGGAAAATGGATTTCCAAATGGAAAGATGAGAAAGAGAGATTGAAGTCCTTAGAAGATAAATAATGACATCTACTTACTATAAATTTCATACTATGAATTTTTTATTTTATGTCATGTATAAGGAACATTTTCATTAATATTAAACAATTATTTAATTTTCATATATATTACACTCTTTAATTTTAATGCTATGTTTAATAAAGTGTATGATAAAGGAAAATAGAGTACCTCTAGAAATTAATAACACACCTATCTCAAATTAATATATGTAAAATATGCCAAGTGGTATCATTCTTAAGGTGTCTATTCAACTTATGTCTCAAGCTCAATATAGACACCTCGAGAATGATATAGCTTGACATATTTTGCATAGATTTATCTAACATAGGTATGTTATTTTATGTATCACGTCAAAATTTTGTAATATAATAACATTAATAAACTAATATTACATGATCAAAGCACATAATGTGTTTAAGTTGTTATCATGATTTGTTGAACCAAAAAAAATACATCACAACTAAATCTTGACCAAACACAATGACCAATCAAAATTGTGTATTAAGGAGACAAAGATGATTAATAAAACTAATTTTATTAATTATTATTTCCGTTAAATATTTTTTATTAATATAATTTTTGTCTAAGAATATTTTTTTGTATAATCAAAATAATAATGTAAATATGAAATTGATTAGTATATTAAATATCCTTAAAGATTTTTTTTGATGAAATAGTCTATATTACTTCAAGGTGGAATAAGATGATCCTAGCTCCACTATTGCCTTACAGAAATGGATTTACTGGGTGGTAAAGACGTTAAACCCTATGATGATTCTAGTCAGGTGTTAGCTAGCAGACTATGGCTATGTAGCCCAAGGGGCATCAACTACATAACGACAAAGTCAGGATAGGGAATTTTATGAGAAAAATCTATGCCGCCACAACACACTATCAGAGAGCATGAGGGCGGTGAAGGCCCCTTAAATCCTGCCGGAAAGATGCAACCAAGACAGATCCATTGCGAGTCCAGACAATTCGTAAAGAGAAGTCTAAGGAATCAGAGAAATTTGTGTCTTAACTTTGTATTCTTGCTAATTAGGACCAATGTAAAGAGCTCTATTTGGGATACCTTTGAGTTAAAAATCCCACCTTCATACTTCAACACATTGATTTAGGGAGTGGTGGTAGGCAACCCCAACCCCACTCAGTCAACAAATTTTTGGAATGCATGAGTAAGATTTTTCCTCAAAAACCGTGGTTGACAGGGCTACACCGATGCTCAGAAATGCCACTAGTGTAGAGTGATAACGATGTAAGTGTAGGAATATAGACCGAATGGCCATTACCATTGAAAGCCTTCTATTAAAGTACATTCTCAGAAGGTGAGGTAGGGGGTTACAACATTCATAGTGCATAGGAGCATTTGCCCAATGATCCAGATAGGGTCTATAAGGTGCCGTAGCTCTAGCTCCAACTTGCGAGCCTATGGTCCTAGATCTGTAAGAACTAAATATGAGATAAGCATGAAGACTTCTGTATCATAATGTAGATTTTATATGCATGAAACCACAGTATTTTGCAAAAACAATTTTATTATGTAGTTAACATATAATACATTTGATCTCCGCTTTGGACTAGAAGCCACAGTGTTGAGTAAATTAGTAGTGGAGGTGCTATGGAAAGTAGAGGCCCCCAGTATTTACGACGTGTTGTTTTTGAAATTGAGTTGATATAAACGGTATTAAGACACCCCCATGGATCTTCTTATCCCAAAGTAGCTTGATACATGTGCCATTTTGAGAAGTACCTTTCGAACAGAAAAAGGAGCGTCTCAATGTGCCCATAAATTGTCAAGCGAGGGGACTTTGGAGAAAGCCTGTGAATGTCAGACCTTTCCTTTCAGTGTTTCCAAGAGTCGACAATTGCTCTGATGCAAAGTAAGACACCAAGTGACACATGGATAGCTTAATCTGACATGATGCCATTTCTAATTGGTATGAATTTTCTTTGATTCCCTCTTGAAATAGGGAGTATCAACAATATGATGGACCATTTGGTGTTAAGAAAGGGGTAAGTGCACCAAGTTGATGGACAAATATAGGGTCATCCGTGGACGTCATATTGCAAAAAATAGTGAAATCTCAACTTGTAGGGATTATTAGCTATACATGCACTCTAAATTAGAAAAATATATATAAATATGAATCGTATCATTCGGAATCTAGTTTCTAACATACTAATTTTTGTAAAAAACGGACGAGTTTAGCTATATTAAACACTTAAAATTATATGACTTACTATTTTTTTTCGAAAAAAATTATAAGATTGTAGTCCGTTTGCCAGCAATTTGGATGACCAAATCTTTTTTTTTTTTTTTTTCCTTTAGTGAAACGTTAGATGTAGTTGTCTATCTTGGAATGGATTTTATTTTGTATTTTTTTTAGCAATATTTTTTTTTTTTATGATTTTTTCCGTGAAAGTGGGTATGAAAATATTTAGAAAATGGAGCGCTTTCCGTTTGCCCACCATAACTATATCAAAAAATATCGAAATTAAATATATATTTTTTAACGTGTATAGAATTTGTCCATGCTTTGGATGGTATAAGTTTTATCATATTTTGATAAGCGAAACAAAATTTACAGTCTTAAACATAGACATGAACATTTACAGGAAAAAATGTCTTAAAGGCCAATTGTTAGTAAAAAATTATAAAATGATATTTATATTATTCTATTCACTTTAAAATCAATATTTCTACGAAGCTAACAGTTTCCCCTACGCGATGGCACCATTTTTTTGAAATGTTTTCATTTTTTTAACATGGTTAAAGTCTTTGGAAGAGCAGATTTGAGGTTTTTTGAGCTTATACACTTCATAATGACCTTCCATAGCTTTGGTTGGGAAAAAAAAAAGATTTTCCGAGGCTTAGGTTCGGTAGATAGATCTGCGACCGTGGTTTATAAAGCGCGATTATGGTTTTTTAACACAAACAAGGAACACGCTTTGTAAACCGCGATCATGGTTCATAAATCATATTTACACACATCCCAATGTCTAAATTACCATATGATTTTTACTATTTAACCTTACCGTATGAATTACTGTGAAATTTTGTCTTTTTCTACACGATTTTCTTATCACTGGAAGCAAAACATCATGGGAGACAAAAAACAAAGTCAAATAAGGAAGTCATTAAGTAAAAACACACCAAAAAAATTAGAGGCCAACAAAATTTAAAATGCTGAGTGAATGCGGAAACTTCATGAATCAAGAAGTGGTTCATCTTCAACCCCAACTATTGTAAGCAATGAAGAACCAGGTAATGTTTCTACTATCAATGTTGAAGTTGAATTAAATACTCATGATGAAGATATTTTTACTGTCAATGTTGAAGAAGAACTAAATACTCATGATGTAGCAAATGTTGAAATTGAAGGAGATAATGAAAATGTGAATAAGGAAATTCATTTTGAAATTGTAGACAAGCAAAATTTGACAAAAACACCTCCTAGGATTTTACGTAAAAAACCTAATTTTTTTTATTGAAAGTGATGAAAACATTTTGAAACTAATGTCTGACAAAGTTTCTGAACAACAAATTAGAAGAAAATCAACTAAATTTGGGATAATCATTTTGAAATTTTAAATGATTCCCAAAGATGTCAGTTGTTAGTTAGTTTGATGAAATTGATTAAAATGAGACCTACATTAAACACTTTAGGATTGACAACATCTAATATATGTGGTCAATCCTCTACAATTGTTGAAAACCTTCATGATGCATATCACACTGTTGGTGTCAAGAGACGCACTAGGGATAGTAATATTGTGCGTCGTGTACTTCTTACTAGTGTTGTAAGTGAATCAATAAAAAATAATGTTTGATACGCAAACAAGTCGAATGTTGCAAGTTAATCGAAAAACTCTAATGAAAGCAATTGAAAGACGTAATATCCTTCAATCACTCAATAATGCCGATTTTTGGGCATTTTCTGCTAGAGCACCGCGCAAGGACAAAAATAATTCTGATGCTATAAGAGAAGTTGTTATTAAATTTTGGCATGATAACACTAGAGTTTCACCTAATACAAGAGATGTTATAAAACAGAGAGTTGGTTCTACTAATCGTGAACCACATCCAAAGCATTTCTTAGATATGACTCAAACTCAATTTTTTCGTAAGTTTGAACAAGAGAATTTGGAAATTAAAATTAGTCAACATTTTTTTGAAATGTTGAAACCATTCTATGTGAAAATCAACTACGCTCGCACCACTTCTTGTTGTAGGAAACATGTTGAATTTGTGATGCATTATGCTAAATTTTGACGTATTGGTTCTAATTTTCATTCTGAAACTATGTTATCGGAATGTGGTGTTAAAGTTCCACCAATATCTTCCACGGATTTCATTCCTACTATATTTTGTGAAAAAGAAGTTGGAAATTTTTTTTATAGTCAGGATTATTTAGATGGAAGTTGTAGTACATGAGGTGGATTACCTAAATTGGAAAGTTGCATCTATGAGCAAATTGAAGTTACAATAGGACATAATTTAGTTGAGTTTGATAAATATAAATCAGTTGCATACGAGTTTAAAGATGGAAAAGAGTCTAAACAGTGTGAGCTAGTTACAGAAAAATGCTTGTTTTCTAATTTTTGAGAAAATTTAAGGATGAAATTGTTTATGAGTATGCGAGGAATACACATAGAGCTCGATGGTTCAATGAAAAGTTCAAGCTATGCAAAGACACATTTCGTATTGGTACTATTGTTTCAGTGGTCGATTTTGCAGAGAATTACACATTGCAAACACAAATGGAGGTTCAATTGTAATATTACAACTCAGTACAAGTTGTCATTTTTGTGCATATAACAATTCTACATTCTCCTGACAGTACAAAGAATGATCAATTTTTTTTAAGAGAGTACCACTTTTATATCAGTGATGATCGTACTCATTCTACTGAATTTGTGCAAGGGTGTTTCCAGTTATTTTATGGAAACTTGTCTGATAGGGACATCCACTTCAAACAATATTATATATGGTCAAATAATTACACGTCTCAGTTTAAGAATGCATGAATGTTTTATTGGATGATCAGAATGCACGTCAAGATGGGGTGTGCAACATATTTGGAGTTTCACTGAGGTTGGACATGAAAAAGGAGTGATAACAATGGTATAGCTTTGATACAAAATGATAGAATAGAATAAAATTGCAATGACCAAACAGGGACAGAAGCCTCACAAATATTATTGATCATGAAATTAGATTACATAACAATGCAAAAGTTGTAATATTTATAGATATTAGAAAGCCTCATATGGATAGACATGACACCCTATCAGACACCAATTACGAGATGATAAGACCCATCTCACATGAACATGTAATTACTATTAATACCAATATTGAATGCAAGTCACTAGAATAGAGTGCACATGTTGCACATTATTAAATAAAAGACAATGCAATAAAATACAATAAATATGCCTATGCTAAATTATGCTAACATTCCCCCCCTTAATTTTGCATAGTTTCCAATGAAGTGGAGAGGAACTCTCTGAACAGTGTGAATTTGTCACGTGCAAGTGACTTAGTGAAAACATCTATGTTCTGTTCAGCTGTAGGACAGAACTGGAGTTGTATGTTGTGCTTCAAGACATGCTCGCGTATGAAATGAACCTATACTTCAATATTCTTGGTTCTCTCATGAAATACTGGATTGTGAACAAGCTTCATAACTCCTTCATTATCAACATATACTGGAGTAGATTTCTGTTGTGGTAGACCAATTCCTTCTAGTATTCAGCGTAGCCATATTGCTTCAAAAATAGCTTCACCTGCAGCTCGATACTCTGCTTCTGTAGAAGAGTGAGAAACAAAGTTCTGTTTCTTGCTTCCCCATGATATCGGTCCAGATTCCATAACGAAGACGAAGCCTGATGTTGACTTCCTATCATCCATGTTTCCTACATGATCTGAATATGAATATCCTATCAAGAAGAAGTTTTTGTTCTTCTTGTACTCTAGACCAAGGTCAACTGTACCCTTTAGATATCTCAGTATTCTCTTTTATGCTTTCCAATGACATATTTTTAGTTCTTGCATGAAGCGTGATAAATAGCTGACTGCAAAGTTGATATCTAGTCTAGTATATGTCAGGTAAATGAGACTCCCGATCAACTGCCGATAGAGAGTTGCATTCACCGGTGGTGATGGATCGGAACGAGATAACTGAAGTCTCACTTCCATAGGTGTAGCAATAGCAGTGCAGTCCATCATCCTAAATTTCACAAGCGTTGTCTTGGTGTACTTCAATTGTGACACAAAGATATGATTCTCTTTTTACCATACTTCCAACCCAAGACAATAGTGCATGAGCCAAAGATCTGTCATGTCGAACGATCGATTAAAATCCTTCTTTGTTGCATTGATCATCTTCATAGAACTTCCTGTAATGACTAGATCGTCGACATAAAAAAACCACAATGACAATATCCCCCCCTTGCTTTTTGAGGTAGAGATTGGGGTCATAAGGATTCCTTTCGAATCCATGACTTATGAGATGCTCATCAATTTTGATGTACCATGCCCGAGGTGCTTGTTTTAGGCCATATAGAGATTTTACGAGTCTGCATACCATCATCTCTTTTCCTGGTATTACATAACCCTCTGATTGAGTCATATAGACTTCTTCTTGCAAATCTCCATTAAGAAATGCACTTTTCACATCCATTTGGTGGACTTTCCAGCCAAATTGTGCAGTTAGAGAAAAGATCATCCTGATTGTCTTGATCTTGGCTGTGGGAGAAAATGTCTCCTCATAATCAATGCCTTCTTTTTGTGCATACCCCTTTTCTACAAGACTTGCTTTATACTTGTCAATAGTCCCATCTGATTTTTACTTAGTCTTGAATATCCATCTGCATCCAATGGGTTTCTTCCCTGGTGGAAGGTCGACAAGTTTCCATGTGTTGTTCTTCATCACTGACTGATACTCTGAATCCATGGCATCTTTTCAAGATTTTGATTGTAAGGCTTCCTGAACTATAGATGGCTCAACTGTTTCAACAAATTTTCTCACTACGGCATAATTGACCTCTTCACGAGCTTGACTGCGAGTTCTAGGTCCATGATTGGATGATATGCTAGGTGCTTCATCCAAATTTACATCTCTTATTAATTGAGTATACCATTTAGGTAACTTCTTAGCTGTTCCATTGGCTTGTGGTGGATCCAAGTTTTCATCATCATCCAATTCATCACTATCATCTTTAGTGGGAACATCAAATTTTGTCTTCACAAGAGGTGTATTATGCATGTTTGTTAAGTCGTTGAGTGGAGCATCTGCTTGTTTCTTCTCAAAGAACTCAACATCCCTACTTGTGTATACTTTCTTTGCTTTCGGATCCCATAATCTGTACCCAAGTGCTTCTTCACTATATCCAATGAATATCAGTTTCTCATCTTTCATATCCAACTTCTTCCTGTTCTTCTTAGGTATGTGCATGCTAGCTTTACACCCAAATATTCCTAGGTGTGCAATTGATGGTTTTCGATTTGACCATGCTTCTTGAGGTGTCACTCCTTCAAGAGCTACTGTGGGAACTTTTTTCAACAAATAGACTGCAGTTCTTGCAGCTTCTGCCCAAAATGTCTTTGTTAAACCTGAGTCGTCAATCATACATCGCACCATTTCCATGATAGTACGATTTCTTCTCTCAACTATACCATTATGCTGTGCTGTGTGAGTAGGAGGCATTTTTCAACGAATCCCATGAGCTTCCAGGTAAGTCTTGAACTCATTGCTTGTGAATTTTCCCTTCGATCTGAGTGGAGAGTTTTGATCTTGCGACCAACTTCATTCTCAACAAGTGCTTTGAACTTCTGAAATGTCTCAAAGGATTGGCTCTTGTTTCTTAGACAATATATCCACATCTTTCTTGAGTAGTCATCAACACAAAGCATGAAGTATTAACATCCAGAATGACTTGGTTCCATGTGCCCACAAATATCGGTGTGCACCAAATCAAGCTTTCCCTTAGCTCTATATGTGTTCTTCTGGAAGAGTACTCTGTGTTGCTTTCCAGCTAGGTAATTGTGATACTTTCCAGTGTTGTGCTTGAGCGTAGGCAATAATTTCACCATGTTGCCCTTTTGAAGTGTTTGGAGATAACAAAAATTGATGTGACCATATCTGCGATGCCATAGTTCTGCAGATTGTGTGTCTTTGGCCACTAGAGCTTGATCATCCTTGTGGAAAAAATCAAGTTGGAACATGCGTCCCACATTGGAGGCTCTTGCTACAATCTTGGAACCTCTTGAATTATCTCTTATCAAGCACACATTTTCTCCATTATTACTATCAAAATCCAACTTCAAGTTGTGATCAAGGAGTTGACTAACTGATAGTAAATTCTTGGTCAATCTAGGTACATACAATATATTTGTGATTTTGCAGTCATGCTTTCCAAGAGGTAGTGAAATGTTTCCAATCCCCTTGACACTATATGATGAGTCATCACCTAATGACACATGGTTCTTGTTAGGTGAGTCACGTAGTGTGTAGAACTAATCCTTACGTCCAGTCATGTGTCGACTTGCACCCGAGTCAACATACCAGATATCTTGTGTGGACTTGGTTTCTTCATAAAATTGAGTAGAATACATGTTGTGTCCTTCATCTGAATCATCCTCATGTTTGGAAATGTACCCTTATTTTTTGGGTTTTCTTTGACAATTACCATTTTTCTGCCCTTGATTGTTGTTGTTGTTGGACTTCCCTTTATTTGAATTGTTGTTACCCTATTGGTTGTTGGGTTTTGAATTGCTTGATGAAATTTTTTTGTAGGAATTGTACCAACAATATTTGATGTCATGTCCCCCTCTATTGCAAATGGGACACTTCTTGGTGTTGTTTCATTGACTTTGGTCGCTTTGTTGACTTTGATTTTGTTGGGACTTCTTGTTATTGGACTGAAATTTCCCCTTTCCTTTATGATTGGAAGATAGTGCTTTCTCATCTTCATGATCTTTGTTGTTCATTGCCTCTTCTTGTTGGAGTAGATTGACCAACTTCTCAAAGGCGACTGTGTGTTCACTCATATTGATAGTTGTCACAAAGATTTTGTAGGAAGGAGGAAGTGCTCGCAACACAATTGGTATGATGTCTTCATCACTTATCTATTTTCCCAATTCCAATAGAGATGCCCTCAAAGTAGCAACTCGCCTAAAAAAAAACTTCAACCTTCTCATTGTGCTTGCATTTGAGAGTATGCAGTTGTGATAGTAGGTTGAGGATGGAATTCTTTTTCATTTCCTCATAGACTGTGCTCAACTTATCCCATGCATCCTTGGCCAATGTGGCATCTCTAATGTGGGGTTGCACATCATCTGTTACGCTAAACAAGATGATAAACTTGGCCTTTTTATTGGTCCTATCAAATTGAACTTGTTGTCTTCCATCATCAAGTGATCTTGTTGTTTTTCCATCTACAAATTTCCATAGGTCTTCAAACTCAAGTAACACCTTGATCTTCGGTTTCCATGCAACATAGTTGTCTCCTCAAAGCAGTTGTGAATCTGGAAAGAAGAACTTTGGTGCTTGTGCACCCATTTCTACAATCTAAATTTATGAAACTCTGAATTTCTGACAAAGGGTAAGGCTCTTATCACTCTAGGTTTATGGTCTCCCTCTCAATATACCGTCAGGCCAATATACCAAACCTTTCTATATACACTCCCTTCTTATATACCCATCAGTACGCGGAAGAAGATCACCCTTTCAATATACCCGTCAGTACGGAAAGAGGTGTTAACGCACGTGAAAATAATTTAGTACGTGGTACTTAGACAGTACGGAGAGGGGTTTGTGCAAGCACAAACGGATGGGAGGGCTTAAATGTGTGTGTATTGTGTCCTTATTACTCCCCATCAATTTTATAGGGGTCGATGCCTAGACAACATTTAGGCAGCTATGTTAGGTGTTAATTGCAGTAGTAGTCGCAATGGCATCACCCGTAATCGCTTCCCAGAGGCATCGTATGTACCAAACGCTGCTATGAGCTCAAAGATCTCGTTGTGATAGAACCAAACATAAAATAAAAAGTTCACACTTTTTTTTTTCACTTTATACACCAAGATTAGTACAACATGCTCTAAAAGTACATCAAAATTAAGTTTTTGTGTCCCCCCTCTTTAGAAAAAAGGGTCTAGAATCACAAAATACATAATTTAGGCCAAAAATATTTTTTACCCCCCAATAGGTGTTTTTCCGCTAAATTTAGCAGTGGCTCTAAATGTGTTTGGTGAGCTTATAAATTTTGAAATCTCTCAAAATTTAGTAATTTCTCCAAATTTTCCAAAAAAAAATAATTTAATAAAAAAATATGGATGAGAGTGGGAATTGAACCGTTGACCTGTTTGCTCCCAAGATCCAAACAAACAATCTGAATATTGTTTTCACCTTTTCTCACAAACCGTGATCTAGGTTTTTGTAAAATTTTTAAAAAAACATCATACAATATTTTTCTTGAAACCCACAAAATTTCAGAAGAATCGGAATCTTATTTTTTGAAATCTTACCAATTTACCAGCTAGATCTAATTTTTTTCCAGAAAAAATGATCCGACTTGTATAGACTTTTCGTCACATGTAGAGGCCGAATCTGAAAATGATTGAAACTGAAACGTTGTGTGCCTCCTTCTTATCTTTCCAGGAAAAAAAATTACACATCAATCCGACATTTTATGAAAAATTTATGTCCTTTTTTCTAAGAGCTATCTGCTGGAATTTTGTTGACGGGACTGCTTCAACCTTTCCTCCCGAATTCTTCACACCTCCACTTTCAGATCTGATCTTTTTTTTTTTTTTTTTTTTTTAGATCTGCAATTTTTTTCAAGATATCTCTCCATTTTTTTAAGAATTTTTTTTTTTTTTCACAGATCTTTTTTTTTTTCAAGATCTTTTTTTTTTTTAAAGATCTCCAAATCTGAAATATTCCGCCAATATGTTGGATCAATTGGCTATGCCAATGACTAATCAGAAAAAAAAAATTGCCTTCCAAATCAGTGGATAGGTCAAATTTTAGTTGAGGGATGCTTGGAACGAATAGAGGCTGCAGGATGCTTCAATGGCTCTCCTTTGATGCAGATCATCTTCTCCAATGGATCCTCTCCAATAGTGCTCCTCTTCAACCTTGCTTGGATATAACCTCGCTCTGATACCAAATTATAACAATGGTATAGATTTGATACCAAATGATAGAATATAATAAGATTGCAATGACCAAAGAGAGACGGAAGCTTCACAAATATTATTGATCATTAAATCACATTACATAACAATGCAAGAGCTGTAATATTTATAGATATTAGAAAGCCTCAAATGGATAGACATGACACCCTATCAGACACCAACTATAAGATGATAAGACCCATCTCACATGCACATGTAATTACTACTAATATGAATATTGAATGTTATCCAGCATAACAATATTGAATGCAAGTCACTAGACTAGAGTGCACATGTTGCACATTATTAAATAAAAGACAATGCAATAAAATGTAATAAATATGCCTATGCTAAATTATGCTAACAAGGAGAGCATGAAGGTGTAGGGGAATGTGTGAAAAGAGCTCTTACAAGAGAAGAGTTGAAGTACAAAGGTGGTGCTAAATTAAAAGATGCAAAGAGCATAGTGGAATGGTGTACTGACAACATGGCCCGAGGTTCTCAAGAAATTTTCACAGTTCGCAGATATTTTTGGTTGGTAGAGGAACAAAAAATTACTAAATACGAGGATTGTATGACACTCACTGGGTCCAGTGATATACACTCATTTTAATATCTCAGACGCTATTTTGTGGGTCGTATGGACATGAAAGTTGACATGTTTTTGTGCATCTTGTATCGAATTTGTTATTGTTGAGTGTGATTCATAAGAATGGGTGGATGGATGGATTTGTAGGACTCTAACTCTACTTCCTAGTTATCAACCTCCACAAGCATTACGAATTGTTTCTGTAGATGAAGTTACAACATCCAAGGACTTTGAAAAAAAAAATTATTTTGGTGCGACAAGGTATTTATGGTTATTTATTTAATTTTTGTATTGAGTTACGTCCATTGAAATTTTAATATGTAATTTAAATTTGAGTTGTTCAACCTTTGTTTTTTTTAGGACATGTGTGTTTGCAGTAATTGTGACAGAAGACAATGAAGAAAGAACAAACTATTTCTTATGTCGTTGCATCGAGGAAAGAAAGAAGTTGACTTCTATTATTATAGATGGTGAAGATATTGAGTATCTTACAGGGTCAGTGGTAGTTACTGGAACTTGGCTTCAACGGTATCCATTAAAAATTTCATCTGTTTGGGTGTTTGAAGACTTTGAGACACACAGAAAAATACTCTTATATTCGCATCTAGTTCTAGTGAGAAATATTTAGCTGTATAGATATCGAGGAAGGCCTAATAACAAGATTCTTTGGAAAGTTCAAGAGTCAGATCATAAAGCAATCTTGTCTGCTATTCAGAGTAGATCCGATCCTGATGGTTCATTGCAATGAATTTACAATGCTCTTGTCTGGTATATATAATTTCTTTTCAATATATATATAAATTTTTTAGTTTAAAGATCTAGATTTAAGTTTGAATATATTTTATTTTAAATTTGTGTATTTTGTATATATAGATAGTATATGGTTTTGATTTGAAGCTTAAATTTCTTTGACTAACACTTTTATGTTTAGGTTAGTCGTGCCAGAAAAGCTTCCACCTTCATGTGGTGGGCACTGTTAGTAGAGAATTTTAAATTCTCGAAGCTAAGACAAGCTTTCATTGTTTGAAAAAGTTGTAAATTTTGAAAAAGTTATAAATTTTGAAAAAGTTGTAAATTTTGAAAAAGTTGTAAATTTTGAAAAAGTTGTAAATTTTGAAAATGTTGTAAATTTTGACAAAGTTATAAATTTTGAAAATGTTGTAAATTTTGAAAAAATTGTAAATTTTGACAAAGTTGTAAATGTTGAAAAAGTTGTAAATTTTGAAACTGTTGTAAATTTTGAAAATGTTGTAAATTTTGAAAACGACTCCTCCCCAAGTGTTTACAAGACCATACCTATGCATGTGCACCGATCTAGGAAGGAAAAATCTGAGAGAGGATATTGTAAAGGGTCCCTACGCCAAGGTGTCAGATTAGATGAGACATCTCTAGGTGCCACAGAGTCCGAGTAGTCAGCTGTCGAAGTTGAAAGATATTTTGGTCTCAGGGCTCTTAAAGGACTACGCCCGAACGAAGTAGCCCGGAAGCAACAACCCTGTTGCGGACCGAAACACCACCTCCTCTAGCATTCACATGGACACCCGGATGTTTCAGTTCAGTCAGTTCAGTGCCACGACCCACCGTTTGTAAAATATAGCATTTGACAACCTTACATTGGCTCTAACTACACTATTTTGCGCATTTTCAAACAATAGGGCAACAAGAGCACCGAAATGAGCAGGAAAAAACTAAGAGACACTTTTGTAGAGGGTACCTACTCTGATGTTTCAGATCAGATGAGACATCTCTAGGTGCCATGGAGTCCGAGTAGTCACCCATCGAAGTTGAATGATATTTTGGTCTCAGGTCTCTTAACAGACTACACCTGAATGAAGTAGCCCGGAAGCAACTACCTTGATGCACACCAAATCACCACCTCCTCTAGCGTTCACCTAGCCACCCAGACATTTTGACACAGTCGGTTTGGTGCAATGACCCATCGTTTGTAAAATATAGTGTTTGACAACCTTGCACTAGCTTAAACTGCACTATTGTGCGCGTTTGCAAACAATAGGGCAGCGAGAGCAATAGGGAAGCGAGAGTACCGAAATGAGAAGGAAAAAATTCAAGAGAGGATTTTGTAGAGGGTCGCTACATCGAGGTGTCAAATTAGATGAGACATCTTTAGGTTCCGCGGGGTCCGAGTAGTGACCCGTCGAAGTTGAACGATATTTTGGTCTCAGGGATCTTAACGGACTATGCCCGAACAAAGTAGCCCAGAAGCAACGACCTTTTCACACACTGAAAAACCACCTCCTCTAACATTCACTTGACCACCTGGATGTGTCGGCGTAGTCGGTTTGGTGCCATGACCCACTGTTTGCAAAATATAGTGCTTAACAACCTTACACTGGCTCAAACTGCACTATTTCACATGTTTGCAAACAATAGGGCAGAGAGAGCACCAAAATGAGAAAGAAAAAAATGAGAGAGGCTATTGTAGAGGGTTCGTACACAAAGTTTTTAGATTAGACGAGGCATCTCTAGGTGCCACAGAGTCCGAGTAGGCACCCGTCGAAGTTGAATAATATTTTGATCTCAGGGCTTTTAACGGATTATGCCCGAACGAAATAGCCCGGAAGTAAAAACCTTGTTGTGCAAAAAATAACCACCTCCTCTAGTGTTCACTTGGCCACCTAGACGTGCCAGTGTAGTCAGTTTTGTGCCATGACCCACTGTTTACAAAATATAGCATTTGACAACCAATCATTGGCTCCAACTACACTATTTCATGTGTTTGCAAACAATAGGGTAGCGAGAGCACAGCAATGAGAAGGAAAAAACCAAGAGAGTCTATTGTAGAGGGTCCATACACCGAGGTGTTAGATTATATGAGGCATCTTTGGGTGCCACAGAATCTTATTAGTCACCCATCGAAGTTTAATGATATTTTTGTCTTAGGACTCTTAAGGGACTACGCCTAAACGAAGTAGCCAAAAAGCAACGACCTTGTCACACACGAAAACACCACCTCCTATAATGTTCATCTAGCCACCCAAAGGTGTCGGTGCAGTCAGTTCAGTGCCACGATGCACTGTTTATAAAATATAGTGTTTGACAACCAATCATTGGCTCCAACTGCACTATTTCGCACGATTGCAAACAATAGGGCAGAGAGAGCACCCAATGAGAAGGAAAAAACCGAGAGAGGATTTTTTAGAGGATCCCTACACCGAGGTGTCAGATTAAATGAGGCATCTATAGGTGCCACGGAGTCTGAGTAGTCACCCATCAAAGTTTAACGATATTTTGGTCTCAGGGCTCTTAAGGGACTACACCCGAATGAAGTAGCCCGGAAGCAATGACCTTGTCATACATCGAAACACCACCTCCTCTAGAATTCATCTAGCCACCTGGACGTGCTGGTGTAGTCAGTTCGGTTCCATGACCCACCGTTTGTAAAATATAGTGTTTGACAACCAATCACTGACTTTAACTGCACTATTTCACGCGTTTGCAAACAATAGCGCAACGAGAGCACCAAAATGAGAAGGAAAAAACTGAGAGAGAATTTTTTAGAGGGTATCTATGCCAAGGTTTTGGATCAGACAAGGCATCTCTAGGTTCCACAGAGTCCAAGTAGTCACATGTCGAAGTTGAACGATATTTTGGTCTCAGGGCTCTTAAGGGACTACGACCGAACGAAGTAGCCCGAAAGCAACGACCTTGTAGCGCACCGAAAGACCACGTCCTCTAGAATTTACCTGGCCACCCAGATGTGTCAGTGCAGTCAGTTTGGTGCCACAACCCACTGTTTGCAAAATATAGCGTTCGACAAGCAATCACTTGCTCCAACTGCACTATTTCACGTGTTTGCAAACAATAGGGCAGAAAGAGCACTAAAATGAGAAGGAAAAAATTGAGAGAGGATTTTGTAGAGGGTCCATACAATGAGGTTTCAGATTAGAGGAGGAATCTCTAGGTGCAACGGAGTCTGAGTAGTCACCCATCGAAGTTGAATGATATTTTGGTCTCAGGGCTCTTAACGGACTACGCCTGAACGAAGTAGCCTGGAAGCAACGACCTTGTTGCACATTGAAACACCACCTCCTCTAGTGTTCACCTAGCCACTTGGATGTGCTAGCGCAGTTAGTTTGGTGCCACGACATCTTGAGGCAGGACTTCTCACTCCTCACCTCCATATATTTCCTAGGACTCAAAACATTCAATGTCACTTGTTTACCTTCCATATCTCTTATTCTCTTTGGACTTGTTTCTTTCCTCTTAGACCTACTTCATCACTATCCTTGCTTTACTCTCTTGAGCTATGTTGTTGTGTAGATCTCTCTCCATCCTTTGCTGCCCCATCTATGTGCTTACATGCTCATTACTTTTGCATTGTAATAGGATTATTCATCACAGATCACTAGACACAGAATTAAGAGTATAAGTAAATCATCAAACAATTAAGGGAACACATGCGTGAGGACATTTTATTCATAATTTCCATCATTGATTGCATGAGATTAATCATCTCTGCCTCAAATTGAAGCAATTTCTCCCATCTAAAACTTCAACCACCCAGTCCATGAAGAAAGATCAAGCGTTCATACTGCAAAGAAGGACATGTGACCATTGGGTGAGCATGATCCTTGAAAAAGGGAACATGATCTATTTCCTGAGATTATATCTTTATTTACATTGTTATTGGTCATATTTTTGAAAATCGATAATAATAGAGTTGAGATCAAGAAAGAGAAATTCCATTGGGAAAATAATCTCCCATTTGCGAGTGAGATGAATAATTTCGATTCTCATTCCTTGGTGAGCTCAGGTGTGTTTTCATCTGACTCAGAGAACTTGTATGACATTTTGTCCCATACTATCACCTAGAGGTTTGATGCTCTTAAAGAAGCCATTTCTGATTTTGAATCCCATGAGGAGAATGTATCAAAAATTTTGGAAGATCTTATCACAAGAATGCATGAGCTTGGTACTCCTCTCAGGGAGAATAATTCCACATGAAGAATCTTCAGGATTCAAATTTTAGGAATTGGTTTAGGAAAATATTTGTGAACCTTTCCTTAAATAATCAATACTTTAGTTAAGCCCTTGTAGAGATCATAGGTTATATCTCTAGAATCCTATGGAGAGTTAAATGAAAAACATTTTATTCAATGTGGAAATATCAATGCCATTCCTGAGAATTGACTCAACACATTGGAGCATGTGAACATCTTGGAAGATGAGAAATTTTCATTTGTAGTTTCCAGATTCAACAAGATGGTCTATGGAAAAGCCTCATCATTCAAGAACTTCTGCAGAGGAAGACATGAGTTGATTCTTCATTAAAGGAGTATTCTTCATGTGATGGGTGGAACCTAAGAATACTAATAAGGGCTTACTATCAAATTTTTACCCTTTTCAACTTAGGACATCAGAATGCACTACCACATGAAATCTCTCCCTTTCATCACTTAAGGCTTGTAACATTCTCACTGGGTATTCAATTCCTCAGCACTCCAACTTGATTATGCTGCCCCCTCTCATGAATAATTAAGCCCTTCTCACATTATCACCCCTTTAAGTTCCTTTGTCACTTAAGGCTTGTAACCCTACCCTGTCATGCCATGTAACCCGGGTTAATCCAGAATGGTCAACGATGAGTTAGAAGGTGAGTTAGCTAGGTTAATGTTAAGAGGTGAGTATAAACATACACTTAGCCATTTTTTTAATCCCTTTTTAATATTTCATTTTCCTTCATTGCTGCTAGTATTAAGTTATGCTACTAAATTTTCAAGAAACCCTATTGCAAATATCACATTTTTGCTCATATCTCCTTCATTTTTGCTCCATTTCCCTTGTAATTTTTCCCGTAATTTCTACTCATGAACTCCTAAAAGATGATTTAAAAATAATTTCCATTGGTACCCTAATTTTATATAGTATCTCATTTAAATTTTCAGAGAAAAAACTTGCCTGTTTAGATCCTTGCAATTCTAGAGATTGACAACACTTGAAATTTGAAGTAGGAAACCATACATGAAAATACCTAATCTAATGAAAAAATTTCATCTCAATCCAAATACAAGAAGACATGATTAAATATTTAAATCAAACATACATATCAGAGAACTAATTTAAATGGTTATGAAAACATACATAGAAGGATATCATACATGCAATGAGATCAAATCAAACATATATAGTTCAGATTTATCATTATGAAAACCAACACACATGGATATATAAGAATCAAACAAAGTGTGCTCGAGACACACGTATCTGAAAATATATACATAAATTCATAATGTATGTGTACATCTCGAACTAAGTATGTCATAATGTACATATGGGATCACATGCGGTCACAAAAGGCTATATATATACAATGGACTATATGAAGAAACATGTTCACTAGGACTAGATGGCCCATATACATATCTATGTACATCTAGGTGGACTATGAATCTACTCATGAAACATCTTCCCTCTCTTCTCCTTGCTAGAAGTAGCACATCCACAACCTGTGGATGTAGTGGAGGAAGATTCCACTATGGATTTCATCCGTGTGGTCCTTGGTGTCTCTAAGCATGTCTGCAACCTAACCTGCACATTCATAAACAACAAGTTTTTAACACCCAAAATTTTAAAATACATTCAAAATTTAGAAACTTGTACAATTTAGTTAAAATGAATGTGAAATATTACCGTAATTTCATGATCCCTATCAATTTGTTGTTGACGCATCACAAGGACAACAATAGACTCACAAGGGGTAAGCTACATACAAATAATTAATTTTCAAATTAAATATTTCACATACATAAAAAAATTGATACTGTAGATTTAAGTAATAAAAAATAATGAACCTCCAAAATTTAACAAATTTAAAAAATTGTACCTCAGTTAGTGGATTTGCAGATGCTATGGCAGTATCTACACTAGCCTCCACAGTCTACATATATGGAGGAGTCTCTCTAGTAGTCATAAGCTATACAGAAAATATGTACAAATCAATATTAAAATATACATGACTGTGCACCACATAACAGAGGTACAAAGCATGTAATCCATGTGAACTTCCAGTAATTAGAAACAAAGTGTAAAGATATTTACTAACCCGCGTAAAACTCATGTGAGGTGTGCCAGTAGCCTTAGTTCCGAGAGCAGATGATGACCCACCAGGCTCTTGTGTATAAAAGAGAAACATATTAATATGTACAACATACACCTGAAACATTATAATAATAATAATCTAGTGCACTCAAATGAAATTACAAATGTAAGTTTGTACAACTTGAAACTTACGTTTGAAACACGCCTAGCTACAGTAGCTAGCATGTCGACGCTAGATGTTTCCTTCACTGGGTCTTGCTATTTAAAATAAAATATAAAAAATAGTTTTTTACATGTATGTACATGATGTACAATCATATATATATATATATATATATATATATATATATATATATATTAAAATATCAAACATGTGAATTAAACTATTGTATGTATATATATATGTATATTATTTATATTTATTTGAAATTTACCTGTGAAAGACCAACATTAGTGGCACCAGTTCCAAAAACATTCCCCAACATTTCATCTATAGAAAAAAAATCCTATGAACTAGCAAATGATGTCTTTCCCGCAGTGCATATGGCACCACATGATCCACAATGGAGTGGAGTGCTAGAAATGACGCCTCCACCAACATCACCAGATGCAATCTGGTCACTATGTTGGGTCAGAGTGTCAGTGAGCTCCCACAATGCATGCAATGTATCAATCTCCACAACCTCCTTCACTATAGGAGGGATAATTGAAGGTAGTGGGGGTTTCGGGGCATGGGGGGTCCTAGGTTGACCTATGTGTGCACTAGGTCTACTCTGTGCAGAGCCACCTCCTCAACCCAAAAAGTCAGAAAAGTCAAAATAATTCGGGACCTCATTGAGCACGAACTCGCAATATAATTTATTCAAAAAATAAAGAGGAACCTCATGTTTGTTGCATGGTGTATAATAAAAACCCATCCACCATTGGTCTCGAAAATTGTTTTTGATTTGGTCATCGTGGCACGAATGCATTGGGAACCGTTTGCAAGTAACTGCGGGGGGTATTGGTTCTAGGGTCGGTAACTAATGCAAAAATGAGGTATTTTCAATTTTTTTTGTCTTTTATGGCTGCATGGGATAGTTTATCCACATACCACTACCTACAGTCACCTTTAAAGGTATTTCATCTATGTATTTGGCTGGTTGCAGACTTAACTTTTGTAATCAATGTTTGCAATGTATTGGCTAAAGTCATGCGGGATTGATTTGTAGCATGATTTTGTCTTATATTTTGAATTAGGTTCTCAATGACAATTTAATTTTCTCATATTCTTCCAAAGATATTATCTTTTGTTCCTGTTGGCTCAATGGGGACAGAAGGAGCCACAGGAGTTGGATCTATGTTTGGAGGAGGGTTTTGAGGAATGTTCGGAGGGTTTTGAGGAATGTTCGGTGGGTTTTGAGGAATGTTTTGATGGTTTTCATGATTTCAATCTTGTCGACCAACTGATAAAACAAGAAAATTGTATACATAAACAAACATTTCAAAAAACCCATGAAAATGCAAAAAAAAACCTAAAATGTAAAAAAACCTAAAATGTAAAAAAATGATTAAAATCAGGGGCTTACCTCCTCGTCTTAGCGGCATGGTTGAATCTATCGCTATCCAGAAGTCCGATGAGCAATTTTGAGGTGGTATTCAAAGCTCAAGTGAAAAAGATCTAGGAAAAATCACGGTTTGAAATGAAAAATGGGAAAAATAAGGAGTTGTGGGACTCTAATTTTTATCTCAAAGTTGCGCGGATCATGGTTGTAGGTTCGGTAATTTCTGAACCTAGAATTTAGGAACCACGATCACAGTTTAAAAACCGTGATTGCGGTATATAAACCACAATCACGGTTCCTAAAATTTGGGTTTTTATGTCCATGGAATTGTCCACCAACTTCGTACACTTACCCCAAGGCCACCATCGACATCCTGGGGGTGAGAAGAGCATAAAATTTTCTTGGGGAGTAATTTAAAAAAGGGGTATATGGAAACCATTTCCAATCCTTCCACTAAGGCCTAAGAGAGACGACACCAAATTTGTGAAGTATCTCGGTAGGAATGGAATCAAGAAGTTCCTTATAAGATTCTCTACCAACTTAAGCAAGCTGAAACTTGGCTTTAGCTTGAGGCCAAGTGAGAAGTAATTTGGTCTACCTATAAAAGATGTCTTTAAGAGTGCACAAGCCTTGTTAATACATCTTAAAAGCATAAACCTAGGGCACTTGGGCAAGCGGCACATCATGAAAATTGATGAGAGGAGATCACCAAATGTTGTGGTCATTAATGAATAGCCCATTTATGAATCTATCCCCTTCCCAAATTAAAAAGGTTCTGAGTAAATCCCAAGCTTTGCATATGCTCTTTACAACAAAGGTTCCCACAACCTTAACCGGGGCTTTGATAATGAGCAAACTATGAAAATCCAGCCCTTGCCAAGTTTTACGCCCTTGAGGGGAGCCTTGAAAAATACAGTTGCGAATCAAAACTTTCCATGCTTCATTGTCAATGCAGGCCTGAATGATCCACTTGGCTACTAGAGAAGACCCCTGGTGGCCAATGTCAGTCAACCTAAGACCTCCAAAATCCATAGGGAGACAACAATATTCCCAGGTAACTCTGTGAAATCCTTTTCCAAGCTCTGAGCTAGCCCAAAGGAAATCTATGAGGAGTATCTCCAATTTCTCATAAGAGGCTTTAGCTGACACCCAGCACAAAGAATAATGAACATGTGTGGCTGCTAATATCTTGGAGCAAATTTGAAATTTTCCTGCCAGCGAAAGGGGTTTAGTAATCCAGTACTCCAACTTGTGGGAAACCCTGTTAATAACATATTACCAAAGTTGAGTGGGATTAAAGAATCTTTTGTTTCTAATGTGTATGTAATTTATGACATGAGCATAAATAATATATATGCTACCAACCATTCGGCAAAGGTAATGTTCATTATATTCTTTGTTGCTGACTAGGCTATATTTCAATATTGGTTGGTTTATCAAATGTGAATGTGTTTTATGTTCTATAATATTATTTTGCTGAAATAATCGTGTGTGTGTGTGTGTGTGTATGTGTGTGTGTGTGTGTGTGTGTGTGTGTGTGTGTGTGTGTGTGTGCGTGTGTGTGTGTTGATTTTTATTTGATTTTTTAAGTTGTATTTTTAAGCTTATATGGAAATTATTTAGGAAATGTATTGAAATGATGGTTCTACTACCCATAAAACACAAGAGTTGAAAATGAAAACTAATACTATTGACATCAACAATATTTATTAACCTTTCTTTGTGTTCTTTGATATATCCAAATTATGTTTCCTTGACTAAATGCACATCATATGCTCCTATGATTACTCGAGCTTGACATTGAAATGGGATCTTTATTGGGTTTTCCTCATTTTTATTTTTATTTTTTCCCTTTAAACATTAATTTCATTCATGTGAATAATCATGCGGGTGAGATCGAGACTATAAAGTGGATCACATAACATATATTATTTGGGTAGGGATAATGTAAGTTACGGAATATATGCCTGAGACATGTATGTATTTACTTCCCATGTCTTTACTAAGTCATATAGTAGGTCTAGAACATGTAGGTATTTGATTCCCATGTTTTAATTTATAAATCAGTTTATCAAATGGAAGAGAATATCCACTTTTTACTCATATGTAAATTGAATGGAGGGGCTCAAATACCAATGATTATTTTCACATAACCTATTCTCTTGCGATCACTTGAGCTTAAATTTGAAAAGGAAGGTTTATTAGGTTTTCCTCAATTTTCTTTTTGTTTTGTCCTTTTAAATGTAATTTGCATTCGTGTAAATATGATAGGTGAGATGAAGACAATAAAGTTGAGTTCATACAAGATGTTATTTGGGATTGAAAAATCTAAGTCATGGAATAAGTGTGGGATATTTAGGTATTTAATTCCCACATTATTATTTTAAACATTCGGTTTATGTCTTCTCTTTACTTCCACGTTCCTTTTGATAGCCCTCCCTACCAAGCTCCCTTAACAGTAATGCTAGTTTTGAGGCTACCATCTTAGTAGACCTCCCTAAAACACCATCCTATACAAAACACGTTGCATCACCCTTCATGCTTCTAGGTTGAACATTATGTACAATGTGCACAATTGAAAAAAATATGTGCCTCGCCACTAGAGACATACCATGTTGTTTACCTGGGTAAACCATAATCACATTTATATATGAATCAGATAGCCTAGGCTATTAAGTCCACTCTACGTATTCTTACCTATAAAGTTTCCATTGAAATAAGAAATTCAATACCTCTCACATTTATGTCTGTTATGACTACCCTTAAAACAAGAGCTGAAATTACAAACAACCATTAACATCAGCAGTATTCTTCTACTAATGTTTTTCTTCGTTATCTCTTATATACATTTCCTCCACCCCTTGCACACTGTATGCCATTTTATATTTCAAAAAATTGCCATCAATGTCAAGTGGTTGTAGGAGATTACAGTTTCACATAACACTTTTCCTGTACTTGGTATTTTACTCCCTCAAACCACTTGTTCCTTACCCATTTCTCCCTATTCTTTTACTCCCTCCATTTTAAATTTTTTAATGCATCCCTTTCAACGTTTTCATCATACATTTCACGTATGATTTGTATGATTAGTTAAATCAATTTTTCTTTAATTTTATTGACTGTTTATGGTTATATTTTAGTTATTGTAGAATGAGATGTTAAAAATATCTGAATCAAAAACATGTTATTTAAAAAATATTTCAAATTCTTTGTTGAATCTATAAATTTTTTAATCATTGTTTAATCCACAGACATTTAACATCATTGTTTAATTGATTAACATTTAATATTGCAACTAACTAATTAATATTTTTATAATATTTATTTGATTTCATCAATTGAATATAAGAATGTATGTTTTTGATTGATTACATATTTCTATTAGATTAAAAAAAAATTAAAATAATTTTTATTTTTATTAATAATATATTTATCATGTCAAAACATTATAATATAAAAAACATAAATATGTCCACACCATTCTAAAATCACAATCTCACGTGGAAAACATTATAATATAAAAAACATAAATATGTCCACACCATTCTAAAATCACAATCTCACGTGGAGCTCATGCTCTATATGAATTTCGTTAACTCAATGGAGAAACCTGTGAGAAGCAAGGGAGAACAACATGTGAGCTGCAATGGACAACAAATCACAGATACTATTAAGGGATCCTCCTCTGCACCGAAGAAAACATGGGCCGCGATGTTATTTGGGTCTACTCATCGGGAGCTCATGAAACTCCTACATGGAAATGGGGACACCCCTCATTTGTATGTCCCTGAATCGGTTTCGGACAAAGCTAAAGAAATATTTAAACATTCAGTGGTAGGAAGTTTCGCGGGCATCAAAGCAAGCATCGATCTTGTTCGTGCTTGGTGCAAGAGAAAGTGGGACTGCAAAGTGCAAGTTAGTGCTTAGACAAGGGATGATTTTCTCTTTGATTTCCAAGATGAATCAGAAGTGCAAAAAGTGTTATATGGGTCACCGTGGTTTTACGGTAGAGCTTCCCTTAGCCTCAGCTGATGGAAACCTGGTGGGATACAAGAGATTAAATTCCAGGAACTATCGGTTTGGATTCGACTTTTGGCTCTTCCCTTGGAGTTTTGGGAAAACCCCAGGTTTTCCTGGGAATAACAAGGGCCATGAGAGTTCTAATTGGAATAGATCATGTAACTAAGGCTCATTCTAGGTTAGTATTTTCCCGTTTATGTATCAATGTTCTTATGGGAACCGAGATACCTGAAAAATAGTTTTAGACTTTGCGTTTGTGAGTTGGGATCAAAGGATCAAGTTTGAGAGCTCTCCAATAATCTGTAGCAAATGTAGAACAATTCGAGATGATATGAACAAGTGTTGTGGGCGGATTGCAGTGACTGACGAAAACTTTGAAGCTTCTTCTTGTCTGCGTCTGCCCATTTCTTAGATTGATGATGATTTTAAGTCAGTTAACATTATGGATAATGAAATAGCGGAGGAGATTGGTGTATTCGACTCAGAAGAGACTGCTGCAAATGTGGTTTCAGCCTCATTAGAATCTACTAATGTGGTTGTTGTTGGGGATCACGTGGACTTCAAAGACTTTGGCCCTTTGGTAGTAAGAAACACCTTTTAAAATGACAATCTTGAGGTGCTTCTTGGCGTGGATGTGTGAGGGCCCCATATTGAATCTTTGGTTGCCCCATCCATTCCCTTAGATGTTGATGAGGGTTGGAGTAAGGTCTAACCCAAGAAAGTTTGTACTGTTTGGTCTTATTGGGCTTTGTGGAGTCAATCACGTATTAATTGCCAGTGTGGCTCATAATGTACTTCTTTGTCGATGTGATTTAGTCGCTGGTATAAGCCTCTCCATTTGAGTGTCATTGTTATATCCTTTCTCCTGTTGTATTCGAGGTTTTTTGGTCCCTTTCAAACCAAACTCTTTTTTACCCTATCTAAAAAAACATAAAAACATAAATAAACTAAAACTTACCCAAACACAATAAACATAATGTCTAATAACCACAAATATTATATATTGAATTCACAAAATATTAATATTATTAATTATTATTTCTTGGAAATAATTCTTTTCCAAATAATTTATAAAAACAAATTATTACTTTTGATAATATAATTCAATAATATAATATATTATTGAGTATTATATATAATACAACTAATATTCAACTTATTCTTAAAGTCACATCGTTCATTCATGTATTGAAATGATTGCTTATAAAGTTAATGTATTTTATGAAATGTATGACAAAACGTATACTCTGTTTAAGAAGGTGTCATTAAATATTAAGAGAAGGTAATGTTTGGTGTAGTTTTTATTGTTGACTAGTTTATATTTCAATATTTCTAGTGTTATTAATTATGAATGTATGTTTAATGTTATAAAATATTATATTTTGAAATATCGGTATATAGGTTGTAAAACATAAACAATGTTTGTATTATTGTTGTTAAATTGTGAGTAGGGAATTCACATTTCATTTAAGTTTTAAAATTGTATTTGTTGTATATCGTGTAATAATTAAAAGAAATATTTTGTTTTTGCTGTATATCGTTTTTATTTTTTCACATAATATATTGTTTGGCACAAAAGAAACATGTTATGCACACATAACAATGATTTTTTTTAGTCCTAAAACCAAAGCAATAATATTTATTATTCATTTTTATTAAATAAAATATTGATGTTATGTCTCTAATGCTTATTTAAAATTGAACATGTATTTAATGTGTGCACTTTGTGCAAAGGCTAGTAAAAAAAAGAAAAATTGGGTGTTATTTTGGGTTGGATTTGAAAGGAATAAATTCACGTTAAAGATTTTCCCTTCCCTCCACATAAATGGCGCTCCTTAAGATTAGGAAGAGAAATTTCTTGACATTTAAAGTCGTTGAAATCCAGCTACTTCTTCTTCACCTTTAATTTAGACACACTCTTAAGGAATTCTATCATACATTGTCTTTATGAGTTTGTTATTTACAATTGCCCTTTTTTTTTTTTAGCATTTTGATCTTTGTTTATTTTTAGTACCTGCCGTGGCAGGATACTTTTGTTCCCATCATTTGTTATTAATTTTGCTAATTTGGTTTTTAGTGGCATTTAATTTGTGATTGGTAAATTTATCTTTGAAAGTTATGGAGATAGTTTATTCACATGTAATTTCATTAGTGGGAGGTATTTGTTTCATTGTGGGATGGCATGCTTTCTGCAACGAATATGTATTTCATTCTTCCTTGTTGTGCTGCGTGTTATTGTCAAATACAGAGGTCATTTGGATGCAAAAATATATATTTATTTGTACCTACAATTTTTTGGGAAAATTATTTTAAAACCATTTTGATTGGTCCTAAGTAATGTCTTCATTGCCAAAATAATTCTGGTATATTCCCGAGATAACACCTATTTTGTTAAAGTTTTTTTGAGCTCATGAAACAAAGACACATGGATTTGTTAAAGGTATTGTGCAACACTCAACAGCTAAATACTTCATCATGGCCACCGTGTAGACAATTTCATGTCCTCCTCATAATTCCAATCTCCAATCTGCCCGCCCCAAATAAGTTCATGGAGGATACCAATTGCAAAAATAATCCGGGCTAAAAGCATTGATGGTTCTCCCCACGATAGGCAAGCATATGCCTATTGTGTCGGCTACCAAAATAGAGATGATTTCTGTGAGATTGAGATGGAGAGCTTCATTTTTGTTTCTGCAACTTTCTTCCTTAGAGCAATCTACTTCCACTACACCCGCCCAACTAATTGCTATTAAAAGCAATGTTAGCAACATGGGTTTTACTGCCATTGTGAGGCGCTGTGGAAAGAAACCGAACACCTGCTTTGCATTTATACACAGTGCAATCAAATTTAAGAAATCTGGAGATAAAAGTCAATATAAACAAGTATATTACAGAAATTGCTATTTTCAAGATATGTCTTCATGTGCATCGAGCTTCGCTTAATAAATTTTTCCCAATTTGTATAAGTTAAATTGCTATTCTATAATTAGCGTGGTCGTCTGTGATTTGGGTTTTCTTTAGTCTATTACCATCTTTTCCTTTATACTCTTGTCTAACTTCAGACTTTCATCTTTCGATCTGTAGGATGATTCAAGTCAATTCTTCTTTCTCTTTTGTTTTGATTTCTATGTTCTCATGGTACTAACTATGACCCTTTCCATATCTAATTCAACAAATCCTAATTTAAAATTGGTATATTATTGCTACATCAAATTCTTCCCTTGGTTTTAAATCCTACTTTTTCACTATCACACTTATTCAGTTCTGAGTTGTTTATCAATTTCTTGCTTTGCATATAAATAAGACGATTTTATGATTTTACAGCAGGCACTGTGTCCTTAATTTGGGTTTCAATTAATTTCTTTTGCCTTCACCTTAGATTTCGATTTAAGATTAGTTCACATTCCTGGACTTCAATGACAATCCGCCATTTTCAGGAATAAATCCCCAATTCAATTCTTTGCTTTGATAATTAATTTTTTTTACTTGCATATTAATGCTCAACAAAGCTTTCTGTCAACTTTACGCACAAATTTCATATGGCCTCCGGCTTTCCTAAATTCCTTACAACTTGTTCTTTTCTTGTTGTCATGTTTTGGAAATGGACCTGAAATCCAAATTTCAAGTTCATTTTCAATGAAATAAACCTCGATAACATTACATTGAATAGGAAAAAATCTGACCCCCCTTCAGCTTCAAATTTAACATTGGCAACGAAGTTTCACATATTGCTCACATTTGGCCTACATTCCTTAACATTTAGATTTCCCTGTAAAATATACTCTACAACCACGTCTTCGTTCACTTCCAAACAGCTCCTGGAAAGCATTTCCTGACAATCATCAATGTTTGGAAAAATAAAAAAATTATGTTTGCATCCCTTCTCCATATGTCACAAGCCTTTGTGGTAGGTCTTCTTCCTGCACCGCAGCCCTTGTTTTCTTATTGTAAATCCTTAAGTGAATGTTTCTCTTCTATATTAAAGTCATTTTCACATTAAATTTGATAGGTCCAAATGTTGTAATTTTTCGGAACATATTTCATGTCTTGTTTTTGTAGTGGTGTGGTGACTTGGGGTAAGAGCCCATATTTCCTTATTATTTTAATAAAATATCAGTTATGGATTAGATTCAGTCAATAGCATCTTCGATGCCATTAACATTTTTATAGGCTTATCAAAAGAAATATTTTATTCTTTTTCATCTCTACATTAATTATTAAACATTGAATAAGGAATATTGAATATTGAATTTGATAAATATTTAATATTATTGTTCTTTTAACCAAAAATAATATACACTATATTATTTTAATATGAAAATTATAACGTTGAATATTTTGTGCCTCCCAATAACAATAAAGATCGTCATTTTACTATTGACATTTTTGTGTTACCAAATATAAAAAGGTCAACAGTAAAAATAATGATATTTATTGTTATAGGAAACAAATAATATTTAAAGTTAAATGTTTATGTCAAAATAATATTGTGTATTATTCGTAGTTAGAAGAAAAAAATCAACAATGATAGTTATTGAATATAAATAATAGGTCATTAAACATTTAAAATAATAGGAGAAATACCCTAAATAATTAGAAATGTATAAAATTAGATAATCTACATATTGACTATGTAGTATTTTGATATGCAGAAGATAAAGTTTTTTGGGTTGTAGATTCCATGTGACATAGGTTCTAATGTAGTTCATGTTTTAACCTACTCTAAATGAATGCAAAAAAACTTCTGACATTAAATATTTTGAGGATAGGGGATATATTCTAGGTAAATAGAGCTTTTACAAATCCAAGTATTTTGCATATTGTCAAGGTATTAGAGCATAGTTATTTACTATGCACAAAATTAAATTATTTGGGGGTGGCATATTCCATGTGTCATAAGTTCTAATGTAGTATTTTTTTGGCTTAATGTAGTGCCCACCATTTTTTAAGTACTGGATTTTTTTTCGCATGCGACTCATTGTATCTATACTATTATGATGACATGGACATTATTGTTATTTTGATGGGACATTATCACATGACATTGTTGCTTGACATGGATATTTATGCTTTAGTACACTATTTTTATATGACATTATTTATGATATTGTATTGCTAGCCTTAGGATGTGAACTCTTGCTCACACATTGATTATGAGGCACATGATGCCATTGTTCATTATTAGATATTATAACTATGATGATGATATAATGAACTATTATGGCCACGTCTTGTATTGATATTGGATCCATATTTGATGTATGATGATGGTTATATCATTTCTTTAAATGGATGTTTCATGATTTTGAAATTCTACTAGCTTAGAATGGCTTGTATGGATGTTGATTTCGATGCTTATGATCATAGCATATTTTCGTTATCATATTGGGAAGATATGAGGTTTGCATTGAGTTTTTCAGGTGACAGGAAATAAATCATGAGGAAAATACGAGACTCACGGAACACATGCTGCTTAGCGCAAAAGGCCTAGAGGCCAAACCTTTTCTTCTTATTATTGATTACAACACCCCTTCATATTGTTGTGGTTTTTCGTGTTGGTTTCTTGGATTTTATATTCTACACCTTATCTTTCCTCCATCATGGTGATGAAATTTTCATGTTGATAATATACTTGCTAAAGTATTATGTTTCCTTGGTTTATTGCTAACTAGTTTTAAATGGTACAATTTCCATGTGCTTCTAGCATCTATTTATTATTTTGGATAATGTGTCAAGGCTAGGTTGATTAGGTGAGCCTATTCACCCCTCCTAAATGCAACATTTTTTCCAAACTCAGATTTGGGAAAATGTTTCCATTTAAGAAGGGTAAATGGGAAGCAAGGGACCTCATTTGCATGGAAATATGGACCTAAGCCCCATTATTATGGGTGGGTGGGATATTTTCAATGCAAATGAGGCATGCTAGTTTAGAATCACAACACCCCCAAATGAGCCCTAAAATATCTACTTTTCTAAGGCAGGCTCATTTGGTGTGATTGCATAACATTGAACTTTCACCAAGGTGTGGGACCTTGCAAAAATGGGAAAGCTCTCCAGATTGAAGGTTGGTTTCTTCTTCCTCCATTTAGGTGCATACGTAGAAACTTGCAGAGGGTCTGTTCTTAATCCTAATCTAAACTTTACCAAGGAGACATGGATAGAAGGAATACAAAAATGAAAACAAAGCTAAACTATGAGGTGATGCACCGAAGGAATGATGAACACTTAGTTTTCCTTCGAAATAAACCAATAAAATTCATACAATAAACAAGCACATATAGCTAGATCTATAATAAGAGACTAGATAGAAGTAAAATAAAAAATAAGGATCTAAGATCAATCAAAAATGTGTTTTATTGCTTTATAGATTGATACAGTTCATTACGGAATAGCCGAAAGGCAATAATGTGTTACAATTTTAATGGAAGGTCTAAACCCCACAAATCCTTTGCTAGAAGGATAAGGGAGCCTGCAAAACTAAGAATATCCAACCCTTTACAATGAATCTTGTTCCTGAATTTATAGATTCATCTGGAGAGAAGAAAGAGAGAGAGAGAGAGAAGCAGGAAAATGTGGGTTGAAGCTCAACCACCGTTGTTAAGGCTTCTGCTAAAATATTCCCCTGAATCCATCTTTACTACATTGATCCTTGGTTCGGTGTCTTGGAGAGAGAGGAAACGATGGAAATAAATCAAATCTGATTTGGTTGTTGAGACTGGTGGATCCTGCATTGAAAGCTTGAAGACATTTTCCTCCATTTCCTTTACCTAACCTCCTCAAAAATATAGTCTCATACCTCCATTATATGGGCGAGGCCAAGATCCTTCCAATGGTGTCATATTCACAATATTTCGAGCCCTAAGTTGAAAGATATGCCCCTTCAATGTTTGTATCGAATCCGTACAAGTGGGCGGGAAAACCATTTTGGAAAATGGGCCCCTCTTTAATATGGAACTTGTCACAGTATTTGGTAGGCTGGGGAGACACGCTTCAACTTTTTCATTTATAACTTTTGAATGAAAGGCAAACTTTAACTATTTTCTCCAACTCCACATCTTGGCTTTGACTCGGGTCTAAGTGTTGAATTTTTCCTTGGGCGGAGTTGTGGGCCATTTTACAACTTTTACTCCCTTTTGAGCTAACAAGGGGAAAAAATCAACTTTTTTCCCAACTGCCTGCTTTCCCTTGGGACACATGTCACTCTGGTGCTCGCTCGGGAACCTTTTCTCCATTTTACCCTTAAAACAACGCCCTTCAGACACTTGGCAGCCTCCGCTGGAATCTAAAGGTTGCATAATATTTCATAGCCCTAGGAGACACAATCATAGCTCCTCCTCCAGCTCCTTGTCTACTCCCTGAACCATCAAAGAATAAGTTCCATACCTCATTTTCATCTTTATGTTTTTGATTGATAAAGGTAGGGAGAGGGTGATTTTATTCATGTAGAAGGTAGACCCCCAGCTCAGATTCTTCCATTTATTTATAGGGGTCAAAAGCATGTATTTTTCTGGCCCACTCATCTAGAGTCAAGTCTAGGATACATTCAAATTTGGTATTTGCTTCATTAGTGCTTAGGAGGTCTTCTTGATCAAAAGATGAGCAGTTGGTGTTAATTGGGCTAGGCACATAAGTTTCAATATGATAGTCTACAATGGGTTTAGATCTAACTGTGGCATTTTCCCCATATCTTGTCCTAAAGAGCATATGTGACCAGTCAGCAGACAGGTAGCCTCTAATTTCGGCAATGAAGTCCCTAGACAGACACAAAGCAAAATGTGGTGGCTAATCTGTGATGGACCCATTTTTCAAGATAGTCACATTAGGGAAAGCGTGTAGAGTGAGACTCAGATCCTTGATAATTCCCATAGTTATTACCGTTGTCCCATCTAATTAGACTACTCCTCTAGAGATGACCTCATATTGGAGGCCCAACTGATCAGCTATTTGTTTGGGTATCACAGAACTACCTTCCCCTGAATAAATCATACAATTGTGCACTAATTTGTCTCCAATAATGAATGAGACATAGAATGGAGGTGGTTTCAAGTTATTACCTTGTTGTTCTCCTTAGTTCTTCTCAGGTTGAACTGCATTGGCAAGAACTCTCTCTTGCTGATTAGGGGGTTGATTTTAACTTGACCAATTCTGCATGGTAGTCTATAACAGACCCCTCTACCCTGGAATGGCCAATGAATCCCTTAGTGAAATTTTCACACTTTTCCTCTTCATTTTCTCAATAATATTGAGTGAGCTCTCTTTTTACTGCCCCTTCCCAGACACATTTCTTTCTTACTCATGGGTTGCTACAACCGATGCCTAGCTAGATTTGGAAGATGGCTTGGATTGGTCATGCATGTTGGGAGTTACACTTGGAACACCAGGACCTTGTGGAGTGATGGAAGGTTGAGGGTTACCTGAGGTCAGTGGTTGGCCCTCTCCAATGCTTCTCTTTTTGGACCATTTATTAATAGCCACACTTTGAGGAGGGAATTGATTGATCCCACAAAAATCTTTATCCTGCCAATTTACAAGCATGGTCTCTCCTAGAGGTTCACCTTGTTGAGCTCCTTCCTGCTAATATCCTTCTTGACTAGGCTCTTGTGACACCATACTGGTTTGCACCATTAGAGCTTGATTCAGAGCACCATTAAAACACATGGATTGGTTTTGTGGCTGATTTCATGGAAAACACCAATCATATTCATGTGCCATATTGTTTTGTGCAGGGACCAATGCCTTTGATGTTGAGGCTATACTTAGATCATAAGACCTAAAAGGTCTAGCAGTTTGAGGTTGTCCTTGATTTTTATTTTGATTTAAAGTATGAGGTGGTGGCCTATTTTGCTGGTATTGGTGTCTAGCTTGATATTGAGCCTCAGGTTGGTATAGCCTAAAAATATGAGCTTATTGTCTTTTAATGGTCACTATCTCATTCTTAAAGTTCTGAAATTACTTCAACACCTCTTCCTGAAACTCTTTAGTGGCATTAGATGATGAAGTGGAAGCTTCACCTGAGCTTTGATTCCTGGGGGTGGGTATTTGAGCTAATATAGGCACTTAGCTAGTATCTGGGCTTCCTAACTCAGGGTACATAGGCATGGATGGCCTAGTAGTGATTTTTCTAGCTTGAATCAAATGGTTCTCAGACCCTATGGAGAGGCTATAGGCTGCACATAATGTAGTGCCCTCCATGTACTGAATCATCAGAGAAATATCAGAATTTAAAGCCCTAAGAAAGTATAAGAAGGTACCTTCATTAGTGGGCTTTAGTGCTGTCAGAATCCTATCCCAGGTCCACTGGAATTTGAGGTTGAAGTCCGTCATCTTCTCGTTTGAGGCTCTCTTGAATTTTTTTAGTGGCTTTAACAAAGGCAAGTTATCACCTTTTTCCCAAAACTGATTGTAAAGGGCTGTGCACATCTGGTTATAGTTCTGGATAGAGCATACTTTAAGTCTTCTGAACCATTGTGAAACTTTCGAATCAAATGAAGAGGCGAGAAGCGTGACTGCAATGTCCATCTCATGGATCTCATGGATTTTATAAAAATTTGCAATATCTTGAACATGGTCATTAGGAGAAGCTTGATTTTCCCTAGTGAAATGTGGGATGCTCTTTAATGTTGTAATCAGAACTGGGTTTTGTGCAATCAGGGCAAGTGGACTACTATCGGTGAAGTTGACATATGGATTTGGTTGCATCATTCTGATTGGCATAAGAATCCTTGTAGTCTGAAAGAAATGCCTTACAGGTGGAGGTGTTGATAAGGTTATGCTTGGTGGAGATGGAGACCTCTAAACTCTTCTTCCCCTCCTTTTCCTGCCTGGCTATAGATACAAGTTTTCAAATATACCTTCATTCCTTTCTCTAGACCTAGTGAGATTCATGAATCTCCCAAGCTTGGGATATTGAAACTAGTAGATTGGTTTCTTTTGGAGTCACCAGATGTACAATTTTAAGGCTTCTTAAAAGCCAGAATCATAGCAAGTGTACATCAATTACTTCTGTAATAATATGGAGACTTCTTGGTACCACCAAGCATGGCAAAACTATTATTACAAAATCACAACACCCCTAAATGAGCCCTAAAAGATTTAATTTTCTAAGGTAGGCTCATTTGGTGTGATTTCATAACATTGAACTTTCCCTAAGGTGTGGGACCTTACAAAAATGGGAAAGCTCTCTAGATTGAAGGCTAGTTTCTTATTTCTTTGTTTGGGTGCATACATAGAAACTTGCAGAGGGTTTGTTCTTAATCCTAATCTAAAATTTACCAAGGATACAGGGATAGATGGAATACAGAAATGAAAACAAAGGTAAAATACGAGGTGATGCACTGAAGGAATGATGAACAATTAGTTTTCCTTCTAAATGAACCAATAAAATGCATTCAATAAAGAAGCACAGATAGCCAGATCTGTAATGAGAGTCCAGATAGAATAAAAATAAACAAGAAGGATCTAAGATCGATCACAAACATATTTTATTGCTCTATAGATTAATACTATTCATTATAGAATAGTTGAAAGGAAGAAATGTGTTAAAATTTTAATGCAAGGCCTGAATCTTGCAAATCCTTTGCTAGAAGGAGAAGGAAGCATGCAAAACTAAGAATATCCAACCCTTTATAATGAATCATGTTCCTGACTTTATAGATTCAACCAGAGAGAAGAAAGAGAGAGAGAGAGAGAGAAGTGAGAAAATGTGGGTCGAAGCTCAACCATCATTGTTAATGCTTCTTATAAAATATTCCCCTGAATCCATCTTGACTACATCGATCCTTGGTTTGGCATCTTAGAGAGAGAGGAAATGATGGAAATAAATCGAATCCGATGTGGTTGTTGAGAGTGATAGATCTTGTATTGAAAGCTCGAAGACGTTTTCCTCCATTTCATTTACCTAACCTCCTCAAAAATATATTCTTAGACCTCCATTGCGTGGGAGAGGCTGAGATCCTTCCAAATGGTGTCAAATTCATACTATTTCGAGCCCTGAGTCAAAAGATATGCCCCTTTGAGATTTGTATCGAATCCGTACAAGTGGGCAGGAAAACCAACTTGGAAAATAGGAACCTCTTTAATATGGGACATGTGGCAGTCTTTGGTAAGCTGGGGAGACACGCTCCAACTTTTTCCTTTATGCCTTTTGAATGAATGGAAAAATTTTAATTTTTTCTCTGACTCCCCACCTTGGCTTTGACTCGGGTCGAAGTGTTGACTTTTTTCCTGGGTGGAGTTGTGGGAAATTTTGCAACTTTTACTCCCTTTTGAGGTAACAAGGGGCTAAAATCAATTTTTTTTTCCTGACTTCCCGTTTTCCCCTAGTACACGTCACTTTGGCGCTCACTCGGGAACCTTTTCTCCATTTTACCCTAGAGACAATACCCTTAAGACACTTGGCAGCCTCCGCTGATCCACTTATGCATTGACTATTCAACTAACCTTTCCCCCCTTTGAGGTACATGTGGAGGCACCACACTTGTTTGAAAACCCAACCCAAAGTTCCCTTTGGAGGAGCACCAAGTTGACACTTGTCAGCCTCCGCTACTCTATGGAATTTTAAACGGTTCCTCTCATTTTTAGGCTTTGGGCCATGTGGCGAGCTCGCGCTTGTTTGGGTTCCTCCCTTTGAATTCACTTTGAGAGAAGTCTCATTAGGACACGTGGTCTCTTCCACTGCCTCCTCCATACTTAGTTGTTTTTGGGCATTTCCTGAGCCGTTTCGAGCCTGAGGACGTCGAATCTTCGTTGTTTCTTCTTCTTCCAATTTCTAGTTCCTCTGTAACATCTCCCCTTTTATCTGACTCTGCTATTCCATTGTTGACTCTACCTGTAACTTGTAAAATGAATTTAAGGCATGGAAATGGCCCGTTTCTGTATAGGATCCCTTGCCCTTTCTTCATCTCTGCCACTTCATTATTGAATCTTTTTTGTAACCAATTTGCAGGATTGAATGAGTTGTCTCAGGTTCCTTTTAAGTGGGGTCGTGATTCGATCCAATATTTAGCTTGGGGTGAAATATGGATAACAAGGCCCATTGGCACATTTGCCCCCCCACACACACTTCATATTTACAGGATCTTTCATTTTTGGGGATTATATATTGGGATTTGGAAAATTCCCTCATGATTTCTTGGGATTTTTTTTTAAGTTTCCTTTATTCCTTTTTGGGTGCAATTTTCAGATTCTCCATTGGTTGGGATTTTTGTAGAAGGTGACATTTGTCACCTTCCTATTGCTTGTGTTATTTTACTACTTCTATTTTCAAAACCATCACTTCTATGGAGATGGGGATATTTTGCTTGGAGATTTTGGGAAAATAGTGGAAGCTTAATGGAGATGTGAACTATTTAGGAAGGCATCCTCAAAATTTTGGCTTGTGGAAAATAAGTTAGGGCCTTATACACTTATGTTTTTCCTCAAATTTTCCTTTCACGTTTGTGTGTGATCAATTGTGGAAATGTAAATTATGTGTTGTTCTTTTTGCTCCACCCACCTTTGAGGGGTGTGGGTTTTGGGAGCTTATATGGGAAGAGGAAGGAATTTTCCTCAACTATATTTGGGAATCCTCCTACATTTGATTCATAGCTAGGGATGGATTTCCATTTGTGTTGGAAATTCATCCCTACCATAAAGAATGAAACATTTATGTTTGAAAATCCTTCTTACAGGAGTTTGGAGGGATAAGGGGAAATTTGGAGTGATAAGGAGATGGTGAAAATATGGAGAGATAAGAAGAATTTTTAAGTCTATTTTGGTATGATATATGAAACATAAAATTAGGGATTTTCATCCCCTCTTCCTAAAGCTTGAAGCTTGGAGTTTCTTAGCATGTTTTTCTTATATGCATTATATTTTGAATAGCTTTCAAATGTTATTGAATTCATTGTGTGTATTCAAACTATATCTATGTGATAATTGGAGTGAGTTACCTATTTCCCATCTGCTTATAGGGAGGCTAACATGCCACCTTAGACTCCTTAATAGAATGTAATGATGAAAATTAGTTGGATGGTCAACCAGGCATCTTGGCTAAGATTTTGAGATACCTTTCATGCTGATTTTGGGAGCTAGGTGGAGTGGATCAGAAGTGCAGAGTTGTAGATTTGAAGTGCATTTTTACTTTGTTTTGAGCCAAAAATTTGGCATGTTATCTCCTCTTGAGAGGAGATATCTTGTGATTACATTTTACTTTATTCCTTCATTATGAAATGAGTGTATTATGTATTAATCAATTATGAGAGAACTAGTTACGTTATTTGGATGGCTGGAAATAAAATTTTAATAATTGTTGTTACAATTGTGTTGTCACTTGAAATTCAAGTTGTAAAATTGTCTTTTTGAAATAATTGTTATTATCTTCATTTTGAAATATGAGAAATTTTAATTGAATAAATGAAATTATGTGCATATTAACTTATAAGGAAAATTACTACAAATATGGCTTAAACTCTATATGATAACCTTTCTTAGGAACTTAAATTAATTCTTCCTTGTGTAAATTGGCGACATTGATTGTACTCTAAAGAAAGAAACTCATTTGGTTAGATTTCTTCTATTCATTCTTAACTTGTTCTTTCTGAGTTTATAAATCAATTAATGAATTTTTGTGTCTGAAATAAACCAAAAATGGAACTTGTGCAAATATGGTTTTGGTTTACCTAATGTATTACCTTAATTGGTTGTCATATTCACACACAAACACAAACACACACACACACACACACACACACACACACACACACACACACACACACACACACACACACACACACACACACACACACACACACACACACACACACACACACACACACACACACACACACACACACACACGGGCATATATTTTATCTTATTAATATACCAAAAAAAGGAATGAAATGCTGATTTTACCATCTCTGAGTTGAACCCAAGAGAATATTTTACCTTAGAATTCTAAACACACACACACACACACAAAAACACATAAAGGGAGATGTTATTTTTGTTGAGGCTGTATGCCCAAAGATAAGGTTTTAATTTATATATAAAAATATATATATACATTTGGGATACGACTGTCCCACCCACCCACCCCCATACGTTATTAGATGAAAGTAAGGGATGTGGCATAGGATAGAGCCCTCCCCCCATGATTGTATTGCACCAAACTCATAGCCATTTCCCCTCCTTTGTAGGACTTACGACTAGGTAGCCCTGTTATCAGCCTCTAGGGGATTTGACATATGTGCTTAGATTTTAATTAAATATATACATATGTGTGTGTTTCTATACATTAGGGAGATTTCTCAAAAAAAATCCAACTCTCTGTATGTAAAGAAAAACAAAGAAACTCTAAAGAAAATTTTCCCTTGTTGTGGGCTCTTAAAAATAAGAAAAAGAACATCCATAACCCTACAAATAAACTAGTTCAGATATTGGAGATCCATCGTAGAAGTATGGAGGAGAGTTTTAAAAATGTAAACACTTGAGATTAAGTCCATTCCTGTAAAAATAATAACGATAAAAAATTATAGAGAGACTCGAATAAAATTGGTTGAGAAAGAAATAAAATAAACCTAGGTTTTGTAAAATATATCCTCATCTTTATATTTAAGGGTTTTTTTATGTAAGGGAGGATATATCTTAGATCCTAGGGCCCAGAATGGATGTGAACAATGACTTAAGTCATATTGGTGCATTTTGAATAAATTTTATTTAACTTTGTTTGGTTAGTGGCTTAGGTAATTTAGTGGCAGATTATTAAAGGGGTTTTTTGATATGTTTTATTTTGGGGAGAAAAATTGGGATTAAGTTGTTATAAAATTAATAAAATAATATATCAGGGTTAATTTTAAGAAGACACATTTGAAAAATTACTTTAGAATTTGTGGCGAATCTCAAAAATTGACTTTCAAATCGTTGGTGAATTTTTGAAAAAACGTTTCTTGGAAAAGGTTATTTCGGAAAGAAAAATTTTCCCTAGTTTCGCAAAGTAGGTCGGACAAGTTAATCTGGGAGGTTGGGTGGGTAGGTTGGTCGGGTGGGTTGGGAAGTTGAGGAGTTGGATGGGTGGGTTGGCTGGATGAGGGGTTGGACAATTAAGGGTTGTACGGGTGGGTTCGAAATTTGTGTGGTTGGAAAGCTAAGGGTTGGACGGGTGGGTTAGATGGTTTAGAGGTTGAATGGATAAGTGTTGAATAAGTGGGTTGGATGGTTGAGGGGTTAAACGAATAAGGGTTGGATGGGTGGATTGGTCAGTTGAGGGGTTAGAAAACTAAGTGTGGCCCTTCATGAGTCATAAATAGAAATAAAATGTTATAAAGAGAAATGGCAGTTATCAATACCAACTTGAAGAAGTAGAAGAGTTAGTGAGAAATTGTTTTAAATTATGATGAAGTGTGTAATAAAAAATTCAATTGGAGGAGGTTTTAGATGCGTGTGTAGAAAAGAAAGGAAAGAATCCTCTTATAAAGGAGTCTTTCTTAATATTAAGGACCCTCTAGAATAAATGCAAAATGTCCTTATGGAGGATGTGGAAATGTCTTTTAATACCCCTACTAAGGACAAGAAACTTCAACTACTCTATATGATGATAGATTAGAAGTACTCTTAGCTCTACATTATCTATCAACGTTCCTTCCAAATGTCAACAATGAAAAGAAGCCACATCTAATCCTACACCCAACTTCCAATGTCCAAATGGCTCATGTGATTGTGAGAAAGTAGAAACACCTCCTCATTATGGTAAAAGACACAGCAAATGGTATGACTCAATTTAATTAATATAGAATTTACTAGGAGAATAGACAAAGAAGTGAATGTAGGATATGATGATGTTGACATCATTAAATTCCCTAATTAAATTGTTATCATCGGTACAAAGGTTAGTGAATGAGAAATTAATTTGTTCTCCTGGTGCATCTGAGCCCTTCAAAGGAAAATTTACTTCAAAATTGAGCCCGCAGATGTATATCAGTTATCTAGGTTACCATTCAAAAATAAAGGAAAACTACCAAATCTGACAAGGAGGAAGTGATCTTACAGAGGAAAAGCAATTTTTTCTGTAGTACTCATAACATTGAAAGCATCCCTTTATGATAAGTCCATTAGTTTCAGATGCATTTGGTCTTAAGAATTACTTGATCACTCCAAGCCTCTAACATCCAATGAGCTATTATCAAGCAGGACCTATTACATCGTTCATCAAGTGGAACTTCTTCTACAGAGGAGTGGAGGTCCGTGAATCAATTGAATCCTAAACACTTGCATCAGGTACAATAGGCTAGGATTGTATTACCGATCATATCTGCAGACATAAAAAACTGAGGAGTATTCAAAGTTTTTTCATTGATTATGATCAATAGCAGATCTATAAGAATGTCAAGGAATTAAGGGAGCACATATTTGTCCAACTAAATTAAATAAATAATATCTCTGAGTTAAGAAAATAAAAAATGGATCTTAGCAATATGGGAAAGACTAGGATGACCTCGTAAGGAATTATATGCAAATGGAGAACCATTTATTTGAATGAATCATCTTATGAGTCCATATCTGGCTCGTTAGAACCACAGCTGCACCATTAGCTCTGATCACTCTAAGGTTTTGCCAATGGACAAAGTCATCCAGTCTGGAGAGCATCTCTTAGAAAAAACACCACCAATGTACAAACTAAGAAGGGAGCCTTACAGGTCTCAGTCATTTAGAAGGATGACACAAGATTTCCTTATGCCTAGGTGTGAAATAAATAGAGGGTTCATTAGAAATAGTTGGTGGGAATCATGATTAGGAAAACCATGGAAGTATTATCAATTGCAATAACATCGAATATTGCAAGACAAATATACTTTGCCTTTGTGAACACATAGGTTTAGATCCTCCTTTTCTACCATAGATACACATGGTTCTGTAATGATAACACTTGTCAATCGGTATCTAGTACTCAATTAGAATGACAACAAGATCTATAGACCATTCAACCTGATACAAAATAGCCCTTGACTCCAAGTTCCTCAACAAAAGTCTTGGCCTTCTCAATATATGTTAAGCCTATAGCAAACTGAATACTTTTTGCATGCATTTCTACCTCTATAGATTTTCTCAATCTTGTTACTATGCTCCCACCTTTTTCATTTACATATTTCATATGTTTTTGTTCCTTTTTATATTCTTTTGCGAATTTGATATGTAGACACTCTTTTCCATCTTTCCATTTATGTGTTCTAACTATGGTCCCATCCCTTTTCTTTTGGGAAATTTATATTTTCCCACAATGCTTTTCAATTGTGTCTAGTTTGAACTGCATTGTGTGATCCTTCCCTTGTTTACAACCACATATTTTACATCGACATGTGTTGGAACATCATTACCATTTTAAGTGTACACAGGTTCAATAAACTGATATTTTGCTACGCATTCAAACTGGAATTTCCTTCCAATTGTCTAGTTTGTCCTCTTTCTTCTGACATATTTATTTATTTATTTCTTAGGGTTCAAATTTTTTATCTGGGCTCTTAGCAAGAATATCTTGATTCTCATGTCTCCTTTTTCTAGAAATAGACCTTGGAGTAGAATCTTCCTTTGTTGGCGTGTCATTATAATTTGAGGAATTTTCTTGTACTTCTATGTCATCAAGGGACATAATGTTTTCCTCAAAATAAAATGGATCATCGATATCTTTAAATTCATTATTTTGTGAAGGAATTTCTGAAACGTTTGCATATAATTCTATAAAATTGTTACATATATAGTAATAATTTTATCTATAGTTATATTTTTACACATAGTACAAAGAGTTCCTAGAACAATATGAAAAGCATAACTATTAAATGTTGTAAGATTAAATAACCTCTAAATAGCACATGCCACATACTGATATTTTTAGCTGATGCAGAAACCCCCTTCATTTTTAGTGATTTTCCAAAATAGGAAAGCAAATTATTTGCACCCTTTTTTGAATTGGATGAATTTGTAACATTATCACATTGATTTCTAGTATCCATGACTGCTTAGGGACGGATCTTATGTTTAAAGGATCTGAGATTAGATGATTTAGGGTTCGACATGTATTGGTTGGATGGTAAAGGGTTGGACGATTGAGGGGTTTCACGACTGAGGGTTTGGATGGTTGAGTGGTTGGATGGCCGAGGGGTTAGACGACTGAGGAGTTAGATGACTGAGGGGTTAGATGGCTAAGGGGTTATACGGATTGGGGTTGGATGACTCACGGTTGGATGGCTAAGGGGTTGGATGGCCAAGGGTTGGATGGCTAAGGGGTTGGATGGCCAAGGGTTGGATGACTCAGGGTTGGATGACTGAGGGGTTGGATGGCTTAGTGTTGGATGGCTGAGAGTTAGATGACTAAGGGGTTTCTTATGTTTACTTCAGTTAATATACACATGAAATGATTTGAAATGGTGGCGGATTACATTTGTAAGATCTTATATATGTGTAAAAACGAGGTGAAATGAATAGTATAAGGGACATGTTGTCTAATTTTTTGATGAATAAGTTGACTCCGAATCACAGAATATTCACCAATTCAAATTTCCATAATTCTCTATTTTTGCAATTTTTTTAAAATTCGCCACTTCCCTGGAATATATATTTATTTTAAATTTAAATTTAAATTTGTAAATAACTTCTAAGGCATGGGTCCATTTCAGAGTTGAATTGGGACCCATAACCCGTGTAATTTAATCGTGACATTCCATCACTCAAAAAATAAATATTATTAAATATATATCTTAATCATTTTTGGAATGATTAATGACCTTCCGCCATCACAATTTATTATCATTGTAATTTAAAACAATAACAACAATAATAATAACCATAAATAGTTTAACTTGCAGATGTGATGTTAAGCCAAATTCTGGTCCCTAATGCCATTATTGTGATGTTGTTTTAATGACACAATAATTTTTATAATCCTCCAAGGTGTTCACGATTACGAATTGGTTCTGATTTTTCATATTCTGTGACTTAGTAACGTTAACTTTGTAATGAGAAATCTTTACTGTTATATAATTATTACCTTTTTAAAAAATTAGTAATTTCCCATCTTAAGTCGAGATATTTGGTTGTCTGTTAACATGTTTTAAAACCTTCTTTGAGTGTGACATGACACTAAATTTAAAGGAAAATATATCTTTTAAAAATTTCCTTGAGGTTAAGTATTTTATGGGACCAAGAGTCATAAATAACATGTTGAGATTCATCATAAGAGCTTCCCTATTAATTTAATTTAGAATCTATTCCATTTTAGATGTTTGGTTTTCTTTTATAGATCCTGATAAGAAGAATCATTATCTTGTAAAGCATTTCTTCTTCAAACAAGAATATTAGATTTTTTAATAAAAATCAAATTGTCATATTCAATTGAGATGTATTTTATTGAGGATAAAAGATTTTTGACAGTGACCCTACCTAAAAAAAATCTGAAACCCAAAATATGAAAATGAAGACCAAGAGAGACAAACAATCCAGATGCAACAAAAAAATGAAGCCAAAACCATCATTTAAACTTATAGATCCTATGACAAGCGAAATTCCAACCCATTTCTTCCACCGAATACTTGGGATTCATATGCATGAAAAAAGTCATCTTCAATTAGTCTTTGTATCTAGGCCCCTCCCAAACACTAAATATTTTAATCGAGTCAGGATCAAGAGGTGTCAACTTATATATGGGCCTCGGGAGATGCCTTTGGTCAATAAGAGGATCAAAGTGCACCAAAAATTCTAATTTACATTATGAGAAGTGATTTTCTTCCCACTTCAATCTCTTTTCTTCAAATGATTCTTCAATTTCACCTTTCACCACCAGAAAAGAATCATTTTTAGCACCATGAATACGATTGTCAGGGGTAGAGAATATTCAACCAAACATGGCCCATGATTTGGGAAAAAAGGATTCACATTGAATTGAGCAACTATCTCACTTCTAACCTCCTTTCGGTGCTAAAAAATAGGTCCATCCTTATTATCATTCTTTAGAAGCGAACGTTTCAAAGAAGTCTTAGGATAAAAACTGCTCCATTCAAAACAATAGATTTGAGATGTCCTGCTAGTGAGGGTGATTCAACATCCATGACTAGGATTTAGGACTCCAATACCAATTAATAAAATGAAACATCTGTAAGGGAATTCGTAATAGTAGAGGACAAGTGGAAAACCTACAAAACCATTCTCTACCCCACAACAAGGCCATTAACAAATAAACCCACATTATCCACCTAGATCCCATTAGCACTTCCTTGAGACCCATCAAAATGAAGTTGTGTCTTCAATAAAATCCCATCCATAGAGACACAAGCCATGACCATGGGATAGGGTAAAAAATCCAACGTTCGAACCCCCTGACTCTCCCCTATTTGCACCATTGGTAATAATGTGTCTAGCCCTCTTCACCCAGGTGTGTGGCACAACACATTGATAAGCATCATGACTAGCATATCTGTAGTTTAATAGGTATATATTAGAGTCTTTGTAATCCACATCCGGTAAGTAAACACCATGTTTTTTCTTGAGCATGATGGAAGTAGGGGCGTGTTTATTTTAAGCCTATGCTTATGTAAAATTTGGCAAAAATAATCTTGAAGCAATCCCTAATAGTGGGATCAATGATAAGGGGGGTCCCCAAAGCCCTAACAATGCCATAATAGCTTCTGGCACCCAATAATACATAGGTAAAGTGGGTAGCCTAACCAAAACTAGAAAAGCATTAGGTAAAGAGTTTCAAGTGAAATTCCCAAGAGCCTATTTGGCCAAATTAAAAACTGTTCTCCCAAAGAACTAAGGGCATTCCTAAAAAACATTGAGAAATTCTTATTCCTCTAAGAAATGAAATAGAAAGGATTCATGGGCCATTGAAACCACATCCATCTTTCCACTAGTTCCCCATTAACTAATATCCTAGCTTCTAACATATACAATGAGTGGGTAATTCCCCATAAATATGCCTTGTAGATAAAACTTGAATCTAGCTTCAGATACATATATTATCTCATTTTCGATAATTATGGATGGAAAATAAGTGGCCCTTGTAGGGAGAATATCAGGAGAGGTGAAAATATGAGTCCCAGTAGTAGACTATCTTATCACCAAGCTTTCCCAAGTTTCCACAGGCTATCGAGGAGGAGGATGAAGGGTTGAGGTAGGTCCCAGTTTGCACTCCTACCCGTCAGAAAATTCAAAATATTTTTTCCACTTACAGCTCTACATCACAAATTCATATTCAATTAGGATCTTATTATAGGGTATGTACTCTATAATATAGTGTCATTCAATTTTCATTACCACCATATTATAAAATATACATGTTCTCCTTTCCCACTCTTCCTTAAATGATGTCAATATAATTTTTTCTATAGCCCAATTTTAGATTGAATTCCTTGATTTGATATTATTTATTTTTCTTATACCTAGGGGAGAGAGGATTTTATTGGCACACCCTATGTTAAGGGGTGAAAAAAATGATTGTTTATCTGGTGAGATCACAATTATTTTCACCAATATGTAGTTTAGATTTGTCTTAGCTTATATTTTTCTTTTGAATATTTAATTGGAGGGAAATCCATATTCTAAATTGATTTAAAATAATAAATTTGAGTTACAGTCCAAACATGGTGGAAACCAATTCTTGAACATGGGTGATAATGATTTAACATTGAATTTTTAATACTTGTACATGTGTGAGAGATATTACATGTCATGATATGATTGGTTACTCTACATAATTATTATGTCAAAAATAACTAACTACTAGATATTAATATGAAAAATATGAAGTGGTACTAAAACAACTACTGGGTATTGTGCGATGAGTGTTATCTCTTGAAAGTGCACCCTGTAGAGAGATGGCTGCAGGTTTTCTAAGTTTGCAAAATTTGATCTCTCTCTTTCGTAGATATAATGGAAACACCTCAGGTCTGTGGGTATACCTATTTTGAGGTGAGTCTTCAATATCAAGGCCGGTTCCTTGTTAATGTATCCTGAATTGATCTCTGGGGTTTAAGGGTAAATGATGAGTGTACAATAATTAAAACAAAGATGATACACCAAAATTTGTATAAGGGATTTGATGGAGTATATTCACAATTGATATGTGAAAGGATTCTTGATGCATGAACCAACAATTCTTTGGTAGAATTTTTAGTGAAAAACATTTCGAGGTATTTGAGGGAGATTACTACAACAATATTGCTAAGCTAAACATACACATTAATATCATGTAGAAATTACTGAATTTTACAACAGGGTAATATGATTAATCAGGGAATTTGCATTCACAAAGACTAATAGAAACATACACAAGACTGAAAATGATTGGGAAGGTAGAAAATACTTCATACTCAGAAGGTAAAATTGGTAAAAATTGCATCGGTACTCTTATATCGAAAAAGTCCTCCTCTGTGCTTTTGCCAAAGGCACACACTATATAGCAAAATAAAATTTTCACCCTCTTTCTAAAAATAGTCCTAAGGCTTGTACTTGCCCATCGCATCTTATTTTCATCCTTTATTTAATAATAGATAAAGGAATAAAAATAGAGCATGCAATTACAAATAGGCTTTTATAGCCTTGATTACAATACAATCAAACTAAAGTTGACTGTTCTATTTTTAATAAAGCAAGTGTAAATAATTTTCTGATAATAAGCTTGTTCTTGCTAGGCAAGTCTTTCTCCTTTGAATAAGAAACTTTGTCTCCTTCTTTGTTATGTCCTCTTGTGAAGCATTCAGAAAATCACTCCTGTGTATGTAAGAAAAATAATTACAACACTTCGCCATAATTCCAAAATAATTCATCCAACATCCACTTCATGGGGACCACCTCCAAGTTCAAGTTCTAATTTTTACATTCATTGTCTTCTAGTATAGTAACATGATCCCTTTTGCCACCTTGTGATCACATGGAAAATTGCATTCTGAGTCATTTTCCAAACCAACCACTAGTGGGGACCACCCTTGCACTTGACTATTTAAGGGTACGAGGTATCTTTTTGCAAATGTTAAGGTAAAATATCTTTAGGCTACAATTAGCTTACCTATCATTTGCTCCTTATGGCTTAGTCATTAGCATACACTTTTATGCCACCATCGTATAATGTAAAAGGTAAGGTTCACTTTTGATATGACATGTCATGGTCTCTACCCCTTTTGGATCATCATTGTGAAACATAATGTTTTCATCCTTTCCTTTGAGACAATTATCTAAAAAAGATAATGTTTTTGGACCTTAAAAGATCATGGCAACTAATTATTTAATTATTGGGGTTGGCCCCTTTCAACGTTGACTTACCCCTCCACATGCTTTGTCGATGGTATTTTAACCTAGCTTGAGTTTGCTTTGAAATCCGGTGATGATCTTGGGCCGTGGATTTCTGTCCTTTTCATCTTTTGCCATCAATCTCGAACCTGTGATTAGGGTTTTAAACTCTAGATTAAATGTGGCCGGTGGGAACGTGACCATGATGGTTTGCATTGAATAGTGGAGCTCGATCTTGACCCTTTGATCTTCATCCTTTTGATTTGTGGCCATTGATCCTTCAACCATGGTTGAGTTCTGTTGACTCACCTCTCATGTTTGTGTGGTAAAGGGAAGCTTGACCCTAATGACCATTTCATTTGGATTTTAACTATGCGGGCGAAGCCGTGGAAAATTTTGTTCAACACCATTGTTTGAAGCTTTTGAGCTTGGTTCCTTCTACGAAATGGTTTTTTGAACTCTCGTGCATCTGTACTTTCATTTGTTTGATCTATTTAGAGTTTCTGAGTGATTATGGGGGTTGATCATTGTTCTTAGGCCGATTATTCTTGAGCTTCTTCCTATGAGACTTTGATCTTCTCATTGAGTTTTTTTTTTTGTGAACTGTTTGTTTCTCTCATCTTTGCGAAGAAAAATGTGAATGATTTTCTGATCTTCTGGGTGTCGTCATTCTTGAGGATTTTGAGCTTTCAATGAACTTGAAATGGTAAGTCTCCCCAACTTCGAATTTCTCTCAAAAAAATGTGAAAATATTTCCTTGCTAGCTCGTATTTGGGGCTTTTCTTGAATATTATGTTCTAAATATAAAAATGGGTATTTCCATTTTGCTCAAAACTCCCCAGATTTAAATGTTTCTCAATGTGGGTATTCGAACTTGTACTCACCAAGTTAGAAACTTGTGTTTTAATTCATTTTAAGAGTTCATCGGTGCTCTATTTCCATGCTTATAGCTGAGCTCGGCCACTGTTTGAAAGATGTTAACTGTGGCTATTATATTTCAATACTATAGCTCTTCATGACGTTGTTGAATGGTTTGACATTTTCATTTCTGAATTTGAGTCTGATTAAACATGATTTTTCCCTTACCAATTCATATTTGTTGACCCATTCTTGTCTTGGAATGCCACTAATGGGATTTTCCCTTACTCTGATCCATTGTGAAACCCTTGAGCTCAAATTTCTTTTGCTTATTTTATTCAATGCTCATAGCTACACATGCATATCCTTTTCTCTAACTTTGATGTCCAGGAGACCAATCTGTATTGTTGTTTCCACTGTAAGGTTGTTTTCCCTTTTCGTAATCTTAAATCTGACACTTAATTCCAAGGAATATGTGTTCTAGTTGAACTTGATATTTAATTGCTCAATCTCGACCGGTCTTCAATGCATAAAGTTTGTAGAACCATATTACAAAATTAAAGTGTAATAAGCCACTAGTTTTTATCTGTTAGTGATTTCCTTTTGATGATATGCTTCCAAAAGTAGCACTTTGATATGTATATTCAGTTCCCTTTTCATCAAAAGTTTCATTCAATGCTCTCGGTGTAGTTCCTTTGCAACTGTAGTTTATGTTGTATTTGATGTTTATTTTCTGATGCTTGACTCCTTCATAATACAACTTGTATTTGTACTATTGGTTCATTTGTTCAAATTCTTTGCTTCAGATAGAAGTTATGTTCATATGCTAATGTTGAAGATAATTCTATACACACTTGATTTCTCTGTGTCTTCAGATAGCAAGACTTTTAAAATACTTAGGCAGTGTATAGTACAAGCTCCTGAAAGAACAATTTTGTGATTGTATACCTTGGATTTCTCAATAAACCTTGATGTGTTTTATTTCTACTACTCCTGGAAGCATGGTTGTTTAAGAAAACTGCATTCTTTTATATATCTCTCTCATCAGTTTACCTTTTGAATTGATCCCTTGTAACCTGTAGTTGCATTTGCACTCTTTGATTCTGAAGTTGATGATTACTGTGATTGAATATTGAACTAAAAATGTCAACTGCAATAGAAATGTATTTATGATATTTGTACTTAAGATGTCTTTGTACCCTACAAGTGGTTTTCTAGAAATTATAAGCAGTTCTTCATCTATTTTTAATACTATTTTAGGCATAAGCCTTGATTTAGATGCTTGTTAAGATCTCTGTAACTTGTTTCTTTTACTTAGATGCTTTATTTCCTTGATAGTAATATTTCTAGCATGCTGGAAAATCTAAAATGTTGATTTTTCATGGCAAAGCCCAGGCCTTTTTTTTCCAGAATTCTTTCTTCCTTCCATTTGTAATATACCAGTTTTATTTTCTGATTCAGAATACAGAATATAACACTTTCTGTTGAAGCTGATTTGGTAGTTTAAAATTGAAACATTATAACTGTTTATCTTAATCATGGCATGCTTTTCTACTTTTTTGTATCACTTACTTGATTTAAATAATTCTTGTGAAAGCATGTAGTAGATAAAACACCATGATGAGAATGTCGTAAATATCCATTTCACATGGCGAAGCCCTGTCAAAATTTTCCCAGAAACTTCTTTTCATTCTTTTCAGCTGTAACCCTTTCTTTCCAGCTAACTTCAACTTCTTGAAATCTTAATTCTTCCTTTTTAGTTGAGAAACTGAAAAGATGTATTTCTATTTGTCCAGTCCCTCATGTTGTACTATAACTTCTTCCATTTGTAGATAAATATTGAGTTTGAGTTACATTAATCGTTCTTTCCAGCCTGTACTTATGACTTGTCTATTTCTTCTTGACTGCAACCTGTACATGCACACTTAAGAAAACAGTTTAGAAAATACTTAGGCTTTTTGGCCTCTCTTGTGTCCATGTTTTCTTCTTTTCTTTTCTCTTTCTTATTTTTGCAGTGAGTAGAACATGTATGCAGTCTGATCTTCACAGTAAATTATATCTCCTGTTTTGAAGAGATTCATATACACGAACTAGGATAGTAAGGAATATGAATTGATCTCTGAGCTCGTAACTGACAGTGCATCTTTTCTTCTTTTTAGGTACGGTAACTTCTACAACGAAGATGAAGAAGGAATAAAATATGGAATGGAGATACTTCGAATAACAAAGAAAACCCCCAAGGCAATGATGGGTTCACTTATACTCATTACTTTCTTTTTCATACATGTGTACCTCTTATTTCAGTATATGTACTTTACTTTCAAGTTACATCCCACGGCTTGTGTGGGAACATTTGAAATTTCTTTATGAATAAAACATTAAATTTTGTAAATGAGTTGTATATTTCTTTTCTACATTTCAGCTTTCTAGTATGGATTGTATGATGAACTAAACAAACTCATTCATATAATTGAATGTATTAATCATGAAGGAAAGAACATTAATGAGAACCTATAACATTCAATAATGAACTCTGATTTCTGCAATCTACACTTACCTGTTTACTATCCCAAAACTCAACATTTCACCTATTTTGTAATTTAGTGTCTTCATCAAGACAACACAAGCTGATCCTTCAAGGCCCTTGTGTTCTTTTGCTGAAGATATCATGAAATTACAGACTATGTGATCTGTTATGTTTTGTAACAGCATCACATAGATGGAGATTTCATTTAATCATTAACTAATTCAGCAGTAACCAATAATATCAAAACTCCCTTAGCTTAGGTATACATCACCAATGTCTTTCCTCGTAACAACGAATTTTCGAGTTGCCCATTTTTTCACAAGTGCAAAAATTATCAACATTTCTGGCGATCTTGCGAGGAAAGTCTACCTACTAGCTTATAGACCAGTGCCTTGCTCTTGTCCATTGGGCATGGGGTACAAACATGTAACCAAAATTTTCCTTTTCCGAAAGGTCCAACCCTTCAAAAATGGAACTAAAACTAGGAAATAATCTAGTAAACTAGATCACATGCACGAATGCACTTATTGACATTAAAAACAATGCAATGTGCAAAGAGTACACTTATTGAAGGGAAATTCTACTCTAACAATCACTATAATATTTTCAATAACAATGTTTGAGAAACATACCATTGATAGAAATGGAAAGTTCCTCTCCATTCAGCTGCGAAAGCTAAAAATCATTGTGTGCTTTGCAAGCTTAAATCATGTAAGGGCCATTACAGATTCTATCAAAATTCGTGTGTCTTCCTGGATTTGCATGATTAGCATCCCACTTTAACACAATATCTCCTTCATTGAAGATTATGAATTTGGATTTCTTGTCAAAAAATTTCTTCATCTGTTTCTGATTCTTTTCCATATTCAAATGGGATTTATCTCTTAGCTCTTGTAATTCCATGAACTCTGCATAATGAACCTGTAATGGTTCATTCTCAAATAGCTCCATTTGATGCAGAAAAATCAATGTAGGTGAATCAAATGAAATAGGCATTCTTTCTTCTTTTTCGTACACAAGTTTTTATGGTGAATTGCTAAATGATTTTCTAGGAGTCACCATATTAGCCCAAAGTGTTGAATTCAACATCAGATGCCAAGCTCTTTTATTATCTTTGAGTGTTCATCTGATGATCCTTAAGTAAATTAAGTAAATTCCATGGTTGATAGCCCAATTTTTTATCTTTGCACTAGGAAATGCTAAAGCATTATCTGATATGATAGTTGCTGGAACACCAAATCTGCAAACTATTCCTTCATTAAATGATAGTATCAAAGCTTCATTAGCATCCTTCAAGGCTATTGCTTCAGTCCATCGTGTGAAATAATCCATAGCACTTAAGATTCATTTGTGTCCTTGTGACGAAGGTGGGTTTATCATGTCAATATAGTCGAGAACACACTACATAAAAGATTGATCAACTGAAATGGGTTGTAAGGGCAGCAAAGCTAATTGTTCTTATCCAACAAACAAAACAGATTTTTTACATTTTTTGACCCTTTCAAAACAGTACTTGAATATGCTAGGCCAATAGTAACTGGCTTTCATAATTTTTAAGATCGTGGTACATGCTAAAAAATGGACTCCTATGAGTCCTTCATGGAATTCTAACAATATTTTCTAAATTTTATCATAGTCAACACACCGCAGCAAGATTCCATTTATATATCTTTTGAAAATCACACTCTCAATGAAGATATAAGGTATAACTTGTAATGTGAAATATATTCATTTATTCTTGTCCATACATTCCGTATAGGTTCCATGTTATAGATAGTTAACCAGATCAGTCATCCATCTTGATTCCTAAATCTCATGAGTGGGCTCAGGATGCTGATTTTCTGGTTGAACCATGATTTATGATTGCTGATACACAATTTCAGCATGTTGTTTTGAATCATCTGATTCTGTAGCTTATTGTCTTTCCATATCAGCAATTAGATGTTTACATAAGCCTTTCCCTTGAACTGTCTTAGCAACCTGGATATGAACATCATATTCCGTGACCTTCGTTATCCAATTTGCTATTTTCTCATTCAATTCTTTATTTAGCAAGAACGCTTTCACACTTGGATGAGAAACAAGAACATGGATTTTAATTTTCAAAAGCATGTACTTGAAATTATTTATTCCTCTGACTATTGAAAGTACTTATTTTTCAAGGAATGTGTACCTTGTTTCATAATCATGCAAGCTCTGTCTAAAGAGAGCAATATGTTGCTCAAGATTTTCATTATTGACTTGAGTTAATATAGATGAGATTGTTTAAGCTCCTACAAGTACATATATTGTAAAATCTTTATCAAAATTTGGATTTGCAAGACTAGGAGCTTGAGAGATAGCTGCTTTGATTGATTCAAATCCTTCTCTCCCTTCACTAGTCCAAGAGAAAGTTTTCTTTTTCTTTAGCATAGCTATCATCGGTTTAACCAATGCTGCAAAATCTGGAACAAATCTTCTAACAAAGTTGATTTTTCAAAGAAAACTCTGTAATGCCTTCTTATGATGAGGTAATGATAGTTGTGATATGGCTTTGATTCTAAAAGGAATATGACCAAATAATTTACCTTGATGTACTAAAAAGATAGACTTTAGTGGATTCAAAGATATCCCAAATTGTCTGTATAACTGAAAGGTCTACCTTAGATGTATCAGGTGTTCTTCTGGATTTTTTGAGAATACGGTAATGTCATCTAAATAAACCAGAATGAATTTATTCAACAAGCTCCAGAAAGCCATTTCCATTGCATGTTGAAACATTGCACAAACATTTGAAAGACCAAAAGGCATCCTTTTGTAAGCATAAGTACCCCACTTGGTGGTGAAAGCTGTTTTATAGCTATCCTCTTCCTGGACTAAAATCTGATTATATCCACTATAACCGTCCAGGAGAGATAATCTATCTACACCAGAAACTATTCTTAAAATTTGATCCATATTTAGGAGTGGGTAATAATCTTTTAATGAAGCTTTATTAAGATCTCTAAAATCTACACATAGTTTGATTTCACCATTCTTCTTCCTAACAGGAACAAGATTGGCTACCCAACTTGAATGCTTAACTGGAAAGATAATACCCGATTCAATCAACTTAGATAATTCTTTCCTCATTAGAGACTCTATTTTAGGATGTACATGCCTCTATTTCTATCTAACAGGTTTAGAATTTAACTACAATTCGATAGTATGTTGTGCTAAACTGGGATCAAATCCTTTTAGGTCTTGGTATTTCCAATCAAAAACATCTTTAAATTCCTTGTAAAGATTAACAAATGATTTTTTTTCTACTAAGGAACATACCTTTCCAAGAAACAAATTTTTCCCTTCATCAACTGAGATCTCTTCGTAATTACCAGCATGGGTTGGCATCTTAGTTTTGACTTTCCTTAAGTGATCGTTAGTGCTGAAGATGTCTTCGAATGTGGCTAGACCTCAAGGTAGTTTATTTGTCTTCAACTGAAAAATCTGGGCACCATATAAGTGTTGTAATTTATCTTGATTAACTGCAAAAAAATCAACTTTTTGGTGCAAAAACTTGTAGATTTGACCATCACTTTCAAAAAATAATTCAATTTGAATCATTATCAGGTATTGAGGGCCTAACAATTAGCTTTATATGAGGATGAATTTTGTTATTTTCAATCTTCTCCAGCAGTTCAAAACTAGCACCAACAACTGCAAGTCTGTCTGCATGCTTGTTTTAAGTTCTAAGAATAGACTGAATGTTAATTGCATCAAAATATTCCATTAAGTCTGAAACTCTATGTCTGTAAGACTTCATTAATGGATTATTACAAACATTGAAATTCCTTACTTGATTGATAACCAACTTAGAATCACCAAAAATATGTAGAATGCTACTACCTCTCTTTTTGGCCCAAAATAAGCCATGAATTAATGGTTCGTATTCGGCTACATTATAAGTGCATGAAAATTGGAGACTCAAAGCTAAGAAATATTTTTCGTTCGTTGGGTAATTGAGCATAAAACCTACTCCCTATCCTTTATTGTTCTTAGTTCCATCGAAATGAAGCTTCCAAATCACTTCTGTTGAATCTTTTTTTTGGACAATAAGGGAAGTGGTGTATTTTCTTCATGCATACAATACACACAAAATAGGTTTTCTTCAACTTTCTTAAAAGGGTCATGAGCATGTTCTTCAACTATCTTTTCATCCACTAACATATTAGAAATGCCATCTAATGCTAAAATATGAGCTACTTCATCGAAATCAGACTGATCTAAGGCTGAATAATTAGCCACCGCATTTAAAGAGTGAGGTTCAATTTGAAATCTTGCCAATGGTTCTGAATTTATAGTAACTTTGGTGCTGTAATGAGTAGTGCAAAATAAGGACCAATCTGAAGAGAGATAACCTCCTATTTTTGCTGTGAATTCTCTAAGTAAGCATAAAGAAAAGTATGAAGGTAAATCCACAACAATAACATCTTACAAAATAGAAACATTTGGGCAAACATGTAACGTTACTTCTAAATTTCTAATTAGACCAATTGTATTAGTTACAGTTCCATCAAGCTGTAAGACACTCTTTTCTATAGGCTCATACTACAGACACAATTTTTCGGCAATTGATTTTGGTATAATTGTGCTACTTACACCACTGTCCACCATGCAATTATGAACTAGATTTTCTCCAACAATCAATGATAAATAAAATGGTGGTGGCTTCTTGATGTCATGAGAATTCAAAACTTTCTGAACCATCCACTTAACTTATTTAATGCGGTCTTGTTCAAACATTCCAAGGACCATGTGTGCCTTTTGAACTTCCTTTTCTGTTGTTTTTGAAGAAATATGCAGCTTAGCTAGTTCATGAGAAAGTAATTCTTGTTGTCCTGGAATACTTAGAGCATCCCACATCGAGATGTTAACATTATGCTTTTTCCTTACATCAACAATGTTAAAAGAAGAAACAATTAGAGATAGATTCAACTGTCTTAGCGTAGGCCTTAGCAAAAACTAATTATGCTTCAGCTACCTTTGATATCTGAGGTATACAAAGTCTTCTTGGGTTAGGCTATAGTTATCTTTGTTGTTCTTTATCAACTGGAACCTTTGCTATTTTTTGAGGAAAAGAAGGATTGTTGGCTGATTTTGGGACTGTAGATGTTGTCTTATCAGTGACAGTAGGCAGAACAAGCCTATTTTGTTGTTTTTGACTTTTAGCAGCTTTTCGTTGTGCCCTATTAGTGACCAAAATGAAATCCTCCTCATTGAAACTGACTAAATTCTATCCAGGTGCTTTCTAAACATAAGTTTCTTACTGCTCACTCTCCATTTGAGGCATGAACACTACTTCAGATTGAGGTTGTGCAACAAGATTTAGATTCAGAAAATTATTTCGACAATTTGAAGGTGAATGAGGTTGATTGCAAGGTTGGAACCACTCCTTTGTAGCCATATTAACTGGGACTAAATCATTAGATGAACTAGGATCCTTTGGGTTAAATTGCCTTTACTGGTAAGGATGTCTATAATTTTGATTTTGTTGGTAAGGTTGTTTGTTTTATTGATTTTACTGATTTTGCTGATAAGGAGCCTGATAGTGTGTGCTAGGTAATGCAAGCCTATTCTCAATTAAAGTCAAATTATTTCCCATAGTCTACAAGAATTTAAATACATCATCTGATGGAGCTGCAACATCAGGTTCTATGATTGTAATAGACTATGTGATAGGGGTTAAATCTACCAAAAAGGCATTGAAGGCCTTGGTACAAATTTTCTAGCTTGAATAGGACTATTTTCAGCTCAGATAGCAATATCATAGGTTGTTGGGAGCATATCTCCTGCCATTGACTGAATCATAGTTGAGATATCATTGTTTAATGCCCTAATATAATAAAGGAAAGTGTGATCAACTTGAGGCTTGACACTTACTATAATTTTTTCCCGAGTTCTGGAACAATGGATATTGAAACTAGAAATAAGTTCATTGGGAGCTCTTTTAATAGTAGACAACTGTTCTATGAGAGATAAATGATCTGAATTATCTTGAAATTGTTTTAGCAATTTATCACCTAAATCATCTCAAGTTCTTATGCATCCAATCTCTATATTTTTATACCATTACAAGGCTTGTCCTTTAAGAGATGTAGCTAAAAGTCTTCAGGCTACATCCTCATGAGTAATATTATGAACTACACATAAGGTTGCAACATATTTAATGTGCTATGTTGGTTTCACCTAATTTTCACTAGTGAATGATGGCAAAATTTTCATGGTAGCATTAGGGATGTCATGGTAAACTGGGATTACTAATGAGATGCCATTAATAAAGGTCACAAAATTCCTTGGTGGTTGAATAGCCATTTGAAAAACTGGGATGTTAATAGAGAAATTGATGAGTGGTGAAGGAATATTAGGAGGAGAGTTGTCAAAACCAGGTCTATTATAAGGTAAAGTATTACCAACTCTTCTCCTTATAGTAGAATTCAAAGGTAAGGAAACAAACTCGGGAGGAATTCCTATTACCGATGATCTTGTAGTCACTTTAGGCATGGAACATGCTACAATACTGGTATGAAATCAGCTTAATGGGGTCGCCAAAAGATCTTAAAATCATAAGAATAAATTGTTGCAGATTGCTCCCAAAAGTAACTTTTATAACCGTTGTAAATCTGCTGTGGATTTGTCATAACTTGCACGCAGATCTAATTTTTTTTCCCACCCGCCATGTAAAAAACTGTTATCTCTCGAAAGTGCACCCTGTGGAGAGATGGCTGCAAGTTTTCTAAGCTTGCAAAATTTGATATCTTGCTTTTGCAGATGCAATGGAAACACCTCAGGTTTTTGGGTATACCTATTTTGAGGTGAGTCTCCAGTATCAAGGCCTGTTTCTTGCTGATGTATCCTAAACTAATCTCTACGGATTAAGGGGAAAAGATGACTGTAAAATAATTAATACTAAGATGATACACCAAATTTGTATGAGGGTTTTGACTGAGTATATGCACAATTGATATGTGAAAAGATTTTTGATGCACAAACCAACAATTTTTCTACAGAATGTTAAGGGAAAAACACTTTGAGATATTTGTTATCCAAAATTCACCCCCTCAAGGTAATTTTGATAACATGCATCAGATTATTCAATCCCAAGAAAGTATATTGATTCAAGGAAAAAAAATCGTGTTTCTGGGGTCCCCTCGGCTTCTTTCTAACTCTCCTGTCCAATAAGAAAACCCAGCAAGTTTTAAAAATGTGAAAAAATTGCAAAAGCCAAGCTTGGTGCCGAAAAAATGAAGAAAATCAGCTAAGTCCTAGTCTACACAGCAGTTGGGGCAATTGGGACAGTCGGGACGTCGGGACGTGAATCGGCCTAAAAGCTGCTAGGTGGTCCGCGCAGCAGCTGGGACAGTTGGGACGTTGGGGACGTGCGGGACGCGAAAAGCCGAACCGACCGAAAAGTGGAAAAAATAGCCTAAGTTATGTTTTTCGCGCGGTTTGGGACATCCGGGCCAAAAGTACGTGGAGGGACACGAACCAGCCGAATTTGGCCAAAATAGGAGACTTTCATCTGAGGGTAGTTCGGGACATCCGGGCCAAAAGTACGCGGAGGACGCGAAAAGCCGAAAGAGCCGAGAGCGAATGGAATCTCGCCACGTGTCTTCACCGCAAACAGGAACAAGGGAGCCCGAATCGGCCGAAGCAAGAGATTTTCATCCGGGACAGCCGGGACAAAGGTACGCGTGGGACGCGAGGGACACGAAAATCCGAAACGGCTGAAGTCAAAGAAGAAAAGTCAACGTTTGACCCGTGAAACTTCAAACGGCCATAACTTTTGACTCCGAGCTCTGATTTTCACAAAATTGGACTTTCTGGAACGAGCACGACGTCCTCTACGCCAAAAAAATTGGATTTATTATTTTTAATGAGGGTAGATATATTTAATTTAAGAGAAACATATTCGGCTCCAATCAGTTAATGCTCATTCCCGTCAAATGACAGAAAACGCCTGCCAGACCCAAAATAGCTACCCGCACTCAGAAGGCCATAACTTTTGCATTTCTCAACAAAATCACACAAAATTGGTACCGTTGGAATCGTGGCTCCAAGACCGACGCACAACAATCAAGAAATTCTAGATTTGGTGAGATATCAATGGATATTTTTTATAAAACGTGGCCGAGTTCATAACAGTGTTTCATTTGGTGGTTGGGAGTGCAATTAAGAGGCATGGTCATCATTCTTTCTCTGCTGCAGCACCTGGGACAGTATGGGGAGCCTTTTACAAGTAATATATAATCATTTTACTCCATTTAATGCCTCTTACAAGTGGTTGAAGGACAAATTTCGGGATTTTCATTTTTCCCTTCTCTTTCTCTTCTCATTTTTTCTATAAATTGGAGTGTTGGGCTCATTGTAAAGGGGGGGATTTTTCAGATAGCAAAGCTCTGTCAAAATTGACTTTGTGAAGCCAATGTGCTACAGGCCCTTGTAGTGGACTCCTTGCATGGTGATCCAGGCCCTTATCTTGTAATAGATTGAACTGTGCATATCATGAAGCAATAAAATATCAGTTTGTGGATAATATCTTCCCCTGCTGTGTTTTCTTGCATTCTTCTTGCCCCTTTAATATTTCTACAAGAATATTGTGTCTATTATTATGTTCTTACAGGGATCCATTATCATTGTGTATGCTTGGAATATCATTGTGAATGCATTTTGCTAGATTATGGAGAACTGTCATCACCTCTTCTAGTGTGCACTTTGCCTCTGTATTTCACGCATTTGGAGACTACTCTCACACCCTCCTTTTCTGGTGTATCACCGCTTTAGTGTAGGCTTTCATTTTATGCATTCTCTCTCCCTGGTCCCTTGGAAATTTAGATTAGGATAGTTAGTTTCCCCTGCATTAGAGTAGATTGTGGCAGGTAGTTTAGGAGCAAGAACCAGCTTTCTCTGGAGGTCTATCTCAAGTAGCAAGTCCCACAACTTGGAGATAGTACCCATGTTATCCAATCACACCGTGAGTTCAAGTATATGCACTTGTATAAACATAAGGGTGCTGTGATTCGGTGATAACAGTTCTGGCACGCCCGGTGGGACCTTAGAGGTCTTCACCTTCATTACAACAAGATCGATGTGCACTTGTTCCATGTTCCAGCTTTGAAGGAGCTTTAAAATCGCACATCTGGCGACTCCAAAAGAGGCATAATCCACTGGTTTCAGCAGTCCAAGCCTGGAAAATTTATGAGAAGAATACAGACCAGGTCAAGAACTAGGGAGGAAGGATTGTTTGTTTATCTACACCTATCTCCAGGCAGAGAAAGAAGGGGAAGAAGAGCTCAAAGATCTCCATCTCCACCTAATAGAACTTTGTCTACACCTCCACCTGGTAGACCTTTTCTCGCATCAACAAGGGTTCTCAGGCCAATCAGAATGGCGCAACCACCGAATCCCTTTGTCAATTTCACTGGCAGCAGCCCACTTGCCCTCAATGCACAGAATCCAGTTCCAATTGCAGCGTTGAAGAACATTCCATTTTTCACTAGAGAAAATCATACCACTCCTGGTGATCATGTCAAAGACATTGCTAACGTCTGTGCAATCCATGAGATAAATGAAATGGATGTGGCTGTCAAATTGCTGGCATCTTCATTCAAAGGGAAGGCATTGCAATGGTTTAGGAGCCTTGGAGCTGGTTCTATCACAAATTGGAATCAGTTATGCATAGTTCTCCATGAGCAGTTTGGGGAAAAGGGAGACAATTTGTCTCTACTAGAACAATTGACAACTATCAAGAGAGCTCCCAACGAGTAGCTGACTGACTTCAACTTCAGATTTCAAAGGTCTTGGGAGAGGATTCCAGTGGCAGTAAGGCCAGCAGTAGAAGGTGCTTTTCTATACTATCTTAAGGCTTTGAATTCTGATATTTCTATGTTAATTCAATCTATGGGAGGCACAACCTTACCTGCTACTTATAGCATTGCCATTAGGGCTGAAAATTGTCTTGATTCAAGCTGGTAAACTAGCTCCTAGGCCTCCCATGCCCTTGTATCCAAACTTAGAAAATCCAAGCACTAGTCAAGCACCCACTTTGGCTCCTATTCCCACTCCTAGAAATCAAAGTTCAAATGAGACTTCTACTTCATCCTCTAGTGCTTCAAATGAACTCCAAGAGGTCATGAAACAATTGCAAAATTTGGGAAATGAGCTAGTTACTATCAAAAGACAGCAAGCTCAAAGTGCTAGACCGTATCAGCCTCAAGCATTAGTACCAGGCTAGGCCCCCATACCAACAAAATAGGTCACCAACTCAGGCTGCAAATCAAAATCAAAGCCAAGTAAGGCCTCCCGCTAATAGACCATTTCAGCCCTATAACCCCAATGTTGTATCTGCTTCTAAAGCATTGGTGCCAGTCCAAAATAACATGGCCCAAGAATATGATTGGTGTTTCCCGTGCGGTCAGCCACATAACCAATCAATGTGCTTTAACGGTGCATTAAATCAGGCTCTTATGGTGCAAACCATTGGTGGGTCACAAGAGTCCAGCCATGAAGAGGATCAGCAGCAAGAAGCACCTCAGCAAGGAACATCTCTGAACGAAACTACTCTTGTCAATTGGCAAGCTGAAGATTTTTATGGTATGAATCAAATACCCTCTCAAAGTGTTGCAGCCAACACAAGGTCAAAAAGGAGAAATTTGGGTGAAGAACAGCCATTGGCCCCAAGTAATTCATGACCTTCTGTCACTCCACAAGCTATTGGAAAACAAAATGTAGTTCCAAGCACATGCAAGGATTGCACCCAAACCAGCTCCTAAACCAACTCAAATGCCAGTTGCTGCTGCCCATGTGCAAGGAATGAATGTGCAGGCCAAGGGACAGCAGAGGGATACTTCATCTCCATTCAACATCATTGATCAGATGAAGAAGACAAATGTAAACATATCAATGTGGGAATCACTATCTATCCCAAGACAAAGAGATTTGCTACAAGCTGCCATGAAGGACTGGTCAACTTCAAATCAACAGGTCCAAATGCAAGAGAAGGTACTCACAAATGCTGCCCATCCTGAAGGAAATCATGGAGGACAGCAAGGTAAAATGTTGAAGCCCCCTCCATTTTATGTCTCATTAATCATTGGAAACCAATTGGTGCACAATTACATGATTGATTCCAGGGCAAGTAGCTCAGTGATGCCCAAGCAAATAGCTGATCAGCTAGGACTCCAATATGAAGTCATCTCCAAGGGTGTAGTGCAATTAGACGGGACAACAGTGACAACGGTTGGAGTAATCAAAGGTTTGAGCCTCACACTGCACGCATGTCCCCAACGTAATAGTGTTACAAGATGTGTCAGTCATAGACCTACCACCACTCTTTGCATTGTGCTTGTCAAGAGACTTCACTGCTAAAATTGGAGGCTATCTTTCGGTGGATTGGTCACACATGTTGTTCAGAACAAGATATGGAACCAAAGCCACAATCAGGTCTGAACCTATTGCAAACTTTCACATTGAGCCTTACACTCCAAGACAAATCAATACCAACTGTTCAGCGTTTGATCAAGAAGATTATCCAAGCACTGATGAAGCTGACACCAAGGTTGGAAGCATCCCAGATTTGACTCTTGATGAATGGGCAAGCAAGGTGCATGCTTTTGATCCTTATCAAGAAATAGAAGAATCTGAGCTAGGAGTTTATTGTTTACATGAAGAGAATCAACCTCTCCCCAGCATCACCAAGCCAGATCATAAAGACAAGAATGAAGTATGGTAATTGTTCTTTGATGGGTCAAGGAGTAGACAAGGTGCAGGAGGAGGAGCTATGCTCATTTCACCGCAAGGTATAAAGTATTACTCAGCCTTCCGTTTCCAGTTTTCCTGTTCAAACAATACAGCTGAGTATGAAGCCTTAATTCATGGATTGCACTGGGCAAAGAAGAAAGGCATCAGGAATTTACAAGTATTTGGTGATAGTGAGCTGATCGTAAACCAAGTCAGGGGAAAAAATGCTACCAAAAATGATCTGTTGAAGAACTACAAAAATCGGGTATGGGATCTTATTGAAGATTTTGAAGCTTTTAGCATCAATTCCATCCCAAGAAAAAGGAATGAAGCAGCTGACAGACTGGCAGCAATTGGGGCTGCATTTGATGTTGTAGAAAGTATCAAAAGTGAAAAATCTCAGCCTCATATCAAAGTGGTTGTGAGACCAGCTATTCCGGATAACAATACAAGTTGGCAAGTCTTCGAGAATGATCAGCAAATTGTTAATTTCCTACAAGAAGAAGTTGAGTTCTCTGCACCAGGAATCAAGACAAGCTGGAGCAGCAGTATGGTGACCAAGTGGTGCAGCTGAGAACTAACAAATTACCAAAAGGCCTCATAACCTTGGAGTCAATCTTCAACCCGAATGATCAGTTCCGGAAGGAGAAAGTGAACATTCAAGTAAAGGGTGAAGATTCAGAAACCTATTTTAGTAGATGAAGGCAAGACATTGCAAATTGGCAAAGCAAGTACTCCACAAGAGAAATCTGATTTTGTTCAGCTTTGTCAAGAGTTCCCAGATGTCTTTGCTTGGACTTACAAAGATCTAAGAGGTTTCAACCCAAAGTTGGCACAACATACTATTGAGTTGGATCCAGAATCCAAGCCTGTCAGGCAAAAGCAAAGGCCAGTAAATCCTCATATCAAACCTCTCATGAGAAAAGAGTTAAGCAAGCTCATTGAGGCTAGTATCATCTTCCCCATCAAACACTCAAGTTGGGTTGCAAACTTGGTGCCAGTAAGAAAGAGAAATGGAGAAATAAGATTGTGTGTGGACTTTCACGATCTAAATAAAGCATCACTCAAAGATCATTATCCGCTTCCATCAATGGAACAAATATTGCAGGTTGTAGCTGGTTCAGAAAGGTTTTCATTGCTAGATGGATATTCAGGCTATAATCAAATAATGGTGAAGGAAGAAGATCAATTCAAGACGGCCTTCACTACAAAATGGGGCACGTATGCTTACAAGAAGATGCCATTTGGACTGTCAAATGTCGGAGCAACATTTCAGCGAGCTATGGATATGGCATTCAAAGGCTTAATCAACAAGATAGTGCTGGTATACCTAGATGATATCACTGTCTTCTCAAAGAATGCAGCAGACCATCTCTTTCACCTCAGACAAGTGTTTCAGAGGTGTAGAAGGTTTGGAGTGTCGTTGAATCCAAAGAAGTGTATATTCTTGGCACACGAGGGAAAATTGTTGGGTCACATTGTCTCTAGGGAAGGGCTAACAATTGATCCTGAAAGGGTTGAAGCCATCCGAACACTTCCATTGCCACACCACAAGAAATCTCTTCAAAGCTTCTTAGGAAGGATAAACTTTGTCCACATATTTGTGCCTAATTTTGCCACTCTTGTGAAGCCTTTAACAATGATGTTGAAGAAGAGTCTGGCATTCAAATGGACAGCAGAAGGAAAAGAGAGTTTTGAAAACATCAAGCATGTAATATCACAAGCTCCAACTCTTATCAACCCAGACTTTTCAAAGGACTTCATGTTGTATGCGTTTGGAGGATCAGATACAATCTCAGCTATCTTGACACAGCTGAATAGAGAAGGTTCAGAACAGCCCATAGCATTCTTCAGTCAAACCTTGGAAGATTACAAAATAAAGTATTCTTTCATCGAAAAGCATGTCCTTGCCGTCATCAGGAGCTTGAAGAAGTTCAGACATTTGGTCTCAAACAATAAGATTCAACTGCTAGTGTCTCATGCTGGTGTCAAGGACTTCCTCCTAAACAAGGATTTAAACGAGAAGAGAGCAGGTTGGATCACTCGGGTGATGGAATATGATATTGAAATCAAAGTGACCAAGCTAGTTCATGGCAAAGGCTTGTGTGAGTAGCTCGCTTCCAAACAACCAAACGGGTCAAAAAGTGAAGAGGATGTTGTCCTACTACTACAGAATGATCAAGAACAACCAGCTGATGATGCACTCATCCCATGTTGGACTCAAGACTTGGTGCATTACCTCCAAACAAGCTTGTGCCCTCTAGAAGTGAGCAAGGCAAAGAGGAGATACTTTAGATTACAAGCTATCCCGTATGTACTCATTAATGGTATCTTGTTCAAGAAGGACATCAATGGTGTTCTATTAAGATGCATTGGAACATGTCAAGTTGAGAAAATTTACACGAGTTCCATGACGGGGAAGCAGGAGGCCACTTTGCTCCACGAGTGACAGCTCTCAAAATCATGAAATCTTGGTTACTATTGGCCTACTGTGTTCAATGATTGCTACTCATGGGTTAAGAAATGCAAGAAATGTGCATTCTTCACAGGGAAAGAAAGGTTAGCAGCGCTGCCCCTTCATCCAATTTAAGTAGATCAGCCATTCATGCAATGGGGATTGGACTTCATTGGAGTCATCAATCCCAATTCGAGTCAAGGTCACAAGTGGATACTTACAGCAACAGACTATTTCACCAAGTGGACCGAAGCAGTGGCACTCAAGGAGGCAAATGAATCTAATATCTTAGATTTTTATGAAGGGATAGTCACGAGGTTTGGTGCCCCTGCCACTATCATATCAGACAATGCATTGGCATTCCTTGGCACAAAGATCACTGAATGGGCTGTCAAGAATTGTGTGTATCTCAGCACTTCATCGAACTATTACCCTCAAGGTAATGGTCAAGCCGAGTCTACGAACAAGAACCTACTAAGAATCATCAGAAGGACTCTTGATGAGAATCAAAGGACTTGGCACGCAAAGCTCAAATCAGCCCTATGGGCTAATAGGATCACACCCAAGAGGTCTACAGGAAGCTCTCCATACAAGCTTGTGTATGGGAAAGAAGCAGTTCTACCTATATCACTCGAGTTGCCAGCATTGGAACTCATGAAACAGTTGGAACTGGCTGAGTTTGAACCCATGGAGGTTAGATATGCAGAATTGATGGAGCTCTAAGAAACTAGAGAGCATGCAGCTCAGGTAATAGAGAAGGATCAAGCCTTGATCAAGAAGACTTTTGATAAGAAAGCCAAGGCTAGAACCTTCCAAATTGGAGATCTAGTGTTGAAATGGGATGCAGATCGTGCAAAGCCAGGAAAGCATTCCAATTTTGATGCCATTTGGAGTGGCCCATACATGATCATTGAATGCAAAGGTAGCAATGCCTTCCGACTGGCTAAGTTGGATGGTGAAGAATTGCAGATTCCAGTCAATGGGATCTATCTCAAACGTTGCTACTAGAAAGATAGCTTTTCGCCCTTGTAAATATTAATTTAGAATTTCCATTCCTCTAAGTGCTTATGCACATTGTACTACTGTTAGAGTAGTTTTTATTTCCCTAAGTGCTTGTGCACATGTCCTATTGCTTCTAGTATGTGCATGTTTGTAGTTCATCGAGCCTTCGAAAAAGAATTTGCAGCCACGGGAGAAACAGCTCAACAAATGTTTCAATGGCTCATAGATACAGGCTTTCAAATTTCAGATCAGCTGAGAGATTATCAAACAGACTCCATGCCCAATGGATTGCTACAAGCATCTGGCCGTTCTTCATCTGACAGGCAGATAACCCCGCTGAGTCGCCAAATTGTTATCCAAAATTCACCCCTCAAGGTAATTTTGATAACATGCATCAAATTCTTTAGTCCCAAGCAAATAGATTGATTTAAGGCCCAAAATCATGTTTTTGGGGCCCCCTCGGCTTCTTTCTAACTCTCCCATCCAAGAAGAAAACCCAACGAGTTAGAAAAGGTGAAAAAATTGCAAAAAACCAAGCTTGGGGCCGAAAAAATGAAGAAAATCGGCTAAGTCCTAGTCTAGGCGGTCTGCGGGACAGTTGGGACGTCGGGGCGTGAATCGGCCGAAAATCCACCAGGTGGTCCACGCAGCAGCTGGGACATTGGGACGTCGAGACGGGACGTGAAAAGACACGAACCGGCCGAAAGTGGAAAAAATCGCCAAGTTTTGTTTCGCGCGGTTTGGGACATCTGGGCCAAAGGTACGCGCGGGACGCGAATCGGCCGATTTGAAAAAACGAAAGACGGTCCAGGCCGTTCGAAAATATTCGTCCCAGGTAGTTCCAGGACAGCAGGGACAAATACGTGCAGAGGACGTGAACCGGCTATTTGGCCGAAGCATAGGAGACTTTCGTCCGAGACAGTTTGGGACATCCAGGCCAAAAGTACGCGAGAGGACGCGAAAAGCCGAAAGAGCCGAGACTGAATGGAATCTCGCCACGTGTCTTCACCTCAAACAGGAACAAGGGAGCCCGAATCGGCCGAAGTAGGAGATTTTCATCCGGGATAGCCAAGACAAAGGTACGTGCGGGACGCGCAGGGATGCGAAAAGCCGAAGCGGCCGAAGGAAAAGAAGAAAAGTCAACGTTTGACCCGTGAAACTTCAAACGGCCATAACTTTTGACTCCGAGCTCTGATTTTCACAAAATTGGACTTTCTGGAACGAGCACCGACGTCCTCTACACCACATAAAGAAACATTTATTATTTTTAATGAGGGTAGATATATTTAATTAAAAGAAACATATTCAGCTCCAGTCAGTTAATGCTCATTCCCGTCAAATGACAGAAAACCCCTGCCAGACCCAAAATAGCTGCCCGCACTCAGAAGGCCATAACTTTTGTATTTCTCAACGAAATCACACAAAATTGGTACCGTTGGAATTGTGGCTCCGAGCCCAACGCACAAAAATCAATAAATTCCAGATTTGGTGAGATATCAATGGATATTTTTTATAAAACGTGGCCGAGTTCATAACAGTGTTTCATTTGGTGGTTGGGAGTGCAATTAAGAGGCATGGTCATCATTCTTTCTCTGCTGCAGCACATGGGACAGTATGGGGAGCCTTTTTCAAGTAATATATAATCATTTTACTCCATTTAATGCCTCTTACAAGTGGTTGAAGGACAGATTTCGGGATTTTCATTTTTCCCTTCTCTTTCTCTTCTCATTTTTTCTATAAATTGGAGTGTTGGGCTCATTGTAAAGGGGGGGAGTTTTCAGATAGCAAAGCTCTGTCAAAATTGCTTTGTGAAGCCAATGTGCTGTAGGCCCTTGTAGTGGACTCCTTGCATGGTGATCCAGGCCCTTATCTTGTAATAGATTGAACTGTGCATATCATGAAGCAATAAAATATCAGTTTGTGGATGTATCTTCCCCTGCTGTGTTTTCTTGCATTCTTCTTGCCCCTTTAATCTTTCTACAAGAATATTGTGTCTATTATTATGTTCTTGCAGGGATCCATTATCATTGTGTATGCTTGGAATATTGTTGTGAATGCATTTTGCTAGATTATGGAGAACTGTCATCACCTCTTCTAGTGTGCACTTTGCTTCTGTATTTCACGCATTTGGAGACTACTCTCACACCCTCCTTTTCTGGTGTATCACCGCTTTAGTGTAGGCTTTCATTTTATGCATTCTCTCTCCCTGGTCCCTTGGAAATTTAGATTAGAATAGTTAGTTTCCCCTGCATTAGAGTAGATTGTGGCAGGTAGTTTAGGAGCAAGAACCAGCTTTCTCTGGAGGTCTATCTCAAGTAGCAAGTCCCACAACTTGGAGATAGTACCCATGTTATCCAATCACACCATGAGTTCAAGTATATGCACTTGTATAAACATAGGGTGCTGTGATTCGGTGATAACAGTATCTAAGTAGCATTGTTTTGTGGAGGTCAATATGGGTGATCGAGTCTGTTGTTACACATTGATAAGGAGGCCTGCAAGGAAGAGTGTTCTGTAAGTGTGTGCATTACAGAGGTAGGAGGAGTTGATCAGGAATTTGACCTACTATCATACATTTTTTGTATAGATCATCCTTACTTTGTCTCGTATCATGATTAGGAAGTCTTCCCCTAGTTTATGTTATCTCTCGAAAGTGCAACCTATAGAGAGAATGGCTGCAGATTTTCGTATAGCCTGCAAAATTGATTTATCTCGTAGATACAATGGAGACACCTCAAGTCCATGGGTATACCTACTGTGAGGTGAATGTACCCTGGGATCCTAAAAGGTCATTTCCTTATTGGCTTGTACTCACTAATGCATCTGATTTCTCTAGGGTTTAAGGGTAAGAATACATAATGTAAAAAAATAGCAGACGTGCAATACACCAAAACTTATGCTTTAATAGCTTTGATTGAGTATATGCAATCAAATTGATGCAAGAAGGCTTTTCTATGATCCACGAAAGCAACTTTTTTTTTCAAATTATTTAAGGGAATAATAAGCTTGGTGGTACTGAGGGAATAATATTTCACAATAGTATCGATACATGTCAACATTGTCACATTCTCTATTAAGTCAAAATCTTACTGAAGCATTGCAGCAGGGTCAAGTTCCATTTTTGTTAGGGAATTTGCACTAACAAGACTAACATAAATAAACATCCACTATGCTGACAAATTCCAATTGGTAAGGTTTTGAAATTGACATTCATTGTCTTCTAGTATAGGCAAAACTAGCAGAACGCTTTCAATACTCCTATGATCACATGGATAATTCCATCCCTGATGTCCCTTACCAAACTAGCACACAATATATAGCACAATAAATTGCTCTTGACCCTATCTTAAAAATAGCCTAAGGTATCTTTAGGCTAGAATTAGCTTACCTATCATTTTCTCCTTATGACTTAGTCATTAGCATACACATTTATGCCACCATCGTATAATATAAAAGGTAAGGTTCACTTTTGATATGGCATGTCATGGTCTCGACCCATTTTGGGATCATCATTGTGAAACATAATTTTTTCATCCTTTCCTTTGAGACAATTATCTAAAAAAGATAATGTTTTCAGACCTTAGAATATCATGGAAAATAATTATTTAATTATTGGGGTTGGCCCCTTTCAACGCATGACTTACCCCTCCACATGCTTTATCAGTGGTATTTTAACATGGCTTGAGTTTGCTTTGAAATTCGCTGTGATGATCTTGGGCTGTTGATTTCTATCCTTTTCATCTTGTTAGTGATCAATCTCGAACCTATGATTAGGGTTTTAAACTCTGCATTAAATGTGGCCAGTGGGAACTGACCATGATGGTTTGCATTGAATAGTGGAGCTCGCATCTTGACCCTTTGATCTTCATCCTTTTGATTTGCACATGCCATTGATTCTTTAACCATGGTTGAGTTCTGTTGACTCACCTCTCGAGTTTGTGTTGGTAAAGGGAAGCTTGACCCTAATGACCATTTCATTTGGATTTTCACTATGCGGTGAAGCCCTGGAAAATTTTGTTCGATTCCATTATTTGAAGCTTTTGAGCTTGGTTCCTTCTATGAAATGGTATTTTTAACTCTAGTGGATCTGTACCTTTCATGTGTTTTATCTATTTAGCAGATTTTGAGTGATTATGGGGGTGCCATTATTGATTATTCTTAAGGCTTCTTTCTTATGAGACTTTTATCTTCTCATGGAGTTTTCTATGTTTCTATTCAATCTCGGTGACAAAAAAATGATGAAGAAACTATGTATAACTTGGCCATTTCTTTTTTCATCTGTGGTCTTATGTGAATATTGGATGCCATTAATGAAGAGAGGTAAGGCTCTAGTTTTGTGCACTCTATAAATTTTGTCTCTCAGTTGCGTTTCACTTTATTTGACACTCACACCTCAAAACCCTCATGTTTCAATGTGTTTTTTTTACACAAACTTGATCAAGCTAAGATTAATTATGCTTCTTGGTGTCGTCAGTCTTGAGGATTTTGAGATTTCAACGAACTTGAACTGGTAAGTCACCCCACCTTTGAAGTTTCTATCAAAAAAATGTGAAAATATTTCCTTACAGCTCGTATTTGGGGATTTTCCCTGGATTATTATGTTCTAAATATAAAAATGGGTATTCCATTTTGCTCAAAACTTGCCAGAGCTAAATTTTCTCAATGTGGGTATTTGAACTTGTACTCACCTAGTTTTAAACTTGTGTTTTAATTCATTTTAAGATTTCATTGGTGCTCTATTTCCATGCTTATAGTTGATCTCAGCCACTGTTTGAAAGATGTTTGCTGTGGCTATTGTATTTCAATACTGAAGCTCTTCATGATTTTGTTGAATGGTTTGACATTTTCATTTCTGAATTTGAGTCTAATTAAATATGATTTTTCCCTTACCAGTTCATATTTGTTGACCCATTCTTGTCTTGGAATGCCACTAATGAGATTTTCCCTTACTCTGATCCATTGTGAAATCCTTGAGTTCAAATTTGTTTTTCTTATTTTCTTCAATGCGCATAGTTGCACATGCATAGCCTTTGCTCTGAACTTTGATGTCCACTTGAGGGACCAATCTGTATTGTTGTTTCCATTATAAGGTTGTTTTCCCTTTGCACAATCTTAAATCTAACACTTAATTCCAAGGAATATGTGTTCTAGTTGAACTTGATATTTATTTGCTCGATCTCGATCGGTCTTCAATGCGTAAAGTTTATAGAACCATATTACAAAATTAAAGTGTAATAAACCACTAGTTTTTATCTTTTAGTGATTTCCTTATGATGATATGCTTCTGAAAGTACCACTTTGATATGTATATTCAGTTCAGGCTTTGCATCAAAAGTTTCATTTAATGCTCTCGGTGTAGTTCCTTTGCAACTGTAGTTTCTGTTTTATTTGATGTTTATTTTCTGATGCTTGAATCTTTCATAATACTTGTATTTGTACTATTGGTTCATTTGTTCAAATTATTTGCTTCAGATAGAAGTTATGTTCATATGCTAATATTGAAGATAATTCTATACACACTTGATTGCTCCTTATGAATCCTTCAGATAGCAAGACTTTTAAAATACTTAGGAAGTGTCATAGTACAAGCTCCTGAAAGAACAATTTTGTGATTGTATACCTTGGATTTCTCATTGAACCTTTATGTTTGTTTCGTTGCTACTACTCCTTTGAAGCATGGTTGTTTAAAAAATTCTCATTCTTTTATATGTATCTCTCTTCAGTTCACCTTTTGAATTGATCCCTTGTAGCCTATAGTTACATTTCCAATCTTTGATTCTGAAGTTGATGATTATTGTGAAAAAATTGAATATTGAACTGAAAATGTCAACTGCAATAGAAATGTATTTCCCTAATTTTGTACTTAAGATGTCTTTGTACCCTACAAGTGGTTTTCTATAAATTACAAGCAGTTATTCATCTATTTTTTGATACTATTTGAGGCATAAGCCTTGATTCAGATGCTTGTTAAGATCTCTGTAACTTGTTACTTTTACTTAGATGCTTTATTTCCTTGATACGTAATATTTTTGTTCATGCTGGAAAATCTTAAATGTTTATTTTTCATGGCGAAGCCCTGGAATTTTTTTCCAGAATTCTTTCTTTCTTCCATTTACAGCTATAGTAGTTGTATTTTTCTGATTCACAATACAAAATATAACACTTTTTGTTGAAGCTGATTTGGTAGTTTGAAATTGAAACATTATAACTGTTTATCTTGATCATGGCATGCTTTTCTAATTTTTTGTATCACTTGATTTAAATAATTCATTTTAAAGCCTGTATTGATAACAACATGATGAAAACATCATAAATATCCATTTTACATGGCAAAGCCTTGTCAAAATTTTCCCAGAACCTTCTTTTCATTATTTTTCAGCTATAACCCTTTCTTTCCAGTTAACTTCAACTTCTTGAAATCTGATTCTTGACTTTTTAGTTGCAAACTGAAAAGTATATTTGTATTTGCCTAGTTTCTTTTTTGTACTATAACTTCTTCCATTTGCAGAAAATATTGATTTTGAGTTACATTAATCCTTCTTTCTAGCCTATACTTATGACTTATTCTATTTCCCTATCTTGGCTGTAACATGTACCTGCACACTTAGGAATACAATAGTATAGAAAATAATTAGGGCCTTTTGGCCTCCCTTGTGTCCCGTGTTTCTTATTTTCTTTTCACATTATTTTTTCTCTGAGTGATTAAAGCATGCATGTAGTTTGATCCCTTTAAGTAGAATTACATCTCCTGCTCAGAAGAATGATTCATATGCACGAAGTAGGATAGTGTAGGAATATGGTTTGATCCCTGAGCTCGTAATTCACAGATGGTTGATTTGTTTTTTATTTTTTTTCAGGTACAGTGACTTCTATGACTTGGGGATGAAGAAGGTGCACAATCATGCACATGGAGATGCTCTGCAAAAAGGAAGAATGTACCCCCAAGGTAATGATGGGCTCACCCTCATACTCCTCTGCTTTCTCCTTCATGCATGTTTATCTTTCTATTTCAGTAGCTATACTTTAATTTTTAGTTACGTCCCACATGGCTTGTATGGGAAACATTTGAAATCTCCTTGTGAATAAAGCATTGAATTCTGTAAATGACTTGTATATCTCGTTCTGCATTTCTGCTTTCTGTATGGATTGTATAATGAACTAAACAACTTAGTAACATAATTTAATGGCTTAATCATGAGGGAAAGAACATTAATGAGAACCTGTAACATTCAATAATGAACTCTGATTTTTGTAATCTACACTTATGTTTGTCTGTGCCAAAACCAAACACTTCACATATTATGTAATTCAGTGTCTTCATCAAGTCAACACAGTCTGTCCTTAGGGGCTTTTGTGTTCTTTTGCTGAAGGGCATCATGAAATTACAGACTATGTGATTTGTTATGTTTTGTAACAGTACACATAACTACAAAATTTCACGTAATCTTTTAAATAAATAAGATAGCAAACGGTATAGTTTTGATATAATTTCCCCTAGCTTAGGTATACTTCACCAATGCCTATCCATCGTAACGACAAAGTTTTGAGTTGCCCATTTTTGCATAAGTGCAAAAATTGTCAACAATAAGGATGCATGTCAACTAGTGTACCATGTTCAAGTATTATGCTACACATTCTTATGTAATTTTATATATCCTTTGAATATTTAAACTCTCGCATGATATTGAAATGTGCACCTCTTCTTGAAGATGGAATATATTCCACTAACAATTTTTTAAATGAATCTCATTTTTGGCAGTATGGCAAAGGTTAGAGACCAGTAAAATAAATAAATATTATATACTTCTAGAAAGACGTGGAATTATTAGATTCCTGTTTGGGTTTATCTTCAGGTATTTAAAACATTGATTAATTGAAATACCATTTATGTCCTTTTCACAAGAAAAGTATTCACACATTCAAACCCCATGTTGAGAGGTGATTCCACTTGTAATTATGTTTTAACCATATCTAGAAAACCTTTTATTTTCTATAAATAGTGTCCAAACTAAAGGTATTCTATATGTTTTCCAAATTTGGTATTTTCTAAGATGGTCCTATAGGTCTCTTTCATGGTCACCAAGACCTTTAAAATAAGAGAGAGAGAGAGTACAACCCTAGGGTAGTGGGAGCGAGGGTTGTCCTCTCTCTTTTCTTTTGTTTGTCTTACATGTTAAAATTACCATTTCTTCAAAGATATATCTACTTCTTAAATGGTGATATATTTTTAATGGTAATCACTTTTAATTTTTGATGTGTAATTTCTCATGTGTTATTTTCCCTGAAATCCCCCTCTCGGTGTGAAGATTCCCTGAGTGTGTGTGGGTTATTTGATGACATGACATGCTATGTATTTTCAATGAAAATTTTGGCAAAATTTTGTGCCAACTCCAACCAGTAAGGGAAAGTCATGACCAAAATGCGATAAAAACACACAAAATATATGTATTATATTTGATTTAAAAAAATTATTGGTGGTAGCTCAAAAGTGCACCCGCGTCTCGGATCTCGGAGAGGGCCGAGATGTTTGAGATCACAATGGAACCATGCCCAAGTTGTGGGACCTTGCGAGATTGGTATGGATCTCCAGACAAGGCCAGTTCCTCTATCTATTTCTACTGCTGCTGCTAATCCTAGTGCTTAAAGGGGAAACTAAGATAAGCATGTCAAGGGACCAGGGAAAGAAGGGAAACATGAAGTAAACTATAATAAAAGCATATAACACTAGAAAAGAGGGATAAACACTATCTATTATGAGAGAGAATTATAGGGAATATGTGAAAGGAGGTTAGGCATGAGTAGTACAGTGAAAGATGCATTCACCAAATCGTTCTCATGGAACGCAACCAAATATGGAACAACAAGGGACTTGAAATAGCACAACCAACACACAACACAAAAGAAAAGGAAATAATAAGGAATGTAAACACATTAGGATAGAGAAGAGTCAAAAAATGATGCTTCTATTACTTCTGGAGATGTACAGAACTATTACAATGATGAAAGACGCCGATATCCACATGCAACAGCCATGCATAGAGGTATGCAACTCAAAATATAGAAAATATGGTGTCCTTAGCAAAATGTCTAAGAATCCAGAGTGTCCAACCCTTTACAATGAGCCCCGACCCTTCTTTTATTGATCCAGCACAGAGGGAAGAAGGAGAAAGAGGTGAGAAAATTAATTCGAGGCTCAACTACTACCATCAATGCCTCCTATAAATCCACCCCAAATTTGTCATCTCTACATCAATTACTTGTTCAGCGCATCAAAGGAGGAGGAACAGTTGATCAGATAAAATCCGATCTAGTTGTTGGGGGCAAATAGAACCTATATTAATGGCCCGAAGATGTTTCTTCAATTTTTTACCTAACCTCTATAAAATTAAAGTTTCAGATTTCCATGGCATAGACAAGGCTGAGATCTTTCCAATGATGCCAGGTTTGTCATATTTTGAGCACTGAGTCAAAATATATGCTCATTTGAAATTTGAATCATGTCTATACAAAATGGCGGGAACCACCTACCAAAACGGGCCCTCTTTTGAAACTGATACACGTGGAGGGATGGCACTTATGTCTAAGGGAATCCTTTGTATTTTTATTTTGGAGGTTACACCAAGCTGATACTGTGGCTTCTTCCATGGGTCACTCAGATTCTTCAATGTTTTGGCTAAGTCTTTTGCTTGAGCCTAGGGTCATATTATCTAACCAGGGACACGTGGCAGCCTGACTGCATTCATTTAGAAACTCAATACTCAGGATTTTATCTTTGAATTGGCAGTGTCGAGTACTACCACTTGTCACCCTCCACTAGGCACTTGGAATCTTCAATGACCACTCTTGACTATTTGGAGATGCACTCGAGCTGACTATCATTTTAGGTGAAACTGGTATGCAGTGTGAGAGCTCCGTAGAAGGCTCATTTGGGCCTCCACTTTTGAAGAAAGTACCTTCTGGAGGAAAGCAGAAAGATCTGACTAGAAAGCACAGGTGAACACATGGAATGTGGGCACAAGGGACGCAAGTGGAAGGAGAAATAGGAAAGGGGAGTGCACGTAGGTAGGAAGGAGTGACCAATGGGAATGTGCCAAGATGATTTTGAGCATAGGGATAATTCTTTGAGATAGAATAACTGTGACGGCCAGAAGGATGTGTATGCAAGTTATCCAAATGCACTAGGAGAGCTATTTGGATAATAGTTTTTGTAACTTTTGGGGCCATATACCTACTAGATGAAAGAGATTAGTAGCCTAAAGCATCCATTGCGCATGGATTTTGCTCGTTCAATCATCAAAATACCCATGTAATCACTTGAAAATCATATCTACACTCTGGTCTGAATCTCACAACTGATGAGAGAAGCTCTGCATTTTGGAAGTAATAAAAGAGCACGTGCAGAGAAAGAATGCATGAGGGGAAATAACTATGTACAAACAAACAATGTGTGCATGGAGCACACTTAGAGGAATTGAAACTACGTTAATAGATACAACATGATGCAACAAACCTAAAGAAAGGGTTTGAGATAGATCTTGTTTATTGGGATTTGCAGCATGCGCTTCCATCTAGATGAGTTAACTCAGAAAGAGCTAGCTTCTTTATAGGACTTGATGATGTATGGGACAATCCAAAGTGCATCAAACTTTGAATGGTGCCCTGGTTTAGCCCTATCAGCATCCAATTTTAGAACCAGGTCCCCAACTTTGAAAGCTTAAGGCCTAGCCTTTCTATCAAACAATTTCTTTGTTGCTTGTTGATACAGTTCTAGCTTGATCATGACAGAGTTTTTGAGCTCTTTAAGATGAAACCAGACGCTGCCATCTTAATTTCTCTCTAATCCGCACCCTCAAATTCTAGCTGCTGGTCAAGTGCCAATGAATTTAGTTCTAGTGTTAAAGGAAGAGTAGCCTCCTTGCCATAGACAATATTGTAAGGTGAAGTTCCTATTACCTTTTTGACTATGATTCTATCTTCCCAGAGTGCACGTAAGACCTTCATATGTGACTATATTTGGCTAATGTTCATTATGCACTTCATGATTCTGATCAGGTTCGTGTTTGCTGATTCTACTAGACCATTTCTGTGAGGGTAATAGTTGGAAACAAGTATTCAAGTAAATGCCCAAACTTTAGAGCCCAATTAGTGATTATAGCACCAACGAAGGGCTAATCATTATCAGAGATAATGGTTTGAGGAATGCCAAACCTTGTGACAAAACCCTCAAGAAAGTCAAGGATGACTACCTCAGTTGATTCCTTAAGCGCAACAGCTTCTGTCCATCTGGTGAAGTAATCTGTAGCTGTCAACACCCACTTATGTCTAATGCTTGAAGGTGGATTGATCATGCCTATGAAGTCAAGACCCAATTACGTAAAAGGATGGTCCACTTCAATTGATCAGTAGGGGAAGCACTACCAATATTTTATTTCCTGTAAAGAAAGCACATTCTTTACATTTTGTCACCCATCTGTGTACATCTACAAACAAGGTAGGCCAAAAGATACCTGCCATTATGATCTTCATTGTTGTAGTCTTACCAGAGAAGTGTCCACTAGAGAATCCATCATGAAATTATACTAGCACTTTTTCAGTCTGTGCTACCATTGATACATCTTAACAGCACACCATGTAGATTTCTTTTGAAGATAATTCCATCAATAAAAACATAAGGGATAGATTACAACCTCAAATGCCTTCTTTTTTCTTTATTCAAACTAGGAGGGTACATGCCCTTAGAAAGGAATGTGATCATGTCCTTCATTTAGTCACGTGCATGTCGGGGTCTATATTTTGTTCATGTTCTACATGCGGGAGGTCTTCATCTTGAAATAATGAAGCCTCAGGTTCACTCTATGCACATCCTTAGCAATCTACTTGTAGAGTGCACTGACTCTTACTAGCTTTGTGGCCTTAATAGTCACATTCATATTCCATTATTTTTTTCACCCATCATGCTCTCTTCTCACTGATTTCTTCTCCCATGATGAAGTCTCTGATATATGAGTGGGAGACTAACACCTTGATATGATTTATGGTGAGCATGCTCTTGAATTTCTTGAGTGCATGTATGATGGTGAAGACCTACTTCTCCGTGTGACTATATTTCAATTCATAATCCTTCATCATCTGACTAAAGAAGGCCACTGGCTGTTCTATCCCTTGTTTATTTTCATGTGTCAGGATAGCAACAATGCTTGTATTAACACCATAATCATAAAGGATGAAATCCTTTGAGTAATCTATATTGATGAGTGTTGGTGCATAAGACAATCCCTTTCTTAATCTTATTGAAGCTTTATCTTCCTTTTGTTGTCCAATCTGAAGGCTATGTCATTTTTGAACATGAGGGTGATGGGCCGAACTAGTCCCGCAAAGTTAGGGATAAAATTCCTAACAAAGCTAATCTTGCCAAGGAAGGATTGTAAGGCCTTTTTGCGTGCACCGGTAGGGAAAGGGTTAGGATGGCTAAAACGTGCACTCAGGATCAATCAGTGATTCCATCCTTCGAAACCACATGGCCTAAGATCTTTCCCCGAGCCACCTACAAAATTGCACTTCTTGGGGTTAAGAGATACCCCAAATTCTCTATGCATCTCTCAAATACTTTTTCCAGGTGTGCCATGTGATCTGTGCCTCTACTTTGAGAAGACACTTATATCATCAAGGTAAACCAATATGAACTCATTGATGTAACCTTTGAAGGCAATATCCATGGTGCACTAAAATGTTACACCCACATTTGACAAACCAAAGGGAATTTTCTGATATGCATATGTTCCCCACTTGGTTGTAAATGCTATTTTAAATTGATCCTCTTCCTTGACTAGGATCTGGTTGAAACCCGAATAGCCATCTAGCATGGAGAACATCTGCACGCCAGCTACAGTCTACAGAATCTGTTCCATTGAAGGAAAAGGATAATTATCCCTTAGAGATTCCTTATTCAAATCTCTCAAATCAACACAGAGTCTTATTTCACCATTTTTCTTGTGCATCTGGAACCATATTCGCGACCTAGGTGGAATATTTGATGGGAAAGATAATATTTAGCCTCAATGAGTTTGGATAAATCCTTTCTCATGAGGGGCTCTATTTTTGGATTGACTGGTCGCATTGCTTCTGTCTGATGGGATTTATACCAGGATCAAGGTCAATGGAGTGTTGAGCAATAGTTGGATCAAAAACCTTTGAGGTCCTCCATACTCCCATGAGAAAATGTCAATGTATTTTTGATAGAGAGAGATGAAGGCCTATGTTTCTCTTCATGTGCAGCAAGTCTTGCTGAGAAGCAACTCCTTTCCGTGTGTAATAGCAATAGGAGGAGCAATCCTCCTATACATGCATGCGTATGTATATTTCTTAACCCTTGAACTCATCATCATGGCATGAACACTTTCTCTAAGGTGACAAGCCCTTTAGGAAACTTATTTTTCTTCAATTGTATTACTTGGTCACCATAGTTGTCATGCAAGTCAACTTGAATACTTGATGAAAATTTAGCTTCATTCTGGATAGACTGGATGATCTGTGTGTCACTGTCGAAATACTTGCCAGCTGAGTGTTATTTTCCAGGAATGGATGGTTTGATTACCATCTTAATGTGCTGAGTATTTCCTTTGACAGAAGGCCTTAGCTAGGAGAAAAATTTGAACTGAGCATAGCCATTTGCTCAACTTCTTTGTTAATTTTGTGTGGGACTACCTGTAGATTAAGGGCATCAAATCTCTCAAGTAGGTCCTAAAATCTGATGTTTATAATCTTTAAGAAGCTTACCTCTGAATGTCTGCAACTTTATGGGTTAAGACTCTCAGTGTGATTGCATCAATTATGTGAGCCCAAATATCTGCAACACTGTGGGATTTTCTTCTTGTCAGCAATCGGGAAAGCCCTCTGGATGAAGGCCGGTTCCTACTCTACCTCTATTCATTATGCACACATAAAAAATGTAGAGGGTTTACTCGAAGAAACCTAATCTAACTCATGCCTTAGGGGAACAGGGTAAGAACTCATGCATAAAATAAACCGTTAAACTAACAAAGGTGATGCACCGAGAAATGAAGAACACCTATCTTGCCAATAAACACAAACCATTAAAATTTGTCAATGCAATGAGTGCACGTGCACAGATTAACTAGATTCTGCAGTGAAAGATGCAAGAGGATGCAAATGAACAGTTTCATATGGTTCTAGTTATTCATCCATAAGACATGCATTATTTTCTCCAAAGATTGACACCTATACATCTAGCAATAGTGCCAAGAGGAAATAGGGTGCAAGATACAGTTCTTAGGGAACTGGGAGGTTTGAACTTCCTACATAATTCACCTTGCCAAAGAGAAGAAGGGAGGGGACAAATGGCTCCACATGATAGGAATTTATAAGCTCAGCTTGTATGGTAAACCGAAGCCCCATACCTTGTCAATTTATAGGAAGATATGAGAGAGAAAATAGAGAGGAATTCCAAATCTACCCTAACCACCTCCAAGTTGCATTCAATTCATCTCATTATGGCGGTAGGTGAGGACCTTAGCAAACAGGTCAAAAAATGGTGACATTGTATCTTGAGTACATTTTTGAAGAACTTGTTCATGCACCCAGGGTTAAATCAAGATCCTTGATGACTCGTAAGTTGGATAGAATTGACCTCATCAAGATTGTCCAAAAATTCCTTTAGACCTTGCGATGATATTTCCAAGCTAACACATCAGCTGAAAAGTTTATGGCCATAACTGAAGTATCTAGCACCAGGGTTTGCAATCTTGTCAGGGGTGTCAATGCTCAAAATGTTTGCACTATAACCTGAAGGATGCATCCATAGAAGTGCATGGGGTTTTAACAAATGTTGACTTATTTCTCCTCTTACATGTCAGATTCTGATAGAAGTGCATGGCATTGTGCATAACCAGTGTCAGTGCATGGGAGTTGATCCTATGCTTCATAGGCAACAGGTCCCATTTTCATGTCGACATCTTCTTACCTGCAGCCAAATGAAGGAGACAGAATCCAGATTGTCATGTCTGACATATTCTTACCTGCACCATAGAGCACACGTCCAGTATTTATAGTGAAAGAAATCTGTACTGGACCTGCACCTATAGGCACATGCAGAGGTTACATGTCAACATCTTCTGCTTGTCTAATGGATTTACCTGGAAGGAGAAGATATAGGGATACAATAGGTCACCTAAACTCTATAAGTTTATCCAACGCTATGCTAAGAATCTTATTCTTTATTATGGGATTATTCTTGCAAATGTGACCTGGTGAATGATTCAAATTTCACTGTGTCCCCAAAGGATTTAGTGAGAATGCTTAGCAATTTGTGCTTCTTTAGGACAGAACTGGAGCTGAATTTGCCATGCACCAACACTGTGCATACTCGAATGACACATTATTAGAGCAATGTAAATATGTAATCTATGTTCATGAAAGACTGAATTTCTGCAGTCCTACAGGGGAAATGAGAACCACTCCTACTCCCACGTCATTCCTGCTCTCTGAGTAGTCTCATCAAAGCTCATCAACTGATCCATAGACCAATCGGTGAGACTTTGTCTCCCATGGAAGCGCATGCTTTTGAATCATAACGTCTTGAGGCCATAGGATGACTCATCACAGTACCACAGCCCGAGTTTCATATAGGCTTCTAGTTCTTCAACATAGGGATCAAATTTTTGATGTCTTTTTGCCCATTCGAGGTAGTACTGTAGCCAAGAAGGATACACGGGAGTGTTTTTCGCTCTACCTTCTTTCTCTTCTAAGCTGGGACATGCATGTATGATGTGCAACCAAATACTCGCAAATGAGAAATTGATGGCTCTGATACCAAACGATTTGCCATCACACCAAAAGCTCGAACTAGTGGTGGAGAGGGATCTCATCATGTTAATCAGCTGCTATGCCAACACACCCCCACATGATGAAGCCAGATGCAACCACGTGAGCTCTAGGCCCACCACGTATACACCCAATTAGGCCCAACGACATTAGGAGGCAGTGACACCGGGAATTTCCTAGGAGGTCACCCATCGCAGAACTACTCTGGGGCTGGTGCGCTTAACTACCTGGCTCTGATACCAAACTGAGAGGTAGAAAAATGAAGGAGAAAGAATAGATATTGTATATTTCATATTATTCTCCACATAGAGCTCATGTCCAGTATTTATAGGAAAGAAATTGTACTGGACTCCCCTAAATGAATAGAGAGGTTACACAACAGAAGGAGAGAATAATGGAATACTAGAAGGAGAAGATAAAGGGATAGAATAGACACCTAAAAAATATAAGTTATCCAACGTATGCTAACATGGTCAGGGCATCGCACATTATGATGTTTATGTTTGTTCTCTTCATCTAGTCAAGAATGCTGAATTAAAACACCCCATCTTGTGTTTTTGGGGAATAACATCCCTTCTTGAATGTTCAGGAGTGGAAGCTTGAATTTTAGCCAGGGTTGAGGATTGTCCTACCAAATGAGGGGTGCATGATTTTTCAGATGGAGCTTTACGAGGGGCCTCTTGTATAGGGATTTGAGCATTTTTACTACACGATGCCTTGTCTGATTCTTTCTTCTTCTAAGGATTTGCTTGCATTGCTAGGGGTATAACCTACTCATTTGACTCTAATATTATTTCTTGTATCTCGTGTTGTCCCTAACTTGGGCACGCAGTCTGTTTGTATCTTCTATACCTTGGTTGATTACACAGAAGTCCTTTGCACTAAAGAACAACAAATTTGAATCCAGAGGAGCTTCTGGTCCTTATGGATTATCTACTTCATGGGAACTTGTTGAGGGATCACAGGATGATGCATTCTAGATCCTAAAGGGTTAGATGCGCACAACATTATCACAATGGTACTGACTATGAGGAGTTTTGCAAGGGAAACACCATTGTGACTCTTGTGCCAAGTTATTTTGAATTGGAACAAGTGCTTAGCTTACACTAGGTGCTGGGAGAGAATTCGCAGGAGGAACGATTTGCAAGGGTAGATGTGCATTAGGCTACCATATGTCATTCTGTTGATTGGGCATGCATCTTTTATTTCCATATTGATTTCGCCAGGCTGATTTCCTTGGCCATGCACTTGATTGGAATTTAGTCTATACTCTTGTGCATGCTTCTTTTCTAATGGTATGACCTTGTTTGATAAATTTTTTATCAAGGCCTTCAGCTCTTCATCTTCCTTTTGTTGTGATGGAGAATAGGATGTTGAGGAAAATGGTTACATGCTTTTCTTAGGGATAGGAAGAGGGGCCATAGAAGGTTGGGGCGCCCGTGAAATTTCTGAGATGCAGTCTAGGAGCTAAATTCCCCACCTGAATGAGACTATTTTATGCCCTTACTGCAATGTTATAAATAGCTGGTAAAGTCCTATCTCCCATAGATTGGATCATAACTGAAATATCACTATTGAGCAACTTCAGATAATAAAGGAAAGCATATTAGGCTATAGGTCTTACCACAAGAGGAATTCTATCCCAAGTCTTCTGAAATCTGATGTTGAAATCAGTCATCTACTCATTGGACACCCTCCTTGTTGTTGTCAGTTGCTCCACCAAAGATAGGCGATCTGACTTGTCTTCAATACAATTGCATAGAGTTGTTCCTAGCTCATCCTAGGTGCTAATAGATCCAAGTCTCAAGCCTCTATACCACTTAAGTGCTTTACCTTTGAAAGAGGTTACAAGAAGCTTGACAACTACATCATTATGTGTTATTAGATAAAGTGAACACACATTTTCTACATCCTGGATATGCTAATGAGGGGTGAATTGATTCTCACAAGTAAAGTAAGAAATACCCTTGAGCACACCATTTAGCATATCATTCTGCATGGCCACTAGTAAGGGACTCCCTGCAACAAAGTTTCCAATTTTTCTTAATAGACGGGGTTGTTGATTCGCCATTGCAGGGCGTGCATGTTGTGTGTTTTGAGGAGGATTTGAATGGGTACAGTGTGCTATAGATAGAGATGCATGTACATGATTTTTGGAATGAACTCTTCTCAGGGATAGCTAGAGGTATTTAAAAGAATCTTCAACTACTAAACTTATTCTTCTGTGCACTCTTCTCATGAAAGGCACTCAGGACTACTGAAACAAAGATCTTAAAATGTTGGGAGTCACCAAATGTGTTTGAAAAGAGCCTCCAGAGGCTGACACACTAAGTTCACACACCCGAACTTAGAGATATGAAATTTAATATTTCAATGCTTGTCCCACCGGGCGTGTCAGAAACTATTGGTTGTTCAAACATGCACCCGCATCTTGGATCTCAAATAGGGCCAATGTTTGAGACCACAATGGAACCATCCCCAAGTTGTGGAAACTTGTGAGCTTGGTAAGGATCTCCAGAGAAGGTCGGTTCCTCTATCTATTTCTACTACTACTACTACTCCTAGTGCTGAAAGGGGAAACTAAGGTAAGCATGCCAAGGGACTAGGGAAATAAGGATAAGATGAAGTAAACTATACTAAAAGGTGATAGCACTAGAAAAGAAGGATGAACATTGTTTGTTTTGAGTGAGAATGATAGGGAATGCGTGAAAGGAGGCTAGGCATGACTAGCATAGTGAAAGACACATTCAACAGATTGTTCTCATGGAATACAACCAAATATGGAAGTGCAGGGGACCTGAAGTAACACAACCAACACACAATGCAAAAGAAAAGGCAAGAAGAAGGAATGCAAACATGTTAGGATAGAGAATAGTCACAAAAAGATGCTTCTATTACTTCGAGAGATGCATAGAACTGTTATAATGATGAAAGAGGTTGATATCCACATGCGAGAGCCATACATAGAGGTCTGCAACTCAAAATACAGAAAATATGGATGTCCTTAGCAAAATGCATAAGGATCCTGAGTGTCCAACGCTTTACAATAAGCCCTGAACCTTCTTTTATGGATTCAACACAAAGGGAAGAAGGAGAAAGAGGTGGGAAAATTAATTCGAGGGTCAGCTACTACCATCAATGCCTCCTGAAAATCCACCCCAAATCTATCATGTCTGCATCAATTACTTGTTCGGCACCTCAAAGGAGGAGTAAGGACAAATAAGATCAAATCTGATCTAGTTGTTGGGGGGAAGTATAACTTGTATTAATGGCCTGAAGACATTTCTTAATTTTTTTTTTACCTAACCTCTCCAAAATTAAATTTTCAGATCTCCATGACACATACGAAGCGGAGATATTTCAAACGGTGCCAGATTTGTCATATTTTGAGCACTAAGTCAAAAGATATGCAATTTGAAATTTGAATCAGGTCCGTATAAAATGGAAGGAACCATCTACAAAAATGGGGCCCCTTTTGAAACCGGATAGGTGTAGGGCTGGTGCATATCTGAGGGTAGCCTTTGTATTTTTCTTTTAGAGTTGCATCGAGCTAACACTTGGCATCCTCCACGGGCATGTCTCAATGCTTTGAATATTCAACACCGACGCTATCCTTTTATGAAACTAGATGCGTGGAGGCTTTGTGCTCATTTAGAAACCCGCTAAGGATTTTCCTTTGAAGGAGTGTCAGGTTGACACGTGGAATTATCTACATGCACTTGTACTTTTCAACAGCCACTTTTACCTTTAGAGATGCACCAAGATGACTAGAAAGAAGGTGAATGCACAGAGTGTGGATGCAAGGGAGAAGGTGCAAGGGTGTGCATGGAAGAAAGAGGCACGAGAGGAAAGAATAAAGAGGTGAATGAAAGCAAACGTAACACAAAGGAGTCAGAAGTAAGCGCACGAAAGGGAAATAGATGGGGGCGCACGCGCAGGAGGAAGGAGAGAAAGTGGGCGCACAAGAGGAAGGTGCGCAAGAGAAAATGGAAGGAGATAGAATAATGCAAAGGGGAGTAGGATGTGTATGCAAGTTATCTAAATTTCTAGGAGAGATATTTGGATAACACTTATTACAAACTTACAACTATATCTTTGCACATTCTTGTTTCTCTTCTTGTGTTCTATTATTTATTCCTTTTTCTTACAAAAAATTGTTCTTCTGGAGCTTCTACTCTATATTGATCTTGTTCTTTCTTCTTCTGGTTTTGTGCTACTACATGTGTCTTTCTTATTCTATTTATGACCTTGAGTTGTGGCTCTTATATTCCTTTCTCTTTCTTCTTTATAGTATGTTGTTGCATATATCTCTATCCTCTTCCTAATATAATTTTCAAGCCAATTATATAGCTCCCTACATGTCTTTCAAAAAAAAAATTGACCTTCGACATGAACCTGAAAGATCACTTAGATCCTCCTCTTCATGGATTTTAAATCCACTCAAATGTATTGCCAAAAACTATGAAGGAATAATACCACGTGTTGATCATCTATTGATTACAGGTTCAGTCCTAAAAAAACTTCCATTATCTCACATGAAGCTACGACCATTTGTAAAGCTCCATGAATGCTTCATAATTTACCTTTTCACCATCAATCTTGTAAGAGTGTGAAAGGGTAGCCAATGAAAAGGCTCCAATCTTGTCACAATTGTCAGTATTATCTATTTACCTTCTCATAACTACAAATATTGAACCAATGAGGAAGCTCCACGCTCCTCACTTTTCTCAGTCTTCATTTGTAGATCTTATTAGAATGTGAAGCCCCATCCAATGGGAAATCTCCATGCCATTTACACTTTTCATCCCTTCAGGATTCATGCTTTTCATTTATTGGTTGCGGCTTCACATTGCAACTCTTAGATGTGGCTAACTTAAACTGCTAGCTCCATAGAAACATAGGCACGTGTCTCTAATTTATTTGGTTGATATATGAATGCTAACTACCATGAATTAACTGGACCCAAAAAAATATAATATGTGAATTATTTGATGGGATCCATGTCCATGAAGAACAAAGTGTCATAGAAGGACAATAAAGTGTCTCTAAGTATAGATAATGATCTATACCTAAAGACTATATAAAATAAAACTGATTTGTCAGACTTATGTTCACCCAAAGAATTAGAATAGAAAGGAACTGAAAAAAATCCATGTGGCAAGCCGTTGTGACGAAAAAATCCAAAATAATCCAATGGTAAAAAAAATATAATTTCCTATCAGAAAGGTAATTGGGAGTGAGGAAAATCAAATTTGAAAACCTATAAGTGGCTTAAGATTATAGACCTATTAATTTTAACACTTCCCCTTAATTTTGATCCAAACAAAATCTTGTCAAGGAATGATTTTCAAGTCCTGGAAATTTACGACACCCATACTTTCTCTTAAATGCTTCAACCTTTCTTTTGATAAAGGTTTGGTGAAAAAATTAGCTAGCTACAACTCTGATCTACAAAACTTAAGCTCAATTTCACCTTTCTCATCTATTTCATGAATAAAAGGATATCTGATGGCAATATTATAACTTCGACCATGAAAAAATGGATTCTTTTCTAATGTAATTGAATACATATTGTCATATAAAATTGTTGAACCTCTTTATTGCTCTTCATGCAAATCTGAGAGGATTCTTCTTAGCCATATCATCTAACAAATAACTAAGTTTACTGCAATATAATATGCTTCCACTATAGAAAATAAAACAAGTGAATGTTTCTTTGAAGCCCGTGAAATGGATCCTGACCCAACATTGAACACATATATAGATGTTCTCTTTATATAATCAAGGCTACCTACCAAATTACTATCTATATATCACAATAATTGAAAATAATCGTTATTAGTAGCATATATAATTCCATAATTCCTTGTTACATTCATATACCTTAAAATATGCTTGCCTCCTTCCCAATGTGTCTCTTTTTTTGTCTCCATTAATCTAGAAATCAAACTAACTACAAACATTATATATGGTCTTGTTGTTGTTAAATACATCAAGCTTCATACCATCTTTTAATATCTTGTAGAATCTATACTATTGTTGCAATCATATTTTGTTCATTTCAGGCTTAATTCAATTGGTTTAGATGGTGGTTTTCTTTCCAACATTTTGAATCTTTACAAGATTTTTTTTGCATACTTCTCTTGAAAAAAAAACATTCCCATCTCTATTTTCTTGACTTCAATGCCGAGAAAGTACTTCTACAATCCTAAATCAGTCATCTCAAACTCCTTCTTCATGGCTGATTTAAATTCAACTATGTATTTTATTACATTTTCAATAAAAAATAAATCATCTATGTACAAAAAAACAATTAAAATATTACCATTTTTTTCTTTTAGGTAGAGTTTGGGATCACTACTGCTTTTTCTAAATCCATTACTAATCAGATAGGAATATTTCTTGCTATACCAAGATTTTGGTACTTATTTGAGTCCATACAATCCTTTCTTGATCTTATATACTTTTCTTTCGTGCCCTAAATCTCATAACCAAGTGGTTATCCCACATATACATGTTCTTCAAATATTTCACTAAGAAAATCTAATTTGACATCCATTTTATATTGGACGTTCATTTTTTGATAAGAAGTTATAGAAATAATTGTTCTCACAGTATCTATCCTTTACAAGAGATAATGTCTCATTATAATCACGTCCAAGCTTTTGTTTGTAGCCTTTGATGACTAATCTTTCCTTGTGTATTTCAATTTGTCCTTCAAGATTAGTATTGGTTTTATAAACTGACTTGAACCTAATGAATTCTGTTCCTACTTGAAGATCTAATAACTCCCATGTTTGATTCTTTTCTATTGCAAGCATTTATTCATCCATTTCTTCAAACTATTTATGATCCTTAATTTCTTCTTTATAATAAATCGGATCAACTTCTTAAAATAAATAAAAATTAATCATCTCATCTTCATTTTCTTCATACATTGATTGCTCATAGATCTGTTGAACATTCCGCATTCTTCGTTTTTTTGGAATGAGTCAAATGATGATGAAGATGCTTTATTTGTTGGTCCTTGCATGATTTATTGGTTTCTGCCATTTAAAGATTCAACCCTTTATTAAATGGGTGTCCAACTTGGTGTGTTGTTTGCTCTTCCATTACTGCTTTAGTCAAAATAATTGGTGAATGTGCCTTTACTTGTGGCTGCTCCACTTCTTGTGTATCTTCCCAAGATGTTTCCTCATTGAAATGAAAATCTATGCTGATTAACAATCCCTTTGTAAATCGATTGTACAATCTATAAGCTTTTGATTGCTCACTATATATAATAAAAATGCACTTCTCTCCTCTATTATCCCACTTTTATCTTCTTTTCTTGGGGAAATGTGTATATTCTACACATCCAATAAATCTCAAGTGTTAAAAACTTGGTTTTCTTCCAATCCATGCTTCTTGAGGTATCATGCTCCTCACACACTTTTTAGGACATGTATTCAATAGATATATTGTTGTTCCAACTACTTTTACCTAGAATTCATCAGATAATCCTCTTTCTTTGAGCATACTCATTTTCATTTCTTGAATGGTTCTATTCTTCTTCTCTGCTACACCATTTTGTTAAGGTTTATACCTTTTTGTAAAAAATTTCTTGATCATGTTCTCCATATAGAAGTTTAGAAACTCATTTGATATATACTCTACCCCTTTATGAGTTTTCAATGTCTGTATATAATGGCCACTATGCTTCTTAACCATGGCATAGAACTGTTTGAATACTTCAAATGTTTTTTATTTGTTTTTCAAAAATAAATCCCAAGTTCTTCTGTTGAAGTCATCTATAAAAGTAATAAAATATTCACTTTTAGATATGGAGGGAATCTTCATGGGACCACACAAATCTAAATGTATCATCTCAATATGTGAGCTTGCTTTCCAAGATTTTCCCGAGGGAAAAACATTTCTATGTTGCTTTGCTAATATGAAACCTTCACATACTTTATTTGGCTATTCAATAGGAGGAAACTCTCTAAAAATTTCTTATTGTAAAGAACATGAAATCCACCATAATTCAAATTTCCATACCTGAGATGCCAAAGAGTGGATTGATCAATACCTACTGTTTTGAATGCTACTGTTGTTGCTACACTTTGCATCATCAAGGGAAACATTCTATTTTGTGTCATCTGAACTATTGCAATAAGTTTATTACTTCCACTTATATCATGTATATGACATTCTCCATTTTCAAACCTTAGCTTATATCCATTTTGGACAATATTTCCAATGCTTAGTAGGTTATACTTCAACCCTGAGAGATAGAAGAGATTATGAATCTGCTTTTTGTCTCTTTGCTTGGTGAGAATGGATACAATTCCTTTACCCATCACACGAACTTTGTCATCTGTTCTCATATTCACTTCAGATCTGATTGCTTCATCTAAATTATTAAACTTCTCCTTGTTTCCACACATATGGTTATTGCAAGCACTATCCAAATACCATATTTGTTTGTTTCATTTCTCAGCTACATTACAAGTTAGAAAGAAAGTTCCAATCCTTTTATTCTTTTCAGGGTTTATCTTCTTTTGCATTAGAGAATCTTGCCTTATGATTATGATTTCTCAAATCATACTCTTTATTTCTCCATTCAATTGCATAGTGTCCAAACCTTTTGCAATAGTATCATTATACATTTGATTTTTCATACCTTTGTGAAGAACCACCTCGAGAAGTGTTACTGCTCCTTCCTCTACCTCTTCCTCTTATCTTTGTCTCTTATTGGTGGTAGTGTCTTACACGTTCTTGCTGGTTGCTAAATCTTCCTCTCCCACTACTTCTAACATTTGTAATTGTAATGAAGGCTTGTTCATTGGAGTAGGCAGATGATCTAATCGTCCTTTGTTCATGGGTTTACAAAGAACCCATTAGTTCATCAAAAATTAGTTGTATCAAGTCATTAGACTCCTTTATTGCAACCATAACTAGATCAAACCTTGTTGGAAGTCTTATCAATACCTTCTCTATGATCTTATGCTATTCAACCACATCTCCATTAGTCCTCTTGTGATTTACTATGGTCATTTTTCTTTTGAAAAAATAATTTATTTATTCTGATTTTATCATGAGAAGAGTTTGAAAATATATCCTCGACATCTGCAATCTGAGTATCTTCACCTTGAAACTTTCATGTTAACCATTCTGCAAGGTATTCCAAGATTTCTTAGAGATCCTAGCTATTGCTATCTTTGGGAAAACATAATCAGTGACAACATTCTGAATATATTTTAAAGGTTTTGAATCCTTTCTTATATTTAATTTCAATGCATTCTTCTGAGCTTGTGTGAATGCATTGAAAGAAGCTTGATCTGATACCTCTATATATCCTCCTTCAAGTAGTTCCTATAGTTCTTAAGAAGAGAACAATTTCTTCATTTTAATACACCTTATATCATAGTTCTTCCAATCAAATGTTGGGGGTTGTTTCCACGAGTTGCTACTGAAATCCATTAATACTCAATAGATCAACAACCTCTAGCTCTGATGCCAAGTTATTAGCAGAATTTGGTGCCAACTACAACCAGTAAGGTAAAGACATGATAAAAATGTAATAAAAACAAAAAAAAAATTATATTCTATTTAAAAAATTCTTACAAACTCATATTTATGTATCTGCACATTATTTTTATTTATCTTCTTCCATTCTATTATTTTTGCCTTTTTGTTACAAAAATATGTTCTTCTTGTGTTGTTTCTCTATATTCTTCTTGTTATTTCGTCTTTTAGTTCTATATTTCTTCTTGTACATATGGCCTTGAGTTATGGATCTGTATATTCCCTTCTCTTTCTTCTCTCTATCATGGTGTTTGATATATCTTAATCCTCTTCCTACTATAATTTTCGAACCAATTATATAGCTCCCCACTTGTATTTCAAAAATAATTGACCTTCGACACGGACCCAAAATATCAATTAGCTCCTACTTTTCACGGATTTTAAATCTGCTCAAATGCATTGCAAAAAACTATGACAAAATAATGCCACATGTTGATCATTTATTGATTGTGGGTTCGGTCCTAAAAAAATTCCATTTTCCAACGTCAATATAGGACCAATGAAAAAGCTCCATGCATACTCCACAGTTTACCTTCTCACCATCAATCTTGTCATTGTGTGAAAGGTGAGCCAATTAGAAGGCTCCACGCTTTTCGCAATTGACAGTCTTCTCTACGTACCTTCTTAGAACTGTGAAGCTTGAACCAATGAGGAAGATCCACATTCCTCCCATTTATCAGTTTTCATTTGTACACCCTATCAAAACATGAAGCCCCGTCTAATGGGAAAGCTCTATGCCCTTTGCACTTGTAAGTCAGTTAGGATTTGTGATTGTCATTTATTTGGTGTGTCTTTACATTGCAACTCTTAGCTTGGGCTAACTTAAACTCATGGCTTCATAGAAATATAGCCACATGTCTCAACCTTAGTCAGTCGATATATGACCTCTAACTTCCTTTCCTTAACCAAACCTAAAGAAATATAAGTTGCGGATTATTTTGTGGGATTCACCTCCATGAAGGAAAAACTATTGGGAGAAGGACAATAAAGCATCGTTAATCATAGATCATGCTCTAGACTTGAAGACTATATAAAATAAAATTGATTCCATGGACTTATGTCCACCGAAAGACTTAGAATAAAAAGGATCCGTAAACATGCTACGTGGCAAGTCACATTGATGGTAAAATAAAAAATACTCTAATGACCAAAAAACAAATATAAATTATTATCAGCAAGGTATTTAGGGGTGAGGGAAAGTATATTTGAAAACCTACAGCTAGATCAATATGATAGACCCATTAATTCTGACCAGGGTTTATTTTAAGATAGATCTAGGAAATTTAAGGTGGAATATCCCTGGAACCACTTTTGTGAAATAGGAAAATTTTAGGGGTTTTGTGTGTAAAATTTTCATCCAACAGAAGCTTTCATTTTCGATTTTCTCAACAAAATGGTTGTTGTAATGTGACACCAATTTTTTAGTCACATGATAGAAAGGTTACAGTCACACAACAATAAGGTTGCAGTCACACGATAACAATTTTGCTGTCATGTGACTGTAACCTTACTATTATGTGACTTCAAACTTGTTGTCGCACAAAGAAAACTTGCTATCACATGACTGTAACCTTGTTGTCATGCTTACAACCTTTCCGTCATGTGACAACAACCATTATGTTGTGAGATTACAAACTTACTGTCGTGTGACATCAAATTTCCTATCGTATGTATTTTAGTCTATCTGTCATGCCCCTGATGGTACTTCGCAAGTCCGCATGGTACTTTATTATACTTCGAATGGTAACTTACTAGTTAATAAGTAGTATACTACCCAAAAAATTACCTATGTTTATATAGTAGTAGTTTTCAACAGTAGGTGAAGATGGCCCCTAAGAAAAATTATACTAGAAAATTTAGGTGAACAGTACACTATCCTACTCTGAAAACTTTTACCTTTTCATATTTTCCAAATATGGAATATTCTCCAAATTATGAATAGTCACCACTAAACTTTTCCCTGATTCTAACATATATTTAAGACTTATAAATACACTTTTTTAGTTCTAAATGTTTCGTTAGTCTGCTTATTTACAATAATGTTGGCTTTAAGCAACTTTATATTCTGTAAAGATTTATATGACACTTTTCTTGATTGGGTCATGTGATAGTTCCATCAACCAATATTAAATAGATCTTTCATATATTTCCCCCTCTAGAATCATTCCCTATGCTATTTTTTAACAATTTGTTGAGCTTTAGTTTTGTTTTCCTATAGACCTTCTATTTTGATTATATAGAGGAAGATGTAAATATATCGAGAAATTATATGGACTTTTTTATTGTATGACTTTTTTGTAATTGGATCACCAACCAATAGTACATAAGACTAAAAAAACATACATACACACATACATATATATATCATACAAGGAAAACTATTTTAGATCCTAAAATTTCCTATATAAACAAAGCCATGATATGGCAAATCCTGCCGATGCCAATGTACTTTTTTGATGGGTTGGATGTGTTGGGTGTATGATTTCAAGGGCCAATTTGCTTTTTGGAAATTGGAAATTTTGTTGAGATGTTGTCCTAGTTATGTATGTGCTTGTTTTTTGTACTAAATTAAAGGGGACATGGTGAAGTCATTTTGCAATGTAACCTATTGTTTGTGCATGCAGAAACTATTGTCCAATTATGGGGCTAGTATATTTGTAGTGTAGTAGTTGTTCTTTTCATTGTGATGTTGTCTTACTTACGTATGTGCTTGTTTTTTGTAATGAATTGGAGGTGTCATCCTGAAGTCAGTGTGCAATGTAACCTTTTGTCAGTTGGAAATTAGAAGGATTAGTTGAATTGCGATTGGGGAAATGTTGGAAGCATTGAGTGTAACTTTGTGTGGATTGAATGAACAAACTATTGTAATCGTAGAAGCACTCCCGTGTTAAGTCGATGGACTTGCACCGCCACCGAGTGTGTTGCCAAAATAGGTTTCGTGCATGCCTTGGCTAAAAAGAAGAAGGCATAGTCTGCGAATCGTGACAGATCATCACAGTGCTACACTAGTTGAGGAGTGAAACCCAGACCCTGTGACTTAATCATATTCTTGGTAGAAGTATATTTTTTCAAAATATTTAAGGATTGAAATTTTTATTTGTTTCTATATTTAAGATGAGCTTAAACAGTGGGCAATTGCTGGCACATGTTGTGCAGTCCCCAGTAGAACTGTAATATATAGGTATATATATTAGCTGATGTAAGGTCTTACTTTGTATATGTTGGATTTAAGAAATTATCAATGAAAATGTCTATTATATTATATTCTATATTCAAAAGTTGCCTAAACCTGGGCTGGTTAAGTGTTTGGTACGATTCTTGAATAAAAATTGATTAGTTGCATTCGTATGGGTGAATTAAAATTAAATATAACAATGGTTTTTGAGTGAGCTTTGTTTTAATGCAAGCTTATAAAAGGAATGAAAACTAGATCATACCAAGCCAAGAACACAGATTGCTAATCAAACACTACGATGTGATAAGATGTGAAGAAATTCACCAGAATAGCTTTACATAGGAAACCATTACAAAAAAATGAACAGGTGTATCATATATTATTATGGAACTCAATGCAATACATTGAGAATGGGCCTTGCTTGAATAGGCAAGGAATAACAATCTAAGAACCAATCAAGGCTGTAGATCAAGCCATAAATCAAGGAAATAACTAGTCATCAAAGAACTAGTTAAGACCATAGATTGGAGAGAACTAGACATCAAGGATCTAATCAATACCATAGATCAAGGAAAGAACTATACCTAACAACTAGATAATATCTCTTAATATCTAAATAAGATAAAATAAATATCCACAATACATAAGTGGGTGAGGATAAATACAATAAAGTTAAATAAAGTACCTAGGTGAACATGAGCTAAGGTAAATAAAAATTGATGAGTTGCATTCGTATGGGTGAATAAAAATAAAATATAACAATGGTTTTTGAGTGAGCTTTGTTTAATGCAAGCTTCTAGGACATTGCAATGTATGGGTTATGTGTTTTCGCTTGGGAATTCGGCTACAGTGTGAGAATGTTGTGACCATTTAACTAGTTCAAATAGGAAAGCAGAAGCCAAAAATGGTAGGTGTTTTCAGGGATGACTTGTTCGGATACAATTTTTTCCATTGGTCGTGGTGTTTTCTATTCAAGTAAATGAGCATGTTAGACAAAATTTGATGCGGCAGTTAAATTAATTGTGGTGATACATGAATGCGATATGGAAGTTGAGAAAGTTGTCAACATATAGGTGTAGTTTGTATATTGAAGGGCATTATCAATTTTTGGAATAATTTTTTTTTAAATGAAACATGTTGTGAATATGATGAGAAGATTGTGAAAAATTGATCTACTGTATTTAGTGCAGAAGGAATAGGTGAACTAGGCATGTTGTTCATTTATTGTGGTACGGAAGCACACTTTGGTGTTGTATTTTGGTTGAGTTGAGGTTAGTTAGGAAATGGACATTATTGCACTAAAACGAGAAGAAAAACCTATGTTGGACATATAGTTAGGAAGAGGATGAGTGCAGGGCATGATGGGAAGTTGTTTGTGAAGTGCATAGATATGTAATGACCATGTGGCATCTACCATGGTAGAATATGTCAAAGTAATAGTTAGTCAGTTTACATAGATTGGAACTATCATAAATTTTACCATTTGCATGGATTGAATTATGTTGTGGGGCATTGGTTTTGCAAGGCTATGAAGTTGTATTGTGAAAATAAGATGAAATTGAAGAAGGTCGAACAAACTACTGTAATCGAAGAAGAGGTATTGTATGTGCTTGGTATACTATAGTGCAATAGCACGTTCTTTTGATTGGGATGTTGTCTTACTTATGTACATGCTTGTATTCTGTATATCAATGGAAGGTGATATGTTGAATTCATGTTCACAATGTAGCATGATGTCTATTAATGTGGATTGCATTGTTTTATTTGAGGCAATGGACAAGTAGCATGTTTGTTGAATTATTTATTGCTCGTAGATTTACACTTTAACTTTGATGCACCTTTGTAGTTGTTTGAGGTGCTACATGAATCTGATATGCAGGTGGTAGAACTATTAACATCTAATTATGAAGTATTGGGGTTGGTGATTTGTTTTTTTAAATGAAAAATATTGTTAATATGCCAGAAATTTATAAAAATTGATAAACTTTGTTTAGTGTGTTTGAAATATTATATTCTAAGAATGGGAAGGGGAAAGACAAAAAAAATGGAAAATGTGAAATATAGTATTTTGATTGAGTTGCAGGTGAATATTTGTATGAGGCTAATGAAGATTTTATTGAAAGTATTTTATACATAGTGTAATATAATTGCAGTTAAGTATTGTATTGCAGAGTGTCAATTGTGTAAAAATGACATGTGGCATACAATGGATCTGCATTGAAAATTAATTTCTTTTGGAAGAAATTGTTGAAACTTTTAATCAAGACAGAGTTCGACCATTTTAGCATTTTGCATTAATTGGGGGCGTCTGGTGGGCTGAGCTTGCCGTGAACAACAATTTCTTCGGAAGGTTTAGTCAAATTACTATCAAGAGGTGGAAGACATTCTTGGATACAGGTATGCAGAGAAATTCTATTTGAAGGTTGTATATCTAGTAGAATGTAACTTTAATTAGTTATATAAAATGCCAAAAGTTGCGCTGGTTTACTGTTTGTTGTGCATGTTGAATAAAAGTTGATCATATTTGTTGATTTGGTACTTGCCCATGAATGTTCAACTTTGAGTCAATCCCAAGATCTCGACGAATATGCAATGGCGAAAATTAATATTATAAATTTTCTTGGACATTTTAATGCAAAAAGAAAAGCATAAATAGTTTTTGAAGAGGAGTGAATGTTCCTCAATATCAAATTTGAAGTTGATTATGATAGAGAAGAGCTTCAAGAATGAAGTTTCTATCGATATACAGGCCATTAAGATTTATAGAGAATGCATGGTAAGAAAATAAAAAGTTAAGGAAGTGTATTCGATGAAAGCAGGAGAAAGATGAACAAAATAATTCTCAAATTCCTAAAAATTGAGCAAGTTGTAGAGACAACAGAGACATTAAAATAGACAATGGAAGATCACCTAAAGCAATAATTAATTAAATAAATTGTTGATTGTTTAAGCAGATAATGTCAGACAAACAACATTTGGTGTATGAGGATCTCCGCTTTGGGTAGGATATAGCTACACAACTAATATGAAATCTCCCTTCCTCTCAAATATTGGAGTCTGGGTTGTAAAAAATTGGTAGAGAACTCTGTTTCTGGGAAGGATTCTGGCAGCAGTAACGTATGGGAAAGAGTGAGAATATTCATCATAATTAGAATAATACATAAATTGTAAATCATCAAATAGCTATCTGCTAATAAGCCAATTTTTTATTTAGTTTTGTCATATTGAACTCATTTTATTCTATGTAAAATGCAAAAAAAAAGGTTGATTACAAAAGATAGGAGATTCAATAAGTAAATGCATTGATGGAACTAGTACGTGGACATGGATGTTGAAGATAAACAGTTGGTCTATTCCATTAATTGACTATCATGAAAAAATAAATGTAGATCACTACAAATGTTTTCATTTGGTTGAGTAAGGTGTACGTTGCATAAACCAGATTTTGCAGAGTGTATATTGAAACTGAGCAGTGAATAGCATAAGAATTGAAAAATACTATGGGTTTATGGAAGAAGATTATCTGCAACATACGTAACACAGCGATGAAAAAACTGGGACAAGGCACAAAGCATATGTTTTGTTTGCTGACACATTTTGTAGTGCATAGTTTTACAAAACCAATGACAAAAGAAATTGAGGATTTCAAAATTAAATTCTACTTAAATTCAAACAAAACAAAAAAAACAATAAAAATTAAAAAACAAATTATTTTATCTTCCATCAAGTTGATCATTAAAAATAAAAAAAATCGTGGAAAGAATTACCAGCACCACATTTTACAGGAATATTTTGTAGAATCCAAAGTTTAGAGATTTTAGATTTTCCCAGTAGATCAAATTTGTTGAATCTTGTGAATTAAGGTCTTGAACATTGACAAATTTAGATCATTGATCCTTAACTATTATTTCCCTTTACTTCTTGTACAGTGCTCTGTCAGAGTCTTTATATGGTTCTCATTTTCCAGTGCTATGGCATATGAACTTTTTCTATGTCTCCTCACTTTTTCTTTGTGCCGATAAAAGAGAGATGCATTTCCTAACACCTGATCTATCCGGATGGGCATATGAAGAGATTCACAAGAAAATTTGAGTTGGTCTGGGGTTGATTATATTGACGAAGGACCTCATGAGCAGGGTCAATTCTAAAATTAATCCAGGTTCATTTGTAATATTCATGTTCTCCTTGTTGATAAGGTAGTTGTGATTCCACAATAGAGTGAAAAAATAGAGGCCAACTCAATTCAGTATAGAAATCTTTAATTGAGGAAGACACTGGGTGTGGAGTCATCAGTCTGGGACAAAGAACTGGAAGTGAGTATAAACAAGTATACAATTGCTAAATTCTTGATGCAACCAATGTAGATTGGTCGATAGCTTGGCCAGTTGAATAAGAAATTGCAGAAAAAATGGTAATTAAACAGCTTGTTTTGTATTTGTTTCATATGCAACATTAAATTAGAATCCAATAGTTCATTAAACTTTCAGTGCTGTGCAAAAATTCTGGAAATGGCATACAGTACATATGACTGGATCTAGGAAAACATAGCTGCAATCCAAACGGGGATAGAAAGAGGTTTTGTGAACTAGGTTTGTAGTATGTTGAAGACTTTAGAAGGAGACAACATAGGAGAAAGCAGGCATAACAGTAGCAGAATTAAGGGAGTACAAAATCAGATATATATGTTAGATTACGAAGATCATTTTTGTGGTCTGCTATATTGTAAAGCAAAAAACATGTAGTGGAAAACACTTTTGCAATCCATACAGACAAAAGAAGAGAATAATAATTGCCAGTATTTTTTTTGGATTATGTTTTCATTGTATTAGAAGTAGTCTAAGAGTAACATAATTACAAAAATTCTACTATAAAGGAAGACTTACTGCCAAGTATTTTGTTCTTGTGCGTAGAGAACTTGTGTTGGACATTACTGCATTAAAGAAAACCAGACGTGGCATTTTTTGTAGTCTGTCATATTGTAAAGCTAATAACATGTTGTGAAAAAGACTATTGCAATTGAGGTAGACAAAAGAATATAATAATAATCGGCAGTAATTTTTTTGGATTATGATTTCATAGTATTAGAAGTAGTCTGAGAATAACTTAATTACAAAAATGGGAAAAGGTAAGCAAGGCAAAAACTTTGTAACAGCTGGCATTGTCTGATGCAAAGAAGTATGTAGTCACAACGAATACTATGTAGCTTGAGACAATAGTTTCTTTTTTTAGTGACTGAAATCCTTTGCAGTTGTGTTTTGCTATTTTTTTCAATCTTGCCAAAAGCAAAGATTATAATGATGGAGTGTTCCTGGTCATACAGGGAGCCAGTCATGAGATTTGTCCATCTAGGTGCATGGTCTGCAAAATTGTTCCAGGAATTTGAAAGAGCATGATAAATATGTTAGACAGAAAAGAAAGAATTAAACTGAAATGAAATGAATAGAGCTGGTAAATGGAGATGCTCACCAGAGAAGGGAGACAACTAGGTATCTTTGATTGTGGAAATTGAGTTGTCAACCATCAAAGTGAATGTACCTTTTATTTGGAATTGACAGAGAAGAAATACAGGCTTAGAGATGTCCTATTGATATTATTCATATTCTGTTTGAGAAAGTTGAGGGAAGAATTTTCCTAGTAGTGGCTCTCGCAGTGTGCAGTGAAGTGAGTCATCTCTTGTTTGCAAAGAGCAGTGGAGCAAGTGCTTATACTTGTATGGTTTTGATGTATTGCAAGTTGGACAAAGGGAAATTTTTTGTTGTTTAGCTGGATCTGGTTGCGTGAGATGGTCACATTCAACACAAAATGCTTGGAAAGATGAAAGGTATATGTTCTTTGCGCGAAGTATGCCAATGATTTGCATAAGGGAGAAGAAGTTGTTAGAGGGATATATTCTCAATAGGGACAATTGATGGGTGAGAGAACGTTGAAGTGAGATAAGTTAAAAATGCAAAATTACAAGGACTTGCCTCTATGTTTGTGTTTATGAGAGATTGTAGAAATGTTTTTGTAGGTTGATCATTCAAAGGGTTGATGAAGGATGAATGGCCTACACGTAGAACACGCGAACAGCTTTGTTCCTTGTCTGATGAAGTTTTTGAAAAGCAATAGTGGCATGTTCCCTACTGCAATGTTGTCTCTTATTGTGTGACATAGTGAAACATGAAAGTTTCCCAAGATGTACCTGAAAGGGAAAAGCAACATGTTTGGTTAAAACTAAAGGAAATAATATGTTGCAATGTATATGAAAAAGAAATAAGGGAAAGTGTTGTTACTAATTCTTTTGCGTTGTCTGTGTCGGAGTCTTTGACATAGAGGGTGAATAGGTCATTGGTGTGATGTATTCATATTACAATTGCAGCAAATGACCCAACCGAGAATGTTGCATTTGATTCAACAAGCTCTTGTATTGTCATGTCTGGTGTCATTTTTCAAGATTCACAAATTGTTGGTATGTTTTCCATAGTGGTTGTTGCAATTTCAGACAGAGAGCAGCTTGCATCTCCTCATTCATACTTTGTTTTTTCTTTGACAGCAAAACCAGCAACACACAAACTGCAGCCAACAACTACAGTCGATGCAAATTTGTGGACAAAGGTGTTGCTCATGTTCAAAGTAATGGTCATTTGACCTTTCTTGTCAACCAAATCAGTGTGGAGGATTTCAGATTTTGAAGGGGAAATTTTGGTTGCATGCGATGGTCCGTACACGACAAGGACATCACCCTCAAACACAGTTGCAACTTTTCCTGCACAAATGTCAAGTATCGTGGATGGCTATTGTGTTGTTGGTTTTGGGCTGGAATTTGAAGGATATTAGCATGTTGTCATTGAAAGGTCAAGCAGGATAATAAATGAATCATGACAAGAAATAATAGAAATGTTTGAAAGAGATTACTGTTTAGAGAATTCTTGGAAAAGATCATTGTTGGCAATGCCCTTGTTCTTGGGTGGCTGTTCCATTTCTTCTTGGCCGCAACTATCTGCAAAGCATCGAAATAGTTACATGGTTGTTACAAAGTGTCAAATGTAAAAGAAAGTAAAGAGTCAACTTATTAGATGTTAGTTGTGGTGAATCAATATAACAAGGTATGTGCACTTACAAGTGTGCTACATTTTTGTATGTATTTTTTAGGAGGGAAAATATTGTCGGGTGGTCAGTCCAATATGCATATCTTTCAAATGAGTTGTAGGCTTCTTGTATAGTGTTTGACCATATATGGTCAATGATGTTTTCATGAAGACACTTGGCTGTTGAATGTGGAAAGTGAAATTGTATTTTTGCATAAATGTTGAAAGCAATATTTTTTTTTTGTTTTGCTTATGCATGTCGACATTAAAATCTCCAAAAATGTAGGTGGGGATGGTCAAATCAATGGATTGGAATACATTTTCAGAACAATGAAGATGTTTTCGTGATTTACATTTGGCGCAGCATAGTACATTTACAATTATTATGCATTTCTGTTGCAGCAATATGTTTGCGATTATGGACTCTACGTTTGTGCTGTGAAAGTAAGTTTTTTTTAGGAAAGGTATATTGTTTGCAATGAAAATTGCAACTCGATGCACATGGTGCACAGAAAAGCATTGGTATCCTGTCTAGATAGTCAACTACAATGGAGCAAGGCATGTGAGTTTCTTGCAAACAGAGAATGTGAGATTGCATTAATTCATGGTCATGGAGAATGGCTTGTTTGTGAGCATGGAGACTTTAGGTATTAAGTGAAGAAACTATAATACAGGAAGAAATATCAGTTGTGGAAAAGGCATGTTGAATATTCCATTGAGCTTCATTTTGGAGGCATGCCATTTCTGAAATGATTGTTTGTTTCATGCTGAATTTTTTTTTCATAAGCGGGGATAGCAAGTAAAGGTTGGAAATGGTTTTGACTCATGACAGAGTTGTATATGCCAAGCCATGTGACATTACGCCAAGAGGGCTGAAAGCAAGTCTTTCAAGTGTGAGGCCCTGTGCTCTATGTATTGTGCGCGCACAACAAAGTTGTACTCAGAACTATTTTTGTATTATAACCGGTCTCTTGTATGATGTTCTATGCAAGGATCTAGCTATACGAAGAATAGGAACCCATTCAAGTTTTGTTTTGTCTATTGACAACTAGCGGGTGTTTAGATATTTGTTGTTTTCCAATATCCAGGGGTCATTGAATTTTATCCATATGGCATCAAGGTCGTTTGTGGTTGTGTATGCTTTGAAAACGCCATCTAGAACCATTAACTAGTCCATCTTGTATGTCATAGTTTCCAGCAAAAACTTCTACTAGCATGTTAAGTTTGAGCTCTATATGTTGTGGCAATTCTATAGTTTTAGAGTAGGCTTCCATTTGTTCAATTGACTTGTCTTGTTCATCGATAAAGGCTATAAAAATTTTGTTGCCAGGAGCAAGAGAAAGCATTTTGTTATTGTGTTGAAGAACATCTATATTTTTGTAGAATAGGAATGGGAACATTGGATCAACATTGTACTAGATGAATACATGTATCATTGAGGTATGCAAGATCAATTTGAATGTTTTCCAAGGCGAATTCTATTGAGACACTGAGACAAAAGAAACATCTTTTTGACACATTGTTTTAGTCAACTTCGAATATTTTCACATGTGTATTCCAGAAGTCATAGCCAAATCAATTCTCTAGAAATTTTGGGTTTGTTGAATACAAGACAGTCATTGAAAAGTTGTGCTTGGTAGAAGTCTCCGCATAAGATCATGTCAATTCCTCCAAAGAAAGTTGTTTGGCATGTGTTTTATTTGGCAAATTCGTTGGTCTATGAAATATAGAAGTTGACCTCCAACCAAGGAAATCTCATCTATTAGAGCAAGCTATGTAATTGTTCATAGTGCTTTGTTCAAGGAATCCAATCGTGTATTCAATGGGCAAAGTTCAGATCGATTGAAAGGCAAGAGGAAAGCGGAGAATGAAGTGTTATTCCACTAGCATTGTAAGCAGCTTTTCCTGTGAATGCCAAGATCAAGCCTTTGATTTTCAAGGGGTTGCTCTGTATGGATGTGTCATAAATACGGCCAATGTTTCAAATATCAATTTTGCAACAAACGTTTTTCCCGTGCCAACGCCTCCTATTAGGAAAAGGTAGATAGGAGTTGATGGATCTTTATTTTTCTTAAAGGATATGTCTTTGACAATGGCTTGTTGTTTCTTGTTGAGCAGTTGCATTTGTTTGAAATATGTTGTATTGTCTGCAATGCTTGGGTGTTTTCCTAGTTGAAATTGTTTGTTTGCAATGCCTAAATATGTTGTTCTGGATTATGCAAAGGCAAATCACACTCTATGTCATAGTCTTCAAAGGGTTAAGTGTTCCTACATTCTCATTGGGAATAAACTTTTTTTGTGAGAGGTTTGAAGAGACAATTGCAAGTATTCTGAATTGCTACAGTCCATGTCACCCCATTTTTTGTTGGTAGTGTAGCAGGAATTTTGATTCATTAGCATGTATGGTTTGTTCATGGAATGCATGTAATGTACCTAATCCCGCATAAGCCAAATCATTACCCAATATTACTAATGGGTCCTGATGGAGACCCCATACATGTATAACACATCCCCTTAGTTAAGGGGGATGTGTGAGACATGGGATAGAATATCCATCAAACCATATGCATTGAATATAGATGATCGACAGGTAGCATAGTGTTCCACCCTCTTTGACATGTTTCGTCCCCGAAACATAAGAAGAAGACATATAGTGAGTGTACGTTGTAAATTATTGCACATTTGCTCACCATGCTTGATCATCAAACCAACCATATTAAATCATAGTAGGGTGATACTTCTCCAAACCTAATTCCATACATTCCCTTACACTCCTATGATTCCATCCATGACCATATTTGTTCCTGCTTAGCATCCATGCATATGCATGATAATTATTCTTGTGATTCCATGGCATATAATTTTTTATTCCATTGATGAGATGTATAGCCATAATGATTACTCCTCCAATTCCCTATATATCCATATAGATTTCTACCCTCATGTGTGTCCTAGCATATCTCCATGATTGTTTCCTGTCATGATGATGTGGGTGTCTATATGGTGCAACCTTTGTATCCTTAACCTTATCAACCTTTTCCTCAACTTTCTTTTCCTCTGCCACCTTATTATTTGCTATTTATTTTTTCTCTTGAAGAGAAACTGATTTTCTTTGTATTTTTCATCATGTTCATTCATCCTCTCCTTTTTTATTCATCCTTATTCCATTCTTAACCATCTTAAAATTCATCTTCATGCTCCAATCTTACCATTACTTTTTTCCTTGCTAAGTGTGATATCCTATGCAATGTAATTTTCTTTTTCTTGTACCATAATTTCATGAATTTATTTTTCACATTAATATTAATTTTTCCCAATGTACTCTAACCATGGATACCCAAAAATAATATCAATACCATCCATATCTAAAGCATAAAAATCTGAATGCAAAACATATTTATCCATAGAAAGCTTTAAATCTTCAAAAAATTGAATTTGCTTACCATCCACTTGAGATTCCTTGATATGATTTGTATTGAACATGTAGATGTTGAGCTACACCCATATTGATGAAGTAATATTTTACTGCTATGGTTAATGGAAAAAATTACCTTTTACCTTTGAATGCACCCTTCAAATTGAAATATTGAAGCTTCGTTCCTTTGAGATGCACAATCATGAGCAGCTTGTATCTTGAACATGTTCGTATTCTTCTTCTTCTAAATCATGCATCTGATTCTACTTCTTCTAATTCTAATTATTGTATTCTTTTTCATCTTAATCTTCTTCTTCATCTTCTACTTCTTCTTCATATTCTTTTGGCACATCTGATCTATGAAAACATTGTTCTATTTCCGCCTAAGACTAATGTGGCACTTCTCATTTTCTAACTTGATGATACCACCAAGGTTGTGCAGGGCCACCAATCCACAACTTGGAATAACCAGTAATATCTAGATGGTTTATGTGAAAAATATTTTTCTATAAATTGTATTCCACCATTCTCTAGCATTAATTACTGCCATCACCAAAAAAAATTTACAATTTCCATGATTGACAAAAAGCTAGGGTTTTAGGAATAGAACCCTTTTGATCAAAACTTTCCCTAACCTCTTTTGGCTATAGATAGTCTGACAAAAATTAGAAAATACAAGAACACATACCCCAATTATTATTTTGAGAGGTTTCCAAAAATGTAAAAACTCTGTGAAAATTTCTAAATTTTGGCCTATGGAGCAAACTTGTGAAAAATACCATAAAACTGCAAATAACTCTGTCAAAATAGATCAAAACATTCTTAAATTTTAGTGGTATCACCACTGAAATATATGTCACCTCAACCCAAAAAAATTTGTTTCAATAAATAATTCACCAAATTTCAGAATATATAGATGAAACCAGGAAAATTAGGGTTTCAACCCTAAAACTAACATAATTTTTCACAAAACAGCTCCAAAAAATCTGAAATTTGGAGGGAATATCACTTTAAATGATATCTCCACTGCACAAAAAAAAATCTAAAAAATTCAAAGTCATGATCTCTAACATATAGGATGAATCACCAACATTAGTGGTTTCATCCCACAAATTTCCTAGATCATGCTCTGATACCACTTGATAAGATCCTTGCATATAATAAATGTGCAAGCTGAATAATATGTAAGAAGATAACACAACACAAGAGATATTGGAAAATATTAGGGCTAAGATGCCCAAATATTCAATATATGTCAGAATAATACCCTTAAGGTAGGGCAACACCATACAATGCTCCTTAAGGAAGGAGTAACTCCACAATCTCCCAAGATGGGAATCCACTTCGAGGGGGACACCTCTAATATACCTCTACCAAGTAGAAGACTCAACTCATAAATCTATTACCTCTCTCATAATGATACTCATATCCTTTATATAGAAATGCATTACTCTTAATGGATGGGTAACACCTAATCCCAATGTAAGTTGACTCATTACCCAATATAATTAATTCCTATATGAGCCCATGTATTATAAACATATAACTAACTAAGGGGGATGTGTGCCGCATGTCAACATCTCCATCAACCCATATACATTATAATATCATATCCCAAGGTACATAGCAAAGAATAATTGCAAGTATTTTAGGATGTATAATAGTATAACTATTAGAAAGGTTGGTAAATCTTTTTCAGTTCAAAACATAAAATAAAAGTTAAAATGTGGGAGAGTTTTTTCACCTTGTGTCTTTGCCTCTTCTTCATTTTTAATGTCTAAATGTTTGCTTTCTAACCATAAGCATTTTGACAAACACTTGGCGAGCATCTTTTTCATGTCATATTTTAGCATAGACTGCTCGCAACAAACCCACAATAGGAAACAGTCCAAGTAATTCCACGCACATCTTTTCTAATTTTAAGAAAGAAATTTTCTAAAATCTTCATAGCCTCGTGCAAAAATTACATTGATTAGCAATATTTGTATGCGGATTTTTGCCAGGGGTATTCCAATGCTGTCCTGCAGCGCTGCTCTTTGCTTTAAGCAAGAAGGTAAACTAAGCATCAATATTAGTTGTTTAAGATTACTCGGCAAGAAGCACATTAATACCTGTTCTAATAATATCTGTCACACTCAAAGCAGTTATAAGACTGTTATGCCATCCTCCACTTAGTTTCCTTTCTCGCCCATATGATGGCAAAGACTCAAGCACTAGCCATTGTTTTCAGTCTTGGATATGAAATGAGACAAGCATTAATAGGTAAATGAAGCTTTAAGTTGTTGAAACCGATTTTCTCGCACTTGGAGAAAAACCTAACACAGTCTAATAGATTTTAACACAACAAAGAGAAACTTAAAAAAATGCACACTCAGCGATTTTGTGCAGAACCGATGCCAAAAGAGTCTCACCTTCCTGTTCTTCACGCTGGTTCATCTCTGGGCAATCACGAAAAATGCAGGGAAGAAGACAGTCTCGAACCATCAAATATTTCCACCCTCGAGCCACACAAAATCAACTAACCCTTCATAGTCTACAGTGAATGCATTGAATGGGTCACAGTAAATGCATTCACTCCGTGAGAGGACCTCCCCTTTTCTCCATGCAAAGAAATAAATTCAATCCGTAACAGGGCATTTTTCCCTCAACAGTGCCAAATAAACATTGAACTACCAATAAAAACTTTTCAAATTAAAAAAATCAAAGCTTCAAACTTTCGTGTAGCAACATTTAAAAATAAATGGCACATTCTTATTCAAAGCAATACAAATATGTAATTGCTAATGTGAAAGCAATATCCATACCTTCGACAGGATAATAAATAGAGGAATGATTTGAAAAGATCCATCCAAATTATCTAGGTTGCGTGGCCAGCTGAATAATTCAATACAATTTTTATCGTTAGGTAAAGAGAAACCGTTACCTCGAAAAATGTTGCATAGATTGAGAGACAAATATGATTGGCCTAATATGTGAGCATGAATATGGTGCGGAGATGTGAAACGGATGTGTTGAAATATTTTGAACACTACTCAATGCAAAGTGTGAAGGTCAATCGAAAACCCAAGTGGCAATGCGTTAAACATCGAATTTGATATGGTTGCATTGGCAAAGTCAAAAGGAAATTGCAGGATCAATGAGGATTGAGGCCGAATTGCATACAATAAGAGTTTCATTTGACAAGACCGCGTTCGGTGATGAAAAACGTTGTGATATTAAATACATCGGAGCACAAGGAAAGATGTAGGAAAAAGACAATCAATGCACAATATTCAAAACAAAAACAACAACATTGACGCCCAACTCCTCAAGGCCGACCGCAACGTCAGATCCTTTATCTCTGTCTTTAGTATCTTCCTATATGAATATGCATCTCCTTCTTGTAAGAGACAACATCCACATGTATGAATTTTTCCTTCTAATATGATACATCCTTTGGGAATGTGATAGATGTAAATATGGAGAGTCTGGTATAAAATTTCACGCAAACTTGGACTTTCGAAAACATAGATAAGCATAGTTGCATTGTCTAGTGAATGACGATGATAGATTCTGACAATGTCTATAGTGAGAATAAATAAAATAGGACAATTATTTTAATTGAGATGAGATCTAACATCCAATTTGCACTATTACTGTCATAAATAAGGAGTTATCCCCCACAACATATTTTTAAAGACCTCATAAAATGGGGAAAACATAATGAATCTTCCCTGTCACTAAATTTGGAAATCCACTATGCAAAGGATTAGATATACTCTGATACCAAATGATTTGGTATAGAAAATTTCACAACCTATAAATAACTTAAAGCCATCTTTGTATTACCTTCATAACCCCGTGGACCACACTGTTGAAATTAAATGGATGGTAGGCATAGTTTTGAGTACAACGTCAAAAAATCAAATTTGATGACACTCTCTCCCTGCCACCACCCTTTGATAGGCATTTATATCTAATTTGAGCACGATTATGTAAATGTTGAGTAATTACAAAGCAAAAGAAGGCCCATTCCCCAAAACCATCGTATCTATCATTGTAATATGAGTTGTGCAGTGGAGAAGGAAGGAAGTAATCACACCCTTAAAACTCATGTCATATGTGTTTGAAGCTGTAAAACAAAGTTTGTAAATGCCTATAAGAATATGCGAGACTATTGGATTTTTGCGAGAAGCAATATTGTCCCCAGGTTTGAGAATGTCCCCGTGAGAGTCTTATATCGTAAAAGTAAAACGTCTTGACACTTACATTGTGATGGTTCTAAACGAATGATGAGTTCTACACGTATCGGCTTTCCAACACCTCCTCTTGCCTAATTATTTTTGGCAGGATTTGAAGCCCCACACAATTAGCGTATTTGAATCTTGTAATCTACTTCGGGTCCGACCTAGTTGTCAAGGCTATTAGAATATGTATTCTTGATTAAATTCCCCCTCTTTTAAGCCAAGTGACATAAAACATTCTGCCACATTGTACGAATCAAAAGAAATGATGTGTAATTCATGTCCCCGTATTAAATTTGATAATCTATGTTGGATCACATAAAAGGCTGTAGTAATGGTTTTCGTTAGGATCCCATTCTTGCAAGAGGGTTGTGTTCTATGGTGGATACACATGGAGGCTATAAATGAAATCAACATGTATTCAAGCAAGCAGTAGTCGATAGACATATCACGATGTATGCGAACAACATAAACACAAAGGCAAAGTATATAGAGTCAAATAAACTCAACAGTGAAATAATAGTAAGTAGAGAATATTCATATCAAGGCACAAAGCTACAAAGCCATCAAACACCCAGATGTGTATGCAAGACAATCATAAATTGAAGGCACACAAAATGTATACAAATAAGTGTGCACATAACAGAGTTCTGGTATGTGTTTTCCACGACCATGGGACACCCATTTCTGTCATCAAGATAAACATAGGTACTCAGGACACAGGTCCTATGAGATATCAAGTAATCTCAGTAAGAAAGCAATATTCTACCAATAGCTAAGTATCCCATTAATGTAATATTGTTTATAACAATATTACACTTAGGGCAAGATAATATTAGCGTTATACAAGACATGTGTGTTATCCTGTTAGCCTGGAACAATAACATATGACATAATATAAGTAATTGATCCATAACCAGGATAACTTAGAATATAATCCTGAAACTGTAAACCTAATAGCACTATGAGATACTCCCAAATGATCCTAACGTGTCATTGGTGAAGGGACTAGGACTGACCACTTGTCATCAATGTTTCAATATTATGTTTGCAATCAAGCGTCCCACATACCTTGTGAACACATGTGTCATAAGTAGTCATATTTCACAAATTATGTTATATATCAAATCAACATGAAAAATTAACACAAACACATGACATTTCATTACATTAGTTGGCACATTTCACTTCATAATGACAAGCTAGCCAATCAAGTTCATTTGTTTAGTCCTTAATTTGTATTTTTTTAAATTATTTGAATGTACCCATTGTGTTAATGTGATTAACCTTGCATTTTTTTGTATCTATGTAAATAGACCCTCTTATGTACATGAAAGGCCACTGGTAACAAAAGAGATATTAACTTTAGCTAATTTCCCTCCAGAATCATCTCGGCTTCTAGAAGTTAAGGGGGGTGATAAAAATTAGCATTTTAGACTGATTAACTTAAACATTTTAGTGGATACTCTCATTGTGGATAACTAATGTGCCTCCTAGAGTGTTCTTGTAACCAGGATGTATCCACTCTTAGTTGTACATGTCCTTTAGTTCCACATAAACTTGGATGTAGGTGTTCTCCCAATTCAAAAAACTATATGTGGAACCTAGTTCCATCCTTCTAGTCTATACTATGTCCTAGTTAGACATCTTAGTTAACCTTTAGTCAATCCCCTTCATGACATGGAGTATTTCTATCTATAGAAAGGCTAATCCAAATGTGATGTAACTACCTTACTATTGTAAATAAGAGAATGTTCAAACATGGCCTATAAATAGTGTAACTTCCTTTAGATTGATCATCATAATCCATATTAGTAATATTCTTGATCATGTTTAGATTATGTTTGGTTTTCAAGGAAATATCTACATATCAAAAGTAGCATTTCAAGAACTTTCAACAGGAAATTTCAACAGCCATCTTGTTTTTAACACTTAATTAGATAGGAAGATCTTTAGCTTCTGTTCATGCTTTATCTATGATGTATTTGACTCGTCAGTTAACACCCAAGCTTTACTTTGCCGATAATATAATCTATTAGATTAGTTTTTTAACTATACCATACTTTGAAATTTAATGGCAATATCCCATTTGACACCCCTGTATAACATGCACATTTTATTTATTTTTAGTTTACCTTCATTTACCACTTTCATGTAAGATTATTTCAATTTGTTTAAAATTTGTATGTTCTCAAAGATATATGTTACTATTTGGTAGTGTTGATTATTGTTTACAAATAGAGAATAAGTGAAATGTTGTATTAATTTTATCTTGGCAAGAAAGATTCAAGCTTTTTGATGATATTGCATCATTGTTTGTTATTTTCCACTTTCAATGGCTTCGCTCTAGCTTTCAACTGCCTCGACATGTGGATTTTATAGTATCTGCTTTGTGGGATCGAAGACCTTGACAACACTAGCAATGGCCTTGTCACATTTCAATGAACTCATTCCAATTGATGACTTTGTAGGAAAATACAACGACATCAACCTGTTTTGGCAGCCTCGTGCTTTCTTTAGAAGGCCTCACTTTCTCAAAAGGGATTAATGAATTTTATAGCATTTTATGTCTTTCTCAACTATTTTAGGTTTTTAGAGTAATGTTTCGACCTAGATTTTCACTGTTTTAGCTCTATGTCTAAGTATTAAACACTTATATGCATTTTTTTTTACATATTTTCATCAATATATGAGTGGTTACTGTGTGTTTATGGTTTTTCGGTACTCATTATGAGCATTTTGTAACTTGAAAGTGGTTTGGAGTAGAAAAAAGAATGTAAAACATCCATCAAAAAAGACATTGGGAGTGTAAAACTTAGGTAATATACTAAATTGTAAAACCATTGTTTGTATGCAATGACCTTTCTTTATCTTTTAACGACCTTGATTTTCCAGTTGTATTATAATTGTTAGTTGTGGCCTTGCGTATAGTGGTGATTTCATTTTATGCCACAATGTTCTTGGTTTTATTAAATGCTCTTCTACATATGTGTAAGTGGTTTCTCTATTTGGCAGCCTCACCATGCTAAACAACAACCTCACTTACTATGTTGGCGATGTTGTGACCAAGATTTTTATTTTTGGATTTCTCTCACTTTTTCGTTGTGTAAGGTTCATTTTTGAGAAATTGAGCTTTCAAAAGTATTAAGTCTTGTTTTTAGGTTTCCATATTCACTTTCCAAAGATAAATTTCTCAAAAACAAATAAAGCGATTCAACAAAAAATGCAAGTTTTGTGAACATCAATTTTCATTATTTTACTGCACATTTTTCTTTCTTCTTGCTTACAAAATCAAGTTTTCCCTTCATGATTAGAATAGCATTATTTCTTAAATATTGTTTCTAAACCTATAGGTCATTTCATTAAAGATATTAGATTGATTTATCATCTAAGTTGTTTGAAAAACTTCAGATTTTGGATTAACCATTATATTAACCACTCTCAAGGGTGTTTGTTTCCATTTGGCATATTTTTATTTTTGATCATACCCCATCCTAACTATGTATTCTCTTTCGACTCACTGAAAGGTGATATTGGAAATCAAAAATAGTTTCGACATTTTTTCTATTTTAGTAGGGTTTAGTGGTTAGGAGGTTATTACCTAATCAATTGGGAAAATCCATCTATTGGTGGGATATATATATATTTTGGAAGATTAGTTGTTTTATTCTAAGTAGGGGTTCACTTTTACGTGGTTCCTAGAGAGTTATGGGTAATTTTATTTCAATAGCTAGGCCCTAGAATGGATCCCATAGGAAACAAATGTCGTTTTCTTACCAAGCTCCATTGAAATGGATGGAGTAAAAGGAAAGGGGATTCAACCCTTAGAAACATGTCTTAGACATCATTTCCTAATTTCAAGGATTTGTTCCTCACATACTAAAAGGTATATCTAGGAAGCCTTAGCAACTTTTTCATTCTAGCTAGATGGAAAAATAATAGGAAATATGTTGTGATTTGTTCATTTCACCAAAAAAAAATTGTAAACAATTTTACAACAAAGAGTGGTTCTTAGTCCAAATGCAGTAATTCACAAAAACTTACAAGGTGAGAATTTGACCAAGCTAGGGACCTTGTTTTGACAATAAAATTAGGTGATGCTCCATCTGAGTTAGACCAAAGATTTATTTGTATACAAAATTTGAATAATTAAAAACTCATGAGGCAAGACTTTGACAGGGCTAAAGACTTATTTTAGAGAAGAAAATGAGGTGATGCTCTGTCTGAGTTAGACAAGGTGTGTTTTTGATAAATTAGTCGAATTTGTACACATTTTTCACTATAGGTATCACAACAACAAAACGTGTTACTTTTCCAAATTCAAAACTTGTTTGTATACTAAATAATTCACAAAGAAAAACTTTGTTCGAGTTAAAATTTTGTTTTAGTAATAAAAAAAGGACAATCTCTATCTAAGTTCCACGTGTTTTTCATCACAAAAATATTTCTTTCATCTACATTTTTATCCTCATTTATCAAAATTTGAAACCTAAAACTATGCCAAATTTTCATCAACCATTTTTACAATTACATTTGAAACTTGTTTTCCAAACTTGGATGATTTTAGTAATTAAGTCGTTATGCTATTAGATTTTTCTGAGTTTCCTTAGAAAAATTTACATATCCAAAAACTTAGGAAAAACAACCATTTGTAATCATTATGCTAAGGGAATTTCATTTCTTTTATTAAAAACCATTTACAACATGTAAATCTCGGAAAATTCCCATTTGCAGCTATTACATTGTCAAAATTTCTTATATTTCCTTGACAAACCTCATCAAAACATTTTAAACTTTGAAAATCATTATTCTAATTTTGTTACTCTACACTCTTCCTCTTATAAACAATTTTTCAACATTCGAACAAAAATTCATAATATTTGCAAAAAAATTAGTTTATATCCATTACGTTGTCCAAATTAATCTAGGTATTCTCCACAGAGCATACATTTAATACACAAACATCATTTAAATCTATTCACCATGACACCTATAACTCTGCTAGCATGCATAATATGTGGGCCTAATTTGTTCCTCTATAAATATCTAGAAAATTCTTGTAATGAGGAATAGTAACTTGTTGATCACAATGGGGGTGAAGAAGAAATTCCACATGAATTATTTGACCTAACCATGCCCATGTAGAAAATTTTCTCTTTTAAAAAAAAATATTAAGTCATACTACACCTGGTTGAATTAGGCACTAAAATACCCTCTGGTTTCAATCCATACTTTCACACTTCTATGCTTAGAGGGGAAGAGTACGAAAGTCCTCCTCCTTTCAATATTGTTGAAGACATATTAAATGTTGAACATGCTTCTATATCAATATAACCTGAGGGTATTATTGATGAATCTATGACACCCTAGACCAAAACATGGAATAGTGTACTCTTTTTCAAACTAAATCATGAAACCACAATGGAGGGCGAAGAACCATTAATCTACACCACGTAACGAAGGCATATGAATACAATGAAAACTTGAAGAACTTATTCACTAATTGGAAAACTGAGATTCACATCTCAATAAGGACACACATAGATATTCTCACACAAAAATACCTAAAGTGTACTCATATACCCACGACATTGTCATGCGAACATATCTCTGACCAAAAATGATAGTCTATAAAAGATGCACCTATTGGATTACAATAAAAGTATACTGAACACAATAAGAAGTATCATTCTAAAGAATTATGTCCCTATCTCTTTGATCAGGAAATGTAGCATAGTCCCTTTCCACGCCTAGTTTTTATTACCCAAAATTTGATAAATATCATGGAAAGGGTGACCCTATAGATAACATTACTGACTTCTTCACGACATTTCAAGAAGTTACGTATAGCTATAATTATTTTATTCGCTTGTTTCCGTGGAGTCTTAGGGGCTGGATACTTTAATAATTTCTCCCATCTCTTGAAAGGGTCCATCTATGTTTTTTTGGATTTATCGAAATAATTTGTTCATTTCCCATTCAATATGGAGAGTGATATCAAAATTTTATACCTATGCAATTCCAAACAAATAAAAATGATAACTTTGTTGCTTTCCTTCAAAGATGAAAGGGGTTATCTAGTTGCTTCCGTTGTTCCATCCCTGAGAAACAACTTGTGAGTAATGTTTTGCCCAACTTATACACTAAATTTTTCATCCACTTAACAAATGCCACTATGTAGGAACCTTTGAAGAAATCATCAAAAGATGAGGTAAAATTGAAAAGGCCATGTTAGTAAAAGGTATTCTCAAACTTTTTCAACATGATTATGAAGTGAAAACTATGGAAAAGCCTATTTTTTAAATAAGAACAATATTAATTCCATAGATGATGCAAATACTGATTCCAAACATGTACAACGAATCTCAGAACAACCCACACCAAAAACTCATGTCCAACCCACTTTAACCAAATATAAAACATAGGGACTAAAATCCACTTAAGGATTCATTATCACTGATCCTTAAACAACTTGATTCAGCCAATATGGTCAAAATTTCTAACACCAAAACTTATGAGGATGATGAACCTCCATGATGGTACAAATATCATGAATATTGTGAGTATCATCATGTTAAAAGTCATGGCACAAATCACTGTATGAAATAAAAAAAACATCGTCACAAGATCTCCAAGATCACGGAGATATCAAAAATTGATGTAGAAGAACCCAACAAGTCATCCAATAATTAGTTGGAAATATACAAGGAACCCTTCCCAAAACATAAACAAGATGATATGAAAATCGATCGAGGTCAATCTTTAAAGGGTAAAAGTATCAACCATGTTGTTGCTCAAAAATTTGATCCATTCGATTGTCTTATTGGTGATATTCATCCTATCACCAACCATGTTGTTATCATCATAATAAAATAATCATGAATGCACCATTACAATGTGATGCAATGTCCTTTTATTACCAGAAAAACCTTTGTTTACTCCTTCTAATAGTCATTATGATCTCCTAAAACAGGTTAAGAAGAAAATTGCCAAGATTTATATCTTGGATCTTTTCAAGATATCTACTATTTAAAAGTAAGTCCTCTATAAGACCCTATAAGAGTCAATAGTTCCCATAAAAAAATTGACACTTCACATTTCCAGGCCTTATTTTCACAGACCAACCCATTCGACCAAATTAGTTATAGCCAAAATGAGATTCCCATGGATAGTTATACACATAATTTAACTTTATATATAGAATTGATCATTACCTATAAAAATTTAAAAGGGTGTTTGTGGACAATAGATCCTTTATAAACATATGCAATCTAAAGCTTGTTAAACAAATAGTACATGTTATCCATTTTTTCCCCTCAGGTGAAAATGGAAAATTGCACAAGAGAAAATGGAAGGATTCATTCAATCACGAGAGCTTGTATTTTGGTGTTGGGAAAATAGGTTGAAGCAAGATGAGAAAGTTGCAGAGAATTTCAGGAAAAAAAGAACCTCTAAAGTCTGAAATTTTTACTTCGGAGGTGAGACCTTTAGGAAACAGGAGAAGCGTGTAAAAACAGGAAAAAACCCAAATTCTTGAAAGTCTGAATTATGAATTTCAGACTTCAGGATTTTAGAGTTTTAGAGATCTCGGTGAGTGCAGGAAAGTGAATAGTGCCCTAGGCCCGAAAAGGAAAATGTCTGAAACCCCAAAAGTCTGAAATTTCAGAATTTTAGGTTTCAAAGTTTTAGAGATAGGAAATGACCTGGGAAAAGATTAGGAAAAAATATGAAAAGCCGAAGTCCAAAAGGGTTCAGATTTTGGAGGTCAAACTTGGTTTTGGGGTCAATGTGGAGGGCTTTTCGAGCTTTCAAGGGTCCCATTTTTAGAGTTTTGTATTGAGGTTGAAGCAGTGTCAGAAAGTCCGAAAGGAAAAACGTTATGAAATTATGAAAGTCTGAAATTTTAGGTTTTGGAGTTTTGGAGTTTTAGGTTTTGGAGTTTTGGAACTCTTAGGGTGATTTGTGGGATTAATAGTAACTTAACCTTTGAATTCAAAATGTCCGATGTTATGAATTCCGAATGTTTTAAATTTTAGACTTCGAAAATTCAAGATTTCAGAGTTTTCAAGAACTCAAGCAGAGGAATAGTAGCTCAACCTCCAAAGTCGAAATGTTTGAAAGTATGAATTTTGGGATTTCAGAGGTTTCATGTATTTTTGACTCCAAAAAAGGAAAATCAAGAACTCAAATTTTTTACGGAGTGACACCCCGACCTTCAGATGGCCATAACATTTGACTATGAATTCATATTTGCACAAGAATGGACTTTTTGACTAATTTATTCAAAATGAAAAAATATAGTCTGCCATTGAATGAAGTAGTTAAAGGTGAAATCTTAGTCAGCACCCAGGAAAAGCATGCATATCTTCCAATTTACTTATCCATTTCTTACAAATCTATAGTAATTGGAAAGATGTTTTCAGGGGCCACAATATGGGATCCTTAGGTTTCAGATTTCAGGGTTTCTTGACCTCTGAAAATGGAAGAGATGATGTGGTAGGTGAGACCATTAACAAAGGTTGGCGAGAAGGATGGGACATCATGCGTCTATAGGGTCTAGACTAAATAAGAGGTGTAATCACAAAAAAATTCTTTATGCACAAGGCAACCATTAATGAAAAAGGAGATTTTTGAAGTTCACAAGGCACTCATTACAAGATTAAACAATGTTGCTTTTGAGGTTTTTGGAGCATTTTGGGATTCTATTTTTATCTCCTCCTTTGAAAATATTCTTCTATAAATTATAATGAGGAGAATTGTTCTTTGGTGGGATAATTTTTACTTTGCACCCTCCCTTCTTCTCTTGTCCTGAAAATGTATTTTTGGAGTTTAAAACCTCCCATCTAAATTGTAAATGCAATCTTTCCTCTTGGCCATTGTAATGCACTATATAAATTTTACAGAGCAATAATAGAAGTTTGTGGATGAATTTTGACCCTCTCTTATGTTCATTGCTTTCAGTTGATCTCTCATTGCAATCTTGGTTGTCTGTGCATGGTTATTACGTTGCATATTTGATGATCTGTGTTTAATTGTGAATGAATTTCGTAATAAGAGACTGATCTATGTTGATTTTCATCATCTTTAATATTGTTTCCATTCATTTCTATGCAAGGAAAGTTATCCAACATTCCTTTTTGGTGCATCACCTCTGTTAGTCTAGGTTTAATTTCTTGCAATCTTCTTAACCCTGTCTCCTTGGCAAGTTAGAGTAGATTTTAGAGTAGATCCTCTAAAATTTTAATGTGTGCATCAGAATAGAAGAAGAGGAACTGAAGTTCATCTGAATATATTTCCCGATTGTAAATTCCTAGACTTTTGCAAAAAATCCATATTATGCAATCAAACTGATAGTTTGAACCTATCAAATTGTAGACATTCAAGGGTACTTTGAGTACGCATAAACAATACAATATAGATTGAAAAGTAGAAACTAACACAATCACCATTAAGAATTATGATAGTGTGGAATGATAGTCAACATAAACAATTGCTTTACCTATGGAAGTTAGGCTTGTCACGCACGAAACAAGATTACATGTCATTGACATTGGGACTTCCCTATAATACTCGTCCTCAATATCCCGTGGATTTTATACCATATAGGCCATCACCTCCACATTTTATTTGTGTATTAAACTATATTACCAAGGATAAGATCTCACATTTCCCAGGGACCCAAAACCCTTCGCCCATTGCAAAGCTTTGGATGTCCATTACAAAAAACCTAATGAATGTCCTTCTAAAAAAAATTCATATTGAATTTAGAGTTAGAGGCCATCGCCTCTTAGATAAATCATGATACAATTTATCCTCATGAATTGGTGCTTCTACCTCCATATATCCTTTTTCCACATGGGATTCAAAATTTAAAATTCCTCATATCGTCTATAGGGATTATGAATTTGTGTCACATGCCATCCTTGTGTCCCAACCTTCCCCTACCACAAAACATGCGTGGCAGGACAAACTTTTGGATGTAAAGAACTCAAGAGCCTTGCAGTCTTGAAATATGTATCCCTGGTGGTCTCTTAGTGGATTAACATTTACTCAGAACATATAAATCCCAATCACTTGATGAGAAGATGTCCCCCTTGCTATCAATCCCATGAAAATATGATCCTTAACAAGATGATGTACGCTATGAGATATAAAATGTTATGGATGTGAATTACTCAAATAGATTGTGTGCAAAACTCTTCTAGCCCATTAAAAATAGATATATATTGCATAGGTATTGAGCATTTATAGGGAAATTCCCATAGAAGTTGACAATCCCTCTTTTGAACGTGAATATAGCTCTTATGAATATGATGTTGAACTGACATAGGGTCCCATTGTAGTCTCTATGAAGACCTTGCATGTACTAATCTATTTTCCAATACTTCTATTTTAACCTTGTCCCCCTCCACTACTAAACTAGATCTTATATACCCCATCCCTTATCGATTGGGATAACTAATGACACATACTGATTGATTTATTTTAGAGTGAATAAGAAAGCACTAAATTCATTGGGTTATGTGATGACATTCATGTTGGAGATCATAAGAAAGAGTTCTCCATTAACCTTGACACACACACATTTTGGGGGAAGAGGCTAAGTTCTATGGTTATCAAAAAGAAAATGAGGCTAAATTATCTGCCAAAAATAATTAAAATAGAAAATCCAAGTCCCATAGTGAAAACCTCTTTGAGGAACTTGCGGAAAAACAACTTGGAAAGTAAAAAATGGATTATGTGACTGATAAATCTCTTGGTGAAAATATCATTGGGGACACCAACAAAGGAATATCTCAATCTCCCTCGTAGTCTTATGCATATGGAAGATGGATCCAAGTTTATTACTTGAAGAAACTATTGATGTTAACATCGACACACAGGAACAACCTAAAATTGTCAAGTTAGGGGCTACTCATACTTCAGAGGAAAAAAAAAAAATCTACTATAGTTTTTAGAGAATTTTCTAATGTCTTTGTTTGGTCTTATGTAGAAATTATCGACTTAGATCCTTCCTTGGTTGTGCACAACCTAGTTGTTCATGAATCCGTTATGCCTATAAAAAAATGTGTAAGATAAATTTGCATGCAACTCTCTTGGTCAAAGAGGATATTGAGAACTTAATGGCAGTAGGCTTAATTAGAGCTATTGATTATTCAAAATGGATATCCAATATGGTGCCAATTCACAACAAACAAGTTGGAATCAATATTTACAAAGAATATAGGGATATTAATAAGGCATGTCCTAAAGATGATTTTCCTCTTCCTAATATTGACATGATTGTTGATTCTACTGCAAACCATGAAATGTTATCTGCAGAAAATGTTTCCAGTTATAATCAAATTAAAATCGCTGAAAAGGAACAACATAAGATTGCATTTATTACCCCTTAGGGTACCTTCTACTGTCAGGTCATAAATTTTGGCCATAGGAATGTAAGATCCACATATCATCGTTCCATGATTGTTATATTTTATGATTTGTTACACGATATAGTAGTGGATTACATAAATGATATCCTCAAAAATTCAACAACTAGATTAGAAAACCCAACAACCCTTCATCACATTTTTAGCATATTTGAGAATATAAACTTAAGCTAAATCCAAAGATGTGCATTTTTAGTGTCCTTTTAGGAAAATTATTGGGCTTCATTATTTATAGAATAGGAATCGAAGTGGATCTGGGTAAAGTTACAACTATTACATACATGCATCCCCTAACAAACCTTAAACAACTTCCCATCTTGTAAGGTAAAATCCAATGCATTTGTAGATTCAATTTCCAACTTGCTAATACATGTCATTCCTTTAACCGTCTTATAAAAAATATATTTATTTTCATTGGAGTAAAAATACTAACAAACACTTTCCCAATTGAAGCGATACTTGGCCAATGCCCTTGTTCTAATACCACCTACCCTAGGTCAACCCTTGCTACTATATAGTTCAAATACCCAATCTTCTATAGGCCTACTCTTAGCACAATATGACTCCCAACATCTTTCAAAAATAATCTATTATGTTAGCTGCACGTTAATATCTTATCGGATGAATTACCCATAAATTGAGAAGGCATACTTAGACGCCAGTTTTTATTTCCAATAAATTCACCATTACCTTCTTATTAACAAAACCAAACTTGTATATAAGGTTGACATTATTAAATATATCTTATCTAAACCCGCTCTTGTTGGGAGGATGACCAACTGGATCATACCACGTATTGAATTTGACGATTATGTCAATCAAAATGTGGTCAAAGGAAAAGTCTTAGAAGCTTAACTTGTGAAATCTCCCTTACCTGGCATCGAGATACCAAGTCTTTATTTTCTTGATGCTTTTATCTTGTTCATCGGTAATTGTACCACATGGAAGATCTACTTTGTTACAAAAGTAATAAATAATAATATTTTAGAAAGTACATAGATGATGGTTAGAAAGAAAATTGAGTATAGAAAGGCGTATCGACCAAACATATAGATGTTATGTGATGTTATTTTTGTAATTATTATTTAAATTTGAGCATATATTTAAGGTTTTTAAATGTTGTAGACACAAATATGACACATTAGTGGAAAGGCTACTAACAACACTTTTGGCATTATTTTTTTCTAAAAATTAATTTATAAGATTTTCTCTTCCCTTTACATAAATGGTTTTCCTTAGGATTAAGACGATAAATATCTTGACATTCAAATTCATAGATGCGATAAAGCCACTTCTTCTTTACTTTCAACTTAGACACACTCTTAAGGAATTGTATTATACATTGTTTATGTGATTCCTTAAGTGAATATTTCATCTCTATATTATAGTAACTTTCACTTTAAATTTGATAGGTCTTAATGTTGTAATTTGTTTAAAGCACGTTATGTCTTGCTTTTGTAGTGGTATGGTGTCTTGGATGTAAGAGCCCATATTCCCTTGATGGATTAAAATTAGTTAATAGTACTTTCAGTGTGATTAACACCCTGATAAGTTTATTAAAATAAATATTTAATTATTTTAATATTCACATTAACGTTTAAATATAGAATATTGAATGGTAAATGTTTAAGATTCTTATTATTTAAAAAAAATTATTATTATTTCAATATGAAAATTTTAATGTTGAATATTTTTTGCTTCCTAATAATAAAACTGATCATTATTATTAGTACCCAGAATTTTTATGTTACCAAATATAAAAAGGGAAATAGTAATCTTCACAATGTATACCTGAAAACAATATTGACATAGAAGCTTTGCATAGAAACACTATGGTGCTTGTGTATTTTATTAATATCAAAATCAAGCATTACAAAGCAAATGAGAGAGCTGCAATATTTACAGATATTGGAAAACTTCTATGTCATCCTCAATATATGGAAACAAGTCATCTAATTTGAGAAAATATGCGGAAATAACATATTGCCCCTAACTACCCCTATTTCCCCTCACGAAAATCATTCGGGAACAAAATATATAAGATAGAACATGATCCCACAAACATTGGGATGAGAAAACTATCACTTAGTTAACTAACAACTAAGGACAACTAATATCTATTGACATAAGTTTAAAGTATTTAATTAAATACTTTAAATTATTATATTTATTCAAATATCAACTAACGATGAATTAAGCTAAGTTTTATTCATAACATTCCCCCCATTAATTTAGCATGGTATCAAGTGAACAGGAGAGAAATTCTTTAAAACCCTCAAATTTACCATAAGCAAGTGACTTTGTGAAGACATCTGCACGTTGCATATCTTTTGGGAAATATTAGAGTTAGGTGTTGTTGTTCTGAACATGTTCAGAAATGAAATGTACCTACACCTCAATGTGTTTGGTGCGCTAATGAAAAACTAGATTCTAAATAAATTTTACTAGTCCTTTGTTATCAGCATGTAGGATAGTTGGATATTTCTGTGGTATTCCCAATTCTTCAAGTATACGTCAGAGCCATATCGATTCACAGATAGCTCCACCTACTACACGATATTCTCATTCTATGGAGGATCTTAAAACACAAGTCTATTTCTTACTCCCCCATGATCTTGGTCCAGATCCCAAAAAGAATATAAATCCTAAAGTGGATTTTCTATCATCCATGTTTCTTGCATGATATGAATCCGAATATCCCGTCAAGAAGAAGTTATTAGTCTTCTTGTATTCTAGGACATAGTCCATAATTCCTCTGATGTACCTCAATATCCACTTTGCTACTTTCTAGTGAGAAACCCTTGGTTCTTTCATGAACTGTAAAAGATAGCTAACTGCATAGCTGATATCCGGCCTAGTGTAAGTCACATAGATGAGACTCCTGATCAACTCCTAATAGAGAGTTACATTTACATGCGATGATGCATCTTTTTGAGACAATTGAAGTCTTGTCTCCATAGATGCGGAAAATGGCTTACTATCCATCATATTAAATTTCCCGAGCATTGTATTGGCGTATTTCAATTGTGACACAAATATATTATTTTCATAATGCAAAAGCCCGATATCGGTCATGTTGAATGATCATGTTAGATCTTTATTTTTTGACTCAATCATCCTCACTGGTCCTCTGGTGATGTCTAGATCATCGACATATACTACAATGATCACTATCTCCCCCCTTGATTTTTGAGATAGAGATTAGGATCATATGGACTCCTGTTGAATCCACGTAGAATGAGATAATCATCAATTTTAATCTACCATTCCCTGGCAGACTGTTTTAAACCATATAGTGATTTTATTAGTTTACATACCTTTTCCTCTTTACCTGTTATGAAAAAACCTTCTGGTTGAGTCATGTAAAATTCTTCCTGTAAATCACCATTAAGAAAGGTACTTTTCACATCCATTTGGTGTACTTTCCAGCCAAATTGTGCAGCTAGAGTGAATATTAACCTGAAAGTTTTTATCTTAGTTGTGGGAGAAAAAGTCTCCTCATAATCAATGCCTTATTTTTGAACATGTTCCTTAACAACTAGTCTAGCCTTATTTTTATCAAATTTTCCATCTGCTTTGTATCTCATTTTGAGGATCCATCAACATCCAATCAGCTTTTCCCCTGGTGGAAGATCTATAAGTTGTCATGTATTATTTTTCATAAGTGACTTATATTCTACATCTATAACATCTTTCCAAGGTTTTAATTGTAGGGTTTATGAAACCGTGGATGGCTGAGTAGTTTCAACAACATTACCTATTAAGGCCAAATTTACCTCATTTCGAGCCATATTGTGAGTCCTCATTCCCGCGGTAGATGTGTCAGGGAAACTATACAATTTTGCATCTCTAATCATACTTATATACCATTTAGGCATAATTTTTGTGTTACTTGTGGGAGGTTGAATTTCATTATCTTCCCCATCATCCTTGTCATCATCAAAGTGATTACCATCCTCTATTTTTACTGTAGGGATGCTTTTTCATCATGTGAGTGTATAGAAGGAGCATATTCTTATTTATTCTCAAAGAACTCAACATCCTAACTACTGTATACCATTTTTGTTCTTACATTCATAAGCCTATATCCAAGTGCTTCATCACTATATTCCAAGAATATAAGTTCTTATGATTTCATATCAAGCTTAGTTATTTATTTCTTAGGAATGTGCATACTTGTTTTACATCAAAAAATCTAAGGTGTGAAATAGATGGCTTTTACCCTGACCATGTTTCTTTCGGTGTTACTCCATCAATATCTGTAGTGGGAATTCTATTTCATAAATACCCTGTTGTTTTAGCTACTTCGGCCCATAATGTTTTTGATAAAAATTTGTCATCAATCATACATCGCACCATATCCATGGTTGTAGGATTTCACCTTTCAACAACACCATTTTTTTGTGGTGTGTGAGGAGGAGCCATTTGACGATGAATGTCATGTGTTTTCAAAAAATCATTGAACTCATTACTAGTGTATTCTCCCCATCGATCTGAGAAAAGATTTTTTATTTTCCTACCAAACTTTGTTTCAACTAGGGCTTTAAACTTCTAAAAAGTTTCAAAAGCTTGGGACTACAAAGAGTATATATCCATATTTTTCTTGAAAAATCATCAACAAAGAGAATGAAATATTGAAAACCAAAGTGGCTATGTCTTATTGGTCTGCACAAATTGGTATGTACCTAGTCAAGTTTTTCCTTAGCCCGAAATGTACTATGTTTGAATGGTGCTCTATTTTTTTTTTCTGCCAAACAATGCTAACATTTATTTGTACCCTTTTTTAGAGGTGGTAAACCCCTAACCATGTTGTATCGACGAAGTGTGCCAAGATAGAAAACAATAACATGTCCAAGTCTTCGATGCCATAGTTGAGCTGAAGATGTATCCTTGGCTACAAGTTCTTGATAATTTCGTTGAACAAAATCCAACAGAAACATTCTTCCCACATTCGAATATTTTGAAACAATTTTCAAGATTTGTGACTTGTCTTGAATTAGGTACATCTTTTTATTGCCTTTCAATCAAAATCAATTTTGAGATTGTGATCTAATAATTGACTCACAAATAAAAGATTTTTTGTTAAACCAAGGAAATAAAGAACATCTGTAATTTTACAATTATGATTCTCAAGTGGTAGTGAAATGGAACCAATTCCTTCAACACTATATGATGTATCATCACACAAAGAGACATGATTTTTGGTGGGTGTTTTACTCATTGTGAATAACTAATCTTTCTTTCCTATCATACGTCGAGTTGCATCTGAGCCGACATACCAAATTTCATTTGTTGAATTGGATACTTCATTTGACTGTGCAGAATAGAGGAAGTCATCATCATCAAATTTATCTTCCTGTTCGGCTACATTTCCTTGTTGATTTGGTTTCTTCTTCCACTTTTGATAATTTTGTCCCTGTTTACTCTATTGTTGGCTTGATTCTATTTGTTTGTATTTAGTCTTTTTACCACTTGATGATCCTTGTTGCAATGTGTTGTACCAACAATTTTTAAAATCATGTCCTTTTCGACCACAAATAAGACATTTTTGTTGGTCCTTTTGGCCTTGTTGAGTATTACCTTACTTATGAGGTTGTTTACTAGACTTAGTCTATTTTTTTCCTTTTTGATTAGAAGTAAGTGCCTGCTCTTCAGTTTCAATAATTGAGTGAATAGCTTCCTCTAGTTGGAGCATATTCACTAACTCTTCAAAAGTTGTTGTTTGACAGTTATGTTTAACATGGTCACAAAATCCCTATAAGGAGTAAGAGCTCTGAATACTATAGGCACGAGTGATGTGTCAGTTACTTCTTCTTCCAAATCTTGATGTGATGCACGCAAAGTTGCCACTCTTCTCAAAGACATTTCAACTTTCTCAGTTGGTTGCATTTTCAGGTTTAATAGTTGACTTTGGAGATGAAGTATTGTGTTCTCATTTTTTGACTCATATACCATTTTTAACTTGTCCCAAGATTCTTTTGCTACTGTGGACTCATGAATATGAGGTTGTACCTCATCTAAAACACTAATCAAGATTATTAACTTTGACTTTTGATTTGTACGATCAAATGTAGATTTTTGTATAACATCTGTTGCAAATCTTGTTAATGGACTAGAAACAACAGTCCATAGATTTTCAAAATCATGTTGCACACAAATTTTTGTTTTCCATGCTAGATAATTATCAGAAAGCAAAAGTTGAGAATGTGGCAAAAAGAACTTTGGTGTCGTAATTACAGCCATTGTGAAAAGTGATAAACAATAGAAGAAACAATTGAACACTTTCCCCCCTTTAAGCATGCACACCCCCCCAAAAAATATTATTTTATTTATTTTTGGGCTCCTTTTCAGCCGTGTACAATGAATTTTTAGCACTATTGGCCTTGTTACAAATTTGGATCTATGGCCGATTTACAAAAATAAAAATGGTTCTCTTGGTTGATTTGAAAAAAGATAAAAAAAATTGGACTCTTTGGCCTCTTTTCAAAATTTTTTTTTTTTTTTTTGCAATTTTTACAAAATAAGTCTTTTGTAGATCTGATTAAAAACTAGACCAAGATGTGGAGCTCGCAAAAAAAACACACTTTCAAATAAAATGACACCTCAATCCGAGGTACCAGTTGAAAGTTATGCCTTTTTTAAATTGCAATTTTAATATCTTTCTGGACCCCTTTCCAAAAATGCAATTTTTTTTATTCTTCTAATTTTTTTCACCTCGTCCAAAAAAAGGATTTTCTTTTTAAAGTGAATTTTTTAACAAAAAAATGTCATTTAAAGCTTACATGCATGCGTACATCATTGTTTTTCCTGCCATCATCCTTGTTTCCTTCACCGCCGCCTCAGTTTAACAACTTTTATACATCTTCTCTTTTACTTTGTTCTGCACAGGGTTCACTTGTCTCCAACAACATTTTTTTAATTTTTTTTCTCTGTGAATTGCAGGATCTGAGCATGGATGGGTGTGTAAATGGAGGTCAGTTTGCAAACAAGATGACTTGTTTTCTTCCTTTGGCCGTCGCTTCTATTCTTTTGGCTAATTTTTCCTCTACTCCCATTCATACAGGGTTAGATGCTTGGAGATGTCAATTTCGAGATTGATCCAATGCCACAACTCACTAACAGGGTCTAAGAAAACATAGATTGACAGAGGATAATGGGGGTCTCTTATTTTAAAGAAAAAAAAACCCCAAAAAAATTGCATCTAAATTTTGCTTGAATGAAAAACAATAATTTTTAATTCAAACTATAAATTCAAAAAATCACTTCCTTTGTAATTTTGTGCAATACTTCTTTTGTTGGTGGTGGTGTGTGGAGTACGAGCAGGGGCTATGTGAAGACATTGGGATCAACATTGGATCCTCCTAGCTCAAGCTTCTTATTCCTTCTCCCTCAAACTTCCTACACCCCCTAACACTCATAGGTTCAGGATATTCTGACTCTGATACCAAATATTGACAATGAATACTTGAAAACAATACTGACACAAAAGATTTCCACAGAAAAAAGATGATGCTTGTGGATTTTACTAATGTCAAAATCAAGCATTACAAAACAAATGAAAGAACTATAATATTTATCAATATTGGAAAGCTTCTATCTCATCCTCAATATATGGAAACAAATCATCTAATCTGAGAAAATATGTAGAAATAACATATTGCCCCTAACTGCCTCTATTGCCCCTCATGTAAATCATCTCGAAAAAAATGTATGCAAGATAGAACATGATCCCACAAACATTGGGATGAGAACACTATCACTTAGTTAACTAACAACTAAGGACAACTAATATCTATTAACATAAGTTTAAAGTATTTAATTAAATACTTTAACTTATTACATTTATTCAAATATCGACTAATGATGAATTAAGCTAAGTTTTATTCATAACAATTAAAAATAACAATATTAATAAATGGGAAACATATATTATTTAACATTAAACTTGTTATATTGAAATAATAATATTTATTATTCCTTGTTAAAAAACATAATCAATAATGGTAGTTATTAATTAGAAACAAAACATCATTTACCATTTAAAATATAATGAGAAATACGTAAGTAATTAGAAATGTACAAAATTAGATAATTTTCATATTGACTGTAGATTTTGCTATGCACAAGATAAATCTATTTGCGGGTGGTAGATTCCATGTGACATAACTTCTAATGTAGCTGATGTTTTAACCCAATCTAAATGAATGAAAATACTTTTAATACTATCCATGAGATAGTCAAGTGAAATGGTTGATAATAGAATTTATTGCTATCAAATTTTGCCCCTATAGTAAAATTGAACAAACATGAACTTGCACACTGATAAAATGGGTTTGGTTATGTCATGAGAGCTTGCATTTCAGGATTAGATGAATAGGTTGAAGCAAGTTAAGCATTGCAGAGAATTTCGTGAAATAAAGAAGCTCTGATGTCTGAATTTTATATTTTGGAGGTGGAGTCGTTTGGAGATTGAGCAGAAAGAAGTTCGAAAGGGGAGAAGGAAAGGTCTGAAACCTGAATTTCAGACTTTGAGATTTCATATATTTTGAGGTTTCATGTGCCCAAATGGATAAAAAAATCCTGAAAACCCAAACCCCCAAATCCCAAACCCTAAACTCCGAAAATCCGAACCCCGAAATCCTGAAAACCTGAATCCCAAAAACCTGAACTCTAAAATCCCCAAAACCCAAACCCTAAATGTTGAACCCTGAACCCCGAAAACCCCAACCCAGAAATCATGAAAACCTGAACCCTAAAATCCTGAAAACCCCGAACCTTGAAATCCTAAAAACCTCGTAAATGCAAAGGTCTGAAAACCTAAAGTCCAAATTTCAGACTTCAAGGTTTCAGCATTTCATAACCTTTAACCCCCCATCTTGAAAATAACAACTTGAAGTCTGAAACCTGAAGTATAAATTTCAGACTTCGATGTTTCAGAGGTTTCGTGTGCCTAGCCGAATTAAGAGTAACATTAACCTCAGAAGTTAAAATGCCCAAAAGTCTGAAATTTTGGATTTCAGAGGTTATGAGGCATTTTAGAGTTCGAAGAAACAAATGCAACCACTTGCATCTATCGCAGTATGCTACCCCCATCTTCAAATGGCCATTAATTATGACGGGGATATGGGGTTTGCATAAGATATGACTTATTGGAAATCTCTCATCGTCCTCTACACAACTACAAAGAAATACATTCTTCCATTTTAGGTGTATTTTCAAGATTTCTCACTTACCCAAATGATGAGCTATGGGCTTCCTTTCTTTCCCAACAAGGCATAATACAAGGAGGTATGGATTTTGCAGTGGCATCCATCATTGTTACAGGATATTTTAATGCATTTTTGGATGGTTGAAGCAACATTTCAGATTATTCTCTCCCCCTTGTCTCATTCCTCCTATATATTATAAGGAAGGACATTGTTCTAATGTTGGATAATTTTTCTTGGCCATTGTAATTCACTATATCAAATTTGTGGAGCAATAATATAAGTCTATGGATGAATTTGAACCCTTTCTTGTGTTCATTGCTTTCTTCTGATCTCTCATTGCAATCTTGGTTATCTGTGCATGGTTATTATATTACATGTCTAATGGTTTTTGTTTAATGGTTAGTGGATTCTCATCAGTGGATTGATTTGTGGTGTATTTTCATCATTCTTAATCTGATTGTCATTTCCATCTCCATGCAAACCAGGTGTTCAACATTCCTTTTGGTTTATCACCTCTATTAATTTAGGTTTAATTTCCTTTACACTTCTTAACCTTGTCTCCTTGGCAAGTTACAGTAGATTTAATAGTATATCCTCTACAATTTGGATGTGTGCATCAGAATAGAGGAATAGGAACTGACCTTCATCCAGAGTGTTATCCTGATTGCAAAGTCCCACACTTTGGGATAACTTCATGTTTGACGAATCACATTGACTGCCTCAACAATTCATTTACGAGCATTCAAGGGTGCTGTGATTTCGCCATAACAGTTATTAAATAAGAAAATTATTTACAAAAGATTTTGAGTATAGGAGAAATACCCTAGGTAAATAGAGCTTTACAAATTCAAGAATTTTGCATATTGGCCATGTATTAGAACATAGTTATTTACTATGTACAAAATAAAATATTTTGGTGGTGGTAGACTCCTCTTGAAATAAGTTTTAATGTAATTTTTGTTGTGGCTCAATTTAAATAATAGTAATATCTGTTAAAAAAATCTATGAGATCAAATAGTCTATGATATTAAGAGTCACAAAACACATGTTGAGAGCCATCATAAGAACTTCTCTATTAATTTTACGTAGAATCTATTTCTTTTTATATATTTATTTTTTCTTGATAAAAAGATTCATTATCTTATCATGTCTTTCTTTCTCAAGCAAAAACATTCAGTTGTTTAATTTAAAGCTATCATCATATTTGATTTAGATGTTATTAAAGGGTAAATATTTTATAATATAGTGTCATTCCATCTCCATTACCACCATGTTATAAAATATGCAATTTTATTTTTCTCACTCTTTTTTAAATAGTGTCAATCTAGTGATTTCATACTTAAATTAATATGGACTAATCCTTAAATAAATCGTCAAAACAATGTGAATTTCTAACACTGACTAACCTTTTTATCTTTGGTCCAATGTTAAATGAAATTCCTTGATTTGATATTCTTTCTTTTCATTATATCTACATGTCAATTCCAAATTTCTTTGGCACGTACTTTATATATCCTACTCAATATTTAGAGTCTCTTACGCTATTGAAATGTGTGCCTCTTCTTGAAGAGAGCATTTATTCCCCCTTCATTTTTTAAATGAATCTCATTCGTGGCAGTATGGTAGAGGATAGAGACCAGTACCAAATAAAGAAAGATTTTATACTTCTTGAAAGCCGTACTGGAACCGTTACTCTGCCCGATTGGGTTTATCATCAGGTCTTTAAAAAAGTTGATTAATCTGTCCCCTCCACAAGAAAAAGCATTCGCACATTCAAACCCCATGTTGACAGCCCATTCCATTTGTAATTATGTTTAAACCATATCTCGAAAACCTTTTCTGCTGTATAAATAGTGTTGAAACTGAAGGTATTCTCAAAGTTTTCCGAATTGGGTATTTTCCTATGATCGTCCCACAGGTCTCTTTCATGGTCACCGGGATATGTAGAAGACGAGAGAGAGTACAGCCCCTAGGGGCCAGAAGAAGAGCGAGGGCTGTACTCTTTCTCTACTTCTATTCGTCTTAGGTGTTAAACTCAGCATTTCTTCGAAGATTTATCTACGGTGAGATATTTTTTATGCCCCAGTTTTAATCGTTCTCTGTTTTAGTGTTTGACGTGGACTTTCTCAGGAAATCCCCCGCCTTAGTGTTTGATGAAGATGCCAGGACTGTCTGTGGGTGATATATTTATGGCTTGTAAATGCTGGGTTAGTCTGGTTATTTGCAAACAATGTCGTCCTTCAACAGCTTTATATTTCGTAAAGAGTTATATGAAACTTTTTCCGATCGGATCATGTGATAGTTCTATCGACGAATATTAAATAGATCTGTCATATATTTTCCCTGGTATAATCATTCCCAATGCTTTTTGTTGAGAATTTGTTGAGCTGTAGTTCTATTTTCCTAAAGACGTGCAATTTTTCTTTCCGTAAGAGGAGGATTGACATGATATTTTCCCTGTATAATCATTCTCAATGCTTTTTGTTGAGAATTTGTTGAGCTGTAGTTCTATTTTCCTAAAGACGTGCAATTTTTCTTTCCGTAGAGGAGGATCTGACAGATATTTTCCCTGTATAATCATTCTCAATGCTTTTTGTTGAGAATTTGTTGAGCTGTAGTTCTATTTTCCTAAAGACGTGCTATTTTTCTTTCCGTAGAGGAGGATGTAAATAAATGCACACATTATATGGCCAATTTTATTGTGTTACTCTGTCGTAATTGTATCACCAACCAATACTACATAATACTATGAACATAAACCCCATGTGTGTGTTTATTAATATATTTGAAAATTAAAAGAAATCAGTGTAGTATAATCTTGAATAGGTGTATATATATATAATTGTGTTTTTTTTATAAATTGAAAAGTGTTTTTTGTATCAATAATATAAATTATACAAGGTTAACTATTTAAAAATATTAGTTGGATTGTTTTGGTATAGCAATTTGCACAACAGAAAAAATAATAATGAAATTTTTCGTATTACTTTCAACAATAATACGTTACAAAATATATAGGGAGATGGTGGTCCTATAATTTAGAAATCTCACTAACCAAGAAATCTTCTCTTTAATAGCTCAAATTTATTAATATAATATTGTTTATATATAAAAATATTACGCTTAACAAATAATAAGCTATGCAAATATATATTGTTTGTTACAAACAATATATATGACTAACTAACAAACACATCGTAATACTAAGTTATAATTTTACCATACACTCAATTTAAAAATACCATAGAACATTACATTCCTAAACATGGATGGCGTAGACTCCTAATTTCCACTGTGCAATTATAAATATTAAAATTGCTACTAATTTTCCCACTTGCCGTTCATTTCATCATAAGTATTGATTTCCCACAAATTAGCTAATACACCCCATCTATTTGGCCAATTAATGGTCATTTTCATTAATTAATTTACCTTTTCTCCCTCGTCTTGAATGCCAATTAGCTTCAATTCTTTTGTTAAAATCTTGTTTAAATTAACTAATTACCCATTATTAATTAATTAACATTACACAATCTTTTATTTAATTAATAAACCCTCTTATTAATTAAATCCCTATCTCAAAACCCCTTTAAATTCTACTAAATTCACTCCAAATTATCTCCAAATGGCTTCTATAAGCTAAGCATGGGCTATTAATTAATCATAATTGATTAATCAAACCTTCACTAACTCATACGGGTCACTAATTCCTTAATTAATCTCTTCTAATCATGCTTATCCACTCCTAGTTCTACATCTTTTATATCCCACACTCATCAGGATGTATGTTTCAACCAATATTAGAAAGCTATATAAGAAACCTAGTGCCCCACTTCCAATCCACACCATGTCCTTGTAAGACATTTTACACCTTTTCAATCTTACTCAAAACAGTATTTCTATTATAGCAAGGGTTTTCCGAATTGAGGAATTACCTTACTTACTAAAGTTAGTAAGAGAAGATTTCAAACATGGCCTTTAGGCCATTTTAAGAAGATCTCTTCGATTTAGTAGTATCCTTGATCATGTGTAACTTACCTTCGGCTTAAAAGAAAAATATCCTACATATCAAAAGTGTATCCCATTTCAAAAGGAAGTTTTGTAATATTTTTTTTTTTAACATTTTGTGTAAGTTTTTATCTTCTTTTCATGCTGTCTCTTTATGTATTTGATTAAAAAGCTAAGCTAAGATTTACTTTGTGTTAAATATTTTACTAGATTATTTTAGGTTCTTTAGCAGAAACACATATGACACACCCAATGGGACACCCCTTTGTCTCATGCACATTTCTTTATTTTTATTTTACATTTATTTACCAGTTGTACACAAGATTCTTTCAATTTATTGAAAATTTCTGTGTTCTTGTAGAAATATGTTGGTATTTGGTAGTGTTGAGTGTTTTTTACAAGTAGAGAGGAAGAAAAATGATATGAAAATTTGAATTTTTGCAAGAAAAATTCATGTTTTTTTAATGATATTGCCTCATTTTTTGTGATTTTCCACTTTCAACGAGCTTTCTCTAGCTTTCAGCGGCCTCCGACCTCCGGATGTTTTTGATATGTTTTACAGGATTGACAACCTTGACAACACTAGCAATGGTCTTATCACATTTCAGCGATCTCATTATGATTGACAACTTTATAAGAAAACCCAGCAACCTCGACCCTGTTTCGGTAGCCTTGTGCTCTCTATAGGAATCCTCACTTGATCAAAAAGGGTCAATCACTTTTATATCATTTATGTCTTTCTCAACTATTTCAAGTTTTTCCAAGTAATGTTTTGGCCTATATTTTCATTGTTTTAGCTCTGTTTCGAAAGAATAAATAGTTATATGCACTTGCTTTACATGTTTTAATCAATATGTATATGAGTTCTTACTATGTGTTTATGGTTTGCAGGTAACCATTATGAGAATTTGGTAAGATGGAAGTAGTTTAGATCAAAATGGAGGATGTAAAATATTAGCCAGAAAGGATATTAGGAGTGTAAAACTTAGGTAAGTATAATACTAAACTGTAAGACCATTAGATTTTTTTTAAATGACTGTACTTTAGATTTTTAATGAATTTTCTTTTGCAGTGGTATTGTAATTGTTAGTGGCTACCTTGAGTGGAGTGGTGAGTTTTCCTTATGCCACATCGGACTTACTTTTATTTAGTGGTCTTTAGATACATTTAAGTGGTTTTCCTATTTGGTGACCTCACCCTAATAAATAACGCAACCTCACTTACTGTGTCAATTACATTGCGACAGGGAGTTGTATTATTCACTTTCTCTCACTTTTCTGTCATGTAGGGTTCATTGTTAAGCAATTGAGCTTTAAAAAACTATTAATTCTTGCTTGAAGGCACCATAATCACATGCCAAATAAAAATTTCACAAAACTAAATAGACCAATTTAACAAAAAAATGCAAGTTGTGTGAACCTCATGTTTTCATTATTTTAGTTTACACATTTTCTTCTTCTTGCTTACGAAATAAACTTTTTCCCTTCATGATTGGCATGTTGTTTACTTCATAAACCTTGTTGCTAAACACATAGGTTACTTCATTAAATATATTGTATTGATTTGTCATCTAGGATGTTTTTGAAACTTCAAATATTTGATTAACCATTACATTAACCACTTTCACAAGTGTTTTTCCTTTTCATTTAACATTTTTTTCTTATTGATAGTACCTTGTCCTAATTGTGTATGCTCTTTCCACTCGATCGAAAGGTGATTTTGGAAATCAAAAAATATTTAAATAGTTTTTTATATTTTATAAGGGTTAAGTGGTTAGGAGGTTATTACATAATTTGTTGGACGAAGCCCATGTGTTGGTAGGGCTATATAATTTTTTTGGAAGATAAAGTTTTTTTATTCCAAGTAAGGGGATCACTTTTACATGGCTCATATGAGAGTGATGGGTAATTTTTTACTACAATAAATAGGCCCTAGACTAGATCTGATAGGAAACAACATTCCTTTTTAAACCAATCTCAATTGAAATGGCTAGAGTGAAGGGGAAGGGGATTCAAATATTTTCAACCACATCTTAGACATCATTTCCTAATTTCACATACTTTTTCCTCGTGTACTAAAAGGTTATATCAAGGAGGACTTAGTGTTCTTCCCCTACCAAACTATAAAATAATATTTATATATAAAAATGATCTTAGTGCGTTGGCTGGGAGTGGGGGAAACAATGAGTGACCTAGTCCTTTTTTGAAGGCATGTTACCCTATTATAAAATTATTACTTTGGCGTGTTGGTTAAAGTTATTTTTTCATGTTAAATGCAGTTTCTAGTGTGTGAGTGGGTGGAGTGTTGGCCGCATCCAATCCTTTTCTTAATAAATGAAACATGCTCTTGGCATGTGTGTTTTGAAAGGAAACCCCAAAAGAACATGGACCGTGTGGACTGCATCACTACAGGTTTTGGAAAATTACTTTTTTTGTTGGAAAGGTTTGGAAACTTCATGAAAATACACTCGTGGTGTAGAGCCTCCTACCCTTGCCACATTTGCCGAGTCTATACAAAAATAAGATATTTGGAACAGGGTAGGGATGTCCAACCAGGCAAAAGGATACAATAATTTTGTCAGATGTTGTAGTTGGAAGCATTTTGGTAGATATGTATGCCAAACATGGAAACAAGCACTTGGTATGTGCACTGTTCGACTAAGTGCCTAAAAAATGGGTTCAAAGGACTAAAATGACCGTAGGATATACACAAAATGGGTTTGTTGAAAAGGCTCAAAAACTTTCACGAAAATGAATTTTTGTAGGCACAAACCCAAGCTCTACAACCACTTCTAGTAACCTCCCTTCCTATGCACAATGCGAGCTTTGGAACAAGTGGGTGTCCATCATGGCATAAATTATGGAGGAACTTGTTAGATATTGCAATTGAAGAGACTACGGTTTATGTGTATGAAAAATGGAGCTCCTATAGTAGCCGTCCCAAAATCAGTTCACTTTCTCCAACATATTCCCCTCTTAGGCAAAAATAAGAGCTTAGAAACAAGGATTGCATGCACATCAATGATTTTAGGGAGGGATTAATTTTTCAGATGTTAGTTTTTCAAGTGTTTGGTAGGTATGTGGGGGGTCCAATAGACATGAGAAGAGGTTGGGAAAGGTGCCTCAGGTAGAGGCGGTCTCAAGGGAGACATTCTGGCCATGTAAGATTATTTCTTATTTTTATTAGCATGTGACTATGTAAGTTCAACGGATGAGGGATTTAAATGGTAGAATGGTTTCGGTGTGTCTTTGAATCAAATAAAAAATATATATGCATGGTCATGCCAGCTATCTTGAGGAAACTCTAAACTCTCAACATTAACATACCAGTCAAACCTTAGGTGACTATGTGGGTTTGTTTTCTAGGTGCTTAAAGAGCATATAAAACATGGAGTCACTATTTATGACAACTCTCCTTTTGAGTTCGATTATCAAATTTTGTAGTTTAAGTTATCTTATCAAATATATGTGCAGAAGTGGGCATTTGGGTTTCCATATGATATCTATAAATAGTATATGAGTTCATGGATTTAATGTAATAATCAGTCCGTGAGGCTTATATTATGAGATATATTACTCTTTTGGATAGTTATTGTAAAATGGGGAAGTTGGAGGAAGATTTTAGACTCTATAGGCTCATGTAGAGGAGGGGTTTTTTGGACAACATTATTTGTCAGGCTACGATCATTAAAGAGAATGCTCAAATCATTTCATGGAACGAGTATCAAATCTTTCTAGAGAATTAGAAACAAATGTCCATTAGAGATTCAGAACCAAATCCCATAATTTTTCTCAGATTCGTTCCTCCAGGCATGCTTCATCTCTCCTCATCTCTCATAATTTTTGTTCTTTAGTTTTTCTTTTGTGACATAACGAAAATTTAAAACTGAAGGATTTTTCCTATATTATATTGTATTAAATAAACTTGTTTTAAAAATATTAAAATGTTATATCGTAATTTATAGGATCCAATATTGCTTGGCAAACAATAAACTTAAATCCTCACTTCGTTATGATCTAGTAAACATCACAACCGAACTAGGTTGATACATTACCCTTTTTATTGACAGGTTGAAATTGAGTTCCTTATAAATGATTTGACCTCTCCCTTGTTTTAATAGATAAATTGTGATTTTCAGAAACGCACAAAGCAACCTTCATAACTCTAGAAAGGGAAAGTTAAGCTTCCTATGTCTACCTTCTCATGTGAGGAGTCACTTCAGTTGTTGAATCTACCTTGAGTCATCATCTGTGATATTTTTGATGCCCTTATAGGATTCCTATTACACCATTTTGCAATTATAGGAAGCTGCTTAAATTAAAAAGTTTTGTTTCGTATCAGCTTGTTGTTTTAATACTAGACAACAAAATGCTTATCCACCTTCACAAATTTATGATATTTTTACTAGACAATTGCTCGTAACCTTCATTTTGGGGAAAAACAATTTTCTTGATAGTTTCGAAAAGGAATTTTGTAGTCCACCAGTCGCAGTTTGACGAGGTCAAACTGGACCAATTACGACTTGTCGCTCCAGAAAACATGTCGCCGTTTGAAAATTGTTTTCTAGTTCTTAGTCCCATTGACTCTGATAAATTCTCCATATACAGGGGAACTTGTAGGAAGTTCATCATTGCACGTTCATCCATCGAACATTAGTTTTGGAAGTGGTTTTTTGAGCCCTTGAGCTAACTTTTGATCATTAAAAACTAGCTCAATTATGACTGATGGCCCCAGAAAAATAGCAACCAATCATAAACCAATGGCCAGTTTCAAATTCCACCAGTTCCTATGAACTCTTGGTATATAGGTGTCCACGTAGAAACTTAACCATAGTGTGTTTGCTCATTAGAACACAATGATTGAAAGTGGTTTCTTAGCCTTTGAGCCTAAAATGGGAAATTTTGACAACCAACAGGAAAATGTAAACAGGAAGTTGTAAGACCCCCATTGGGTTACCTAACCACCGTGGAAGATTTTTGACACTTGTAAATAACTGATTGGAACTCGATCTTGTGGCTTGTTTTGTGAAATTTCACTTTTGGGAAAATATTGTTTCTCTATCTTTTCTTTCTCTTTCTCTCTCCTTGGTTACGTAATGAAGTGAAATGAAATCAATACATGTTTCTAAACCTTTTCTTTCAAACGAAAAATTATAATTATTATTATATGTAAATTGGGAAACTAAAGACATTAATTATGGAAGACTAGGCTAGATGCCATGCCAGTGATTTATCGTTGATTTTTAATGCTCTCATGGTTTTGCAGGATGCAAGAAATATGGCAAAATTGTGATGTGTGATTCATTATTTATTATTGTAATTTATATAGGTCATTGTAAAATGAATATATGTATAATGTAGTTCGATGTTAAAGAACATTTATATTTGAAATTTGCTAATATCTATGAGATGCTAGTTTTAGGGATATCTTAAGAAATGTCTATTTTATCATAAGTGCAATTTGATTCATAGTTATGTATGGTAAAAATGTTATATATATATATATATATATATATATATATATTTGTTAAAGGAATTTGAATTTAATATCTTGTAGTGCATTTTTAGTGTTCAATAAATGATTAACTAAAATTAGTGTGTTGTATTATTACCTTGTAAATGTAATAAATAGATTTAAATGAAACAATCAACCCTTAGTATAAGATTCGTGCATAGTTTGTCTTCATGTGTGATCCTTATTACCATAGAATAAATTGAAACTATAGAATGAAATTAAAATTTTCACTTGATGGAACCTCGTATTTTGGGTAAATAAAACCCCTAGTTTTTTTTTACCATCGTAGTCGTCATTTTTACCGATTTTTTCATGAACCCATCATTTAGGAACGACATGGTCAAACTTTATCTGAAGTATATGGTTTCCTTTAGGTTTGGTTACCATGTGTTGGATAAGGAGAATTTCTTCTCTTCAGGTCTGACACCATGTTGAGTGGTGAAGATCACCCTGAAAGTCACCTTAAGAGTCCTTGTTCAAAGCAATGATTATGCGGTGTAATATTACCATATAAGGAATAAGTAGAGCTATTAATACCTTAGTATCCTAGAGGACTACCGAGTCTTACGAAGTTAGATCTAGAATTTTTATCGTCATCGAATGAATCCATTTTGGGATCTAGATGACACAAATGGAGCTAGGTAAATAGTTGTTCTATGACTCAAACTCTTGTTAATGATCTCCTTAGTTCTTCTCAAATAAATGTGTTACCTTGCTTACTAACAACATAACACCTTAATCTTTCATGAAGGTTGTTTAGCATAAATATGTAATCTCACCTTAAACTCATATTAGTTGGGGTGTAGTTCCTTAGATGCAATTGGAATTAATCCAAATCTTTGCTAATTAAGGGGTTAACTCGTGGGTAGAAAATTATAAGTAACTCCTTACAAATGAAATTGATTTGAAATATGTTGACTTTAAAGAACCCAGGAAAATGGAAACTTTGTCTCATAATCCCTTGTTATGCCTTTTATGACATTAAGAGTAAAATAAATTTCACATGCAGAATCGTGAAATGTATAATCATGGGATATTACCTTGAAAACAAATCACTTGTGGTTCATGTGTAGTTTATAATGTTTCCAATAATGTACTTCTTGAAGATGTTACACAAGTACTTTCATAACTCTATTTTTATAAAACAATGTATTAATGAGACCATACTGTGTTATAAGAGTAAAGCGTATTAGAGTAAAACCATATTTGAGGTTAGGAATAATGTTACTCTTGGAATCCTTATAACTAAATTAAGCATTTTCATGTGTTATAAAGAATATGAATCATGTTGGTGAGATCAAACTCCAAGAAAACAAATATATATATATATATATATATATATATATATATATATATATATATAAACTTATTTATTTGGAAATGTTAAATGGTTTCAAAATTTAATGAACTACATAAACTATGGTATGGAAATACTTATACCGTGAACAAAAAACATTTATGGGAAAAAGATATCTTGAATCTAAATCTCTCTTAATCATAACATTTCTTCTTGACATGATGTTAGATTCACTTGTGTAGTAGAGGTAAAAGTTTAAACATTGAATAAGTGTTTGGGAAGCATAATATTAACATAAGAATGAGTGAATCAAGAACTTTCTATGCAATTTGAAATATGGAAAATACTTATGTAAATTATGGAGATTTTGTAAGGGATAAAGAGAAAACTTAAATGGTCATACTGTAAGATGAATGTGAAATGAATGTAAGAATATGTAGGTGGAAAATGAATACAAGTATCATTGTATAAACATGTTCTTGGAATGTTGATCGTAACTAAGATGTAATCATTGCAATGATGTGTTGTGGGTTTACTAATCCTTGAGTTCCTTTCTTGTGGTTAGGTCATTGCTAGCATTCGTTCATTGGGGAATGTGTGGCATCGACATATGTATGGTGTTTTCATTTATTTATGTGAGTTGATGAAATATGTAAGTGTATTATGTGTTGTTGAATTTCTCTACTTAGAGCCCTTGTGTTGTTTTGTAGTGAGCAATGAAAGTAAAAAAATAATTATCGTGGTATTTTTATTGTTGTATTTGTGCGTGTAAAATGTGGGCATTACACTTGGTATCAGAGTGGAGGTACATGCTCTCAAACCTCTATGATAGATTGGAGTAGTGATTATTTTTCATGTTGGTGGTGAAAATTAGAAGAGTAATGTGATATATGTTGTAATGTGAACAATGTTGTAATTGTGACCTTATGGAAGCACATGTGGTGCATGTCACTTAGTGCGTATTTGTTATCATGTTGATGTGCTTGTGATGAGTGTATTGAATCTCTTTTTCATGGATTCAATGAGGAATTTGTGTGTGATGCACCACCTTGTTGTGAGTGAAAAGAATGTTTGTTGTGGATTGCAGAGTGTTGAAGCATTTTGGAATTATTTGATATGAAGGTGTATTGATGTCTTTCATGGAAAAATTCATGTAAAGTGAATTGGATTGTATCCTGATGTCCTCACCATATTGTGATGAATCATGTGCATCACCATGTTGTAATGCAATTGACTATATGTCGTAATGTTATACATTGTGTTCCTCATATGTATAATTTGTGTAATATGTGATGGTTCTGTTGGTGGTGAATCACAGAACCCCTGGGACTCTGCAATGCGATCGGTTGAGACTCTCAGTGTGATTGCACAACATGGAGCTTTTCCCAAGTGCGGGACCTTGCGAAATCAGAAAAGCTCTCCGGATGAAGCCCGGCTCCTATTCCTCTGTTCAGATGCACCAATGAAACGCAGAGGTTTACTCAATAACCTAATCTAACTACCAAGGAGACAGGGAGAGAGAAATACATAAAAATAAACCTAAGCTAAGGAGGTGATGCACCAAGGAATGAAGAACACCTGTCTTGCCAAATAAACACAGACCATAAAAATACAATGCAAGATCATACACAGATAGCCAGATTCAAAGTGAAAGATCAAGCGAATGCAAATGAATACAGAGAGGGTTGAGAATCATCCACAAACATGTATTAATTTTCTCCAAGGATTGATACAACACTGCAAAATGCCAAGAGGCAAAGTTACATTACCTTTTCAAATGGGAGGTTTGAACTCCACCAGTTCACCTGCCAAAGAGAAGAAGGGAGGGGCAAAACAGAAATGTCCAACGTTTAGAAAGAAGCACCTCCTTACAATTTATAGGAAGAATGAGAGAGAAAAGAGAGAGGAATTCAAAATCTGCCCCAACCACCTCCAGGTTGCATTTAACTCATCTCGTTATGGTGGTAGGTGAGAATCCCAGTGAACCCAAAAGTGGCGAACTGTATTTTTTATTTTTAAGAATTTGTTCTCACCCAATTAAATATATCCAGTCGTAGTTAGACAGAGGACCTTGTAGGCTTTCCAAAAAGTCCAACCTTGCATGAATCCAAGCTCCCAGTCAAAAGTTATGGCCATCTGAATATCTGCGCCAGGGTCTGCTTCCTGTCAGCGCTTCAAAATGTTGTGCCTCCTGAAGGTGCGCCATAGGTGCATCCATGTGTGTGTCGACATCCTCTTCTATGCACCTTGGGTGCACCATTTACCTTGTCGACATCCATTGTCGTGCGCCACTTCTGTGCGCCTTGGGCGCACCATTTGCCTTGTCGACATCCATTGTCGTGCGCCACTTCTGTGCGCCTTGGGCGCACCGTTTGCCTTGTCGACATCCATTGTCGTGCACCACTTCTGTGCACCTTGGGCGCACCATTTTCCTTGTCGACATCCATTGTCGTGCGCCACTTCTGTGCGCCTTGGGCGCACCATTTGCCTTGTCGACATCCATTATCGTGCACCACTTCTGTGCGCCTTGGGCGCACCGTTTGCCTTGTCGACATCCATTGTCGTGTGCCACTTTTGTGTGCCTTGGGCACACCATTTGCCTTGTCGACATCCATTTTCATGCACCACTTCTGTGTGCCTTGGGCGCACCATTTGCCTTGTCGACATCCATTGTCGTGCGCCACTTCTGTGCGCCTTGGGCGCACCATTTGCCTTGTCGACATCCATTATCGTGCACCACTTCTGTGCGCCTTGGGCGCACCGTTTGCCTTGTCGACATCCATTGTCGTGCGCCACTTCTGTGTGCCTTAGGCACACCATTTGCCTTGTCGACATCCATTTTCATGCACCACTTCTGTGCGCCTTGGGCGCACCATTTGCCTTGTCGACATCCATTGTCGTGCGCCACTTCTGTGCGCCTTGGGCATGTCAGGGATTTGAGCTTCTTTGATTTCTCCATTCTTCTTCTTGTCTATATCTACCTGGGGGAAAGATATATACAACAATTTGGTGACTTAATGGGATCACCTGCCTGCTAGGTAGGAGATCAGTGGCCTTTTAGCAATCCATTGGGCATGGAGTCATAGGCAATAACCTGAAACCAACTTGATATCTGATCCCGATCCTGATATCGCGACCTCTTCTCCGAGAGCATGCTGAACTGTAGAAAATCAACCTGAGAGCAACAAAACCTGTGCCGAAGCACTTAGGGAAAAAGAAACCTAACTACAAAAAGACAATGTGCATACGCACTTAGAGGAATCGAAAACTAGGCTAATATTTACAAGGGTAAACCTTTTCCTTTCTTCAGTAGCAATGTTTAAGATAGATTCCATTGACCGGAATCGGGAGTTCTTCTCCGTCCAATGTAGACAATTGGAAGGCATTGCTATTCTTACATTCCATGACCATGTAGGGGCCACTCCAAATGGAATCAAACTTGGAATGCCTTCCCGGTTTTGCCCGATCTGCATCCCATTTCAGAACTAGGTCCCCTTCCTGGAAGGTCCTTGCTCTTTCTTTCTTATCAAACCATCTTTTCATTAAGGCCTGATCTTTCTCAATTGTTTGAATTGCATGTTCTCTAATTTCTTCCAATTCCATCAACTCTGCATACCTAGCCTCCATTGGTTCGAACTTAGCCAACTCCAACTCCTTAATGAACTCCAACGCAGGCAATTCTAATGATATAGGCAATACTGCCTCTTTTCCATAGACCAACTTGTAAGGGGAATTACCTGTAGACCTCTTTGGTGTTATTCTGTTAGCCCATAATGCTGATTTTAGCTTGGTATGCCATGTTCTTTGATTTTCATCCAGAGTCCTCCTGATGATTCTTAGCAAATTTTTGTTCGTGGACTCTGCCTGTCCATTACCCTGCGGGTAATAATTGGAAGAGGTGCTCAAGTAGATTCCATTCTTGACAGCCCATTCTGTAATCTTGGAACCTATAAATGCCAATGCATTGTCTGATATGATAGTGGCCGGCACACCGAACCTGGTCACTATTCCTTCATAAAAGTCTAGTATGTTAGACTCATTTGCTTCCTTGAGCGCTACTGCTTCGGTCCACTTGGTGAAATAGTACGTTGCCGTGAGAATCCACTTGTGGCCTTGGCTTGAGTTTGGATTGATGACCCCGACGAAGTCCAATCCCCATTGCATAAATGGTTGGTCAACCAAAATTGGGTGCAAGGGAAGCACTGCTAGTTTTTCTTTGCCTGTGAAGAGTGCACATTTCCTACACTTTCTTATCCATGTATAGCAGTCACTGAAGACTGTCGGCCAATAATACCCTGCCTTCATTATCTTGAGAGCTGTTACTCGTGGGGCAAAATGTCCTCCAGAATCTCCATCGTGAAAATATCGTAACACCCTCTCAATTTGGCCTGTCCCAATGCACCTCAATAGAACTCCATTGATGTCTTTCTTAAACAAAACACCACCAACAAGCACATATGGAATGGCTTGTAATCTGAAGTATCTCCTCTTTGCTTTGCTCATTTCTGGGGGGGCATAGGCCTGTCTGTAGGAAGTGTATCATATTCTGAGTCCAACAAGGAGTAGGCACATCATCATTTTCTTGTTCTTGACCATCCTGTAGTTCCAAAGCAGTCTCTTTTGCATCACCGGCTTCAACTTGCTGACTCAAGGCTAGCTGCTCACATAGTCCCTTCCCACGTACTAGTTTGGTGACCTTGATATCGAAGTCGTATTCCATGACACAAGTTATCCATCCTGCACGTTTCTCATTCAGAACCTTGTTTAGAAGGAAGTCCCTGACTCCGGCATGAGAGACTAATAATTGAATCTTGTTGTTTGAGACTAGGTGCTTGAATTTCTTTAAGCTCCTGATTACTGCAAGGACATGCTTTTCAATGAAAGAGTACCTAGTTTCATATTCCTCCAAGCCTTGACTGAAGAAAGCAACTGGTTGTTCTAATCCTCCTTTGTTTTGTTGTACCGGGATTGCAGAAATCGTGTCCCCACCACCAAAGGCATATAGCATGAAGTCCTTGGAGAAGTCTGGATTGACGAGAGTTGGAGCTTGAGATATAGCCTCTTTTATTGCCTCAAAACTTGTCTTTCCTTCAGATGTCCACTTAAATTCCATACTCTTCTTTAACATCAGCGTTATTGGCTTCACAAGAGCAGCAAAATTTGAAGAAATCTACGGACAAAATTGATCCTTCCCAAGAAGCTTTGAAGAGCCTTCTTGTGACTTGGCAATGGCAATGCTCGAATTGCTTCAACTCTTTCTGGGTCAATCGTCAACCCTTCCTTTGAAACAATATGGCCTAGAAGTTTTCCCTCGTGAGCCAAAAATATGCATTTTTTGGGATTCAATGATACCCCAAATCTTCTACACCTCTGAAATACTTGCCTCAAATGATAGAGGTGATCCGCTGCATTTTTTGAGAATACGGTGATGTCGTCAAGATATATCAAAACTATTTTATTGATCAACCCCTTGAATGCCATATCCATTGCCCTTTGGAAAGTGGCCCCAGCATTTGATAGCCCAAATGGCATCTTCTTGTAGGCATAGGTCCCCCATTTGGTGGTGAAAGCCGTCTTGAATTGGTCATCTTCTTTCACCATCACCTGATTATACCCTGAGTAGCCATCTAGGAGAGAGAATCTCTCTGAACCGGATACTACTTGCAATATTTGTTCCATTGAAGGAAGTGGGTAATGGTTTTTGAGAGATGCCCTGTTGAGGTCTCGGAAGTCCACACATAACCTAATTTCTCCTCTCTTCTTCCTGACTGGAACCAAGTTCGCAACCCAGCTTGAGTGCTTGATCGGGAATATAATGCTTGCCTCGATTAGCTTGTTAAGCTCTTTCTTCATTAGAGGCTCAATGTGAGGGTTGACTGGTCTCTACTTTTGCCTGATGGGCTTAGCATCTGGATCCAATTCTATGGTATGTTGTGCCAAATTTGGGTCGAATCCTCTTAAGTCTTCATAGCTCCAAGCAAAGACATCTGGAAATTCTTCGTAAAGCTGTATGAAATCTGATTTCTCTTACTCAGTGGCCACTTTACCAATTTGAAGTGTCTTGCCTTCCCCAACCGGAATTGGCTCTGAATCTTCTCTCTTGACTTGTATATTAGCCTTTTCCTTACGGAACTGGTCGTTAGGGTTGAAGATAGACTCCAATGTTACCAAACCCTTAGGAAGCTTGTTTGTCCGCAGCTGTACTACTTGATCCCCATACTGCTGCTCTAACCTATCCTGATTTCTAGCTGAGAATTCAGCTTCTTCTTCTAAGAAATTGACGATCTGTTGATCATTCTCAAACACCTGCCAGCTCGTGTTGTTATCTGGAACTGCTGGCCTCACAATCACATGGATATGTGGATGTGTTTTTCCCCTTCTGATGTTGTCAACCACATCAAACGTTGCTCCAACTACTGCGAGCCTATCTGCGGCTTCATTTTTCTTCCTGGGTATGGACACAATGCTGAAAGCTTCAAAGTCCTCAATGAGGTCCCATACCCTATTTTTGTAGCTCTTTAGCAGGTCATTCTTTGTGGCATGTTGTCCCCTAACTTGGTTGACGATTAGCTCGCTATCTACAAACACATGCAAGTTCTTTATGCCCCTTTTCCTGGCCCAATGAATTCCATGAATCAATGCTTCATATTCAGCCGTGTTGTTCGAACAAGAAAATTGGAAACGAAAAGCTGAAAAATATTTGATGTCTTGTGGTGAAATCAACATTGCACCACCTCCAGCACCTTGTCTGCTTCTCGAACCATCAAAAAATAATTTCCAAACTTTGTTTTCATCCTTTTGTTCAGGTTGAATGATGTCGGTAATGGGTGAATTTTCTTCATGTATACAATACATGCCCAATTCAGATTCTTCAATTTCCTTGTATGGGTCAAATTCATGACTCTTGTTTGCCCATTCATCCAAAGTTAAATCAGGAATTCCCTCGACCTTAGTACCTGTTTCTAGATCACTCGAACAATCCTCCTGATCAAAAGCTGAGCAATTTGCATTGATAGGATTTGGTACATAAGGCTCAATATGGAAATTGGCAATTGGTTCTGACATGATTGTTGCTTTGGCTCCATACCTTGTCCTAAAAATCATGTGTGACCAATCTGCAGATAAATATCCACCGATTTTTGCAGTGAAGTCTCTTGATAAACACAACGCAAAGAGTGGCGGAAGGTCAATCACAGACACATCTTACAAAACTGTAACATTAGGACAAGAATGTAGTGTTAGGATTAACCCCTTGATGACTCCAACAGTTCCTACTGCCGTTCCATCTAGCTGTACTACTCCTTTCAGCACTGGCTCATATTTCAAACCCAGCTGATCCGCTATTTGCTTCGGCATCACTGAACTACTTGCCCCAGAATCAATCATGCAATTGTGTACTAATTTATCCCTGATGATTAATGAAATATAGAATGGGGGGGGTCTCAAAACTTTACCTTGTTGTCCTCCATGATTCCCTTCAGGCTGAGCAGCATTCATGAGGACCTTCTCTTGCATATGGGCCTGCTGGTTTGAAGTTGACCAATTCTTCATGGCAGCTTGTAGAAGATCTCTTTGTCCTGGGATTGATAAAGATTCCCACATTGATATATTCACGTTCGTCTTCTTCATTTGATCAATGATGCTGAAAGGGGATGAATTGTCCTTTTGCTGTCCCTTACTTAGTGCAAACTTTTCTGGAGCTTGAGCATGTGCGTGTGTTGCTACAACAGGTACCTTGGGTTGATTCTGCACATTTGGAGCTGCGTTTGGGCTACTGACCCCTTGTTGTGTAGGAGTGGACTGAGAAACAACTGGATCACATGGTTGTCCCTCTCTTATATTTCTCTTCTTTGACCGTGTGTTGGCAGCAACGCCTTGAAAAGGTTGTTGGTTAACTCCACAAAAGTCTTCCGTTTGCTAATTGGCCAATGTGGTTTCTGTTGGAGGTCCTTCTTGTTGCGTTTGTTGTTGTTGATTCTCCTCCTGGCTTGGTTCTTGAGGCACACCAATGGTTTGCACCATCAAGGCCTGATTTAGTGCACCATTGAAACATGTTGACTGATTGTAAGGTAGATTACAAGGGTAACCCCAGTCGTACTCCTGTGCCATGTTATTTTATGTCGGGACCAAAGCTTTTGAGAACGTCATTGCATTTGGATCATACGGTCGAAATGGCCTGGTAGCTTGACGTTGTCCTTGGTTTTGGTTTTGATTTGCAGCCTGAGGTGGTGGTCTATTTTGTTGGTATGGGGGCCTAGCTTGGTACTGTGCTTGAGGCTGATACGGTCTAGCACTTTGAGCTTGCTGTCTTTTGATAGTCACAAGCTCATTTCCAAGGTTCTGTAATTGTTTCATGACCTCCTACAATTCCTTTGAAGTATTTGAAGAAGTCGACGCCTCATTACTGCTTTGATTTCTAGGAGTTGGAATGGGATTCAACTCTGGTGCTTGACTGGTTGTAGGATTTCCCATGTCTGGATAGAGAGGCATTGGTGGCCTTGGTGCAAGCTTGCCGGCTTGGATCAAATAGTTCTCTGCTCTGATCGCTGTGTCATAGGCCCCTGGCAGCGTTGTTCCTCCCATTGATTGGATCATCATGGCTATGTCTGAATTTATAGCCTTTAAGAAATAAAGGAATGCTCCTTCGGCAGTTGGTCTAACAGCTATTGGGATCCTGTCCCATGACCGTTGGAACCTGAAGTTGAAATCTGCCATTTGTTCGTTAGGAGCCCTTTTGATTGTTGTCAGCTGTTCCAACAGGGATAAATTGTCCGCCCTCTCCCCGAATTGGCTGCAAAGAGCAGAACAAAGTTGATTCCAATTCATAATAGACCCTGCTATAAGGCTCCTAAACCATTGTAAGGCCTTGCCTTTGAAAGATGAAGCCAACAGCTTGACTGTAACATCCATTTCATTTATTTCGTGGATTGCACATGCATTAGCAATATCCTGGATGTGATCAATAGGAGTAGTATGATTTTCTCCGGTGAAATAGGGTATGTTCTTCAATGTTGCAACTGGGATTTGATTCTAAGCATTTAGGGCAAGTGGACTACTACCCTTGAAATTGACAAAGGGATTCGGTGGTAGATGTGCCATTATGATTGGCCTAAGAACCCTGGTCAATGCGAGAAAAGGCCTACCAGGTGGAGGTGTAGACAAAGTCTTGTTAGGTGGAGATGGTGATCTTTGTGGTCTTCTTCCTCTCCTTCCTCTTCCTGGTGAAAGTTGCAATTAGACAAATAGCCCCTCTTCTCGAGTATTAGACCTGGTTCAAATTCTTCTCATATGCCTGGGCAACTTTTGCTGCTACACCGCTGAATTCTACCCCTTCGGAGTTGCCAGATGTGTTAGAAATTGGGCCTCAAAAGGCTAGATCCATTTTGAATATTATCCCCCGATCTATCAACTGGTGAAATTTTGACTTGTTTCGAGCGAGTTAAGTCCTTAAAAATCGATTTTAAAGTTCAGCCTGGAAGGTGGAAAAAACTGAACTGTAAAACCTACAATTTTTTAAGTCCGAATTTCTTGAAAGTTCCTTCGAAATTGTGGAATGACCTCTTGGTCCCACCCGGCATGCCAAAACTGTTGGTGGCGAATCACAGCACCCCTGGGACTCTGCAACGTGATCGGTTGAGACTCTCAGTGCGATTGCACAACATGGAGCTTTTCCCAAGTGTGGGACCTTGCGAAATCGGTAAAGCTCTCCGAATGAAGGCCGGCTCCTATTCCTCTGTTCAGATGCACCAATGAAATGCAGAGGTTTACTCAATAACCTAATCTAACTACCAAAGAGACAGGGAGAGAGAAATGCATAAAAATAAACCTAAGCTAAGGAGGTGATGCACTGAGGAATGAAGAACACCTGTCTTGCCAAATAAACACAGACCATAAAAATGCAATGCAAGATCATACACAGATAGCCAGATTCATAGTGAAAGATCAAGGGAATGCAAATGAATACAGAGAGGGTTGAGAATCATCCACAGACATGTATTAATTTTCTCCAAGGATTGATACAACACTGCAAAATGCCAAGAGGCAAAGTTACATTACAGTTTCAAATGGGAGGTTTGAACTCCACCAGTTCACCTGCCAAAGAGAAGAAGGGAGGGGCAAAACAGAAATGTCCAACGTTTAGAAAGAAGTGCCTCCTTACAATTTATAGGAAGAATGAGAGAGAAAAGAGAGAGGAATTCGAAATCTGCCCCAACCACCTCCAGGTTGCATTTAACTCATCTCATTATGGTGGTAGGTGAGAATCCCAGTGAACCCAAAAGTAGCGAACTGTATTTTTTATTTTTAAAAATTTTTCTCACCCAATTAAAGATATCCAGTCGTAGTTAGACAGAGGACCTCGTAGGCTTTCCAGAAAGTCCAACCTTGCATGAATCCGAGCTCCCAGTCAAAAGTTATGGCCATCTGAATATCTGCGCCAGGGTCTGCTTCCTGTCAGCTCTTCAAAATGTTGCGCCATAGGCGCATCCATGTGTGTGTCGACATCCTCTTCTGTGCGCCTTAGGTGCACCATTTGCCTTGTTGACATCCATTTTCGTGCGCCACTTCTGTGCGCCTTGGGCACACCATTTGCCTTGTCGACATCCATTGTCGTGCGCCACTTCTGTGTGCCTTGGGCGCATCGTTTGCCTTGTCGAAATCCATTTTCGTGCACCACTTCTGTGCACCTTGGGTGCACCATTTGCCTTGTCGACATCCATTGTCGTGTGCCACTTCTGTGCGCCTTGGGTGCACCTTTTGCCTTGTCGACATCCATTGTCATGCGCCACTTCTGTGCTCCTTGGGCGCACCGTTTGCCCTGTCGACATCCATTGTCGTGCGCCACTTCTGTGCGCCTTGGGCGCACCATTTTCCTTGTCGACATCCATTGTCGTGCACCACTTCTGTGCACCTTGGGCACACCATTTTCCTTGTCGACATCCATTGTCGTGTGCCACTTCTGTGTGCCTTGGGCATGTCAGGGATTTGAGCTTCTTTGATTTCTCCATTCTTCTTCTTGTTTATATCTACCTGGGGGAAAGATATATACAACAGGTTCATGTTGTGATTTAGGGGCATATGGTGAGTATATGATCCCTATTATACAACAATTTCACTTTTGGTGTAGAATTTTGTAATGTGATGTATCGTAACCCATGAATGTAATGAGTGTGTTATACCCTGTGTATATACAATGCGTAAGACACTATGGTTATTTTTTGTGAATCACCATTGTGTTAGTGATGTATTTATGTGTTATGTTGTGGACCCTACACTAACCAACCCTGAGGAAATTGGTAAAAGTGTATGTTTTGAGTGAGGAAATGTGTAATGTTGTCCAGTCATTTGAGTTGACCTTAGGATCAGTAGATGATGACATTTTCTCCTTTTTATGTCTCACTATGTGCTTGTCATATGGATTCAATCTAAGTGTAGCTATGACTATGTTTATCCTTGTCGAAGTGGTGGCAGGATAATTTAGATAGAGATTATGACAATTGTACTATTGATATGTTATTTTATGAGATGAGGTTCAATGTTCTGAGTGCCAGCAACTCATTGAGTACCCCGTTGGTGGCCATATAAGGCCACATGGTCATCGTAATGTGTTATTCCTATATATGTATTTTATTTGTAAATTGAGCTTTTTCCTTTTTTGTTTTGCAAGGACTAGTAATTTTCTTGGTTGATATGTTTTTATATTTTGGGCATTTGCATTGGTTTTTGTACTAACATGAAGATTTTTGCACTAATTATGGCTACTTGGGCATTTTCTTTACTTAGATTTGGATCTTCTTTTAAATTTAAAAAATTTACAGTCTTGCCCAAGTCTTACATTTTTCCATTTGGCAATTGAAATGGATTATTATGTTGGTTCTATTGTTGTGACGCATGGAATAGGGTGATTGGATGCTTCGTGGAATGGATAAACCTATGGACCCGCTTTGTTTTATGGCCAAGGAGTTACAGATAACTAGCGGGTTATTGAACCATGAGTTATTATGTCACTTGGGTTAAAGGTGTTTGGACATTATGTGCATAGGGCCATAGGGTGACTGACCTCTTTTGTGGAGCTAAATGGAAATTTATGTTTATTTTATTACTTGAGGGAGGTATAAGAGACTTAAGGGAGATATAATATAATTGAGGGAGACATAAGAGACTTGAGAGAGTTATAAGAGATTTGTGCAGGTGTGATTGATGCTTTGGGAGGTATATGGAGTTGTTTTGTTATTCTTGGGAGGTATATGTATTTATTCGTGATGCTTTGGGAGTTATATGGAGTTGTTATGTGATTCTTGGAGGTATATGTATTTTTTTTGTGATGCTTTAGGAGGTATATGGAGTTGTTTTGTGATGTTTTGGGAGGTGTATGGTATTGGAATTATGGTTTATGTGTACTCTTATGAGTATGGGTTATGTCTTGTGATGTTGCTTTCATCTTGACCCTTTTTTGCTATAGTTATAGTTTGAGTTACATGAAGTATTTTTATGTGACCTTTTGGGAATTCCATGTTGTTATAGTATGATTATGTTATTAGTGTATTTGTGTTAAGAGCATGTGTGAAATGTAATGTGTTTTGAGGTCTATGTATGTTCTTTCTGTGGTTCAGATGAGTTCTTATGATGTGATATAGTCATGTAAGTATGTGAAATTATGTCTTGTCAACCATTAGTGTTTTGTTTATCCCTGATGTGGTAATGTGATGACAGTTCTGTTGGGAACCTACGAACATAAGAAAACTAAAATATTAAACAATGAAATACTAGGAGTTGAAATTAACAATAATTTAAAGGAATGGAGTAAGTAATAAAGAAAAATAGAACTGTCAAGCTTCATAAAACATTAAAATTTAAGATATTGCTAAATTTAGTTACTTCCTTGTGGATGTGTTGTATCAACAAGTTGTTTTGTTAAATGACATTTTGCATAATTAACTTCCTTGTCCATGTATCCTCCGAGATTCAGTGTAGTGTCACATCGAGGACAATGGTGTTTAAAGGGTAGGGAAATGTAGTGCTCGGCCAAAGTATAAAATAATATTTATATATAAAAATAAAATTAGTGTGTTGGCTGGGAGTGGGGGAACAATGAGTGACCTGTCCTTTTTTAAAGGTATGTTACCCCATAAAATTATTTCTTGGCATATTGGTTAAAGTTATTCCTCATTCTTAAATGTGGTTGCTAGTGTGTGAGTGGGTGGAGTAATGGCCACCTACAATATTTTTTTATTAAATGAAACATGCTCTTGGCATGTGTTTTCGAAAGGAAACCTGAAAAGAAAATGGGCTGCATCATTGCAGGTTTTGAAAAATTAGTAATTTTTTGTTGAAAAGGCTTGCAAACTTCATGTAAATTACTCGTGGTATAGAGCCTCCTACCCTTGTCGCATTTCCCCATTCTTTATCAAAATGAAATCTTTGAAACAGGGTATGGACGTGCAACTAGGCATAAGGATAAAATAATTTTTCCAGATGTTGTAGTTGGAAGCACTCTGATAGTTATGTATGAAAAACATGGAAGCAAGCACTTGGCATGTGCATTGTTCGACTAAGTTCTGAAAAACATGGTTCAGTGGACCAAAATGACTGCAGGATATACACATAATGGGTTTGTTGAAAAGGCTTAGAAACTTTAAAGCAAATGAATTTTTGTAGGCACAAATCCAAGCTCTATAACCGCTTCCAGCAACCTCCTTTCCTATGTAAAATGTGAGCTTTGGAACAGGTGGACATCCATCATGGAGTAAAAGATAGAGAAACTTGTCAGTTGTTGCAATTACAGAGACTCTGGTTGACGTGTATGCAAAATCAATTCACTTTTTCTAGCATATTCCCTTCTTAGGCCAAAATAAGAGCTTACGAACAAGTTTTGCATGCACATCAATGATTTTAGGGAGGGATTAATTTGTCAGATATTATTTTGACAAGTTCTTGGCAGGTGTGTGGGAGGTCCAACAGGCATGAGAAGAGATTGGGCAAGGCACCTCATGGAGAGGCGGTCTCAAGGAAGACATTCCAACTAGGTAAGATTCATTATTATTTTTATTAGCAATTTGCCATGTTGGTTCACCAGATGAGGGCTTTAAATGGTTGAATAGTTTTCATGTTTCTTTGAATCAGACAAAAAAAAATAGATAGGCATGGTCATGTTAGCTATCTCAAGGAAACTCTAAAATCTAAACACCAACATACCAGTCAAACCTTAGGTGACCATGTGCATTTTTTTGTTAGGTTCTTAAAGAGAATATAAAATATGGAGTCACTATTTATGAAAACTCTCATTTCAATTTGGATGATCAAATGTTGCAGGTTAAGTTCTCTTATAAAACATCTGTGTAAAAGTGGGAATTTGGGTTGCCATATGAAATCTGCAAAGAGTATATTAGTTCATGGATTTAATGAAATAATCAGTCCTTGAGGCTTATACTATGACATATATTACTCTTTTTGATAGTTATTGTAAAATGGGGAAGTTGAAGTGATGTGAATCCAGCTGCAAGAGGTTGAAATACCTCCAAAAACACACATAAACAGCTATGCAAATAAAACCAGGAGTTTCAAAATAGCTTACTTCTCATTCTGGAATTCACACTGATCTATTACATCATTACAAAACACCTTTTATTTCAAGACTACTCTAAAACCCTAAAATGCCAAAAAACCTTAAAATGCAAAACAACTCGGATTGACCCCAAAATTTGTGTGCCAAATACGCATTCATAAATTAAGGCTCACGCAAAAATTGGACTTATTCTGACAAGCACAACAAAAGTTATTAAAGTTATAAGACCTAGTCAAAAGCGGAAAAAACATTCGGAGCCAATTTTAGGCCACTAGATGACGGAAACCGAGCCCAAAAACGTGCCAAAATTAGCACAACCTTGCAAGAAAATTTTTCCCTAGCATAGTACTAATGTATATCTACCACCCTGTAAAATTTCAGGACGATCCAACTGTCGGATCAAAAGTTATGGCCTCTGCAAGTTATGCTCCCGCATCATGAAGGAAGATTTTAGACTCTATAGGCTCATGTAACGGAGCGGCTTTATAGCCAACGTTATCTATCAGGTTGGGATCATTATACAGAATGCTCAAATATCTTTCTTGGAATGGGTATCAAATCTTTCAAGTGAATGCATAAGGATGGAATTGAGATAGGAGAAAACTGCTTGACAAAATGTCCCTTTGAGATTCAAAAAAAAAAGTCACAATTTCGATCAGATTCATTCCTCCAAGCATGGTTCATCTCTCCTCATCTCTCATATTTTTTGTTCTTTAGTTTTTCTTTTGCAACAGAATGAAATTTTAAAACCGAAGGATTTTTGTGTATTATATTTTATTAAATAGACTTATTCTAAAAATATTAAAAGGTTATATAGTAACTTACAGGATCCAATATTGCTTGGTAAACAATAAACTTAAACCCTCACTTCATGATGATCGAGAAAACGTCGCAACCAAACTATATTGCTACAGTACCATTTTCAGTGAGAGGTTAAATTTGAGTTCCCTCTAAATGATTTTACCCTTCCCTTGTTTAAATAGATAAATTGTGATTTTCAAAGACTCGCAAAGAAAACTTCGTAACTCTGGAAAGGGGATGTTAAGATTCCTATGTGTACCTTGTTATGTGAGGAGTCACTTCAGTCCTTGAATCTACCTTGAGTGATCATCTGTGATATTTTTGACGCACTTATAGGAGCCCTATTACACCGTTTTGCACTTGTAGGAAGCTTCTAAAATTAAAAAATTTCATTTCGTATCAGCTCACCATTTTAATCCTAGAAAATGAAATGCTTATCAGTCTTCGTGAATTTCTAGAATTTTTAGTAGAAAATTTCTCGTAACCTTCAGTTTGGGGAAAAAAATCTTCTTGATAGTTTGGAAAAGGAATTTTGCAGGCCACCGGTCATAGTTTTACGAGGTCAAATTGGATCAATTATGACTTGTTGCTCCAGAAAACATGTCGCCATTTGAAAACTATTCTCTAGTTCTCATCCCCGTCAACTCTGATGAATTATCCATATATAGGGGAACTTGTAGGAAGCTCCTCATTGCACGTTCATCCATCGAACTTCAGTTTTGGAAGTGGTTTTCTGATCCCTTGAGCTAACTTTCGATCATTAAAATCTAGCTCAATTATGACCGATGGCCCCGGAAAACTAGCTACCAATCATAAACCATTGGCCACTTTCAAATTCCATCAGTTCCTATGAACTTTTGGTATATAGGTGGACACGTAGATTCTTAACCGTAGTGTGTTTGCTCATTAGAAGACACCGGCTGAAAGTGGTTTCTTAGTCTTCAAGCCTAAAATGGGAATTTTTTACAACCAACAGGAAAATGTAAATAGGAAGTTGTAGTACCCCCGTTGGGTTGCCTAACCACCATTGAATATTTTTCAAACTTGTAAATAACCGATTGGAATTTGATCTTTTGGCTTGTTTTGTGAAATTTAACTTTTGGGAAAATAGTGTTTCTCTCTCTTTTCTTTCTCTTTCTCTGTCCTTGGTTATGTAATAAAGTGAAATGAAATGAATACATGTTTCTAAACCTTTTCTTTCAAATGAAAATTATAATTATTAGTATATGTAAATGGGAAACTAAAGCCATTAATTTTGGAAGACTAGGGTGGATGCCATCCCAGTGATTTATTGTTGATTTCATGCTCACATGGTTTTGTAGGATGCAAGAAAGAAGGCGAAAAGGCAATGTGTAATTCATTTTTGATTATTGTAATTTATATAGGTCATTGTAAAATGAATATATGTATAATGTAGTTCCATGTTACAAAAAAGTTATATTTGAAATTTGCTAATATGTATGAGATTCTAGTTTTAGGGATATCTTAGGAAATGTGCATTTAATCAGAGGTGTAACTTGATTCATAGTTAGGTATGGTAAAAAGTTTTGATGTATATATATGTTAAATGAATTTGAATTTAATATCTTGTAGTGCATTTTAAGTGTTCAATAAATGATTAATTAATTAGTGTGTTGTATTCTTACATTGTAAATGTAATAAAGATATTGAAACAAAACACTAAACCCTAGTATATGATTTTTGCATAATGTGTGTTCATGTGTTATCCTTCTTACCATACAAGAAATTAAAAACATAGAATGAACTTAAAATTTTTACTCGATGGAACCTCCAATTTTAGGTAAATTAAACCCCTAGTTTGAGTTTACCATCTAGTCAGTATGTTTAGTGACTTTGGCGTGAAACCATCAATTAGGAATGACGTGGTCGATGTAAATTCAGAGTATGTGGTTTTGTTTTTGATTTGGTTGCCATGTGTGGGGTAAGAAGAATGTCTTATCTTCAGGTCTGACACCATGTTGAGTGCTGAAGACCACCCTGGAAGTCACCTTAAGAGTCCTTGTTTAAAGCAACAACTATGTGATGTAACCTTACCATATATGGATTAATTAGAGCTATTACTCCCTTAGTATCCTAATGGACTGCAGATTCTTACGAAGTTAGATCTAGAGTTTTTCTTTTCATCGAAGTAATCCCTTCTGGAATCCAGATGACACAAATGGAGCTAAGGAAATTGTTGTTCTATGACTCAAACTCTTGTTAATTTTCTCCTTAGTTCTTCACAGAGAAACGTATTACCTTGGTTACTAACAACATAGCACCTTAGTATTTAATGAAGTTTGTTTAACATAAATATGTACTGTCACCTTAAACTCATATATAGTTGGGTGTAGATCCTTAGGTGCAATTAGAATTAAGCCAAACACTGGCTAATTAATGGGTTAACCCATCTCTAGAAAATGGTAAATAACTCCATACAAACGAAATTGATTTGAAATATGTTGACTTTAGAGAACCTAGGAAACCGGAAACTTTGTCCCATAATCCCTTGTTATGACTTTTATAACATTAAGAATAAAATAAATTTCACATGTGGAATCCTGAAATGTAGAATTATGGGATCTTACCTTGAACACAAATCACTTGTGATTCATGAGTAGTTTATAATGCTTCCAATAATGTAATTCTTCAATATGTTACACAAGTACTTTCATAACTCAATTTTTATAAAACAATGTTAATAACCATGCCATAGTGTGATGTAAGAGTAAAGCATATTAGAGTAAAATGGGGAAGTACTAATGTACTAATGTATATCTACCAACCTGTAAAATTTCAGGACGATCAAATGGTCGGATCAAAAGTTATGGCCTCTGCAAGTTATGCTCCCGCATTATGGAGGAAGATTTTAGACTCTATAGGCTCATGTAACGGAGGGGTTTTATAGCCAACATTATCTATCAGGTTGGGATCATTATACAGAATGCTCAAATATTTTTCCTGGAATGGGTATCAAATCTTTCAAGTGAATGCATAAGGGTGTAATTGAGATAGGAGAAAATTGCTTGAAAAAATGTCCATTTGAGATTAAAAAAAAAAAGTCACAATTTCGATCAGATTCGTTTCTCCAAGCATGGTTCATCTCTCCTCATCTCTCATATTTTTTGTTCTTTAGTTTTTCTTTTGCAATAGAATGAAATTTTAAAACCGAAGGATTTTTGTGTATTATATTTTATTAAATAGACTTATTCTAAAAATATTAAAAGGTTATATAGTAACTTATAGGATCCAATATTGCTTGGTAAACAATAAACTTAAACCCTCACTTCATGATGATCGAGCAAACATCGCAACCAAAATATATTTCTACAGTACCATTTTCAGTGAGAGGTTGAATTTGAGTTCCCTCTAAATGATTTTACCCTTACGTTGTTTAAATAGATAAATTGTGATTTTCAAAGACTCGCAAAGAAAACTTCATAACTATGGAAAGGGGATGTTAAGATGCCTATGTGTACCTTGTTATGTGAGGAGTCACTTCAGTCCTTGAATCTACCTTGAGTGATCATCTGTGATATTTTTGACGCCCTTATAGGAGCCCTATTACACCGTTTTGCACTTGTAGGAAGCTTCTAAAATTAAAAAATTTCATTTTGTATCAGCTCGCCATTTTAATCCTAGAAAATGAAATGCTTATCAGTCTTCATGAATTTCTAGCATTTTTAGTAGAAAATTTCTCGTAACCTTCAGTTTGGGGGAAAAAATCTTTTTGATAGTTTGGAAAAGGAATTTTGCAGGCCACCGGTCGTAGTTTTACGAGGTCAAATTGGATCAATTACGACTTGTCGCTCCAGAAAACATGTCGCCATTTGAAAACTATTCTCTAGTTCTCATCCCCGTCGACTCTGATGAATTATCCATATATAGGGGAACTTGTAGGAAGTTCCTCATTGCACGTTCATCCATCGAACTTCAGTTTTGGAAGTGTTTTTCTGATCCCTTGAGCTAACTTTTGATCATTAAAATCTAGCTCAATTATGACCGATGGCCCCGGGAAACTAGCTACCAATCATAAACCCTTGGCCACTTTCAAATTCCATCAGTTCCTATGAACTTTTGGTATATAGGTGGACACGTAGAAACTTAACCGTAGTATGTTTGCTCATTAGAAGACACCGACTGAAAGTGGTTTCTTAGTCTTCAAGCCTAAAATGGACATTTTTTACAACCAACAGGAAAATGTAAATAGGAAGTTGTAGTACCCCCATTGGGTTGCCTAACCACCATTGAATATTTTTCAAACTTGTAAATAACCAATTGGAATTTGATTTTTTTGGCTTGTTTTGTGAAATTTAACTTTTGGGAAAATAGTGTTTCTCTCTCTTTTCTTTCTCTTCATCTGTCCTTGGTTATGTAATGAAGTGAAATGAAATGAATACATGTTTCTAAACCTTTTCTTTCAAATGAAAATTATAATTATTAGTATATGTAAATGGGAAACTAAAGACATTAATTTTGGAAGACTAGGGTGGATGCCATGCCAGGGATTTATTGTTGATTTCATGCTCACATGGTTTTGTAGGATGCAAGAAAGAAGGCGAAAAGGCGATGTGTAATTCATTTTTGATTATTGTAATTTATATAGGTCATTGTAAAATGAATATATGTATAATGTAGTTCCATGTTAGAAAAAATTTATATTTGAAATTTGCTAATATGTATGAGATTCTAGTTTTAGGGATATCTTAGGAAATGTGCATTTAATCAGAGTTGTAATTTGATTCATAGTTAGGTATGGTAAAAAGGTTTGATGTATATATATGTTAAATGAATTTGAATTTAATATCTCGTAGTGCATTTTAAGTGTTCAATAAATGATTAATTAATTAGTGTGTTGTATTCTTACATTGTAAATGTAATAAAGATATTGAAACAAAACACTAAACCCTAGTATATGATTTTTGCATAATGTGTGTTCATGTGTTATCCTTCTTACCATACAAGAAATTAAAAACATAGAATGAACTTAAAATTTTTACTCGATGGAACCTCCAAGTTTAGGTAAATAAAACCCCTAGTTTGAGTTTACCATCTAGTTAGTATGTTTAGTGACTTTGGCGTGAAACCATCATTTAGGAATGACGTGGTCAACGTAAATTCAGAGTATGTGGTTTTGTTTTTGGTTTGGTTGCCATGCGTGGGGTAAGAAGATGTCTTATCTTCAGGTCTGACACCATGTTGAGTGCTGAAGACCACCCTGGAAGTCACCTTAAGAGTCCTTGTTTAAAGCAACGACTATGTGATGTAACCTTACCATATATGGATTAATTAGAGCTATTACTCCCTTAGTATCCTAATGGACTGCAGATTCTTACGAAGTTAGATCTAGAGTTTTTCTTTTCATTGAAGGAATCCCTTCTGGAATCCAGATGACACAAATGGAGCTAAGGAAATTGTTGTTCTATGAATCAAACTCTTGTTAATTTTCTCCTTAGTTCTTCACAGAGAAATGTATTACCTTGGTTACTAACAACATAGCACCTTAGTATTTAATGAAGTTTGTTTAACATAAATATGTACTGTCACCTTAAACTCATATATAGTTGGGTGTAGATCCTTAGGTGAAATTAGAATTAAGCCAAACACTGGCTAATTAACGGGTTAACCCATCTCTAGAAAATGGTAAATAACTCCATACAAACAAAATTGATTTGAAATATGTTGACTTTAGAGAACCTAGGAAACCAGAATTTTTGTCCTGTAATCCCTTGTTATGATTTTTATGACATTAAGATTAAAATAAATTTCACATGTGGAATCTTGAACTGTAGAATTATGGTATCTTACCTTGAACACAAATCACTTGTGGTTCATGAGTAGTTTATAATGCTTCCAATAATGTAATTCTTCAATATGTTACACAAGTACTTTCATAACTCAATTTTTATAAAACAATGTTAATAACCATACCATAGTGCGATGTAAGAGTAAAGAATATTAGAGTAAAATGGGGAAGTACTAATGTACTAATGTATATCTACCACCCTGTAAAATTTCAGGACGATCCAACGGTCGGATCAAAAGTTAGGGCCTCTGCAAGTTATGCTCCCGCATCATGAAGGAAGATTTTAGACTCTATAGGCTCATGTAACGGAGGGGCTTTATAGCCAACGTTATCTGTCAGGTTGGGATCATTATACAAAATGCTCAAATATTTTTCCTGGAATGGGTATCAAATCTTTCAAGTGAATGCATAAGGGTGGAATTGAGATAGGAGAAAACTGCTTGAAAAAATGTCCATTTGAGATTCAAAAAAAAAAGTCACAATTTCGATCAGATTCATTCCTCCAAGCATGGTTCATCTCTCCTCATCTCTCATATTTTTTGTTCTTTAGTTTTTCTTTTGCAACAGAATGAAATTTTAAAACCGAAGGATTTTTGTGTATTATATTTTATTAAATAGACTTATTCTAAAAATATTAAAAGGTTATATAGTAACTTACAGGATCCAATATTGCTTGGTAAACAATAAACTTAAACCCTCACTTCACGATGATCGAGCAAACGTCGCAACCAAACTATATTTCTACAGTACCATTTTCAGTGAGAGGTTGAATTTGAGTTCCCTTTAAATGATTTTACCCTTCCCTTGTTTAAATAGATAAATTGTGATTTTCAAAGACTCGCAAAGAAAACTTCGTAAAACTAAATAGAAATTTCTTGATGTGGAAATGTTGAATGGTTTCACAAGTTATTGAACTACATAAACTATGGTAGGGAAATAATTATACCGTGAACAAAGAATGTTTAGGGGAAAAATCTATCTTGAATCTAAATCTCTCCTAATAATAAGATATAAATATATATATATATATATATATACGTAAAACTAAATAGAAATTTCTTGATGTGGACATCACATTAGATTCACTTGTGTAGTAAGGGTAAAAATTTGAACTTTGAATAAGTGTTTGGGAAGCATAATATTAACATAAGAACGAGTGAATTAGGAAATTTTAATGCAATTTGAAATATGGTAAATACATATGTAAATTATGGAGATTTTCGTAAGCGATAAAGAGCCAAATTAAATATTATAACTGTAAGTTGAATGTGAAATGAATTTAATAATTTGTAGGTGGAAAATGAATAAAATTATCCTTGTATAAAAATGTTTTTAGAATTTTGATCGTAACTCAGATGTAATCATGTTAATGATGTGTTGTGTGTTTTCCAATCCTCGAGTTCCTTTCTTGTGGTTAGGTCATGTTATCCTGTAAAATTGACAAGGGAAATTTTACAGGTAAGTATACAATATTTTCTGTTTTGGTCCCCCGTTGAGGTCTCTTAACGTTAGAAATGCAATAAAACCCCTTTTCTGGAAAATCTAGTTTTTGGAACTTGGTCATTTTCGACCTTTTTTTTGGTTGGGCGCAGTTTTCTTTCACATTACATCAACTAAAACCATGCCCCCTATATTCCTTTGGTGCATTCTATTGAGTGCCAACATTCTGAATGTTGCGCCTCTCAATGTTGTGCCTATGAATGTTGCGCCTCTGAATGTTGCGCCTTTAAAAAAATGCGCCAAAGTGCATGCGGGCCCACGTGTCAACACTTTAAAAGCTGCACCATTGCGCAAATAATTTTGTGTCAAAATTTCCCTAATTGTGCCATATAAAAGTTGTTGGCACATTTATTGCACCTTTTTCTATAAATAGGCACATCCGACCTTTCATTTTCATAATTCAAAAAACGTGAAAAGTTACTCTTCTGTACTTGTCAGCGTTCCTGTCAGCCCCCTGTGTTGCTTTTTCATCGCATTCATGGATCCCACATTGTTTCCTCTATCTTATATATATTCCTGGTAAGTGGAGCTTGCTCTTCTTGTGGATTTGTCGTGGTATATTTGTTGTTTTTCGGGGTTAGTGTTATTAAAAAAAATGAACCTATGAAGGTAATGCAACTCCAGCCCATTTTGTAAATCAAACCCACCTTCAAACTAGTTTTACTCTCCTTCCAGATCTGCTAACCTGGAAGGATTTGTCTCAGAACGGATCCCTATCCCTTTTTCCTTTGTTCCCCTCACTGTCAAAATTTGCTAACCAAAAAGCCTGCGAAAAGAGTAAAAATTATAAAGCTTTTGCAACACATCCACTATGTTTTATTTCGTGCAAGTTTCATTAATGTAACATCAAACATAGTTGCGCCAAAGGTGTGCACTATCCTTGCACACAACATTAGCCTTTCCCGCACCTTTTAAACTCAAAATTTCTAAAGCAATAGCACAGGCGCAAGCACAACTACAGCTACACCAAATTTTGAATGTTGTTCAGGCCCTTTCCGCGCCACGCTAAAGGTAAATTATTGGCACACCTTACCTTAATGATGCACCCTTTGAATCTGTGCCCCTTGGCACATCATAATGCTTTGCAACATGTACCACATCTATCCTAAAGGCACACCCTGAGACCTTGTTACACAAAATGAACCCGCACCCAGTTAAAACCCTTTATATGACATAGGTGCACATCCATTGACACCAACATCTGAATGTTATGTATAGATTTTCCACGCCTTACGCCCCATATGGCACTATTTTCTTCCATGCAACACTTTCGAAAAGTGTGCCTTGCTATTCTGAGACCCTGCAGCTTGCAGTAAAGCTGCGTCTTGCGCCTAGAAGCTCATAAATTGCTAACTTTTCATTCTGTAAGCTTTGATGGATGACTTAACACCTGACATGGCTCTTCTAGGGTGGACTTCCCTACTTCTTCTTGTAGATCAATAGATGAAATCAGATTCACAAATGTCTTCATCAAGTAAGAAGCCAACCAAGTCCAAGGGTAAAGCCAAGCTAATAGAAGAAGAAATGAAGTATAAATACAAAAGGGTCAGGATGCCTGAATCCCTTGCATAGTGTGACCTGGAAATCAGAGATTCAGAGCTCGACCATATTGACATGGAGGACATTTGGGCTAGAACCGAGAAGGTCACAGGTAGTCCATGGATGGACAAATTGGTCAGTAGTGGTCTGCACTTTGCTGCAGGACTTCCCGTGAGCGCAATCAACAACGAGTTCATGATGGTGGTGGGCCGTTGTTATAATAAGGACACAAGATGTGTTGAGAATGAGAAGGGAGAGGTAATAATCAACCTCACTACCCTACACTTTGAAATCATGTTGGGTATCCCTCACCACCAACATTTTGTAGCCATAAGCCAAGACGACTGCATGAAGGCATGGAATGAAAACGAAGACAAATTCATGCAGCTAATGAATGAAGTATATCTCAAAAATAGGAAGGTAGTAAGCAGGTGGCCATAAGTCATTCATCGCAGTGACTTCTCAAAAGAGCTGAGTGACACCGTCACTTTCTTGAGTAGGGTGTTTGGGGTTCTTGATGCCCATTATTTCCATAAGTGGATTCTTAGATATTTAGAAACAATGAGAAAAAATGTCCCGGATCAACGTTTTGAATGGGTGGAGATTATCAGCATCACAATCTCTGAGAAGCTTCAACAACTCTAAAAAACTAGGAGGTTCTACATGAACTCCTATGTAGTGTACGTTGCTGCCTCTGAAAGTGACTACCCAACACTAAATCGATGCGAGGTATGGCCCAGGTCAGAATATATGAGTATTATCAAGAGTTAAGTATGGAAAATAGTATAACCCAATTCAGCAAAATCAATGATACCTTCTTCTATGGCATCATGTACCTCTGAGGCCCAATATGACTCACAGTCAGACAACCAAGAGTGTGGCCACTACCACAGAGAAGTGGGGAGTGATATTTACGTAATTTCCCACTTTCACCTAACTCAGGGCCACCAACTTCTTGGGAGATCCCACTAAATTACTGAGGTATGTGGGATCGAAGCTGATTCTATTGGAGCTATCTAGACAGCTTATCACATACCATGAGAAATGTCTGAAAAGAAACAAGGGTGGAACACCATTCCCCCTCATAGTGGCCAGGTACACCTGCGCTTCACAAAGCAAAGCTTGGGAGATGTTTGCAGAGATTGAATTGCTCAACTTAAAGGATAATTTCTCGGTGAGGCCAACCTTTGATCCTCGTAATTACCTTCCAATTGCAAAGCTCAATCTAATTCACACCCCTCAAATTGAAGATTTCTACATTGATCTGTATCACGAAGTTGAGCTCAGAAGAAAGGACCACTCCTTGTTGGCCTTGGAAAATATCATCCAATATGGTGTGGCCATTGTCCTGAAAGGTTTCCAAGCAACTGATCAAGAAGTTGATCAGGTTTATCTAGACACAGATGGGGACAATTGACTGTTCACTGAGATTGATAGAACTAAGGCACCTCAAACTATTGAGGAAAGGGTTAAGGACACTCTATATTGCACCAAGCATTGGTGCAAGAAAAGTAACCTCATCTACCTTGGAGTAGACTTTACCATGTCTCCCTTGGGAAATGCACCCACGAAGCCAGAGCACTTGCCAAAGGGCAAGGGAAAAGATAAAGAGGGAGAGAAAATTACTGAACAAGAGGAAGCTCCTAAAAGTCCTCCTTCTGCTACTGAAGAATAGGTAGTAAGCCTGATATCCCCTAAAGAAGAAGAAGCGGTAAGTGTTCTAATGGGCACATCCACTTAGGATGTTGCCACTACTACAATTGTTTAGGTACCCACTATCCCCTCTCCTGCTCCTTCTCCTCCTCATGTCACTCAACTGACCACTCCTTTGGTTGTGTCTTGTCCCCTGTCTTCTATCATTCCCCCTTCCTCTTCCTCCATCTTCTCTTCCCTCATGGATCTGTCCCCCAACATTTCCTCTCTCATCTCACAAATCCCTTCCACCCCCATCATTTCCTCCCCTGTAGTGACTCCTATTTCCATAAGCATTAGTGTGTCGAAACCTTTTTCCATGCCGCTAGCAAGTGTTTCGACACACTTCCCCATGTTAACTACAGTTGTTCCTTCTTCCACCCCTATTTCCTCCTCTCCCTCTGGTCCCACTTCCCTAAGTCTAGAATGGATCTCCAGAAACATTAGCCAATACAAGAGGAAGGTCCCCATTGCACCTATGGACTTCTATATTATTCTGGCCAAAGGGACTAATAATTAAAAGGCCATAACCCGCTTCTCTCAGAGTGTTTCAGGTGAAAGGGTTATGGAGATCACATACCCTGATCCCACCAAGAAGAAATAATATCTGTCTCCTAAAAATTTTACAGTGACTCAGGTCACGTTGGGAACATCCTCAGAGAGCCTGCAAGGAGAGGCTCTATCTGTAGTCGATGCCCTTTACAAGAAGCTTCAGGAAGCGAAGAAAGAGAAGAGAATATTGAAAGGGAAAACCAAACATCTTCTCCAAGCCCTGCAAAAGATGTGCAATGCACCTCCTGTAGCTGCCACTGAAACTCCTGAAACCCTTAGTCAGGAGAAGATAAATGAATATGCCAAGGTGACCAAGGTGTAGCAGTGTCCACCTGGAGAGAGAAAATCCTAAAAGATAGTGAGGAAGTGATCACAAATTTCACAGAGCTATATCAAAATATAGATCAAGCTAAAAAATAACTCCAGGTGATTGAAGGGTTTGACTTCAGAAGCCACTTTCGATATAGAATCTATCAACAACCTTCTGGCCTACCGTAACTTTGTTGGATAGCTAATGGAGGTAGGTAATGAATACTTCAAACTCCTGGAAAGACAAAGAGAGGAATGTTAAACTTGCGAAGTCATCGGGGATCACACCAAAGGTCCCACTCAGGATCAACTTCAAACGATGGTTATCAAATTCATGGAGTATCGAGCTCAATTCCACATTTCCTCCCCTGAGCACAAACAGGATACTACTTTCCAGCCGAAGGACGACAACGAATACGCTTCTTCCTCCTGATATTTATCCCATTTTTGTCATAATATCTACAAGAATGTTGGCACAAATGATGACATCATCCTTGTTGCACCATGGGATGTTGTCATCCACCAAGTTGCCCCAAAGTCAACAGTTGACTTTTAGATATTTTGTAAATATTTTGTAAATAATTGTTGGCTCCTTTCTACCTTCTTTCTCCTTCTCCTTCTATAAATACTTGGATACTTGTTGTATTCAAGCAGTGAACATTTTTTAGATGAAAAATAGAAGTGAGAGGAAAAAGGCTTTGTACTTTTTGTAATAGAAAATATTAATACAAAAATTAAGACTTTGTGCTCAATGGATGTGTTATGTACATTAGATCTTTCTTAAGTTTGATCTGTGTTGCTTTTCTGTTAGATCTATCTCTACTTTTTTGTCATTTGCTCATCAGTATTGCTTTTTTCATTTATGCAAGTAGGTTTGGCTCTGTTTACTACCAGCCCAAAACATAAACCCTCTGACCTTTCTACTTTGGAATTCATTTCTTTTCCCCCTTCAGATCTAGTCTATCTCCATTCCTCCCTTCACTCCTTTTTGTTCATAGTCAGAAATACCCCTATTTGGATGAGATCCCATACCCTTGAAGGCAGAATACTGTAAGACTTGCACAGATTCCTACTGGTAGAATAACAATAAATCAGTTTCACTTTGCTATCTCAAAGAGTGGCTATGCCCTGCACACTATTGGCTCATTTATCCATAGATCTACCCACCTGACAGATTTTCGGACCAACATTTTTTGGTGACTTTACTGGGGAAAGAACCATATCTATGTGAGTGTTATGACACTAAGAGTTTTTCAAGCAAGTGCGGTGATTAAGAAAATAAATAAAACTGTGGAAATCACTACCTGTTTGCAAATCTTAACTTTTTGCTTTAAAATCCAAAAAAAATTCCAGAAGTGATCGTAAATGAAATTTTTCTTCAGAGATCCATAGATTTGGACTAGTTAGAAACCTTTATTTTGCTAAGTTTTTATAAAAACCCGTATATTTCCATAGATCTGAGATTCTAACAGTTTGGGACACATATTTTCAAACCTTTGTCATAATAGTCGAATCTGAATGATCAAAAAAATCAGCTGTAATCAGTTGCCCATCATTTCTCATTCTGCAGCTGTACCTCCTCTATGATCATTAAACCACAATCAATATTGAACAAGAGTTTTAAAATGTACCCTCTTTGGAGAATTACTATAGGCCACATACAATGACCTCTTGTTTTCCATGTAAAATTAGAAAAATCAGCAAGTATGAAGTCCCTAAGAGTTCTAAAACTCATGGGCTAAGGACAGTGCAGATCCTAAGTGATGGATCATATACACTCAAAATGGTTTATGCCATTACCTCCCTTCTCATAACTTAGGATATCCCATGGAGAATTTGATCCTCAATATTAGTTGTGGCATGCAGATCTAGAGACATATCCTCCCTCATTATTACACTTAACATGCTTCAGTAACTCGTTTGAGTTCAACTGAACAGCTATGCCAGACAGACCCTCACTCTCCACGAAGTAAGAACTAAGTATTTCGCAAGGTTCACTCGCAAAATCATCTACTGAAATAGATGTGTGGGTTACTCCAAAGAAGGCAATCTACGCTAGAACTGATAGACACTAGTCTTCTTTCTAAATTGTCTTTGTAATGGGTCGTCAACTCAAGGGTAAACACTATGGGCCTCGTCTTCCCCTGTTCCACATACAGTTTACCAAATATTCCCTCATTTTATTTTCAAGAATTTCCTGAGATTTGATGGGAGTGGTTATCAAAGCACTAATTTTACATATGAGTCTAGCTTTGATCATGTCATGCAACATCCACCCATAAAACACCATGAAGATGTGTTGGTACTCCTGTATTTTAGAATATATTTCTTCTAAGGGATCCTCCTCCATAACCTTGAGTTTCTAGCTTTGTACCGGCCGGATCTATCACCATTTGGTGCCACATTTTGAACCATAAATGAAGTACCCTAGGTGTTATGTATTCACAATATCCATTTACACCTGTCTCTACCCAAGCCCACTCAACTTCTAACCGCTTCAGGATGCCAATGCAAGCCATTCATGATTTTATCACACATTTCAACTCTAACTCACCTAATCTTGTAAGCCATCTATGCATAGTTGACAAGCTCCATAAATTTATAAGCACTCTGTGCCACTTCTAAGCTATGTGAACACTCTTCAGCTCTGATTGATAGAAACTTTGATTTATTCAAAATAAAGGTATCCAAATGACTACCCTAGCCCCCGCTCAAGCTACATCCTTTTTCATGACCCTCCAATGGTGAAATTTTTACTTTTGACCTGGCGACTTTTAAGTTACTTTTTCCATCCAAACCTAAGGCTCCAACTCTCTTCTGACAAGCCACATAATGACTTAGACCTCATGTGCTACATTCCAGTAACCTTCTGGTGCAAAAATACTACTTGCTCTGCATTATAAAGGCAATTAGCTTCAAGATTCATCCTCCACTTCATACTGAGATATCCCACAGAGAAACCTCACTGCCATTATATGCCCCACAAAGGCCACGGTTTACCATGCTACTAGCTTAGCTCCACGGTTGGCACTACACGATCACTTTACCTCGATGCCCTATTTAATCATCGAAGAGGAGGTCTCAACCTTCCTCATGAAGCACCTTCGTCGCATAGGTGAAGATGATCCAGATGTCAGTGACCCTAAAGTTGGCGACTCTACAATCGGGTATATGGACTTTGACCATGAGCCAATGTGATGAATAAGAGGGCACAAACCATTTTTATCTCTATAGAGGATCATTCCACCCCACACTAAGGGTATGTGTGGTCCCACTGTACAAGGAAATCACTATAGTAGTAAGTTAGCTTCCAAGCATGCTAAAAGAGCATGCTGTATTATACAAAACATTCATCCAACCATTACTAAAATCATGGAAATCAAGGTCCTAGGAAACCTCATATAAAGGAATGCAATAACGAAGAAATCTAATGTATTAGAAATACTGCCATCTTACAAAAACCAAGTCAACCTTCTCCTATTTCCATAAAGACCAGGTAACCTTTCCCTACTCATCATTGAAATAACCAGGAAATTGTGTCCTTCATGCAGTGCCTATAACCTAAGAAGCATTCTGACACTAGTATCGATAACACTATAACAAGACCAAGATTCCACCCAATGCACTTGAAGCTGAGTATATTGAGGGTGGCGTGAGAACATGATCAGCTCATACAAAAGAACCGAATCTATCTAACTGAAATCTTGTTATACTTTAATCATATCTATCTTAAAGTTATGCTTTCTATCATGCCTTTTCTTTCTTCTAAGTCTCAACAAGACATGGTTGTCTCGTCATTCGCATCCAGGACTACAATTGAACCTTTTATAAATGTGCTCCCTCCTAATTCAATGTTTATCATCCAGACCTCCTGAAACAACGTAATACATTCTGGAGCTTAACCAATAGATGACATGCCAGTGAAGGTCGCTGAGTGCTCTGCGTCTTACTCTTACCAAGCCTTGAAAGTGTGTTGTCTTATTCATCTTTTTGTAGGTTTTCTTGTATGCCCAAATTACATTAGAGACTTTATCACCCCAATCTTAAATTCTAAAATCACACATCTTTGTCAATGTGTTTCCCAATATCTTGTTGAAAGCCTCAGTAGTTCCATTAGCCTATGGAATCTGGTGGAGAAATTCATATGGACTGGTCCAAAGCAAGAATCCGCATCAAGGGTGTAATGCATACTTTGGAGCCTGAGTCACAAAAGAAGTACCTGGTCACCAATTCTAACAACCCCAAAGCCCAAATTCTCTTCGAATCATCAGGGATGGGGAACTAATTCTTATCCACTGAGTCTGATAAAATGGACATTCTCATCCAGGAGGAGGACCTTAACAAGGTATGGACACAGCAGTTTGATGGCAGTTATGTAACTAGCGGATGCGGTGCTAGAGCTATGATAATATCTCCTGAAGAGGAGATTTTTCCTCTCTCTTTCAAGTTGCAGTTTTTCAATACAAATAATACTGCTGAATATGAATCTTTGCTACTTGGCATGCAAGTTGCGAAAGAAAGGGGAATGAAGAACCTAAAAGTAAAGGGCGATGATGAGCTAATCGTTAATCAAGTAAAAATAATATACCAAGTAAATAATGAAAGGATCAGACATTACCACAACACGGTATGGGATAACATTGAGGAATTTGACGCTTTCTCAATAAAAGCTATTCCAAGAGCTTAGAATGACATGGATGATTCATTTGCCGTCTCAAAATCTCTTATGCTCCCTCACCAAGTGTTGAAAATAGACACATAAACCATTGAGGTAGTCTTCTGCCCAAGCGTGCTAGACAATTCTCAGCACTGGCAGGTATTCAACGATGACAAACAGCTTATTACCTTTCTAGAGAAAGCAGAAAATTTCAGTGTGCTTCATTTTGAAGGATATACTTCTATTGGACGTATTGGCATGGTCCTATGTCGATATAAATTAATTCAAGCCTAAGGACGTTCAACATGACATCCTGTTAAAAGATGATGTCAAACCCTTTCACCAGAAACAGAGGAACTATAATCCCAAGATCTTAGGTAGAATCCAAGTAGAAATACAGAAGATGTTGGATGTGAGGATTATATTTCCTATCCATCACAGTACCTGTGTTGCAAACATCGTACCAATATGAAAGAATAATGGTGAGATACGCATATGCGTAGATTTTCACATTCTGAATCAGGTGTCCTTGAAGGACAACTACCCACTTCCCATAATGGATCAAGTTCTACAGGTAGTAACCGGTTCAGAGATGTTGTCCATGCTTGACGGTTTTTTAGGCTATAATCAGATTGAGGTCTTGCCTGAAGATCGATTAAAAACAACATTCACTACTCCATGGGGCACATTTTCCTACAATAGGATGCCTTTTGGCTTGACCAATGCTGGTGCCACCTTTCAGCGAGCGATGGACTTCGCATTCAAATGTATGATGGGAAATGTCATCATAGTTTATCTAGATGACTTAACTTTGTTCTCTACAAGGCAAAGTGATCATTGTGATCATTTGGAGAAAATATTGATTACATGCCGAGAGCACGGGATTTCCCTAAATCCAAAGAAGTTTGTTTTCGGGGTCACTAAAGAAAATTTACTGGGACACATTGTTAGCAAGGAAGGAAAAAAGATAGATGTCGAAAGGGTTAAGGCTATTCAGAGCCTCACCTTACCCACAAGCAAGACCGGTGTTCATTCTTTTTTTAGAAAGGTGAATTTTCTCAGATGCTTTGTCCCTGACTTTGCTGAAAATACTCGGCACATATCAAATATGATGAAAGGGTCGCAACATTTTTCGTGGAGCAAAGAATGAAAGGCATCATTCGTGGACATAAAATCCTGCCTTGCTCATGCACCTGTCCTTATATGTCTCGATTTCTCCAAGGATTTTATCATGTACAGCTATGCATCTGAGCATACTTTATCAGCCATCTTAATGCAAAAGAACTTTGAGGATGCTGAATCCCCAATCACTTTCATGAGCTCCCCTCTCAAGCCTCATGAATTGAAGATTTATCAGTTAGAAAAAGACGCCTTCACCATTGTCAAAGTAGTCAAGAACTTATGGTATTACATTCTAAACTCTCATACAGTAGTGCTAGTTCCTGACATGACAGTTAAGTCTATCCTAACTAAACAAGAGTTAGGAAGCTTACGAGGAAATTGGGTCGCAAAGATCCAGGAGTATGATCTAGACATAAAACCAACCAAGCTGGTAAGAGGCAAGGGCCTATGTCAGCTTATGGCTGAAAACAAAGATTCAGGGGTACCTAAAGAGAAAAATGATATTGACAGAATGCAAGGCCAGCTAGAGAAAGTTGATTCTCTAACTATAGTTCTATTCGTTGTGACTAGTGACGAATGGTATTCAGACATGAGTTTCCAACTCATCTAACTTCAAAGGAGAAGTAGACCGTAAATTTCAAGGTAGCCAGATATGTCATATGGGATTACGGTTTATACAATCGCAGTATTGATGGCATCTTCTTGCGATGCATTGAAAAACTGCAACAAATCAAATTGCTTGAAAGTTTTCATGACTCAGCCTGCAGAGGTCACTTCTCCTCATTCATAACAGCACATAAGATCATCCGGGCTAGGTACTACAGGCCAACACTATTTCAGGATACAGCCACCTGGGTAGCAAAATGTGAACTCTGCCAATAGTTTGTGGGCAAGCCAAATTTGGCTTCTTTTCCCCTCAGGCCCGTTGTTATTGACGAACCATTTAGGCAATGGGGAATTAAATTAATCAGAGCACTACATCCCTAATCAAGTGCCAGACATAGTTATGTCCTAACACTAACAGACTGCTTCACCAGATGGGTGGTGGCCATACTTGTTGAGAATGCCACCTCTGAAGTTGTTTGCAACTTTATCAAAGAAAATATCATCGTGATATTTGGCATCCCACACAAGATAGTTGTTGATAATGCTTCCAAATTCTCCTCATGGGAAGTTATCAATTTTTTCTATGAATATAGGATAACCTTGGCTCATGCCTCAGATTATTACCGCCAGGGAAATGGTAAGGTAGAATCCAGTAATAAGAACCTAGTGACCATCATACGGAAGTTGGTCGATGAAAATCAGCGGTCCTGGCATAAGTTATTGTATGATACTTTTTGGGTGGACCGTATTACTCCGAAGAGGTCTCTCAGTATGTCACCTTTTCAAGTAGTATATGGAATCAATGTTGAGCTCCCCATTTTCGCTGAGCTCCCTGCTCTACGCTTGGCACGAGCGATCGAAGATGAGACTTTCCATAATTATCTTGAAAAGACAATCAAGTATCTAACAGAACTTGAAGAGAGGAGAGTAAGGGTGGTCGACAGGATCACCGAACATCAGAATCAAGTCAAGAGAATATTTGATAAAAGGGCTAAGCAGAAGGATTTCCAGGTGGGAGATCTCGTCGTTTTATGGGACAAGCGAAGGGAGCCCAAGGGCATGCACAAAAAATTTGACTCTCTATGGAGGGGGACTTTCAAGATCAAGCATCTCAACGGAGAGAATAACTTCTATCTCTCATATCTGGATGGAACTAAGCTCCCGCTTACCTATAGCGGGCAATATCTAAAAATATTCAGGAATTGGAGCTTGCTCTCTTCTTTGTACAGTTTGTTTTTGTCATGTGTTTGTTTTTGGTTGTGTGTTTGCTTTTTCATCGCCCTTGTTTTTGAATTTGTAACCCAATGGATAGGAACATGTTGATTTGGGATTCTCTAACCTTAAGCTTTGCTCAAAGATAGTCCCCAGAAAGAGCCAACTGTTATCCTGTAAAATTGACAAGGGAAATTTTGTAGGTAACTATACCAGATTTTCCATTTTGGTCCCCCATTGAGGTCTCTTAACGTTCGGAATGCCATAAAATCCATTTTCTGGAAAATCTAATTTTTGGAACTTGGTCATTTTCGACCTTTTTTTTGGTTGGGTATAGTTTTCTTTCACATTACATAAACCAGAATTGTGACCCCTATATTCCTTTAGCGCATTCTATTGAGTGTCAACACTCTGAATGTTGCACCTTTGAATGTTGTGCCTATGAATGTTGCGCCTCTGAATGTTGCACCTATGAATGTTGTGCCTCTGAATGTCGTGCCTTTAAATGTTACGCCTTTAAAAAAAATGCGCCAAGGCACATGTGCCACGTGTCAACACTTTAAAAGTTGCACCACTACGTAAATAAATTTCATGTTGACATCTCCCTAATTACGTCATAGAAAAGTTGGTGGCACATTTATTGCACCTTTTGCTATAAATAGGTGCATCTGACCTGTCATTTTCATAATTAAAAAAATGTGAAAAATTATTCTTCTACACTTGTAAGCATTCCTGTCAACCCCGTGTGTTGCTTTTTCATCGCATTCGTGGATCCCACATCATTTCGTCTATCTTATATATATTCCTGGTAAGTGGCCCTTACTCTTCTTATGGATTGTTTGTGGTATCTTTGTTGTTTTTGGAGGTTAGTGTTATTAAAAAAAAAATGAACCTATGAAGGTAATGCAACTCCAGCCCGTTTTACAAATCAAACCCACCTTCAAACAAGTTTTACTCTCCTTCCAGATTTGCTAACCTAGAAGGCTTTGTCTCAAAATGGATCCCTGTCCCTTTTTTCTCACTTCCCCTCACTGTCAAAATCTACTAACCACAAATCCTACCAAAAGAGTAAAAGTTATAAAACTTTTACAAAACATCCACTATGTTTTCTTTGGCGCAAGTTTCATTAATGTAACATCAAACACAGTCACGCCAAAGGGGTGCACTATCCTTGCATGCAACATTATCCTTTCCCACACCTTTTAAACATAAAATTTCTATAGCAATAGCACAGGCGCAAGCGCAACTACAGCTACATCAACATTTGAATGTTGTTCAGGCCCTTCCCGCACTGCGCCAAAGCTAAATTCTTGGTGCACCTTACCTTAATGATGCACCCTATGAATCTGTACCCCTTGGTACATCATAATGCTTTCCAACATGTACCACATCTGCACTAAAGGCACACCCTAAGACGTTGTTACACTAAATGAACCTGTGCCCAGTTAAAACCCTTCATATGGCAGAGGTGCACATCCATTAACACCAACATTTGAATGTTGTGTGTAGCTTTTCCACACCTTGCGCCCCTTATGGTGTTGTTTTCTTCCATGCAACACTTTCCAAAAAATTTCCTTGCTATTCTGAGACCCTGCAGCCTGTAGTAAAGCTACACCTTACACCCATAAGCTCATGAATTATTGACTTTTGATTTTGTAAGCTTTGATGGACAACTTAACAGCTAACATGGCTCTTCTTCTACGGTGTCATATGCCCCTTGAGGCCCAATATGAATCATGGTGAGATGACCAAGAGTGTGGTCACTACCACAGAGAAGTGGGGAGTGCTATTCATGCAATTCCCCACTTTCACCTATCTCAGGGCCGCCAACTTCTTGGGAGAGCCCAATAAATTACCGAGGTATGCAGGACTGAAGTTGATTCTATTGGAGCTACCTAGACATCTTATCACATACCATGAGAAGTGTCTGAAAAGAAAGAAGGGTGGAATGCCAGTCCCCCTCACGGTAGGCAGGTACACTTGTGCTTCACAAAGCAAAGCCAGGGAGATGTTTGCAGAGCTTGAATTTCTCAACTTAAAGCATAATTTCCCACAAAGGCCAACCTTTGATCCTCATAAATACCTTCCAAGGGAAAATCTCAATCCAATTCATGTCTCTCAGATTGAAGATATCTACGTCAATCTGTATCACGAAGTTGAGCTTAGAAGAAAGGAACAGTCTCGGCTAGCCCTGATAGAGATCATCCAATATGGTGTGGCCATCGTCCCGAAAGGTTTCCAAGCAACTGATCAAGAAGTTGATCAGGTTTATCTAGACACAGATGGGGAAAATTGGTTGTTCACTGAGATTGATAGAAGTAAGGCACCTCAGACTATTAAGGAAAGGGTTAAGGGTACTCTGCAGCGCACCGAGCATTGGTGCAAGAAAAATAGCCTCATCTACCTTGGAGTAGAAAAATAGCCTCATCTAGACAAAGGGCAAGGGAAAAGGTAAAGAGGGAAAGAAAAGTACTACACAAGAGGAAGCTCCTAAAATTCCTCCTTCCACTGCCGAAGAATAGGTAGTAAGACTGAAATCCCCTAAAGAAGAAGAAGCAGTAAGTGTTCCAATGGGCATATCCACTCAAGATGTTGCCACTACTACAACTGTTGAGGTTCCCACTATCCACTCTCCCACTCCTTCTCCTCCTCATGTCACTCAACCAACCACTACTTTGGTTGTGTCTTCTCCCCCATCTTCTACTGTTCCCCCTTCCTCTTCCTCCATCTTCTCTTCCCTCACGGATCTGTCCCCCAACATTTCTTCTCTCATCTCATAGATCCCTTCCATTCCCATGATTTCCTACCCTATAGTGACTCCTATTTCCATAAGCATTGGTGTGTCGACACCTTTTTCCATGTCGCCACCAAGTGTTTCGACACACTTCCCTGTGTTCACTGTAGCTGCTCCTTCTTCCATCCATGTTTCCTCCTCTCCCTTTGGTCCCACTCTCCTAAGTCTATAATGGATCTCTGGACACCTGAGCCAATACAAGAGGAAGGTCCCCATGGCACCTATGGACTTCTCTATTATTCTGGCCAAAGGGATTAATAAGAAAAAGGCCATAACCCGCTTCACTCAAAGCGTTTCAGGCGAAAGGGTTATGGAGATCACATACCCTGATCCCACAAAGAAGAAAGAAGATCTGTCTCCTAAAGATTTTATAGTGACTCAGGTCACAATGGGAAAATCCTTAGAGATCTTGCAAGGATAGTCTTTATCTGTAATAGATGCCCTTTGCAAGAAGCTTCAAGAAGTGAAGAAAGAGAAGAGAATATTGAAAGATCAAAACAAGCATCTTCTCCAAGCCCTACAAAAGATGGGCAATGCACATCGTGTAGCTACCACCAAAACTCCTGAAACCCTTAGTCAGGAGAAGATAAATGAATACACTAAGGTTGGTGAGCAAGGTGTAGTAGTGTCCACCTGGAGAGAGCAAATCCTCAAAGATAGTGAGGAAGTGATCACAAAGTTCACAGAGGTGTATCAGAATATAGATCAAGCTAATAAAGAACTCCAGGTGATTGCAGGACCAATCTCCGAAGAGTTGGACCATGCCAAGTTACAACACGAGAAATTTCAGAAGATGCTCAACTTCCCAGTCGATGACTTAATGAAATGTGGCGTCTTCAGTCACCCAAGAGCACCCAAAAAAGTCCTTGCTACTTTGGACTATTGGGTTGACCAAATGGAATTTGTCTTGGATAAAATAGACAAAATCAAGGAGGAAGACTTTGATGCAATGCATCAAATGGACTAGATCATTTTAAGGATGTCTCCAGGTTTGCTCACCCCATCATATGCCTTGAGGAAGGCAGATGACACTATTCAGCTCTTCAAGGGAATCGCGTCACAGGGTTTGACTTCAGATGCCACTTTTGATATAGAATCTATCAACAACCTTCTGGCCTGCCTCGACTTTGTTGGATACCTGATTGAGGAAGGTAATGAATACTTCAAACTCCTGGAAAGACTCAGAGATGAACGGGAAACTTGCGAAGTCATCGGGGATCACACCAAAGGTCCCACTCAGGATCAACTTCAAACGATGGTTATCAAATTCATGGAGTATCGAGCTCAATTCCACATTTCCTCCCCTGAGCACAAACAGGATACTACTTTCCAGCCGAAGGACGACAACGAATAGGCTTCTTCCTCCTGATATTTATCCCATTTTTGTCATAATATCTACAAGAATGTTGGCACAAATGATGACATCATCCATGTTGCACCATGGGATGTTGTCATCCACCAAGTTGCCCCAAAGTCATCAGTTGACTATTAGATATTTTGTAAATATTTTGTAAATAGTTGTTGGCTCCTTTCTACCTTCTTTCTAATTCTCCTTCTATAAATAATTGGATACTTTTTGTTTTCAAGCAGTGAACATTTTTTAGACGAAAAATAGAAGTGAGTGGAAAAAGGCTTTGTACTTTTTGTAATAGAAAATATTAATAGAAAAATTAAGAATTTTTGCTCAATGGATGTGTTATGTACATTAGATCTTTCTTAAGTTAGATCTGTGTTGCTTTTCTATTAGATCTATCTCTACTTTTTTCTCATTTGCTCATCAATATTGCTTTGTTCGTTTATGCAAGTAGGTTTGGCTCTGTTTACTACTAGCCCAAAACATAAACCCTCTGACCTTTCTGCTTTGGAATTCATTTCTTTTCCCCCTTAAGATCTTTCCTATTTCCGTTCCTCCCTTCATTCCTTTCTGTTCACAGTCAAAAATACCTTTACTGGCATGAGATCCCATACCCCTGAAGGCAGAATAGTGTAAGACTTGCACAGATTCCTGCTGGTAGAATAGCAATAAACAAGTTTCGCTTTGCTATCTCAAAGAGGGGCTATACCCTGCACACTGTTGGCTTGTCTATCCATAGATCTTCCCACCCGATAGATTTTTAGACCAACATGTCATTACTAGCATTCATTCATTGAGAAAAGTGTAGCATCGACATGTGAATGGTGTTGTCATGTGTCTATGTGATTCGATGCATTATGTAATTGTATTATGCATTGTTGAGTTTCTCTACTTGGAGCCCTTTTGGTGTTGTGTAGTGAGCAATGAAAGTAAAAAATAAATTATCCTGGTATTTTTATTGTTGTATTTTTCCGTTGAAAATGTGGGTGTTACACTTAGCAACTTGGTCATCCTAGCTATATCGACAAATCTTAGGGAATATGTTGTAATTTCTTGATTTTTCCCAGAAGAGTTTTTTTTGTAAACAATTTTCAACCAAAGAGTGGTGCGTAGTAAAAAAAAATGATTCACAACAACTCAAAAGGTGAGACATTGACTGAGATAGGGAACTTGTTTTGAAAATAAAATGACGAGATGATCCATTTAAGTTAGACCATATGTGTTTTTATAGATAAGAATTTGAATCATCATAAACTCTTTAGGTGAGACTTTTACCGGGCTAGGGGCATTGTTTTGAGAAGAAAACGAGGTGATGTTCTATCTAAGTTAGACCAAGTGTGGTTTTTCTAAATTCTTAGACTTAGTCAATATATTTTACTATAGTTATCAAAACAAAAAAACATGTTACTCTTCCATATTCAAAAATTTTTTATGTACAAAATACTTTATAAGGACAAAATTTGTTCGAGTTAATTTTTTTTTCTATTGATAAAACAAGGAAAATATCTATCGGAGTTGTTCCGCATGTTTTTCATCAAAACCATATTTCTTTCATCCATAATTTTTCCTTCAGTTATCAAAATTACAAACCTAAATCATTGACAAAATTTCCTGAACCAGTTTTACACTCACATTTGATACTTTTTTTCCTAACTTCATTAATTGTTACAATTATGTTGTTATGTTGTTGTATTTTTCCTAATTTCCTTAGAAAAATTTAAACATCCAAAAACTTAGTAAAAAAATCTATTTGCGGCTATTACACTACCGACATTTTGTATCTTCTCTTAGAAAAGAATTATAACATCTAAATCTTGAAAAATTCCCATTTATAGGCATTACATAAAAAGCAATTCTTATAGTTCCTTGAAAAACCTCATTAAAACATATAAAACTTTGAAAATCATCATTCTACAACTATTACATTGCCTGATTTTTCTTAGAAACCATTTTTTAACATTCACCCAAGCATTCAAAATATTTTAAAAACATTCAATTTATATCCATTACGTTGTCAAAATTAACTCAGGTATCCTCCACACAACATACATTCAATACACATACATCATTCAAATTTATTCACCATTGCACCTCTAACTCGGTTAGGACATAGAAGACGTGCTCCTAATCCTTTCCTCTGGAATCCTCCAGAAAAATCCTATAATGAGGAGTAGGAACTTTTTTTATCACAGTGGGAGAGAAGAATAAATGCCTCATGACTTCTTCAAACACAACCCCGCCCATGTAGACGACTTTACCTTTCAAAACAAAGATCAAATCCTACGACACCTAGTCGAATTATGTGTTAAACTACACTCTGATTTCAATATAGCCATTCTCAATTCTATGATTGGAGGGGAAGAGCACACAAAGCTTCCTCCTTTCAGTATTCTTTAAAACATGAAACATGAAACATGCTTCTACGTTGACGCAACTTGAGGTTCTGAATGATGAATCTGCAGCACCCAAGACCGAAAAATGGAAATTATGTACCCTTTTTTAAAACTCCATCATGAAACCACAATGGATGGTGAAGAATCCCTACCTACACTGCATAGCGGAGACATAACAATACAACAACAATTTCAAGATCTTAGTTACGCATTGGAATCTTTAGCTTCTTATGTTAATAGGGAAAGCATAGATCTTCTCACACAAACAAACCTAAAGTGAAATATGCCACACAATATATGGAAAACCCTCGTAGTGAAGCTTAAAAATCCAACTGTACTCATATACCCACCACATCATCACACGACTACATCTTTGACTAGGAATGATAGTATATGAAATATGCAATTGTTGGATTACAAGAGAACAATATTGGAAATGATAAGAAGTATCACTTTGAATATTTGTTTCTCTATCTCTTTGATTGATAGATGTAGCCTATTCCCTTTCCACCTAGTTTTGATTTCCCAAAATTTGATAAATATAATGGAAAGGGTTCCCCTAGAGATAATGTAAAAGAATTACTCATGACATGTGAAGAAGTTACATATAGTGATAATCATCTTATTTTCTTGTTTCCATAGAGTCTTGGGTGTCAGGAACTTTAATTGTTTGTCCATCTCTCGAAAAGGCCCATCTCTGCTTTTTAAGATTTATCAAAAAACATTAATTTCCATTTTTCGTTCAATATGGAGAGAGATATCACAATGCTAGACCTATGCAATTCCAAAAAAATTAAAAATGATAATTTTGTCATTTTCCTACAATGATGGAGGGGGGTTAGATAGTTGTTTCCCTTGTTCCATCCCCAAGAAACAACTTGTAAGTATTGTTGTGCCAAACTTACACCATGATATTTCCACCCAATTTTTAAAGCATTGTGTAAGAACCTTTAAATAATTCATCAACAAATGATGTCGAATTGATAAGGCCTTATTAGTAAAAGGTGTTCTCAAACCTTTTCAATGTGATTATGACGCGAAACCTATGGAAATGCCTAAACTTTTTAATAGGAATAAGAATGTCATAGGTGATGTAAATAATGATTGCAAATATGTACAAGTGATCCAAAATAACCCACACCAAAAAACCACTTTAACTAGAAATAAAAATAGGGGATACAATCTTCTTACAGAGTGCTTATCATCCATTCCTAAACAAATTGATTCGACGAATATGGTGAAATTTACTAACACCAAACCTTTTAGGGGTGATGCACCTAAACCATTGTGGTAGAAAAATCATTAATATTATGAGTATCATTGTGTCAAAGGTCACATCACGGATTGATGTATGAAATTAGAAAACTTCATTCAAGATCTACTAGATCGCGGAGATATAAAATTTGATGCACAACAATGCAACAAGTAGTCGAATAATAATATGGGAACCCACAAGGAAGACATCCCCATACATAAACAAGCATAAATGAAGTTGGATCAAGGTCAATCTTTATAGGATAAAAGTAACAACCATATTTTTTTCTCAAAAATTTGATCCATTCGATTCTCTCAGTAGTTATATTCATCCTATAGTAGCATGAAACCCAAGACAACACAAAGGTTAGATTAGAAAAATTATTGAATATTTTATTTGGAAACAAATTTGGTTGCAAAATTTAGATTAATTTTCAATTATCCAACCAACATTATAACTATATAATAATTTATATTATTAAATCTCATTTAGGTTTAAAAACTTCATTCCTATAATGCTCATTTAATTTAATAATACGGTTGAAGGGTCATTTAATAATTTTTTATGTGAGGGATAAGTCTAAAATCACCCTCCCACTGGTTAAACACAATTTAATTAAATTCATATAATAGCCATAGCCTAATTAGTAAGGAGTAAATTGACTTAATTTATCGCAAGGGTCGTGACTTTTATTACAAGACAACAATTAATCAAAAAGGTTATAAAACAATTTTAATTCTACACCACTTAAGTGGCCCCATTCAATCTCGACCCATGCATTTCATGTAAAATATTCTCACCTAATCCTCACCCAACTTTTTTAGGGAGCATTCCTAGCCATTGGATGGGATAAATCTAAGCCATTGTATCTAAGGATTTCAAATAACCCTAATCATCTCTATGGAGAGTTTTTATTCTTTCATTTGACTTATTTTTGTCAATTCTATTTTCAGGTTGTAGGGAAGGAGAGGAAGCCATGGAAGATAAAAGAAGGAGCTTGGGATGGATACACACACCCATGGTTATTTTTTTTTATTTTGATAAATTATTCGACCCTCTCCTTCGGTTTGGTCTTAATTTTCATTATTTGTAAAAAAATTCAAAGTAAATACCCATTTGGGTATATAGCATTTTGCCAATAGATCTAGCATTTTTTTTGTTCATTGTAAGCTTATTTTGATGTATTTTCCCTTCTTGGAAATTTGGGTATTTTACCCTATTATGATAAATCTATTTTTTTAAGTTTAATATACACTTACTTTCTTATATATATATATAGATATATTTATATCTCCATATATATGTGTGTATATATATATTTATACACCAAATTTCTTATAATATTAATATACCCGAAAATAATTTTTTTTTAAAAATAGATATATATATATATATATGCTAAGGAAGATATGCGGTTTAACAAAATTGAGAGATCGCAATCTGTGGTTATGGTAGTTTGGCTGACTGTATTTATTAACAAGTAGGTTTGTATATAGACAATCTTTATTAGATTGGGGGGAGGGTCATCGACCCCACCCCCTATCCCATATAAAAATGGGGTGGGGTCGGTGACCCTCCCCTCTTTATAAACAATACAAAACATACAGCTGCGTGGGCTAAGACCCCATGCAGCCCCTTACAAAATAAACTTCCTTTATTAAAATTAATTATTTTTATTTTTGTAATTAATAGTTTATTTTTATAATTAATATAAATATATATAACAATAGTAAATAATATTATTAACTAATTATAATATTAATATAATTAATAATATTAAATATTTATAACTATTTAACTCCTATATATATATATATATAAATAAAGGAGATCATAATAAGTTTATATATAGTAAAAATTTAGACAACCTTATATAATGAAACTTAATCATAATTATATCCAAAGAAGGAGGGTATACATACATACATACATACATACATACATACATATATATATGTATGTATGTCATGTATGTATATATGTACACAGAGAGAGATAGTTCAATCCATTTAAAACTAAAATTGAAGTAATAATAAGATTTCTTACACAACTCCATACATTTAGCAATAAAAGAGAATTTCACTCATTATAAAAAAAAGATTAATACAATTCTTTCTTTCTTTCAACATGACTAGAGAGCAACTATAGTTTAAAATATTTCAATGTAGCTTTTATTCAATAAGAGTAATAGTATCTTTTCCTTTTTCTTCTTTCAACAAGATAAGTAGTTCTTTCTAACAAAGGATATAACAAAACTCTCACTCTATTCAACTAAATCGCAATATTTTGGGATGAATAGAATATGCAATACTTTCTTTCAGTCACCAATTTTCTTTCTCAACACATCTATCTTATAACTTTGGAAAATCATACAAGTGAAGGAGAGCTTCTTTTCAATCACTCCACAACTCAACTTTTTTCCTTTTAGTTTTTACTTTCAAATTTGAACAAATGAATATACAACATTTATTTTAAGCATACAAGGATTACAATCCTCCACTTAAAGTGGGAATAATGAAATGAAAAAATTTACAACATAATTTTATTTAACAAGGCCAAAATACAAGTCTCCAATTTGGCATGTCTTTTCCCCATTGTAGCTCCAATCTAGCTAACTTCAATATTTCACAACAAGGATCATAATGCAAAAGTAAGGGGGAGTAGGAAATGCTCTCTACCCAAACTTTAATCCATTTAAAGGAGAAGGCATCCCCTTAATGGGTCCCGAGCCCCAACCAAAGAACAATGAGGGATCTTGAGCAACATTTGACAAATTTACAAAAAACATGACTTCCACAAACAACATAAATTTCAATATATCTAACACAACTAAAATTGCATACACAACAAGTTTTCAATATTCTCAAAAACACAAAGGTTTGAAACCAAACAAAATGGAGCAAGGACTATGGGAAAACCACCTCCTTTTTCCTCCCAAGTGAAAAAAACCAACAACACAATATCCTTATCTCTCCCTTACAAGTATGCAACAAAAATGACCATAATTTATTTTTCATTACCAATAGGTGAAACTCTCAATCACACTCCAACCAAATGCATACATTAAAAAACTCTCTTTTTACTCCTCAATGGTCCCCATGAGTCCATCTCCCACACTCAAACTATGTCATGTTTCCCAAACACATAAAATCACATTCACAAAACTCAAACAAACTTAACGAGCAACCGATATTTAAAAATCAACAAACATAGTAAGAAAAACAGCAATGGTGGATAGCCTACCTCTCCATCAAGATCCAAGAAAACTTCACTTCACAATTCTTTCACACCTCCAAGCCAAGAAATATCCCAAAATCACTCAAATAAAAATCCTAATTTCAAAAAATGCAAGGTAAGAAAAATAAACAAGTAACCCCTATTCCATAAAAATTCAACAATAAATAGAAATGGAATGTGAGGATAATAAGGTGGTTCTATATAGGATGTCACTTGATCATTAATCCATTCCCACACTCAAGTCAACACACCATGCCCAAGACAATAAATGAGCATGTAAGAGCTACGACAACCCACATGGCACACAAACTTGCGCACCATGCCTTCTAAGGACAAAATTAATTGTGACAAGAAAAAGGTGCAATTATTTTGACCCTTTTACACTCCAAAAAGGATAAATAAGTCAATAATTCTCCCCAACCCATAGGTATGGTTGTTGGGTAAATGTAAGAGGCATGGGACAAGCTTAACTTGTCCCACATGCCTCCAAAAAGGCTTCCCAAGTCAAAATCCGAATATTGGATTTGGACTGCAGTCACACACAAACTAAAATTAATCCCACTTAAACCCACACCTAGTCAATATTATGCCCACAATCGAAGCGCAAGGGTCCTATGCTCTATGATGCACAAGGGCTCCACTCACACCTTCCCTTGTTCTTGCACCATCATTCGAAACTAAGTAATTCGGTCTAATGCAAAACATGAGAGGGATCTGGAATGTATCTCCTAAGTAAAGAAACATGAAAAACATCGTGCACCGCGAGACAAGATGGGTGGCAATTGTAGACGGTAGGCCAAAGGAACGATATGCTCAAAATCTCAAAGGCCCAGTGTCTCATGATACGCAAGGGCTCCAGTGACACTTGCCCATGCTCTCGCCTATAATGCGGTCCAATCAAGGAGCTAACTTAAATCATTTTCCATAATGGATAGTACTCTTTCTAGATGCCTGACATGAAGAAACACCTTCACATCCACCTCAAAACTACAATCTATCTTCCTCTGATTTGCATATTTATTATGTCTATCCTGAGCCTCCTACAACCTCTTTCAGATCATGATAACCTATTTCTCCATGTCCTATAATAACGTCAGCCCAAGAAAAAATTTGTCCTCCAATTTGTCCAACCTTAATGGTGTCTTGCACTCTCTGTAATACGATGCTTGAAATGGATCCATACCAATCAAAACTCTTAAAATTGTTGTTGTAGGAAAAATCCACTAAATACAAGTACTCCTCCCACCTAGACTAATGGTCCATAACATACATCTACAACATATCTTCCAGGATATGATTCACCCACTTTGTCTGACCATATGTCTTTGGATGGTAAGTTTTACTAATGTTGATACATGTCCCCAGGGGAATTTTGCATGGTAGTTCAGAAATGAGAGGTGTATAAGGGATCGTGGTCACAAAATAATCTTCTGCAAAATACCGTGCAGTGTAACAATGTCATAGCTATATAGGTGGTATTCACCAGAGAAAAAAGAGTCACTTTCATCAATATATCCACCATGACCATGATGGTGTCATGGTGGTATCTTGACGTTGGTAGCCCTATTATGAAACACATAGAAATGGTGTCCCATTTCCACTCTGGTATGACATGTAGATATAGAATTCTAGCTAGATGATGATGCTTAGCCTTCACCCTCTGAAACTCTAAACAACGCGACACAAATTGAGTTACATCTATTTGTAGACCTCTCCAATGGTATAGTTTTCTCAAGAGTGTCATGTACATCTTTTTCACCCCTTGGATGGGCTTAATAAGGTGAACCCAATGAGCCTCTACCAAGATATCCTATCTCATTCCTCCACCTCTATATACATATATCCTTGATCAAGGTATAAGTAGGCCATCTGTCTCTAATGGAAATCAATCAAACATCCCTTGAAGGGGTCTTAATGCACTCAATCTCTAATTTGGCTGCAAAGTACAAGCTTTCATGTGGAGGATACTATAAGATCCTACTATGCAAATGGGTATTCCACTAATGTAGCCATAACCAAATGTCTCCATCTAGTCAAAGGGTCAAAAACCACATTCTACTTCCCCTAAGACATGCTCTGGACATCTATGTCTATAGGCACAAAACAACTCCATCCAATGCCACTAATGAGCATTGAGATTGGGCTGTTTGAACAGGTGATCAAAGACTCAAATGCCATAAGTCCTGAGAATGAATCTCCTTCCTAGAAGAAAATGTCTCCATTAAACCAAACCTTGCACAACTACTGCAAGCTCAAGTTCATGATTTATGATGATGGATCTCAGAATCCTTGAGTTTGTGAGATTCAGAGGATTACTTACACTTGGCTCTCATGTTTCAATACACCACCTAATCCTATCATAGAAGCATTTGTTCATACAAAGTAATCATCCTTGTGGATATCAGGTACTGCAAGAGTGGGCAACCTTGTCGTAAGGTACACCTTCAAATTTCTTGAAGGTCTACTCACATCTATCTAATAAGATGAACTTATTCCCTTTCTGCTGATGGGCCAGCTGATGGGGAGTGCAACTTACAGGAAAAATTCATGGATTAAATATGCTAGAGTACCCTACTAACCCCAGGAAACTGCACACCTGAGTCAGGCTATAAGCATGTTGGCCCAATCCAAGCTAATAAGCAGACACAAAGAATAATGATCATTGCTTTGCAATGGCAACTTGACAAAGTCTGTCTTTAGAGTGTTATGGAAACATCACGTCACCCCCAAAATGGAAATAAAATGTGAAACTAGGGCATACGGTGCAATTTCAAAACTCTGGAGCTATCTTAAGTGTGGGACCTTATGAAATGGGACAGCTCTCAAGAGAAGGCCGGTTCCTGTTCCTAATCCTATCTTCTGCAACTACTCCTAATGCAGAAAAAGACCTATCTAAACCTAAACTAAACTTCCAAGGAGATAGGGGAAGATATTGTATGAAATGAAACTGACACTAGAATTGGTGATACACTTAAGAAAAGGAGGTGTTAGATACTGTTATCACCGCATCACGAGCACCCCTAAAGATGCATATACCAGTGCGTATACTTGAACTCACGATGTGATTGGATAACATGAGGTACTATCTCCAAGTTCTGGGACTTGCTACTTGAGATAAACCTCCAGAGAAAGCTGGTTCTTACTCCTAAACTACCTGCCACAATCTACTCTAATGCAGAATAAGCTAACTGTTCTAGTCTAAATTTCCAAGGGACCAGGGAGAGAGAATGCATCAAATGAAAGCCTACACTAAAGCGGTGATACACCAGAAAAGGAGGGTGTGAGAGTAGTCTCCAAATGTGTGAAATACAGAGGCAAAGTGCACACTAGAAGAGGTGATGACAGTTCACCATAATCTAGCAAAATGCATTCACAACAATATTCCAAGCATACACAATGATAATGAATCCCTACATGATCATAATAAATAGACACAATATTCTTATAGAAAGATCAAAGGGGCAAGGAGAATCCAAGAAAACACAGCAGGGGAAGATACATCCACAAACTGGTATTTTATTGCTTCATGATAGGCACAGTTCAATCTATTACAAGATCAAGGGCCTGGATCACCATGCAAGGAGTCCACTACAAGTGGCCTACAACACAATGGATTCACAAAGCAATTTTGGTAGAGCTTTGCTACCCAAAAACTCTCTCCTTTACAATGAGCCCAGCACTCCAATTTATAGAAAAATGCGAAGGAGAAGAGAAGGAAAAAATGGAAATCCCGAAATCTGTCCTTGATCCACCTGTAAGAGGTATTAAATGGATTGAAATGGTTATAAATTACTTGCAAAAGGCTCCCCATACTGTCCCATGTGCTGCAGCAGAGAAAGAATGATGACCATGCCTCTTAATTGCACTCCCAGCTACCAAATAAAACACTGTTCCTGAACCCGGCCACATTTTCTTAAAAACACAATAAATTTCTGATTAAATCCATAATTTCTTGATTTTTGTGCACCGGGCTCAGAACCGCGATTCCAACGCTACCACTTTTGTGTGATTTCGTTGAGAAATACAAAAGTTATGGCCTTCTGAGTGCGGGCAGCTATTTTGGGCCTGGCAGGCGTTTTCTGTCATTTGACGAGAATGAGCATTAGTTGACTAGAGCTGAATATGTTTCCTTTCGTGCTCGTTCCATAAAGTCCAATTTTGTGAAAATCGGATCTCGGAGTCAAAAGTTATGGCCGTATGAATTTTCTCAGGTCAAACGTTGACTTTTCTTCTCTGCCTTCGGCCGCTTCGGCTTTTCGCATCCCTCGCGTCCCTTTGTCCCATTTGTCCCAAATGCTGCGTAGGAAAAATCCTTCCGAACCACCTAAAATGGGCTTCTATGTCCCTTTTCTGCCGGTGACACGTGGCGTGAACTCATTGGCTTTCGGCTCCTTCGGCTATCCGCGTCCCGCGCGTCCCTTTGTCCCATTTGTCCCAAATGCTGAAATTCCCTGTTTTGGCCGAACCAGCCGGTTCACGTACTCTCATCCCAAATGTCCTGGACCAAATTTTCCTGATTCACCCAGTTCGGCCGGTTCGCGCCCTTTTGTCTCAACTGTCCCGGTGCGAAAGTTCTCATTTCGGCCGATCCGGCCGGTTCGTGTACTTCGTGTACCTTTGGCCCAACTGTTCCGGGCTGCCTTAAGTCTTTTTGGCTGACTTGCGTCCTCCACGTACCTTTTGCCTAGATGTCACAGACTGCCTGTTTCAACATTTAGTCAATTTTTTCCATTTTTCGGCCAGTTCGGATTTCCACGTCCCGTGCGTCTCGACGTCCCACTTGTCCCAAATGCTACATAGACCGCCTGGCGGCCTTTCGGCTGGTTCGCGCCCAGATGTCCCTCATGTCCCGACTGCTCGGGGACTAAGACTTAGCCATTTTTCACAATTTTCTTTGGCCCGAACCTTTTTTTTTTTTGCAATTTTTCTTACCTTTCCTCAGAACTTGCTCTCTTCTACTTGGACAGGGGAGTTAGAAAAATATGAGGGGACCCTAGAAACATGACTTTTCACACTCAATTTTCCTGGGACTTGAGAATCTAATGCATGTTATCAAAATTTACCCTGGGGGTGAATTTTGGATAACATTTGCAACTTGAGCTAAAATAGCTTAGGTGTTGTCATCCTATAAGGAGCGATTGAGATAGGTTCCTCTCCTGGAACCAAATCACTATGAAAATCTATCTCATGTGGAGGAGGCATCCATGACAGCTCACTAGGAAAAACATCAGAAAACTCCTGCAAAATGGGGTGATCATCAAGTGAAGTTACACTAGCACAATCCTCTAAACTATCACTAACTCTAATAACATACAATTGAAAACCCTGTCAAGCACACCACTTCAGCTGCATAGCGGAAATAGTGTGAATAGATATCAATCTTCTGAATACAAAAGTCAATGATTCCACTCCCAAATCATTTGCACAAGATTTCACCTTGCTTTGGTAATCAAATCTAGCTATGTGTGCAGATAATCAATCCATGCCCAAGATAACTCCATACGAACCCAACAGAAGGATACAAAGACCCAAAGTAGTGGTAAAGGGTCCTAGGTATACTACACACTCCTTGACTAAGGAATCTATGGATATCTTTTCTCCAGAAGCCATTTCGACATCCTAACTAAGGCCCTGCCTAACTTCCACCAGCCTGCAACACTCTAATAAAGATGAAGAAATGAAAGAATATGAAGATCCTAAGTTAAATAAAATAGGGGTAGAAATACCACCAATGCTACCTATGGTCTCAATCACTATGCCCTGGTGCTCTGCCAAGTGGTTCTCTACTACTGCATATATCCTATGGCTCCTAGCCATGTCACAAACTATAGGCTTAGAAATAGGTGCCTTACCCTAATTAGCACGGTTCTGATGACACTCTCTCCAATGATGTCCATGCACACCGCATCCATAGCAAGTACCATGTCCTCTCCACTGAGTAGATAGTCCTCCACATGGCCTAGTAGTACATGTTGAAGAAACTTATGATTGTCCCATAGATCTATGTGGGTGTTGCGGTGGACGTAATCCTAATGACTATGCTCGAGGTGGAGCCTGAGTCCTGTTAGGCCCCCTAGCTGAAGGTCTGTTTACTATGCCCTCTTTGAGCATCATGGTGTTGTGGACGTTGAAAGTTTGGTTGAGTCTGTTGCTGCTGCAGAGGTGGAGGAGGCCATAAGGTTGAGGAGGTTGAGTATTACTGCTGAGGAGGTGAAACTTCTTGAACTACTATTTTTTATCATGTTCATTCAACCATGTTCCACCAACTACCAACCACTTCTAGCCTCTATAAAATGCAGTCTCCTCCTATGAAAAACCCTCTTGGATTCACAACACCAATTACTCTATCCATTTTTCTCCAATATCTACATATTGGAAGCTCCAAAAATTTACTCGTAGCATGGTCATATTCCACATTTGGAGGTCATTCAAGTGCACCCAAAAATCATTCATTTTAGAAAAGGTTATACAACTTCAAATATTTCACAACCTTTACTTGAGGTTTTCTTTGGAATATTACATCAAGGTTTGTTGTGTTACTTTTACTTTCCATTTATTGTGTTTTCCATATTTTACAGATATTGTGTTGGTATTGATCCTTATAGGGAATTGCCTATAGAAGTTAATGACATCTCTTCTAAATGTGAAGATATATCATTTGATTATAACAGTGACCTAGGGTACCCCTTGTAGTCTCTATGAAGACCTTACCTCTACTAAATTATTTTCTGATACTTTGATTTTAACCTTGTTCCCCTCTACTATTGAAGTAGATATTCTACAACCCATCCTTTATTGATTGGAACCAATAACAACACATACCAATTTATTTATTTAAGAATGAAGAAGAAATCACTTAATTCATGGTGATATGTGTTGACATTAATGTTTGGGATTTGTTGGTGATAAACATTTCTGGGGGAAAAAATAGTGGATTTCTTGCCCTAACACTTTGAGACACCAGGTCCCTCTGCTTGGGTGGTGCACCTCCATTTTATTGTGAATGATGGAAATGGGTAATCTGAGGTTAGCCAAGAGGTCAGGGATCCAATAGGTACACTCCACTATAACCTTGGAAAATTCTTAAAAGGAATCCTAAGGGAAGAATTTTCTTAGTTGTGGGGAAAGTGGAGTGAGAAATAAGACAAGGAAAACCTACTCTGCGAGTTGAAAATAAGATTCTTGCCAAGGTTTCTTGGAAATTTCATATTCACAAGTAAATAGAAAGAAAAATTAAGTTTACTATGCCAATGACAAGAGGAAACCATGCACACAAAGTTTCACAGCAATTCATGAGTCATGAAAAGAAACAAACGCTTTCTTTGTTAACATTTTTATCAAGTTGTACAATGCTGGGAATGGAGGAAAAATAGTGAAGGAAATTATAAGAATCCAATCTCTTTTGTATTTCTAAATTTGTCTCTCTCTTTAGTTTATAAAATTGATAACCCTTAAGTAAGAGTATGCCATTACATTATATAGACTAAGAAGTGACTCTCTTATCTACCATCCACATGACCTTTCATTGTCTAATTCAACTCGTGACTTTTCACCCTTATTAGGATCTAGGGAATTAAGTTCCCTTTTTATAAATCGAAGGAAATTTTGCAATTCAAATTTATAATAAAGTTACTTTAATGAAAAATAAAAACTATCATGATTACATAAAATGATGAATCAAAAAGGGGGTAGAGAAGAAGAGGAAGAATGAGAAAAGAGAAGGAAGAAGGGATGTTGACAAATATGATGCCTTGCCACCTTCTCCTTATTTCTTGAGTGATCTGATGAAATGTCCCAATATGGGGGATTCTGGATCCCTAAATATTTTACACCATGAGAAAAATTCATTTAGATGAGGCACAAAGACTTAAAATTGAATGTTTAGAAACACCTGAATTATTAGTTGGATGACCATAGGTGTCATTCAATGAGGTTCACTCCAAAGAAGTTTAAGGATGGGGTTAAATATCTAATGAAAATTTGATACATATTCACACTGTTGTACTCATCAAAAAGCTTTGATAAAATACATTTTGAACACTTTTTCCCCTCCATTGATAACCATAATTACTCCCTGATACATGATGATAAGATATCTCAGGTCACGAAATTGAGTGTTGAGAAATAATATTTGAGGACTTCTCAATGTGAGCTTGAGGTGGACACAAGCATTACTCATTGATTCTCCTTGATGCCTAATTAATGAGCCACTACAAATCATTTAACTCTCTGAAAAAATCATTTTGAATCACCAAAAATCTTTGAGTGATGAAGATGAATTCATTTGTTATGCCTTGCATTAATTTTAAGCACACTCGAATTAGAGACAATGATTCCAAGACAAATATAAAGGTATCAATGCTCTATTTGAGCCTTGGAATAATATTGCAATCGGTATGAGGATGAAAAATAACAATGACATAAGTCACTACGAAGATGGTAGCAACTTTTTTCAATTGGAACTGAAAACTACTATTTTTAAAAAATTTGTCCCATGAGATGTTATTTTAGGAAGTCCCACTTTTTTTGGTCTTACTTGTTTCACTGAGGAGTTTCCTCTCACATTACGGTTTTGTTACCAATCTCTTGGGCTAAATTTGAAGAAATTTTCCTTTTATGGAGTTTTTTTTTTGCTTTTTTTTGTTTTTTACCTGTGCGTCTTAGTTTTTGATCTGTATGATTTTCAATATCTGTTCTTTTGGAGGAGTTTGTTGTTTTTTGAAACTTACTAAATATAGGAATTGAAAGATAAAATAAACTTGCTATTTTTAAATTTTTTTATCTTCTAAGTGTTAGATCGACAAAAAATAAATGCATTCTTCTTGGTTTTTTTCTTCAGATGTTTTGGTTTAATTTTTGGCTCAATCCGCTTCATGGTTTGAAGGAAAATATAGAAAAAGTGTTCTAGGGCAGAAATTTTTGATTGGTTGCTATAAAAAAATCCAAACCATTTCAGATATTTATATTGTTTTCTTCCTCAAGGATTTTGGATAAGGGATATTTTCTCAAAATTTCATAGAAATTTGATGAATGTTTTGTGAGATTTGAACAATTTGTGGTTTTTTTGGCCCTATAATTTTCTAGAAGCGTCTTGACCATGGAGGTTCTGCTTAAAAATATTCGTTCGTCACATTGAAACAACATGGAATAGTAGAAAAATAATGTTGGAGGTGGTGAAAAGGTCGTGGGAAGTAGAAACAATGGATACAGTGGAAGATATTCCGATATTTGAAAGCGAACCTATGCGTGTGTGCAAGGGGAATGTAAGTAACTAGTGGCAACCTGACAATTAAAATTTTTGTAATATTTTAATGCCATTGGGTACAAGAAAAAATTTATACACCGCCTGCACCAATTTTTTGGTGCACTTGGTTTAAATAAGTGTGCCCCATCCCCATTGGTCCACTTGTCGTAGCGTGATTCGCCAATGGGTTTGAGCGGGGGCTTAGAAATAACACCGTTTTTGGTCTCTCAGAGGTCGTATAATTAACTGAGGACTTAAGATGGAGGGGGAATTTTTTTTTACACCAGATGCACCAAATGTTTTGTGGAATTGGTGTAAAAAAGTGCACCACATTCTAATTGATTGGGTTTCCGACCCCAAAAATTGACTAACTATTGGAGCACTTACCTTGGGGAGACTCCTGTTGAGAACATATCTTGAGCTTCCAGAGGTGTTTCTTGATGAATATATATATGATTTTATATCTAAATTTCCTTCTTAATCCAATAGTAGTGGGATTAGCTCCTGATTCATAAATTTTATCCTTGAAAAATAGAATTTTCTTTCTGGCTGCAAGGTTGTGTATGAGAAAAAAATGGATGGGGACATAGTGCACCTAAGTGTTGTGAAGAATCTGATTTCACCATCCTCTAAGGATATAAAATATGTTTCCGAAGATTTTTTTTTTGATCCCTAACTATTTTTGGAGCTCTTAGAATTACTTCTTGAAGCTCAGTATCATTTTTAGCACTATGCACTGTTTAGGCCTCCAAGACCCAATTATGCTGAACTTGCTCCAAAACTTGTGTAACTTCCCAAAAACTTCAAAAAATGATTGCGGAATGTAATTATCTCTCACATTCACCTCGTTGATGGATTTTGTCCTATTGTTCCACTCCAGGGGGTGTGCACCAACTTTGAGAAGATAAAGAAAAGTTCCTTCCCAGGGCTTGCCAAAAAGATTGCATTGATAAATTTTGCTTGGGAAGCACTTGAAGTGACTGGGTATCCATAAATCACCTATGGGAAAAAAGACTCGAAGATTAGGGTGATATGAAGGAGGACTCAGGATGAATTTCGATCAAATTAAATTTCTGTAAGTGTTTAGTAGATGGTTAAATTTAATAATTATGGTTTAATCGTTTTTGGAAAGCCTTTCCTCTAGTGTAAATAGTATTAAAAATTGAAGGTGTTTTTCAAAGCTTTCTAAATTTGGCATCTTCCTATGATTTTATCTTAGGTCTTCATTTTGGGTCACACAAACCTGTAGAAGAAGAGAGAGTACAATATCTCTCCTCTTCTTCCCATGATATTCAGAAGAGAAGAGTGTGGTATCTCTCCTCTTTTGAATTAGTCTTAACGTGTTAAACTCAACAATCTTGCTTAGAAAATGTATCTACTTGTTAAATCGTAAAATCGTTTTTATGTTGTATGTTTCTTATCTTCGGTGGTTCTCCTTTCGAATGTTTTATGTTGTCTCCTTTTTTAGGGAATATTACTCTGATCTCCCCCACCTGGTATGAATATGTAATGAGTGTTTTTGGGTTAAGTGATGATATGACCTACTTTGTATCGTTTGCAAAATAGATCATATAGTCAAGATGTGCAAATGTACTTTGCGGTTTGTAAATGCTTCATTAGTTAGTTGCAATAATATGGGCTTTAATCCTTGTGGAAGAAGCTTTATATTTTCTAATGAGTTCTATGAACCTGCTTACCAATCACTCTTGCTGATCAGCGCTTGTAGCCAATATGTCAAAAAATTTCAAAAAAATATGCCGTATAGTTTCGTGCATATTCACTACCCGTATAATTTATTTAGAATTTGTTGAGCTATACTTCTACTTTCCTGAAGTCAGGTTACTTTTTAAAGTTGAGGTGGGTGTAAATATATAAACACGCTATACTTTATGTTTTATTGCCATGTTGCAATTGTATCACCAACAAATTTGCTATAATACCTATGCAACATAAACCTTTGCAATTTAAACTTGCTTTTTCCTTCGAATATACATGTATGGTTAATTACTTTTTGTCCATATATATAATATAATATTTTTAATATATTTGAAAAATATTAATGCATTGTATTCGTATATATTATAGTGTTTTTGAAAAAATTGTAATTGGTTTCCTATTTATAATATAAATGATATATTAGATTATTGTTTATGAATTTAATAAACATAATTATTTGAAAATGATTATCTTTTTATTTAAAACTTATAATTAAAAAAGGTTACTAGAAGTTTTAGATTAAAAAATATTTAAATGAAAATTAAAAAACCTAATCAAAATCTCAATAGAAAAAAGAAAATCACATATATTTAAGCTATAAAAGCAATTTAAATGACTAGTGGTGATGCAAGATAATTTGGTTCATCATTCCAAATCTAGACATTCTACGGGTTATGTTGGTGGTCAAATTTGTCTTGCCCCATTTTTCATTACAATTCTTTAGATTGCGACCTCTGTTATGTTTTCTATCTCCCCGGCCTCAAATGGTGGTTGTCTTGTATTTCATAGTTTTGATGGGTGTAATTTCCCGGTCAAAATTACTTCTTGGCATCAGTTGAAAAGTGGCCCTTTCTGGTTGGATGAGCCATTGTGACACATGGAAGTTTTGAAAATTCAAAGAGGTGGGGAAGTGGACCATTGGAGGCAAATTGAATTGTTTGCCTCTTGACATCAAAAGGATTAAAATCTCAAAATGGCCCACAAGCCCGATAAGGGAAAAGTCAAAGCTTGCTCCAGTCAACGGTGGAGGTGTGGACTCTTGGAGAAAATTTGGAACAATTTCCTCTTGGGAGAAAAAGGTTAAAAATGAAAAAGGAAGCGCGGTTCCACTGGGACCCACATTAGGACACGTGTCAGGCTCATTTCCCAAGGGCGGAGGTGCGGAGCAAAATGGAATTTTTTTCCATTTTTCAAAAGGCTGTAAAAAGTAAAAGGAACCCCCCAAACCTATTTTAAAGTTGAATCTTCCACGTGGATGGCCCAAATTCAAGGTAAAGATCAACGACAACTATGAGTCTCAATTTGATTTTCCACCATTTTTACTAAAACGCTCCTAGAAGTACAAGTCTTCTTGATTTCTTGGTGTTTCCTACATGCCAAATAGAGAGGAGAGTTAATTTTGATATCTAAGTTTGGTGGGGGAGATCTAGAGATGTATTTTTCCATTAAAGTGGTCTGACTCTCGGACTCGATATGATTTTCCGTTTTTCTTTTCCCGAGCATGCAAGGAACTAGATCTGATAGATTAGGGGTGGAAGTGGTTGGCGAGTTGAAGGAGTGTTATACCAGATGAAGGAGTTGAATGCTGATATTTTCAAAGAGATCTTCCCCATGAGAACCTAACAAATTTTTACAGATCTGATTCTGGGAATCGCAATCAAAATCATTATGAGCACTGGTACATTAAATGTTTTTGTCATTTGGGGAAAAAGGGGCTCTGTTGTAAATTTAATAAATGGCACAAATTTTTCACGAAAATGGTTGGAGTGTTAAAGGTTGAAAAAAATTCCCAAGAGGAAAATTTGACAAATCCTTTCCTTTGAGAATCCGTCTAAGAAGCCTGTATATCACTTTTGTATTAAGTTTGATCATGTCAAGGTGGTTGCACGTGTATCGCCATTGAAAAGCTCTGAGATTGTTCTAGAAACTTTCCCCTGCTGATAAATTTAATCAAACTCAAGTTATTATGTGTTGATCTTGAGAAAAAATTGTTTGTTTCATTTCTGAATGTCTGCAAATAGTTTTTCTTGTTCTAGTTGCAATCTTGTATCAAAAGTTGTCTTAATCACAAAGGTCTCAATCCTTGTGACAGTTTAGTGGCATCTACAATCTCATTTCTCATAAGATCTTTCATCTGGGGGTGAAATAAATGATTTAAAATCACTTTTCTTTCATTTGTTGATAGATATTTTTTGTAAGCCTTTGGGTGTACCTTAGGCATGATTGATCTTAGGTTTTGATGTTTTATTGGGTCTCTAACTTGAGCTATTGTGTTAGAATCTCATAGATTGTATGAAAAAGTGCTAATCTGGGCCTCCATTGAAGCACATATTTTGGTTAAACGAACATTTTAGCTATTCTGAAGTATTTTGTTGTCTAGACTTTCCAGTTTGTAAGAGTTCTCAGAGATTTGTCAAATCAAGTTCATTTTACCTGACCTCCAACCAAAATTTATTTAAAAACAACTAATCTTTCCCATACTACCCCTGCTTTTCATGTGTGTATAAAAATGCACAAAATTTACTACTAAAACATGAAAAAACAATCAAGATTACAAATGTCTTTAGTAGCTTGAACCTTGCCTAGAGAATATCTTCACTATCTAGAGTTACAACTCGTGAGAGTTATATGTTTTTGCATTGATCATATTTTCTTCAAGGTCTCCTCAACAACTTCATTGGGAAGGATATTTCCATGTCCTCCATAACAACAGGATAAAAAGGGTTCTCTTACCTTTGTTGAATGGCAAAACCTTAAATAGTGAGGATAGACCAAATCCTCTTAAGCTACTACCCACTCCTGTACAAATCTTGAGTGCCAAAAAGTCAGATAGATTACTTCCCCAGCTATAAAACGACATACATGATCATCTATCTTCCTTTGAGAATCCTTCCAGGTCCATGATGCTACTCGGCCTTTACAGGATATTAGATTTGGGTACCAACACGCTTCTGATGTCATTGTCAGGGACATATTTTAGTTGTTGAGACTTTTTTTTGATTTACTGCCAGTTCATATCTATTTATCCCGTCAACAACACGCTTCTGGTGCTGTTTCTATGGACATTGTGAGTACAGTTCATATTCAGACCCTGGTAAAACATTTCTTATATACTCCAAGTGTTGTGTTCAAATCTTTCAGTTCCCACACCTAGTGCTCTAGTTTTCACTGATAAATCTGGGTAAAGAAAAGTCAAAGTTCTTTCCATTTCCAATTTCTATTATTGACAGAGATTTGACAGATTGTATTTAGTGCATTTGAACAACTAAGGTGGAAATCCTTAGTGGGGACTCCCTGTTGATCAGATTCTAAATGAATACTAGTGTGTTAACCTCTGTCAAGTGATATTTTTTACTAACCTTTGCAAATATGGAAGAAAGAAGATGTTTCATTGCTAGGGATCATACTAGGACATTATTTCCAAAGCTATGAAAATCAAAATCAGAAGGATGAAAATCCTTGAGAGCTATGGGAAATTGGCAAACAAGAAAAGGGATCTCCATTCATGAAAGTGACTAGCCTATTATTGAAGACTACAATTCAAGTGCTTCTGAATTAGGTAGCCTCTTTGTGGAATTGAATTATCCAATTAGAGAGGGGCCTTCATTTGATTTTGAAAATTTTTCCTGTCATTCTACTCCTGTCTTTTCAGAAGTTGACATGGATTTCCAAGAAACAAGGCCTTTAGGGGATATCCATTTTGAAAGTTATACTCCTGTGTTTCAAACGTCCTCTACTCCATATCAATTTTTCACTCCTCCAAGGCCACCTCCTCAAAACAACATGGCCCTACCCCACCCAGACCCCCTTTTGTTGTAAACACCTTTGGTCCCATAAATTTTATAGGGATGGTTGGTTATCCAAATGCACTTCCCCAGAATGTGAGAAATAGATTACCAAAGTTCCAAGGAAATAATGTTATAACTGGTGATCAACATCTAATTTTTTTTATCAATATGATGGAATACTTTGAGATTGAGCATGAAGATGTATATATCAAACTATTTATCCATACTTTGGAGGAAGATGCCAGGGACTAGTACAAATCTTTTCCTGATAATTCCATAGATTCATGGATCGAGATGAGCAATGCATTTAGATTACAGTGTGGTGATAAAACTGACCCTAGGTTTCTCTTGATAGAATTTGAAAACATAAAAAATAATCCTAATGAGTCAGTACATGATTTCAACACAAGATTTAACAAGACATTGAGGGAATTTCCTGTTAGGATAAGGCCATGTGATGAATCATGTTTAATCAAATATTCAGATGCATTTGATAAAAAGGTTGTTTATTACTTGAGGGACAAAAACCCTTCTAATTTGAGGCAGTCCTTCACTATGGCTTTGAAAATTTAAAACAATATCAAGGCAATTGTAAAATCTCTTAAGAGGGATGGTCTGAAGCTATTTAACCTAGAAAAACCCCAGACAATCAAGGTTGTAGATTTGGTAGAAGATGTGAAGACTTTGGCAGGGGCTATCAAAGAAATATCATATAACTAGCCTGGGTAGAAAAGGGGATTGGGCAGAATTCACAAGGTCAACACAAAAAATAGGGCTAAGACAAGTTTACAAATCACCAAAGAGATGATGATAGAGGCAAGGGACTTGTTGGGTTTGGAAACAGGCAGTCCCAGGCTAGGGAAAACATAATGGTACCTGATCCTTTAGATGTCAAAATTGTTGTTGTGGAGGAGATAGATGTCACTAATTGGTGTGACAGATGTTTCATGCCCCATGCTCCATGTGAGGAAGATCAACATGAAGAGGAAGAATCTGGTGATGATAATGATGATGATGCTTGCATGATGGACATCCCTTCAAGTTTTCCAAGGGAAGAAACTTCAAGTTAGGTAATAGGTGCTAGAACTGCTGTTGTTTTTTGGGATTGCAACCATTGTGTACGTCTTCTTTCTCCCTCTCATACTTTATAAGTAGACATTTTACAAGATTTTTAATTTCCCACTAATGATTTTGAATACTTGAGGGCATTAATGATTGAAAATTATGATGGAGGAGTTCCTTTAGAAGAATATAGGAAGCTATTAATGAATACTGTAGTTGCCTAGGAAAAGGAGCACAATACCATAAGTAAAGATGCCAAGGGGCCATAAGCCAAGTCAAAATTTCCATTGCTGACCAAAGAAACCCCAAAGAAAAATGCATCTGGTAGAGATTTTGTTTCCCCAAGAAAAACCTGTGTTCCTCCCCATGCCCAAACTAAAAAGAATCCCATTCCATCTGATGAATTTTCCAATCTTTCTCCTAGTGCTGCTTTACCCAAATTTTTTCCATTTGACATTGCCCAAGTTTTGAGTCAAATCAAAATTCTTATCCCAGTTGTTGAGCTACTTGGGGTCCTTGAGCACAAGAACAGGGCTTTTGAATACTTAGGATTCATAGAGGAAGAGATCACACAGGATAGAGATGTAAACAAGGTTGGGATTCCCCTTACTGTTGCAGTGTTGGAAGAACTGGGAGAACCACCAGAGGTTTATTTAGGAACTTCTTTAGTTAAATCCCAGCTGAATGTGGATCCATTTTTCACTACCCTGGTTATCAAAGACAAGTTGTTGCATAACTGTATGTTTGATGCTGGAGCTTCATGTAATGTCATGCCTCTTGAGGTCATGAATGAGCTAGGTATCAAAGTAACAACAACATATAGGAAGTGCACTACCATGGACTCTAGAGAGGTGCCAATGGTGGGATGTGTCAAAGATCTGGTTGTGCAACTTACATCTTATCCTGGAAGGAACTTAAAACTTGATGTGGTGATTGTAGACTACCTATCAAGTTGGGGATGTTGTTGTCAAGAAAGTGTGCAACAAGTGTTGGTGGTAGTGTGAAAATGGACATGTCTTATACCACTATCTCCATTGAAGGAAACTTGGTGAAATTATATGGAGAGAAGAAGATGTTGATCTTAAAAAATTTGTGTGTTTTTTGGATTTTAGGGAGTATGAAAGTGTTGAAAATAGATCTCCTAAGTATGTTGTTTTTTCTAGGAATTTTGTCTATGATTCAGCCTTGAAAAATGTTAAAGAATTTGACTTAAACACAATGGAGGAGCTTTAGAGAAAATGGATGGTTTAAAAAATGAACAGAGAAGAAAAAGAGGTTTATTTCTAGTTGATGAAAACATATTGGAACCTCTTGGAATGGTCATATCTAGCTTGAAATTTTTCCTTGATTGTTTTCTCTAAATCAGGGTAAACATCTTTTGTACAGTGTATAGCTGCTTGTTTGTTCCCTGTTTTTTGTGTTTTACCGGTTCTAGTCCTCGGTGGCCTATTTTTACTGGTTTCTCTATTTTTTTGGGGGGGATGGTCCTGGTTTTGTGCTCTAGAAGATGAATGCTTTGCCCAATGGATTTTTTTGCACTTAGTCTACTTTTATTCTAGTGGTACTTATAGGGAGTGCCCATCCCTGAGTCGGAGCCTGTGTTGGTGCTCAAATTTGGCTCACACCATTTGTCATTAAAACTCTTTAGATTGCAACCTCTTTTATGTTTTCTATCTCCCCGGGATCAAATGGTGGTTGTCCTAAATTTTACGGTTTGACGGGTGTAATTTCCTGGTCAAAATTACTTCTTGGCATCAGTTGAAAAGTGGCCCTTTCTGGTTGGATGCGCCATTGTGACGTGTCAATTTGAAAATTTAGAGAGGCGAAGAAGCAAAACATCACATGTAAATTGAATATTTTGCCTCTTGACATCAAAAGGATTAAAATCTCAAAATGGATAGCAAACTTGATAAGGGAAAATTCAAAGCTTTGTCCAATCAATGGCGGAGGTGCGGACTCTCAGGGGAAATTTGAAAAAATCTCCTCTTGGGAGAAAAAGGTTAGAAATGAAAAATGAAGAACGGTTCCACTGGGACCCACATTAGGACACATGTTAGGCTCATTTCCTAAGGGCTGAGGTGCAGAGAAAAATGGAATTTTTTTCCATTTTTTCAAAAGGTTGTAAAAATTTAAAGGAACCCCCTGAGCCTATTTTAAAGTTGAATCTTCCACGTGGATGACCCAAATTAAAAGTAAAGATCAATAGAAGCTATGAGTCTGAATCTGATTTTCCCCCATTTTTTCTTAAACGCTACTGGAAGTGTGAGTATTCATGATTTGTTAGTGTTTCCTACATGCCAAACAGAGAGGAGAGTTAATTTTGATATCTAAGTTTTGTGGGGGAGATCTAGAGACGTTTTTCGCCATTAAAATGTTTTGAGTCTCGGGCTCGATGTGATTTTCTATTTTTCTTTTCCTGAGCATGCAAGGAACCAGATTTGACATATTAGGCATGGAATTGGTTGGTGAGTTGAAGGAGGAGTGTTGTACTAGATGAAGGAGTTGAATGCTAAGATTTGCCTGATGAGCAGCTGACAAATTTTTATAGATCGGATTCTGGGAATCGCGATCGAGATCATGGCGAGCACTGGTACATTAAATGTTTTTGTATTTTGGGGAAAAAGGGGCTCTGTTGTAAATTTTATAAATGGCACAAATTTTTCATGCAAATGGTTGGAGTGTTAGAGGTCGAAGAAAATTTCCAAGAGGAAAATTTGACAGATCATGTCTTTTGAGAAGCATTCTGAGAAGCCTATTTATCTCTTTTGTATTAATTTTGATTGTGTCATGGTGCATGCATGTGTATAGCCATTAACAAGCTCTGAGATTTTTATAGAAACTTTTCCCTGTTGATAAATTTAATCAAACTCGAGTTATTCTGTGTTGATGTTAAGCAAAATGTGCTTTTTTCATTTCTGAATGTCTTCAAATAGTTTTTCTTTTTCTTGTTGCAATCTTGTATCAAAATCTATCTTAATCACATAGGTCTCAATCCTTATGATAGTTTAGTGGCATCTGCAATCTCATTTCTCAAAAGAGCTTTCATTTAGGGGTAAAATAAATGATTTAAAATCAATTTTCTTTCATTTGTTGATAGAGACTATTTGTAAGCCTTTGGGTGTACCTCAGGCATGATTTATCTTAGGTTTTCATGTTTTATTGGGTCTATAATTTGAGCCTTTATTTTAGAATCTCATAGGTTGTATGAAAAAGTGCTAATCTGGGCCTCCATTGAAGCACATATTCTAGTGAAAGGAAAATTTTATCTATTCTGAAGTATTCTGTTGTCTAGACTTTCTAGTTTGTAAGAGTTCTCAGAAATTTGGCAAATCAAGTTCATTCTACCTCACCTCGCACAAAAATTTATTTTAAAATAACTAATCTTGCCCATACTACCCGTGTTTTTCATGCATATATACAAATGAAAAAATTTTACTACCAAAACATGCTAAAACGATCAGGATTCAAAATGTCTTTAGTAGCCTGAACCTTTCTTAGAGAATATATCCACTATCTAGAGTGACAACTTGTGAGAGTTAGATTTTTTTGCATTGATCATATTTTCTTCATGGTCTCCTTAACAACTTCATTAGGAAAGATATCTCCATCTCCTCCATAACAACAGGCCACAAAAGGTTCTCTTACCTTGGTTAAAAGGCACAACCTAAAATAGTGAGGATAGATCAAATCCTCTTAAGGTGCTACAAACTCCTGTTTGAAGCTTGAATGCCAAAAAGTTAGATCGATTGCTTACCCGGCTACAAAATGACATACATGATCATCTATCTACCTCTGAGCGTCCTATTAGGTCCATGATGTTGATCGGCCTTTGAAGGAGATTAAATTTGGGTACCAATAGGTTAGATCCATGGAATCATGGATAGTCTTTAACAATCTTTTTTTTTGTTTTATCTGTATTTCATTCTATTTCTTTTGATAATGAGAAATTGATAAAACAAACCGATGAAATTCCTTTTTTTTTACCCTTTAATAAGAGGGACAAATTAAAGGTTAGGAGCACCCTAAGAAATAATTGAAGTGGCCACCCTTCTTAAAAAAAAATTCTCAATCAAATAAATAAACAAAAGCTATGCAAATTTTTTTAGTTTCATAAGGATCATAAAAGGTTAGTAAGTTATAGAAATTAGAATAGAAAAGGAATACAAATATTCTATTAAATTATTAAATAAGAACAAGTAATAATTCATGGATGGAGAGAATTAATTTCAATTGTATTTTCCTTTACTTGCTATAGTAGTGACATTATAAAAAATAATTGAATCGTTTCTAAGAAAAAAGTACACACTTGTATTATATAAATGTACTTTAGAGAATGGGTAACAATATCAACAATACTGTATGAGCATAAGAAGATGTATATTTTTTTGTTAATTGTAAATATATTATTGTACATTTTTATGTGGATGCATGGAATTTATATTACTTGTAAGAATCTAGTGAGGTTTTAAAGGCTTTCAGGAATATTCCATCCTAGCGTGCCCTACATCATATGAGGATATACTTCTACACCTTCACGTGACATGATATGACCCAAAGATTCTACATCCCATACACTAAAATTACACTTGGAGGCCTTGGAATAAAGGTTTGTTTTCAACAGTGTCCAAAATATTATTGACATTATTTAAGTGTTCCTCGTAGGTATTACTATAGATTAATATATCATCAAATATTACCATAACAAAATTGTTAGAAATTCCCAAAATATTGAATTCATCAAATTCTTTAAAGTAGATGGTGCATTTGTAAGGCCAAAAGTCATTATGAGAAATCCATAGCATCCCTTAGGTGTTATTAATGATGTTTTATGAATATATTCATCAAGAATTATGATTCGATGGTGTCGTGACTGAAGATCTCATTTTTAAAATTAAAAGCACCATGTAATTCATCTAACAAAACTTCAAACACAAGAATAATAGACTCATCTTTAACTATATATTTTTTGAGCTCCATGTAATCCAAACACATGCACCAACCTTATTAAATATGTCCTACTATAACGACTAGAGAAGAGTAAGAACTATGACTATGGAAAATAATACCTACTTAAAAAATTTCTTGTATCATTTTTTCAATCTCACTCTTTTGTTTATAAGGGTAGTTATAAGGTGCAATATTAGGTGGTTGGATTCCTAAAACTAACTAAATAGGATGATCATGATATCATTAGGATGTAAACCTTTTGACATATCCCCAAAAATAAATGAGTTCTTATTAATAAATATTTTTAGATTTGATGGTATATGATCATTTGATAGTTGAGTATCTAGTGAAAATAGCAGTTCCAAAAACCCATCTGCAATGTTCTTTAGAATGTTTTTCCTTTGATGATAACTTTAATTTTTTTGAGATTTTTCCTTCATCCTATGTAACTCAAAATCCTTTCCTTCATAATGGAAACTCATCATTTTCTATTTCTAATTCATTCCATCAAAGAAACTACAACTAGTGATAGCCAAGACACATTTCTACCACCATTGCATGGTCCTACTTCTACTTTTTCCATGCATGCTTCTACCGCTTCACACAAACTTGGTATTTGGTAGGTTACTTCTCTCACCTTACCTACCCTATGACATACTCTTGTGCTTCAGTTCACACATAACTATTGAAGGCATACTATAAACGAGCCTCACACACCACACCATAGACACTATACATCACACATCTTCACAAATCATGCACATACAATCTTATATCTATTCTACACCATACAAAATTTTTGATTTATACACCTATGCATCATACACATTCCACTTTACATGCTTTACACATCACATACTTATGATTTCTTCTCATCACTACATGTACTACACATATTGCCCATTTTACTCATCCACTTATATGCATTGCACTCAATACCTAATGATGCACTCTATTCTCATGGTCCATACTAGAATTTTGATTGTATACATCACAGAAGAAGCTCCTCACACTCACACATTCAGCCATCAATTTTTTTTCTCATGTGACATTCCTAGGTTAGTGATATATGTCATAGGCTACATCATCACTTCATCTATCTAGTGATATACACTATAACCTACATCATCACTTCCGATTGCACCATTTGGTGATATACATTATAGGGTACATCATCACTTCTTATAGCATATGTTAGTGATATATATCATAGGCTACATCATCAGTTCTCTTACTCATCTTTCGATATACAATTTAGGCTACATCATCACACATTTTCACACCTCATCTCTATGGCACATATCATCACTATACATTCACCACACTACGCCACACACAACACATAATCTGAACATTCCCTAATGAAATACTCTCGTTTATAGTTCATTCTTGACTGTTGAGGGGGAATAAAAAAATGAAATTCACAACATACAACTCTGATCACTCGTGGGGAGTGTTATTCCTATCATTCACTCAGCATTCCATTTAATCCATCTAGAACATGTTGCATATCTTGGTTGCATTTAATTTTTCCTACATTTACTCATGCACATTCACTTTATTACACATGCTAGATAGATAGATTGTATGTCATTTTCATACACACATGCACATTCACTTGCTTTCTAGTTATGATTACAGACTCTATAGTTCAACTATATGTAGCAGATATGATTGGTGCAATACCTATTAACAGTCCCATCTCCGTTCCTAGGGGAATCTAATTTCATACACTACATGTGTTATTGTTTCATTTTTATTTCATGACACACTAATTTATGTGATTATACACACTTTGACATACGTTTTATCTTTCTAACATGCTAATGGGTGCTTCATGCGTAACATTTATTTTACAGGACTATTTTCCACCATGGTTATCTATTACATTTCTTGTATTTGGTTGTCATTTTATGCCTTTGTATTTTGTATTTTCCCTTTGTATTGTGTACAAACTTTTATGATTTTTAATTTTTTTTCCTTGATTATCTTGCAACCCACTTTTCATGGTCTACATTATCTACTTGTATGTTCTTAGATTACACATTCTATTCTTAGATTACATTTCATCTTATGCATGCATGCTTGTTTTTTTTTGTACTAACACTTGTCTCATAGCCCCTAGTTTTGATGTGCCTTGGTATATACGAAGCACATCCGCTTCCCCCATCTAGGGCATAGTTTTAATGATTGGTCCTATTTTGGGCTACATCCTCCTTAACCGATGTCACATGCACACCCAAAGAGGGGGGGAATCATTTGAATGAGTCATTCACCCCACACATAGTATACACAACATAAAAATGTTCTGATACAATAAATTTTTGCATATTTTTAGGCTCATAATTTGACTTGGGTCCATGATATAGTGATCTTTCCTGGAGTGCTAGTAACCTTGGAGCAATACAATGGTATTTTGTGGAGTGTCAGTAACTAGGGGAAAATTAGAAAATTCAACATGTCATAGAGGCTTTTGAAAGGGAAGAGACTCCTTTAGCATTGGGCATTTACATAACGGTTTTTACACAGAAAAGATTCCTTATCACATGCACACCATCTGCGGTGGTGTTTCATATAGTGGGAAGAAGTTAATGGTTGGCGGACGAAACCAGACATTTTATCCCTATAATTATTTCATTACTTTGTCGTGATATCACCCAAAAAAGTTACCCACATCAACATATTCTACAATATCATTTCTACCTTTTTACACTCTTTCCTCATCATAGATCAAGTGCACATGTTCCTATTTTACATTTTCAACATTTTCTTTTACATATGTCATTACATTCATTTTATACGTATACATGTGTATTTGACTACTTGATTGTATTTTTTTTGCAAGTCCATCTGTATGGGAAACAAGAAATCAACATCACTCAGCACCAACACATTGACGCAAACTAGGTACATCGCACAAATTTGAATTTACTAGCACATTTCCACCGTAAGTTCACTTTCACTGCCTTTCTAGAATTTTGGCATCTTTAGTGTCCACAATCCACATTTTTATCACTCCATGCTCTGTCTAGTCCCTCACCATGCTTTCTACATCAATCTACAAAAATATCAGGTACGCATCTCTATCAACTTTATGATATTGAGCATTCTTCTCACCAACATAAAGTGGGGGGAAATGTAGAGACAAAATTAGGAACTTTGGGTAATTATCTAGTCTCGATCGCATACTACTCTTCATATGGTTCCTAAGTAGAAAACGTAATAATTAACCCATGTATTTTGTCATCTTTCTTTGATTTATGCTTCTGAATTCAGTCTTGCAATCTTATTGGATCAGTCTATCTTTTTCCCTATCAATATTTTCCAATCTAGACAAGAGCGCATAGCCAGGATGCCAGCACCAGGTGACCTTATCCCCTCTGAGTTCCCTTTTCCTCTTTACATGTTGGCCACACTTTTTGGGTCCTTTATAGCCATTTGAGCATCTTATCTTTTTGGAAATCTACCTTTTCGTGGTTAATTACAAAATTGAAGAGAATAAATCATTCATATATATATTAAGGTATGTCATCATAATAAGGGACAAAACACTAAGCACTATTTATAACCACATAACATTGCATCCATCAAGGCATCTAGAGCTCCATTTGTATTCATCTAGATCCATCAAAAGAGATAAAGACCATTTCTTCTACATCACAATTCAAAGGAGGGGAGTCTATTATAATTCATGCACACATTATTTACATTCTACATCTATCTACTTGTTCGCTAATTAAAGCGTGACACGCACAAAAGCAACCTATGGAACAATTACACACACACACACATAATACTAAATTGGGTTTGAGATCTAGTCCAACATTCAGATGTAAGTCCACAATTGTGGTGGCTGAGGATAGTTTTATCCCTTCACTTTCATCTTTTCTTTTTAGGGTTTGATGCTTTGTTTCATGTTTTGTATGTGATTCATTCATTCTAGATGCACAGTGACATTCGGTGGAATTTAGCGATACATTAGCAACAAATAGTAAGGGATTCGCATCATTTGTTAACCTTGTGAAATTGTCTTCTAGACCTCCTAGATAGACCAAGGAACCTAGAAACCATACAATAGTGCCCTTGGTATTTTCATCCTTCTTTAGGCACACAATCCTTTCAAATCTTCCATGTTTGCAACTTTCCATTCTTTTGAGCGATGATTCTCCATTTTTGTTCAGTCAGTCATCAGTGTGACAATTTTTCAGAATCAGTACAAATAAACTAAGGCTCTTCTAACCCTCTTAGCACTTTTGGGTTTTATATTTTCATTGCTTATTTTCTTGGTTATTATTTCAGCATTTCATTACTCATTTATTTACTGCAAACTTACATTAGATTAGGATATTATTTTACATTTTAGCATAATCACCCCTAACAAAATGTCATCTCCCCCATGAAAATGGATTACATTAGTTCCTCTAGTAATTAATCCCACATGGATAACTTAATCACATGGAAATTTCTTAAACTAATTTTACGTCCATCTGCAACCATAACCTAAAACTTTGTGGCTGGATAAATGAAACAATAAAAATTTACTAATAGCTTACAATTTATGATGTTTTGTTTACTTCCAAATTAAATTAGTACTATCACCCTTTGTTTCTTCATGAAACCAAAAACCTTCAAGGTTTGTGGGGTGATAATTCATGAAATTTCATTACAAGATATAGTTTTTAAAGATTCTTCAACCTTTATTTCAAGAACCTCTTCTTGTTCACAAAATTCTTCCACCTCATCTTCATCCTCATTAGGATAGTCAATGTGCAATAATGTATTCTTAGGACACTTATGTCCCTTGTTAATTTTTTTTATCCCACATGTAACATAGACCTTTTTCTCTCTTCACTTAATTTTTTGAGGAGTTAATAATTTCATTTGAAGAAATTATGCTTCTAGAATAGTGCATTCCTTGTGACCAGCTACGCCCTTTCATATTATCAGATCTAGTTCTTCTACATGATGAAAAATTATCATGGATTATGTTATCAAACCCATATTTAGAAGGAAAACATGATGTTGGATGCCATACCTGAGACCACAAAAGAATAGATCGTTTAGATGATCCTGTGAGATGTCACTCACACATAACGGAATTTTTTTTAAGTGTTTGATATAATATTTTACTTTCCTTGTTTGCTAAAGCTTTTCTATCTTCCTGAAATTATTCTGTATAACAATATTAATTTAATGTATTTGGATTTCATCTATGAACATTGACCAGGTAAGACAGAGAAACTTATTTTTCTTTTATTCACACAAACATCTTTATCAAATGAGATTATTTGGTTCCATATATAAATATGCCAACACCACCTTCAATTAACTTAGAGTTTGATGCACATCAAAAAATTTGAATTTGGTTGACCCAAGTGATTGGATTTGTACCATAAAATTTCCTCATCTCTACTTTGGCATAATTGTTCTACTCTAGACATTAGAATAGGATGAGTGATGTGGTTATGCTTAATGAGAGTTATGGTTGATGGTGGAACCCGAATCAACTAGTTGGGATTTTTTGGCATGTCATTATAGGCTATAAAAGGATGTCATGAGTTCATTTCTTATTATTTGCAAGGTGGCATTAAGATCATCTTCTGTAGATAGGACTAACTACATTTTACATGTTTCTCTCTCAAGGTGAATGAACTTATGATCTGTTGAAAAAAACCTTAGGTTTGAGAATTTAGTGTTTTCTCCTTCCAATTCCATATCTTCATTATTTTATTTAGGAGTGGTATTACCATTCCCTTCCCCTCTTATTTGTGTCCTTGTCATTACTTTTTTAGATTTAAGTTTTAGTTTTTGTGATTAGGTTTTCTTATTACATATGGATTAAGGATTAATACAAAAACACCTAAGGAATAAATCCTAGAAAAATATTGGAAACCTTTCCAAAAATCTATGAAGTTTAGAAAGATTCCAAAAATTGGAGTCCGTGGAGAGAATTTATGAAAAACCTTTAGAAGGATATAATTTTTTTAAAATACGTCAACAAATCCTTCCATGTGGAAAGAAAATTACCTCACTCATTTTAGCACTTCATTTCAGATAATGCAGAAAAGTACTTGACTATTTTAAATATATATTTAGATGTGAAAAATCAGGGTTTTGACCTAATTTTTACGAGATCATCTCTCTGATACAACTTGTAATGAAAATATTTATATCTATATATGAGCATAAACATAAAAATAACTCGAAATAGCACCAAAATGTAGACAAATGATCACAATATGCAAGTATAATTTTTTAACCACTTTGAGGGGCAACCTCTAATCCATACAATAAGACTAAAGTACTCAATATTATACTTATATACCTCATGCTAACTCTTATATATACCCTACTATACAATGAAAAGTACTAAGTATAACTTACTAAAAGTATGAAAGTATAAATTAATATAATATTCCATGTTAGAAGATAATGTTAACTACATATATGCTATACATATCTCGATATATGACCTAGGATTAAGGAAATAAATTAGACATTATAATTTGAGCTTGAAGAATAAGCCTATTTTTATGTCTTTAATATTGAGGTGAACAATTTTGTTTCTCACACTCTATATATTGTCAATTTGTTTATGATGCTTGAAGAGACATTTAAGTTTGCATAAGGAAAGAGATATGTATTTCACATTATTTATTTTTTCTTTGATAGGAATATGAGGGCCATTTAAATAATTATTATCCAAAGATGTCCCAAGAAATGTTAGAATAAAGTTGAAGTGTGTTTGGAATTTATTAAGAATCATCTTTCCCTTTTTCATGTGGCACTTCGGAATAATTAAGATAACATGTGAAATAGCATTTGGATATGAATTGTACATAACACTTTGTTTGGTTGGAATCTTGTATCTAAGAAATATGGATGTAATTAAATATGTATATTTCATTGGAAGGAACACTGTGCAACCAATATTACACACAAGATAATTAGTGTAGGAAGATTTAAACAAATTAATTAAAATATGGGAGTTTAAAAATGAGGTTAGATACATTCCCTAAAATATTATGAACAATGTTTTTTGTATAGAAAACACCTTAGGTTTTAGCAAAATGTGTTAGGACCACAGATAATGGAAATTGTATGTTGTGTATTTGATATAAAATTGGATTTACCGTATGAAATACCATAATGATGGGTATTTGGTGTAAATTGAGTTTACCAAAATGTAATCGAAGGTTTAATTAGTTGTATGGGCCCAAATGAACACAACTTACCACATATAAGACTCTAGTTAGTTACAATATAATTTAAGAATGAATCAAAACTAGTTAACAATATTATAGGTATCTATTCTAGATCACAAGATGATATGAATGATGGAAATGTTTATAAAAAATAAAATTATTTGAAAAAATGAGGGATTATGGTTTGTAGGATAATACTTGGTCACATGTAAATATTTTCGAATTTGTCAATGATAAACAATGGAAAATAGGTCTAGAAAGAGAGAAAAAATATAGAAAATTTAGGACTTAAATATTGTTTTGGGAAGTCTAGAATTACAAATATTTCAAAAACCATGAGGATGACAACAAACAATGAAATTGTTATTACTCATGTTTTTGGTGGGGTAGGTATCAAGATGAATCTCATTTTATGAATGTACTCTTCAATCCTTAATCTATGAAAACCTCAAGTTTAGTTTATGTGTTTTGTTGTGAAGCAATGTAAAGACGATCATTTTTTGTCAAAACTCTTATCTCATATCTAGTTCTATATAATGTATTTATATTAGAAGACAAGTGTTTTCTTGGCATGTGCTAGACCATGGAAAAAATGAGCTTCAATGATATTTATCAACCCCCTCCAATTGAGAGAAAATTCACAATCAACAAACAAATACAATTGATTGAAATATAAGCAGTCATGTGTTGGCCCAATCCTTATCTTTTCTATGCATGAAATAATTAGTTGTTTATATGCTTCAAATATGAATTTTAACACATGGATTACTTAGAAATAGCCTTTTAACTAAATAAAGACTTCGATATGCATTCATGTGTGTTTATCCTCTTTGTAAATACACTAATGCCACTGTGTATTATAACTTGTTGAATTCAATCTAGAACCCTATTACAACATATGTCAATATACAATAGAGATGGAAGATGGTGAAGAAGACACACAAATTAAAAAATTAGAAAAACAAGTACAATAAATACCTAAATAAAAATAAATTCTCGTAAACATAGATATGAACACACATGTAGATTATTTTTCTAGAAAAAATTAGATTTCTAATCATAACTTTAAATCAATCTAAAAAATACTATAAGAGAACTATTATACGAGAAATATAAAAACAAACTTTAACATAAAAAAGGCAAAAATTTAAATTGAAAGAAAGGTAAAATAATAATTAATAAAAAGACTGAAAGAAACATAAAATCATTAAGACAAAACTCAAATGTAATTACTTTTTTAATAAAAACATTTTAAAATGAAATTTGAACTAAAAGCAATCAAGTGGATTCCAGCCAAATTAGGGGTATATGCATATGATATTCAGGACTCTTCACCATAATGCCGGCAGACTGTTAATCTCCTTTAGTTATAACGTGGGCAAATATATTATTCCTATGGTTTTATCGCCGCAGAGATATTATTTGTGTACGAAAATAGATATGATTCCTATAGTTTTACGGCTCCAAACATGCTTTAATAATAACTATTCTCGAAAGCATTTTGTCTCTACCCAAACGCCATACTATTCTGCTATCAATTATTGACCATAGTTTGGCTTTGTATTTCGTATCAAAGAGTGGGACTAGTGGGTAGCGAGGCAAACTTAAAACTGTCACAGCATTTCTTCTCAATTACACGTGTTTGGATAGGGAATGCTTTAGAGTTAGACCATGCTGCCTTATCCAGAAATACGAATGATAACACACAGTGACAAACCAACATGACATCTTGGAATTGGTACCTCTACACTGAAAATAAGAAACAAGTTCCTTTTAACATTCCTCAATGTTCCTTCGAAGTTATTGGACATTTTTCTACTTCTAATGTTTTTTACACAAAGTAATCTTATATTTACTCAATTGGAATATGTTTTATGTTAGTGATTTTATGTTTTCATTGTTTATAAAAGAGATGTTTTCTTCTTTTTTTTTGGGATAAAATTGAGTGAAGTTTTTCCTGAATGGATGAGAGTAATTGTTATGTTGATAAATTGTTAAAAATAATAAAAAAATATTCATTATGATAGGAAATCATTTTGACAGTGGAAAAAAATATCCACTGAAAAAATCATATTAAACAATTTCATCGACAAACATCTACCAAAAAACCTGAGTGTAAAAACCTCTACTATAAAACACCTCTACAAAATAAATGCCCATTGGCAATTGCATTGTACCTTTTAAGGGATTGGTCCTAGTTTAATAAGTGTCAATATAGTAGATAATTATTTAATATATTGTACTTTAATTGTATTAAGTGAATTTTACTATAACAATTGCCTTAAAAATATAAGTGTGCACTAGCGAATGTGATCTAAAAGAAAGGTAGGTATGCACTAGGGAATGTGATTTATTAAAAATGAAAAATATTTTCTTATTAAAAAGATTTTCATTTTATTACTTTTAATAGATTTTATAGTAACATTTTACTAAAAGTTGAAAGTAGACAATAGGGGATGTTGTTTTTTTCAAAAATATTAGGTTTTTTTATATAGGTTTTAAATCTGAATATAAAATGTGATCATATTACTCTATAGGATCATAAATATACTTGTATTGATTGTTTTTTTGACTAAAATTTAGTGATTGTTGAATGATATGCAAAAAAATTCAGACATTTCTTTAAAAACATATATAAAAAATAAATACGATCATATATCTTTGCCTAATCCATTAACACTTAATATTGTACGGATTTTTTTAATGAGAAATGCAATAATTGTAAGTATTTGACCAATATTACATCATCATCTTCATTTTATTTTATTTAATGTTGGATCAACTACATGAATTAATATTTTCATTTTTATCATCGTATGTTGGATCTATTATAGTAATCAATTTCTTTGTCTTTTTTACTATCCTTGTAAATATTTGATTTATAATAAACAACTTTATAATACAAAAATATAAATAATAAATGCTAGATAGACTATCTTAAATATATTCATCTAAAATACATTGAGAAATATATCTACGAGCACCTATTTACTATTAATTTGGAGTATAAGGATACCAAAAAAAAACAATTAGAAAATAAATATAACTATACTAAGTAATATTATCATAATGGATCTATATGAAATACATGATCATAGATCCAATTCCGGTTCTTATGTGTGTTTTTACATACCTCTTTAATAAAATGCACATTACATGTTTGATAATTTTCTGTTGATTTGTGGCAAATGGAATAATTTTAACTACTGATTTGTTGGTCTCAAATAATCATTCAAGGAAAAAAAACTGAACATTACTACATGCAAAGATCTCCTTATTTTTTTTTGTGTCTCTCCAGGGTCATTTTAAGACCCCCCCTCCCCCCGCGCAAAAATTATTTGAATTGCTTGTGCAAATCTCCAAAAAAATCTACTTTCACCTCAATGGAAAATTTCTAAAAAACTAGTTTCGTGGCAAAGCCACTATGTAAGATGTCTCATCCTCTGTCATACAATCAACCATCCAACTTGGGTTAGACAATTGGTCCATTATTTGTCGTCCAACTTGGTTGGAATGGACATAAATTATCATTTGTCCATTATTTGTCATCCAACCCAACCGTCGAACCTGGGTTGGAGGAATCTTCATAGTCTATCATCGAACCTCCAAAATCAACTTTTGCATCAGTGGAAAATTTCTAAAAAATAGTTTCATGGAAAATTTGAACTGGGTGGGACAATCATTCATCCCTTTTCATACAATACAACCATCCAACCATGGGTTGGATAATTTCTATTGTCTACATCCAACCTTGTGTGGACGATCGTATATTATGATTCATCCATTTTTTATCATCCAACCTAATCATCGAACCTGGGTTGGATGACTCTCCATTGTCTGTCATCGTATATTAATTTTTTTATTGTCTTCTCTAGGGTTCATTTTAAGACCCCCTCTCTAAAAATTAGTTTAGAATTGGTGGCGAATCTTCCAATCAACTTTCGCATCAATTGAAAATTTTCTAAAAAAACCCTTTCGTGACAAGATGATTTGGTGGGATTGGTCGTCCATCCTATGTCATACACCCAGCCATCCAACCTTGGGTTCAAAACGACTATCCATCGTCTATCATTCAAACCCAGTCATTCAACCTCAGTTAGACAACTGTACATTATCATCGTCTATTGTTTTTCTTCCAACCCAACTATCCAACCCTGGGTTAGACGACTCTCCATCACCACCTGCCCTCAATCCCAATTGTCCAACCTAGGTTGGATAGTTGTAATTTAGTTGTCATGCAACCTAGTCATCTAACCTAGGTTGGATAGTTGTAACTTTAGTTTTCATGCAACCTAGTCATCTAACCTAGGTTGGATGACTGCCCATCGTCTATCATCACCAACCTAGCCATCAAACTTGGGTTGGACACCATACATTTCTGCCATCTAACCTAGTCATCTCCAACTTGGGTTGGATGTTCAGACATTATATTCCATCTAACCAAGTCGTCCAACCTAGGTTGGATGAATTTCCATCATCTTCCGTCAAACCCAACCATCCATCCTGGGTTGGAGGACCGTGCATTATTTGTCATCCAACCCAGCCATTCAATTTGGGTTTGAAAACCGTACATTGTCTACCATCCAACCTAGCCATTCAACTAGGGTTGGATGACTGTCCATCGTCATCAATCTAACCCAATCGTCTAACCTACGCTGGATGACCGTACATTATCTATTGTCCAACCCAACTGTTCTACCTGGGTTGGATAGTCGTACATTATTTCTCATCCAACCTAGGCTAGATGACAAACATGGACCGACCGTCCAAACCAGGTTAGACAGCCATCCCACTAGCCGACAAACAATGGAAAACTATCTAACCGAGGTTGGATGACCATCCCTCATCTATTGTTAACCTAGGTTGGACAATGTAGATGATGGATATCCATCCAAACTAAGTTGGATGAACAATTGTTGTTTGTTGGATTTCTTATTAAATGGGTAGCCCCCTACAAGCCCCCAAGCTATTTATTTACTTTGGCAAATTATGCATAAATTACTTTTACTTATAAATAGTATGTGAACTGACCCATATAAATGAATTGTCACTAAAATATTTGGTGAACTAGGTAGTAAGCAAACCGCTGAAATTTCACCATTTCAAATTTCCAAAAATCCCTAATATTCGCTAGTTTACAAAAATTTTAACACTAAATTTTTTCCTGATCTTCTCCAAGAAAATGAAACCAAACCATTAGAGTGAGAGTCTAATAGAAGTTAAATTTACAATGAAGTGTCCATGATGGTCACAGGAATGTCAAATTTAATTGCAAGAATAAAAGTGAACAACACACTCCATTACAACTTTCCTTCCCTTCCATTTGTAGAATGCCTCATTGGAATAAGTAAAGGGCAAAACTATAATTGTGTGTTTGTCTTACCATTTTTTTTTCTACTAAACATATACTCTAACTCGCAACTAAAACTTAACGAAACACATAAAATGATCATTGATATAGGACAAAATATTTCTTAAAATACATATAAAATATTTAATATACACTTATAACTATTAAAATAGAATAATAATAGTTTCTACTATAATATAATTTTTTAAAAAAATAATTTAATGTATAATCTATTTTTTATAATCTATTAGTATGAATAGTTAATATTTTTTCTCAGATTTCAATAGCATTAATTTTCATCAGAAATATTGCTTTTCACAAAATATTATATGTTATGGTTTTATGTCATGAGCTACTAAAGAAAAATCTGGGACAACAAAGCTTGCTAAATATCTTTCTCTAGAATTCTATCTCTTGTTTGTACACCCACAATTTTTACATTCTAAAACCACAATAACCCTTAAAAATTATCTAAAATTTGGTTGATTTTTATTAAAGATTTCAATGGTGCTAACCCTACTTAATACGTTTTTTTTTTCCTTAACTCCTACTATCAATCTGCTCCATTACATTAAATGGAACAATCTACATTAATAATTAATATTCTCACCCATTTCT